>CM039598.1:21630079-22230079 GCA_022457205.1 Saccharum spontaneum | reverse complement strand
TTCACCTTACTGTTGACTTACCTTCTGACTATACCATCGTCTAGCTTCTCCTCTTAAAGAAAAAGGAAAAAGCTTCCAACGTAAAGTCTTATCAGAGATGCCATCAATGCGAAGACAATCGCATGTCTGCTCAAAATCTCTAATATGAAGGTAAGGGTTTTCGTCTTCCTTTCCCGAAAAAGATAAATTTTGAATCATCGCAATCAACCTTGAACTTAACTTATACTGGGATGTTTGGATAGGCTGTGATGACTCCCATGGTAAAAGGTCAGTTGCTGAAGGTGTTGCGGCATCAAAGATAGATATAGAACCTTGGTTTTCCATTTTTGGTAAAAAGAAAAAGAAAGAATGAAAAAGATAAGAAAATAAAAAGTATGAATACAAGCTAGTAGTAAGACTCAAGGTTATCTCAGCAAACCGTCTTTCTCCCCGGCAACGGCGCCAGAAATGCTTGTTGATATTTGGTAACGCAATTAGGAAATGATCCGCAAGCGCACGGATATCGGTGAGCACTTCACCCGGGATGTTATCCAGAGTATCGTATTTATTTTTTTACCACTAGGAGAAAGAGTGCATCTGACTAACCAAATCTATTACTACTAACCTTTAGGCTACAACCACTATGATTCGATGTGAGTGATGTATAGAGAAGACTACAACCGCACTCTTCTTCTAACCTTGGTAAGGATGATCTACTGTTCTATTGGGGAGGTTTACGGAATCTAGATACCACAAAGGATGTTCAACCCGCACCTATAAACCCTATCGATCCTGCTAACGGGATATGGAATACAAAGGTAACTCGGAATTGTCACGTTCCTCGCTACTACCACGGTCCGGCTAGACGAGGGGATATCTATGAGTATCCTAGCTTAAACACCACGTTTACGCTAGAGATGATTACTCTAAACTCTACGCGAAGAGATCAAAGTAAACTCATAAACCAAAGAACAATAAAACAAAGAACTTACTAGAATTTAGAAGTCGAAATACTGAAGAATCCTGAGAACAAGCCTCGGGTTAGAAGAACTTGCTCCCGCAGGTACAACCTCGGAGTAGACACCGACAGGCCGGCTTCCTCCGATCTACACCTCCACTCTATCTCTCTCAATCTAGTAGAACTAATTCTACTTTCACATTGGATGCTAAGCCCTAAGAGGTGGGAACCCTAGAGGGAACCTCTCTCTCTAAACCCTAACTAGAGATATGCAACTGAATAATGAATTGGGGTCTTCTCCACCAGGGGTCAGGGGCCTTGCTTATATAGCCCTTTTGGATGAATCTGGACCGTCGGATCAAACCGACCTTCATCCTACGGTTTTCCTTGATCCTCAAAGGCGGTGGAGCATAATCCGCGAGACTCGACCTGATTGGTCCCAGGGGCAGGGCGGGCGCCCTAGGGCACAGGGCGGGCGCCCTGTGTCCTGGCCCGTTACGGCTCCCGTTTGTTCCCGTGGCTTCTGGAATCTTCTAGATGTAAGATAATTACGTGTTCGGTTAATATCCCGTCATTAATCCGACATGTGGGCCTTTCTTCCGTATTTCCTGATAACCCCCTGCAGAAATAGATAAACAGCAAAACTCGTGGAATTCTGTTAGATCAAACCCTAATTCTAGGTGTTGCTTGCATATAGGTCCTTTTCTTTATTTATTTGATGGTTATAATTAATACTTAAGAACCATCAACAACATGCACTACAAGGTTTGTCTCAAACTTTAGATCCTTCAATCCTCTCACTAATTCTTTCTTCAATAGCTTGTTGAGAGTGTTCATTCCAACATGTGCAAGCCTCCTATGCCAAAGCCATCCAAGTGAGGTCTTGGTGAACAAGCATGTCATTAAGTTTGCATCTTCGGAGGTGAAGTCAACAAGATAAAGATTATTGTATCTAAAGCCTTTGAATATCACTTGCTTGTCATCTATCTTTGAAACTACCACTTCATTAGGTGTGAACAAGCATTGGAAGCCAATTTCACAAAGTTGCCCAACGGATAACAAGTTGAAACTCAATGAAGCAACATAGAGCACATTTGAGAGAGAGTGATCATTTGATATTGCAATCTTGCCTATACCCTTGACTTTGCTCTTTGAATTATCCCCAAATGTGATCTTCTCTTGACATACCCCATTCTCTTCAATGGAGGTGAACATACGAGGGTCACCGGTCATATGTTGAGTGCAACCACTATCAATAACCCAATGAGATCCACCGGTCTTGTAGTTCACCTACATACAAGAGATCAAGCTTTTTGTTTAGGGACCCACACTTGAGAGGGACCCTTGACTTTCTCAACTAGTGACTTGGCAACTCATATTTTCTTAGGCCTATTCTTGTTAGGGGGACCCAAGAACATAACTTTTATCTTTCCACTTGAATCTTTTCTTAGCATGTAATGAGCATTGAAGGCAAAGGGTCTAGCATGCTTGGGCAAGGGTTGTGGTGGTGGAGTTTTGCACTCATGAGCAAAATGGCATTCTTGTCCACACTCAACACATCTCTTTGGCTTGGGCTTTGACTTGCTTTGTTGTTGTTGAGCTTTAGCCTTCTTCTCTTGATTTTCCAAATAACCAATGCCACTTCTATCCATCTTCATCACGGTGTTCATGAGTAGCTCACTTTGCAAATATTGGCCTCTTGTGAACTTGCTTAGGCCGGTCTTGAGATGCTCTTTCTCTTGCTTGAGCTTTTTGTTTTCTTCAATAAGTGACTCATTTGATGTTTGCTTCTCAAGAGCCATCAACCCTTTTAGCTTCTTGTTCTCATTTGTAAGCTTCTCATTTTCACTCTTGATCTTGGCATAATCATCATAGTTGTTGGACTCAACCACACTCTTGCCTTTGCTACTAGAGCCTTGCTCAATGCTTTCAATGATCAAGTCATCACATGATATAGCTATATCAATCTTAACAACTTTGTTAGTAGCATCATGTGTCTCAAGAGAAAGCTCATTAGCAACCACAAGACTATCATAGTCAATTTTCAATGTAGTGTATTTGTCTTTTAGAGAGTTGTGCCTAGTGTTGAGCTCATCATGCTTCTTCTCAAGTTTATCATGTTGATCTCTAAGCTCTTTGTTAGAAGTTTTGAGCTCCTTGAGAGTAGAAGACATAATTTCATTTTGATCTTTGAGCTCATCACTAGCCTTTTGAGCACTTTCAAGCTTAGATGAGAGTGATTCATTTTCATTTTGGAGCTCAACATTTTCATTTCTAGTTCTTCTTATGACTTTAGAGTATTTGTTCAACAATTTTACAAGTTCATCATAAGAAGGTGCATCATATTCATCATCACTATCACTATCATCATCATCATCACTATCATTGTTTTGTACCTTTCGTTCACCCTTGGCCATAAGATATAGGTGAGTAGCGGACGATGATGGTGAAGATGGCGGTGAAGGTGGTGATGAAGATGTCGGTGAAGATGATGGCCCAATCATAAATGCGGCAACCTTCTCTTTCTCATTATCGCTCTCATCATCGGAGGACTCACATGATGATTCAATGTCGGTGAGCCAATCACCAACAATGTATGCTTTTCCTCCCTTCTTCTTCTTGTGGAACTCTTTCTTCTTGCCATCCTTCTTCTTGTATGGCTTGTTCTTCTTCTTTTCATCTTCATCATCGCTTGAATCATTTTTCTTGCCCTTGTTCTTATTTTTGTACTTGTCTTTTGGAGGTCTAGGGCATTGATGAGCTAGGTGGCCAAGTTCTCCACAATTGTAGCAATCCATCTCGGATATTGACTTCCTTTTGCTACTTGTGAAGAATTTCTTCTTCTTGCCATCGAACTTGATGCCACTCTTGTTGAGCTTCTTTAGCATCTTGGTGGTCTTCCTCACCATGAGTGCAAGTGATGCATCATCAATATCACTTTCACTTGAGCTTTCTTGCACCATCATGGATTGACCCTTCTTCTTCTTGTCATGGCTAGCTTTGAAGGCCAAGTCCTTCTTCTTGGAAGATGATGAGCCCTCTTTCGGAGTGATGTGCATGTACATCTCATGTGCATTGATCTTCTCTAATACTTGTGTCGGTGTTGCGGTGGAGAGATCACTTTGATGAAGCACGGTGACAATGTGACCAGACTTCTCAACAGAAAGAACGCTCAAGATCCTCCTTACAACATCCGATTGGCTCATTTGGGTGAGCCCAAGAGCATTGAGGTCCTCTACAAGAACATTCAATCGAGTGTACATGTCATTAGCGCTTTCTTTAGGAAGCATCTCAAAAGAATTGATTTTCTTTAAAGCAATATGATAGTGTTCCTCATGCTCACTCTTAGTTCCCTCATGGAGAGCACAAATGTTTTTCCACAATTCATGAGCGTTCTTTGCATTACGCACACGATTGAAGATATCCTTGCCTAAGCCCCGGTAGAGTGCATTTTTAGCCTTTGCATTCCACCGGTCGTACTTCTCCTCGTCACCACTTGGGTTTGCGGGATCCTTGATATATTGGAAGCCCTTGGGTTGCGGCTCTAAGACACCCAATGATACGACCATGCCAGCGTCGGTGATCTCGCCGAGTTTTTCCACCTCTTCATCGACCTCTCCGGCTACATCTCTGACCCCTGCAGGACCGATAACACGTAACCGCGCTAAGAAGATACAACAAGAGGTGCACGCGCTACTTTATGAATTTCAATTAAACACTAATGAGAACTTTATGCTACCTAAATCTTGTGTGTTAACATTGCTTAGGTACACAAGAGAGAACAAGCAGAATACATCAGGGGCGAACCAGAACGAAGAACCAAGCTCAAGTCAGTCCAGCGTAACAGGAATGTCAAGAAGGAACAGTCATATCTTTTGACTTCCAAAAGCTATGAAGGTCATTTAGGCCTTGTTGGAAAGCTCTTGAAGTCTATTTTCCAATGCTTCTAACCCCGACCAGTTTGAAGTTTTCCTCAAGGCGTCCGACCAGTTTTAGTGTTGACTGGTCAGAGGGTCCATAGTCTGCTTGAAGTCCAAATCTTCGTATTAAACTGTATCATTCTACAAAGTTTCATAAAGCAAGGTGCACATGGTGTGAAAGCTTATCCAGTTAGCTTTCAAACGCATCCAGCCGCACGTCATTTGAAGCTTTCTAGAAGGAGTTATTGTTAAAACACTAAAGACTGTGTAGAGTCAAACAGCCACGCAGAATCAGCACTGGAGCCATTTCGAGGAGGTCCTTTCACACTAGCGATGAGTTTATTTTTGCTTCGTGTTTTCACCTATCCTGGAGGGTTGTTCCATCTATAAATACTCCCCTATGCCTCAGATGTAAAGAACTTTTGATATTTTGAGATAATCCCAGATATATTGCAGTCGAGCTGCCGAGTGTTTACTCAACCCTTGTTCTTCCTTGTTCTTCCTGGACTTGTGAGGAGATCTCTCTGAGATCCACTGATTCGTGCTCTACGGGTTCTAGTACGGCTGCCCCGTCTTGTGTGGATAGCTCCGGTTGTGGTTCTGCGGTCGTTCGGAGATCGAGTCGAAGTCTTCGCGGTTTCAGTGTCTCTCTCCCCGTCGCTTGGTCGCATCCAACCTTGGCAGGTATAAAGCTAGTTATCCGCTGTTCTACAGCAAGTTATCTTTGTGTTCATCAACCTACTGTCGTGAAGATCGGGCCAACCATGTACCGATATCCGATCGGTACTTGTCATGTGGTATCAGAGCTATCGTTGTCACGGTAGGTTTTGTTATCATCCACTTATATATCCATCCTTCGTTTACATTTGCTACTGTTTTCATCCATCATATATATATTTATGATTTGTTCATGTCCTATAGTCCACTAAAAAGCCACAAAAAAATCCTATAGCCATTTCGTGGTACTGTTTCTTTTGTGTTCATTTCGTTCATCTTGTTGCTAGTCACCATCATCGCTGTCCTTCCGCCGTACTCTCATTTTATTTTTTATCCGCACCCCTCATATGTTATCTTGTGTTTGCTGAAGAAAAAAAAATCTAAAAAAAAGGTGTGAAAGAAAGAGTAAAAGAAAAAAACAAGATAAAAAAAAGAAGCGAAGAGAAGTGGAAAGGGGTTGTGCTACGGTTTCTGAAAACCCAAGTTTTATATCTGTAAATTTTGTTTGTGGTGCACTGGATAGCAACATACATATCTTGTTTTGAACGATCTGTATCACCTTGTTACAGTACCATAGCCCTCCTTGTTAGCCACCTATAGCTCCACCAAAACCTAAACCGGGACAATCGATTCGTAATCCTTACGACCTCTCAACCACCTCCGTTGAGGCTGCCACACCAGCACCATTACAGTCCTTGAGATCAGGAAAGAACTTGGGTAAGTAAGAGGTGAGATTGTGTGTGTCCATAAATTTTCTATTCCACTTTCTCTTGTTGTCCTTAACATGGCAGGATCAGATTCAAGTATCCATGGTGGGAACCATGGAGATAGGGAGCCCCCTGTCTCACGGGCTGAACTACGTCATGTGGCTGATTCACTTGTGGATGCAATGGAGAGGATGCTTGATGCGCGTCTTCCCATGGCGGGAGGCCGAGGGCCACCTCGCCCTCATGAAGACCATCATCGAGAGGAATCTAGAGATGAGAATTCTGGTTTTGGCCATAGATTCAATCATTTCGGGAATGGCCGTGGAGGACATGGTGGTGGTCGCCGTGTTGATTTTGATGATCAGCGTGGTGGCCGTCGTGTACATGGGCATCGTGCACACAGGCATCATGTACGATTTGAAGATAAAGAGTTTGACGACCATGATGAAGAGGAAGGGCCTTATGGTGATGAAAATCCCTTCGGTCATGGCGGGGAATTTGAGCAGCGTCGGTATCATCGTCGGCATGCTGATTTTGAAGATAAGGGATATCGCCGTGGTCGTCGGCAGCATGAAGAACCGGACAATATTGCTCGTGTCAAGTTAAGTATTCCAAAATTCACCGGCAAGGAGAATGTAGATGAGTTCCTTGAATGGGCTGAGCAGTGTGATTAAATTTTTAGAATTCATAATCTTTTAGATCAGCGCCGTGTGAACCTTGCTTCAGTTGAATTCTCTGGTTATGCTCTCACTTGGTGGAATCAAATTTAGGAGAATCAGCTTGAGTTGGGATTTGGGTATATTAACACCTGGGAAGAGATGAAGCAAGTAATGAAGAGACGATTTGTACCTTCGAGCTATCAGCGAGATCTCAGAAACCGATTGCAAAAGTTGAAGCAAGGGAAGAGATCGGTTGATGAATATTTCAAGGAAATGGAGTTGCTGTTAGTGCGGACTGGAACCAGAGAAGATCCAGAGTCTAAGATGGCAAGATTTCTAGAAGGTCTCAATGAAGAAATCTCTGGTTTTGTGGAGATGTTTCCATATCGTAACTTGCAAGACCTCGTTGATCAAGCTATGCGTACAGAGAAGAAAATTCAGCAGGAGTCACGAGGGAAATCTTTTGGCAATCATACCATTGCTGCTCCATGGCGCAAACAGCAGTCCAATGCCTCTTATGGTGGGGGACGATCTCAAGGAGCTGCAGCTAGGTCTTCTCCATCAATTGCTAATTCAAAGATGGCGGTTTCCACAGCATCATCACCAGCAAATCAGCAGCGGTCTGCTGCAAATTCAGTAGCCCCAACCATTGCTTCTGGTGCCACTTCTTCCACTCGAAGTAGAGAGATTGAATGCCATAAGTGTCATGGCCGTGGGCACGTTGCTGCCCAATGTCCAAGTAGAAGGACCATGTTGTTGAATGAGAAAGGAGAATGGGAATCTGAAAGTGATCCCGAAGATGATGGACCGACATTCGATGAGGAAGTTCAAGAGGAAGAGAATGAGATTCAGCCTGATGAAGGAGAACACAACTGTTTTATTTCTCTTCGCGTGCTGAGTGTCACTACTGAAAAGGAAGAGAATGGGCAGCGACATAATCTTTTCCATACCAGAGGCATGATCAAGGATAAGTTATGCTGAATTATTGTTGATAATGGAAGTTGCAATAATATTGCTAGCCAAGAATTAGTGGACAGATTGGGATTGAAGCCGCGGCGTCACCCTAAGCCATACAAGATGCAGTGGCTTAATGACTGTGGAACGTTGCGTGTAAATCATATCGTGACTGTGCCTTTCTCTGTTGGTAAATATAATGATCATGTGGAGTGTGACGTGGTGCCTATGCAAGCGTGCCAGCTGCTGCTAGGTAGACCATGGTTATATGATCGTGATGTTCAGATTTTTAGAAGAACCAACAAGCTGTCTTTTGTGTACAAAGGAGAGCGAATTTCTTTGCTTCCTTTGACACCGGAGGAAATTTTAAAAGATGATCTCAAGAAGAAACAGCGAGAGAGCGAGAACCACTTAAGAGTGATCCACAAAAATAGTGAGGGTGAGTTTCCACAGCCAAATAAAACCCCACAGCTGCAAAGAACCCAGAAACCGGGGAAAGAAGGGTTAGTCATGATGGCTAGAAAAGGGGATCTAAAGGAGTTGAGTGAACCTAATGCCATGTTCTTTGTACTCTTGTACAAGGACACTCTTTTTGCGACTAACACCTTATCCTCTACCTTGCCAAGTGTTGTTTTTGATGTGTTACAGGATTTTGAGGATGTGTTTCCAGACGAGGTGCCACCAGGGCTGCCACCCAAGAGAGGGATCGAGCATCAAATCGATTTGGTTCCTGGTGCTTCACTCCCAAATCACGCTGCCTACCGTACCAACTCGGAGGAAACCAAGAAAATCCAGCGACAAGTGGAGGACTTGATCAAAAAAGGGTATGTGCAAGAAAGCCTTTCACCTTGTGCTGTTCCAGTCCTTTTAGTTCCTAAAAAAGATGGATCTTGGCGAATGTGTGTGGACTGCCGTGCAATTAACAACATCACTGTGAGGTATAGGCATCCCATTCCAAGATTAGATGATATGCTTGATGAACTTAGTGGTGCTATAATTTTCACTAAAATTGATTTAAGGAGTGGTTATCACCAAATTCGTATGAAAGAGGGAGATGAATGGAAAACAACCTTCAAGACAAAATTTGGGCTGTATGAATGGTTGGTGATGCCCTTCGGTTTGACAAATGCACCTAGCACATTTATGAGATTGATGAACCTGTGCTTAGAGCCTTTATTGGAAAATTTGTTGTTGTTTATTTTGATGACATCTTAATTTACAGCAAGTCTCTTGACGATCATGTAGAACATATCCAATGCGTGCTTGCTGTCCTACGTGAGCAAAAATTGTATGCTAACCTTGAGAAGTGCACCTTTTACACCAACAAGGTAGTTTTTCTTGGATTTGTTGTTTCAGGACAAGGTGTGGAGGTAGATGAAGAAAAGATCAAGGCCGTACGAGAATGGACGCCTCCACAGAACGTGAGTCAAGTGAGGAGCTTCCTTGGGCTTGCTGGTTTCTACCGGCGGTTTGTGAAATATTTTAGCACTATTGCTGCCCCTATGAACGAGCTTACTAAGAAAGAAGTGCCTTTCAAGTGGGAAGACGCACATCAAAAGACATTTGATGAGTTAAAGCAGAAGCTAACAATAGCTCCAGTCCTTGCACTTCCAGATTTCGGTAAGACATTTGAGATTGAATGTGATGCAAGCGGAGTTGGGATTGGAGGTGTGCTCATACAAGAACGAAGGCCAATTGCGTACTTCAGTGAAAAGCTAAGTGGTCCAACTCTTAATTATTCAGTTTATGATAAAGAACTATATGCTCTTGTTCGGAGTTTGGAAACTTGGCAACACTATCTTTTCCCTAAAGAATTTGTGATACACTCTGACCATGAATCTTTAAAACATCTTAAAGGTCAACTAAAACTGAACCGAAGATATACAAAATGGTGTGAATTCATTGAATCTTTTCCTTATGTGGTTAAATACAAGAAAGGAAAGGAAAATGTTGTAGCTGATGCTTTGTCCCGACATCATGCTTTGCTTATACAACTTGATGCTAAAATTCTTGGATTAGAAAGTATAAAGAAATTATACGCTACTGATTCATACTTTGCTGAACCATATACAAAGTGTTGTGATGGCAAAGGATGGGAAAAATATCATGTGCATAATGGATTCTTATTTCGAGCTAACAAACTGTGCATTCCAGATTGCTCTGTTCAAATTTTACTTGTGCAGGAAGCTCATGCAGGTGGGCTTATGGGCCATTTTAGAGCCAAGAAGACAAAGCAAGTGTTGGCCGACCACTTCTTTGGGCCAAAGATGAGAAGAGACGTAGAGAGACATGTTCTTCGCTGCGAGTCATGCCACAAAGCTAAGTCTCGTTTGAACCCTCATGGACTTTACACTCCTCTTCCTATTCCTAGTGCTCCCTGGGAAGACATATCTATGGATTTTGTTCTTGGGTTACCACGTACTAAGCGGGGAAAGGATTCGATTTTTGTTGTGGTTGATCGATTTAGCAAAATGGCGCATTTTATTCCGTGCCACAAGAGTGACGATGCTTCGCATATTGCTGATTTATTTTTCAAAGAAGTTGTGCGCTTGCATGGAGTGCCACGTACTATTGTTTCTGATCGAGATACAAAATTTTTGAGCTATTTCTAGAAAACTTTATGGGGAAAACTCAGGACACGATTGTTGTTTTCCACGACATGTCATCCACAGACGGATGGACAAACTGAAGTTGTGAATCGAACACTATCAACATTACTGCGAGCTGTTCTCAAAAAGAATTTAAAACTTTGGGAAGAAAGTTTGCCACATGTTGAGTTTGCATACAATAGGGCAGTGCATTCGACTACTAAATTTTGCCCATTTGAAATCGTATATGGGCTCACACCCACTGCTCCCATAGATCTTTTGCCTTTACCTGTGCAGGAACGGATGAACTTCGATGCAAGCAAGCGAGCTGAATTTGTCAAGAGTCTTCACGACCGAGCTCGAACCAACATTGAGAAGATGACCAAGATATATGAGAAGCGTGCCAACAAGGGTCGAAAAAAGATATTATTTGAAGCAAGAGACCTCGTTGGGTGCATCTACGCAAGGATAGATTTCTTGAACAACGCAAGAGCAAGTTGCAGCCCCGAGCTGATGGTCCCTTCAAAGTGCTTCGCAAGATCAATGACAATGCTTATGAAATTGATCTGCCAAGTACTTATGGTGTGAGTACAAGTTTCAATGTGTCCGACCTCTCTCCATTCTTTGGGTTGGAAGAGTCGAGGATGACTCTTTTTGAAGGGGGGAGGATGATACGACCATGCCAGCGTCAGCGATCTCGCCAAGCTTTTCCACCTCTTCACCGACCTCTCCGGCTACATCTCTGACCCCTGCAGGACCGATCACATGTAACCGCGCTAAGAAGATACAACAAGAGGTGCACGCGCTACTTTATGAATTTCAATTAAACACTAATGAGAACTTTATGCTACCTAAATCTTGTGTGTTAACATTGCTTAGGTACACAAGAGAGAACAAGCAGAATACATCAGGGGCGAACCAGAACGAAGAACCAAGCTCGAGTCAGTCCAGCGTGACAGGAATGTCAAGAAGGAACAGTCATATCTTTTGACTTCCAAAAGCTATGAAGGTCATTTAGGACTTGTTGGAAAGCTCTTGAAGTCTATTTTCCAATGCTTCTAACCCCGACCAGTTTGAAGTTTTCCTCAAGGCGTCCGACCAGTTTTAGTGTTGACTGGTCAGAGGGTCCACAGTCTGCTTGAAGTCCAAATCTTCGTATTAAACTGTATCATTCTACAAAGTTTCATAAAGCAAGGTGCACATAGTGTGAAAGCTTATCCAGTTAGCTTTCAAACGCATCCAGCCGCACGTCATTTGAAGCTTCCTAGAAGGAGTTATTGTCAAAACACTGAAGACTGTGCAGAGTCAAACAGCCACGCAGAATCAGCACTGGAGCCATTTCGAGGAGGTCCTTTCACACTAGCGACGAGTTTATTTTTGCTTCATGTTTTCACCTATCCTGGAGGGTTGTTCCATCTATAAATACTCTCCTATGCCTCAGATGTAAAGAACTTTTGATATTTTGAGATAATCCCAGATATATTGCAGCCGAGCTGCCAAGTGCTTACTCAACCCTTGTTCTTCCTTGTTCTTCCTGGACTTGTGAGGAGATCTCTCTGAGATCCACTGATTCGTGCTCTACGGGTTCCAGTACGGCTGCCCCGTCTTGTGTGGATTAGCTCCGGTTGTGGTTCTGCGGTCGTTCGGAGATCGAGTCGAAGTCTTCGCGGTTTCGGTGTCTCTCTCCCCGTCGCTTGGTCGCATCCAACCTTGGCAGGTATAAAGCTAGTTATCCGCTGTTCTACAGCAAGTTATCTTTGTATTCATCAACCTACTGTCGTGAAGATCGGGCCAACCTTGTACCGATATCCGATCGGTACTTGTCACCCAACATCTATGGCTTCGAGGTACGCCTCTATTCGGATTTTCCAATATGGAAAATCATCCCCCTCAAAGGTGGGAGGTGGTCCTTCCTCGTTAGACATCTTGCTCTAGGCGGTAAAGCCTAAATTAGGAGCAACTCGGCTCTGATACCAATTGAAAGGATCAAGATGCCTAAGAGGGGGGTGAATTGGGCTTTTCTAAAAATTAATTGCAAGAATTAAATCCTACAAGCCAGAATTCACCCCTAGTGCCTACTTGTGTTCCTAGAGATTCTACCGGTAAAAGTTTTGCACCCTAAGTTTCAATCCTAGTCTAGCATGGCAATTCTAGGAAAGTAAACCAAGCAATGAAAGTAATACAAGAATGTAAATGCTTGAAAGTAAGGGGCAAGGAATAAGGCGATGTTTTTCCAAGGTATCGGAGAGTCGCCACTCCCCACTAGTCCTCGTTGGAGCACCCGCGCATGGGTGTAGCTTCCCCTTGATCCGCGCAAGGATCAAGTGCTCTCTACGGGCTGATTCTTCGACACTCCGTCGCGGTGAATCGCCCAAAACCACTCACAAGATGAGTTGGGTCATCCACAAGCTCCGCCGGATGATCACCAAACTCCCAATCACCACCAAGCCGTCTAGGTGATGGCGATCACCAAGAGTAACAAGCTAGAACTCTCACTTGACCACAACGAGCCTAATGAGAAGATGGATGCACACTTGCTACTCACTAGTCACTAGTGAGGGACTCTCAAACTTTGATTCTCAAATCACTACCCTCACTAGAGCTCTTGCACTCCCTTGCATTCCAAAGGTGTTTCTCAGCTGAACAAATGAGCAAGAGACCTCTAAAAGAGGTGGAGGGGATGTATTTATACACCCCACAGTCAAATCCAACCGTTACCTGCCAACTCAGCAAAACACGACGTGACCGGACGCGCCGGTCGATCGTAACGGTCAAAATCCTGAATTACTGGCTGAGTGACCGGACGCACCGATCAAGGGTGACCGGACGCGTCCGGTCGTGCAGGGAGCTTACTGTACTCTGACCTGACGCGCGACCGCGTCCGATCAGTGATGACCGGACGCGTCCGGTCGTCAGAGTACCTTACTGGAACGTGACCGAACACGCCGATCACATCTCAGTCGCGTCCGATTAGGTGGTTTCCCTTCTGTGACACGTGTCAGCCTGAACACCACGTCCGGTCCTCGCAAGGACCGCGTCCGGTCAACAGCGCTGAGACGCAGTAGCAGTTTAGAACTGACCGGACGCGTCCGGTCAAGTCAGACACCGCGTCTGGTCAAGGGAAAACGTCTCTAAACACTCCGAAACGCGACGCAACTTGAACCAAGTTGCTTCCAACGGAACTTTGAGCTATTCTAGAGCTACCTAGTGCTAAGTTTGACAAGTGTGCACCACACCTAAACATAAGACTCACCTAGGTCAAGCTACTCGCTCATGCCCCCCTTTATAGTACGGTCAAAAGAGAAAACGAAGATCCTAACGACTATTCCGAATGTAACTCAACCCCTTAATATCCGGAACTAACCGTCCTTAATCTTGACGTCAGTCCTTTGAAAATCGAAATGATTTCCATCAAGGGCATGAATACCATAGTGCCCAAAGCAGTTATCAACCCCATGACCTAATTTAACAAAGTTTCTGCAAAGCACACGTTAGTCATGGTAATAAAGCGTTATCATCAATTGCCGAAACCAACTCTCAGGGCCTAGATGCTTTCAAGGGCTATATGGCTCTGGCTCTAGTTGTTTAAAGGACCTTTTCTAGCTTGTTAGTGGTTACCATAAATGGCGTAAGAATGACTTGCCACATTGGGTGCAGGGCGAGCCCCTGTCCTTTATGTGTATAGGCTACGAGTTGTGTGCCACTGGGAAGGGGGGGTTCTATATCTGCCTGCCGAGTGAATCTAATGGCCCTAACTTGTTAGACGAACCTTTAAGTGGCTTTATATGATTTCCAGTGTTTTGGGGAGTCGCGAACTCATGCATTTGGAAGTTATGACTCATAGTGAAAGTGTACACCTCTGCGCAGAATTAAAAACTGGTATACTAGCCGTGCTCACGGATACGAGCGGCCTTGGGGATTCTTACAGAATAGTTGATCACCATTGTTATATCATGTTTAATTAATGTTGTTATTATTATGCTCATGTTAATGCTATTCATTATCCTTATTACAATTGATCATTGGTTCATTAATGGGAATTGGTTCATCTTGATGCTACTCAATTGCTAATTATATGATGATTAAAAGCAAAACGCAGTCAAACAGTGTCTAGCCTTTTTGAGCCTCATGAACCCTGTGTTGTACTTGTTGAGTTCGACATGGACTCACTCTTGCTATTTACCCCACACCTCAGTGTGTAGTGAGGTGCTGCTCAGAAGAAGGATAAAGAGGTAGTGGAGTTTCCAGAAGTATTTCAGAAGTGTTTGGCATACGGAGCCCCCAGTCAGCCGTCCCTGAAAAGAATGGAGCCTGAAGTTTGGTCACTGTTCCGCGATACTCTGATGTAAGTGTTAATATAGCTATGTATATGTTATATAATAACATTGTTTCTGATACTTTTTCATTCTGACATATGTGTGGACTTCCTGGGCACACATATGATTAGCCTGGTTTTGTTCTTTAGAAAATCGGGTGTGACACTGCATGTGTGATCATGCACAACATGATAATTGAGGATGAGCGAGGACAACCAGAGGACTTCAATTATGACACTGAGTTCACATATGCTCCACCTGTGCAGCTTGAGAAGGATAATGATCGAATCAACAAATTTCTGGAAATGCATCGGAAGATTGAGAACCGTGAGGGGCATAACCAACTTCGGGATGACTTAATAGAGCATTTGTGGCAGTTACATGGTGTCGGTGTTCGGTTCCGTGGGGGTCCTAAACCGACGAGTGAGTGCTGCATGTCCCTAACCTGGATGGCGATGCAAGGAGAACACACGGGGGTTTATCCTAGTTCGGGCAGAAGAAGGCCCTACGTCCAGCGGGGGGAGAGTCTTGTATTTTTTTGCACCGAGGTGCTTGTGTAGGGGTTACAAGCTTGCGAGAGAGGGCGGCGAGCCCAAGTCTCAAAGAGAGAAAAAAGAGTACAAAGATGATTGCTTGAGATGTTGATCTCTGTGTTCGGGGTCTCGGATTGCTGGCGTTTGGCTTTGAGCTTGTGTCCTGCCTGCTGTCCCCCTTTTTGTTTTTTTCTTCGTAGGGTCCTGACCTGCCCTTTTATAGGGTAAGAGGAGGCCAGGGCACCGGGGAGCCTTGAGGTGATGTTTTGTCGATCCCTGTAGAGGTGGCTGTAGCGACGTGTCCCGGGAATGGCCGGCCATCCCTGGACACCGTGGTGACGTTGGGGATGAGACGGTGAAATGACCCGGAGCACCGTGCCACGCCGGCCTTCCTTCCCTGTCGAACTGCGCTGGGCGTCGAGACTGGGTCAAGGCCGGGTCGATGCCGGACGGATAAGGCCGAATCCCCGAGATCGCGGAATACATGCCTTGTTGTATCCTCCCTCGAGGGTGACTGGCGATAAACAGTGCACGGTAAAGTGTGTATAGTGACAGGTTTCACCCCCCATCACGGGATGGGTGGTAAAACAGTGAGGACTGACACTGGCGTTGCTCCCACGTCGATCCTGGTTGCGGCCATGTCGGTAGGTGGTAGCAGGTAATAGCATTAAATGCTCTGACTTTTGTCTCGGGGTAGGTGAATTGAGTGGGTCGAGCGCTCCGACCCGGGGTCACGCGAGTTGGAGTTTTTCCGGTGGGCGTACGAGCCTCGTGCGAGTTGGAGCGCGGTCGAGGTGCCTCGTCGTACGGGACGGGGCGCAGTCGAGGCGTTCCCGTCGGGGGAGCCTCGTACGAGTCGGAGTTGGAGCGCGGTCGAGGCGCTCCGTCGAGCTGGCCTCGTACGAGACGGACCCGGTACGCGATTGGGGCGGGCTGCCTTTTGCGGTGGCTTAATCGTTTTGTTTTTTATTACCGTCGGTTGTAGGTACCCCATACTGTTGGTACCGACACATGGGCAATAATTCTTTTGACTACGGTTTATGAAAGGTTACTGAACCTTGTACTTGGCTATGTGTAACTTTGTCAGGCTTCATAATGCAGCTGATTTCTAGTAAATAATGTCATGCAAACTCTTTTATCTTTGTAATAAATATGTTGAATTCCTGTCCTTTTGTGTTTAACATTTTGCATGTGAGCATGTTTGTCTGATCTTGTTCCGTAGCTATGGGATTTCACATTGACGAAGTTTCAATTATGTACAATTTTAAACAAGTCTTCTGATATGTCCACTGACGGTACGATTGTGCAGACCGAACGATAGCTAAATCTGTGAGATAGACATAAAAAATATGAATATGCAATATGGGCCAAAATAGACTGAATTTGCAACCTGGGCCAAAACCTCAATATTGAGGATAAGATATTGAGGAACTGTAAAACCATCTTCTCCAATAACTCAAAAAGTAATATTAGGCTATCCCAATATCAGTTTATTGGGGAGGGGTGTATTGGGGACTGTTGAGATGCTCTAATGCTGGTGTTCGCTTCGAGAAAAAGTTGGTGGACATCTGGACAGGGAGCACGTGAAGCTATTACTTTTGCACCGCAGGCCAATGTTCCGGTAAAAAAAAACATCTTTTTTGTTGTTAGAACTTTTTCAGTCCTTTTTATCTGAGCTCTGTAAAGATCACAGCCACAAGCCCACAACGCATTGAGTAACTGCTTGAAACTTTCGTTAGAGGAAGCACTTGTATCTTCAGGAGACTACTTTGCTCTACGGAACCACTTATTCACATGAGATGGAGGTTTGCAGCCTACATGGACCATGAGGCTAACGTCCAACCTATCGCGTTGGGGACGGCCTTAGTAGGAGGTTTTTCTCTATGTGCAATTAAGAAAGATGGTCCATTTCTTCATGCCACTAAAAAGTTAGAGCGGACCTCTATGCCATGATTTTTTTTTTGCCTTCTAAGCCATTCCGTCAACATCTGCTGCTAACGGTGTCAAATTGAGCCGCAAAAAGTCAGAACTACCCTCTGGCTAGAGTGCCTTGCTGAAAGTTGTGTTTTCCTCATGTGCCACTCCCTGGACCTATGACATTCATCTGACAGTGTCAACTTGGGACTTAATTAGCCGCTAATCTGAAGCGCAAATGATCCTGACCCCTTTACGAAAGTTGTAGAGCTCGGCGAGAATGGCAACTTTGTTGCAGGCGGCCTAGACCGAATCTAAGTGAAATATGCCACAAATGAACTTTGTTGCAGAGCGCATGGTGTTAGGTTGCAGTGCAATGGCTTGCAGAATTGGAGCCAGTGTCGGGATTTCAGAAAAAAAGATGCTCACATCAGTAGAAACTGGAGTCCACAGACCATTTTCAAGAACAGAAAATGTTAAGTATCCGAATTCAATTTTGAATTATTTTACAGGACAATCTCTTGACGTATACCACTGAAAGTACATCACATGTTCTTGTGTGATTGCACAAACATTTGCAAGATGATCACAACTGAAAAATCCTAGAAACAAAAGAAAGTCATCCTCCAGTTCTTAAGTCCGAAGCCATCCAATCTATGTTCTCTGTACAGTACAACGCTGTGTATGAAATGTACTGGGACGAAAACTACACTATCTGCAACAAGAGATATATCATTAGATAAAGTCGTAGGAAGACCTAAGATGCAACAAGCAGAAAGAAACATAGTGCCTTCGTGTTGACATTATTGCCACGCAAAAAACCATCAAATTGGCCGTGAAAGAATGCTCAAGCTATAATGAAGATATCTTTTATACAACCACTGGACCATGGCAAAAACCATCAAATGCACAACTGCGCTGTATATGAAATATAAAGATTGCCTCAGCACGTATGTTGAAACTAATTTATATCCAGCAGTAGCGATTTCAGCTACTTCCACTGGAAGTCAGCGAAGTGTTTGTTTTCAGGTCAATCAGGATTCAAGAGATTCAATAAACACACTGCGGATGTAGAGGTGATACTGTTCCAGTCCTTACACTGAGAGCAATACTTATGTTTTCTTTTTTGAGGGAACAAAATATGGTGCTTTTTAGCCTCGGAAGCTTAGTAGCTAACTAACATTAGCTTTTGTAAATAATTTGGACACTTCGCTACCAACACAAATGAAGACTATAGGTTGGATTCGGTGATAAACAAGAATAACTGACAATACGATGAATAGAGGATCCCCTGACTGTACCATTGTATTATGGCCTCATGAACCACACCTGATTATGAGTAAAGGAATACCCAAAAATCATGTAAGTAGCATTCCAGTATGATCCATGACACTATGACAGTACATGATCATGACATCTATTTCTGTTATCTTTGTTTCTTTGGGGAAGGAAAATCATGATCTCTAGTTCAGCTGAATCTAAAAAGAAATGTGCCATTCCACCATTAACATTTCCTTTCCCTTTTTAAGTACTATATATTACTGCAGTACTAAATGATACTAACAAAAACATTTGTAATGTCAGGATAAAAAACATAAGATCTGTGAACAAAAACATGCACATTCCTCCATAGCATAAACTTCCGCAAGAAAAAAGGTTTAAAAGAAGATCTGAATGATCTGCGAGTTAGCTAATCTTCTCAATTCAGAGGTAAGGAAGACCTGACCTGATCACTGACCTAAATGCAGGAACGAATGAACCACCTAAGTCGGTCGAATAACTCAGCCGACAACGAACGGGCCGATCTCGCCGCTGCGCATGCCGCGGGAGACCTCGTTGGCGATGACCAGGCAGGTGGACACCCAGCCGGCGAGCACCGCCCACACCATGTCCACGATGCAGGCCGCGAGCGTACCAGTCCATTCGCTCGGCCGGCCGCCTCGGCGGGGCGTGCGTGGCGAGTGGCAACGGCAGCAGCAAGAGCAAGTGAGGCTCCTGCGCGCGGTGGCAGCCGCGGCCCGCGTTCGGGGTGGACTAGCGCGGGGCAAGGGGTGACCCTGCCGGGCGGACCGGCGGAGGGTGGCCCGGGAGGATGCTACGGGCGGCGGGGTGGATTGGGTGAAGAAGAGGAATGAGAGGATAAGCCAGCGGAGGGAGAGGGGCAATCTGTACATCTTTATTAGTTGGATCCACGTGTCAGGATAGCTAAACGGTGAAAACTGGACGGTAGGTCTTGGCTGAAAAAAAAGTGTCATGATATAGAAGTTTGCTCTAACTTTTTAACTTTTTAAGTGATATGAAAAATGGACCATCTTTCTTAGGCCCTGTTTAGTTTGTGAAATTTTTTAGAAAATAGTACGGTAGTATTTTTGTTATTATTTAATAATTAGTGTCCAATCATAATCTAATTAAGTTTAAAAGATTTGTCTCGTGAGTTTTGTCTAAATTGTATTAGTTTTATTTTTTATTTATATTTAATGTTTCTTATATGTATTAAATATTTAATGTGACGGAAAATCTCGAAATTTTTTTTTAAACTAAACCTGCGCTTGATGACCCACGGTGAAAAGCCTCCCTTATAGTAGTCTCATCTCCGCCCTATACCCGCGCCACACGTGACGGCGAATGGAGGCCTCTGCGCCTGTTCATGGGCCCAGCCTGCCGTAAAAAAGGCCCTCTCCCTCTCCGTCCGAGTCTCAGATCTAAAAAAAAAAATCTCCAAAAAATCTCCATCCTTGCCTCCTTGTGGTCTCCGTCGTCGCCTCCCTTTCCTCGCCCCCTTCCTCTCCCTCATCTACGGCGCGCGAGGATGCGCTGCCCGGCCTTGCCGCCGGCTACACGCGCGGATCTTTCGCCTCTTCCTCTCCCTCGGCCGCGGCACGCACGGATGCGACGACCGCGCCCGCACGGGCCGATCTACGGCGGAGAGCCGGCGGCACCCCGGCCGCGGAGCGCACGGATGCGACGACCGCCCCCTCTTGGGCCGATCTACCACGCACGGAGAGTCGGCGACAGCAACGACGCTTCGTGCGCGGGCAGGCCACGATCTTCTCCTCGCTATTTTAAATCAGCCTCGGTGAGCTCTTCCCCTACCCTTTCTCAATCTTTCCTTTCGTTGTTGGCAGATCGACTGGCTCCACTCAGATGACCCAAATCTTCTTCCGGCAGATTGGGTGTTCCCATAAGGCAATGACCAAGCTGCCCGCTCACAGCAGCACCGGATCACCCGACGCTGCGATCATCACCGCTGCATTTACGTCGACAACCGCAGAGTCGTCCGTCTCCGTCGCTGATCCGGTAGGCGACAAAAAGTTACTATTTCCTCACACCCTTTCGCCGCTCTTCTTTCTACGGATCCCATTTAGCCTTCGATTGTGCACAGAATTTCGTTTTTATTCTTCCACTCAGTCTACATACTGGTCCAGCACATGTAGTTTTGTTTGATTTCATCTAATAATGTTTCTTTTATGTACAGTGACACATATATTCCTCCCTCACGCCGGTATGCTCCAATGTGGATAGGGTTATCGTGCAATGCTCAGCATCACTCAGGCATCAGCCATTACTAGGTATCCCCTGTTCTCACAGCTTTATACCCCTCTTTTCTATCATTTATTTGCATGTCTATTTTTCCCTTAACTTGCTCCCCTCATACTTAAGAGTGACCATGTAACTTGCATTCCTTTCCTTGAAGTGAATCAGGCAATCAGCCATCTAATTAAGGGGCTGTTTGGTTCGGCGCCACCGTTTCCCACACCACACATGCGGCCGCCACACAAGATTAGCTGGTGTTTGGTCTGCGGCCACGCGCGCCACGCCGAAGATGTGGCTTGCCACAAAAGACAGGGCCTCTGTTTGGTTGGCGAGTGAAACAAGGCGGCCACAGAATCGTAGAGAAGAAAACCCGCCACAAACTGCGGCGGCCGAAAACATCGCCGCAGCTGCGGCAGCCACAACTTGCCGCACTCTGCGACAGCTGTGGCGGGGCCTTGCCCTCGGCTACACCACAACTGCTGTGGCAGGTGATGGCCATAAACCAAACAGCCTCTAAGTGTCAGTATCCTTTCTTGGGAGGGAATGGCCACAGAGAAAAGAAGGTTAGGCAAATGACAAATTAATCTTGACAAAAGACTTGGGACGAGTCCGTTAAGAGAGACCTTAAGGAGTGGAATATCTCTAAGGATTTAGCTATGGACAGGAGCGCTTGGAGACTGGCAATCAACGTGCCTGAACCGTGACCTCTTTCTGTCTTGTGCCATTTATGTCCCTTTATGTGTCTCTCTGTTTATCGTCTCTTTTGGGTTTCATCTCTAGCCTACCCCAACTTGCTTGGGACAAAAGGCTATGTTGTTGTTGTTGTTGTTGTTGTTGTAATCATACCATTGAATTCACTCCCATAGGTGTTGCCTTCCCAACAGTGCATTGCAGATCCACACCGGATCAAATCAGGCTATCCTATGCTAATAATAGCAATGATAATTATTTCCTCAGCCTGAATACTCTTCTAAATTCCCATGTATTACTTTGGAGAATAATGTCACACATCATGTGGATGATTATGATGGCATGTTTTACCTAATTGTCATGGCTCATGCCTCCTTGGCATTTCATAGCACAATTAATCTTAGATTATATGCTATTATGCTTTGTGCAACCTGATCATGATTTTTTTTTCCTCTCCAGATCCAGAGTGCCATTTTCGAAGCACCAAATGATACAGGAAATTATATTTTGATGTCTTCCAGGTACAAACTATCCTTTGCCCAACTGATAACATTGCCTTTTCAGACCACTTTTCATGATTTTCATCTATTTTTTAAAAAAAAGATACATAGGCCCTGTTCAGGTCATGAGCTCATTTTTCATATGCCTAATGCCTTTTATAGCTAACAGCTTCGTTCAGATAGCTCATGTCAGTTCTCTTCGTGGTCTTTCCAATTACTTAATAGCAGATTTCCTTCACCTGCACCATTTGCTTTAGCATATTGAGTGAATATTTCCAGGTATATTTACGACATTGACTTTTTTTATGGTTTGTAGACATTACATATACAAATCAGAACAAGTTACTTTGTTCACCCATTTCAATATATTGACTTCACAGTGTTGCTGCCCATGGTTTTTAAGTCGTCGCCTAGGCGTCCAGGCGCTGAAAAAACCTGGGCGTCCTGGACGCCACGACCAAAAATCAGCAAAATGAGAGAGCAGGGGAGGGAGGAGAGAGGAAGAACTGGAGGAGGACCAGGCAAGGCTGACGACCCACTTCTGCTTCCATCCCCTTCGGCTCTGGCTCTTGAAGGGCAGTAGCAGGGGATCTCGCATAGGGATCTAGAATGGGAGCGGCGGCAGCTGTGAGGAAGGGGAGGGGAGATCTTGAAGGGGGCGGCAGCAGCAGTGAGGAAGGGGAGGGGAGATCTGGAAGGAGGCGGCTCCAGCAGTGGACATGGAGAACAGGATCGGGAGGGAGAAGAGGCACCTGGGTTGGAGAGTAGTATCGAGAGGAAGAAGAGGCACCTGTTGAGGAGCAGGGGCAGACCTAGATAGTAGATGATAGTTGGGGAGGGCTTTTGTGGGCTGTTTGTTGGGCTGGGCCTTTTTTTGTTCCTTGTCCTTCTTTTTTTATTTTTGTCATTTTCCTTTTTATCCCTTCTCCATGCTCCTGCAGTCCTGCTTTGAAGTTTTTTATAATCATATGGCGTCGCCTTGTCTCGCCTTATGCTCGCCTAGGCGTCGCCTAGGCGACTCGAATGAGTGGCTCGCCACGGCTCGCCTTGCCGCCTTAAAAACCATGTTGCTGCCCATTGGCAATATTGTATTAAGCTCTTTTTTCCTGATGCCCAATTATTCTGTATCTGCAATATACTTCGGTCATCTTATTAGCGCAGATGCTATTTTCACTCTTTTGTTAGTTTCATGGTCTTTGTATAATTTACGGATGATGTTGCTGTCCATGGTACAGTACCACCTCGAGTTAGCTATGAGTGAGTATTGTTCCATGGTTTATTCTCTATGCTACCACCGTAATGAACTTAGGTTCAACTCAATCCTGCTGAAATATTTACAAAGCAATGGATCACTAGGCTGTCAGGGTCCAATTCCATGTTGACTGACCTTTTTTATACCATTTATACCAACTGATCTTGGAAGAATAACCATGCATTCAACCTTAATCCTTCCGTTGACTGAGCTTTCACATGGTTTCTATCATGAAAAGAAAAGGATGTCCCATTATGTTTTGATCAATTTCAATGTGCTACATGCAGTTACTCAACTATTGCAGGGGGAACTGTGATTTCGTATTGCATTTTTTACCCACATAGCCTGATGTTAATCAAGAGATGTCTTTGCCAAACCCAAGGTTAGTTCTATATGATGCCTTTAGAATAACCATATTTGTGGTTCCTATAATAACTTGTGATGCCTTCTGGGTTAATGTATTTAATGTATCTAGGTGGTTATAGAATATTTCAAGAATTTTCAATTCATACAGCAAGTTGTTAGAAAAAAAAGTGAAGGACCATCACCGTTACTGCACAGTTGACGAAAGGCCTCTGCTCCAACAGTACGTAGCCTGTGGCCTTTGTTTACCTATGGGATACACTGATCTGCCATTTCTGGTTGGCTGGTTTCTCTCATTAATCATTGTCGAACTTTCCCATTTCTTTGTGCTTGCTGATTGCCCATGTTACACATTGTAAATAAAACTGGTCTATAAAATACATCATTCTAATAACACCCTATCCACATGATGGTTTTACATCTTAATCCAGAATGAACAATCGATGTGTAAATGTTGCACTTTCATTTCATTGTTTTGGTTTACGCTTTATGGATTTCCTTCATTTGGAGAGGCCCTTACCTGACAGATTATTGTTTCCTTCCAGATTCCACTAAGAAGACAGGGATTTTGTGTGTGCCCTTTGGCTCCTCATCTTCTGCAGGTGTTTCTTCTTTGCAAACTACAAACAGCCATACAAAAAGGCAAGCTTATTGCTTTGCTTTCATGTGCCTAATCTAAGACCATGACATTAATTTGTCCACACCAACGACGCCTACTATTTAGTTCACAACTACAATGATTATAACGGATTTTCTTAGAATGGAGTTATCTTTTCTACTTGCTTTTGTTCTTCCCCTGCAGATTTAAACTGGGGTCTGCTCAATACAACCATGCTGCGTTTTTGTTGGCAATTATTCATTTTGTATGGGCAACTGTACTTGAAGGAATTGCATTGGATTATATTAGGCATTGATCATTTTGTATGAGGAATTGGATTTGGACTGTAATCCATTTGCCACGTCTAAAATAGTATATAAGAATGATATTACCAGGACTTTGTTACTTATTAATGTTTCCCTGGTTATACAACACGGTTATTGCATCTCTTTACATAAACGACGACAAAATGTGCTCCCAGTACCTAATTTATAATCACCATATCATGTGTACACTAAAAATGATCGCAGCATCCCGCGTTCCCATCTGTTGTGCACTTGTGCTGCGTTACTTCCTCGCTCTCAAGGGCCCCGGTAGTCTTTTCGTCCAGGTATAATCAAATTTCTTGCATCTAAACAAAACTATTGACTCTACCTATATGTTACAGTTGGATTTCTTAATAATTCTGGGTAACTTGCTGCTACCTTTTTTATTTCCTATTTTTCTCAGTTCTTCAGTACGATGCTGGCTTTTTCGTTCCATGGTTTGCAACAGGATAAACAGTCACAAACTAAATTGTACCCATTCTTTGATACATGTACCGTCCAATGGCAAATTCTTTTGCCATAAGCATGAGTCACAAGGATTGGTCTTGATTTGGCCCTCATACGTCATAGCATTTGTTGGATTATGTGTATATTAGGCCCATGAGACCCATGTATGGTTACCTATATTGCTACCCTTCTAGGGTTAGCCTAATCCAATAGAGACAATCATTCTAGCATGGTATCAAGCTAGGGTTTTCCTTTCCTCCCCACCCTCCCCTGCTCAGCCGCCGGCTGGCCTAGCCCCGCCGCCGCCGGCCATGGCCGGCCCCTTCCCCCCTCTGCTCAGCCACCGGCTGGCCCATCCCCAGCCGCCGCTGGCCATGTCCCACGACGTTGCGCCCCTGCTCGCTCTGCTCCACGCGACCCATCCCAGTTCGACGCTGCTCTAGCCACCGGCGTCGCCCCAGCGGGCGCGGGCGGAGGGGATCTCGCCGGTGCCGCGGCCTCTGCTCCCACCCATCCGGCTCCAGGCGGCGCGCCCTCCCTCCAGGTGCCGGGGCGGCCGGCGATCTTCCCTCTCCTGGGCGCGGATGGCCATGTCCCCTCCCGTCCAGCTCCAGGTGCCGGGGCGGCACCTCTTCCGGCGGCCCTGGCTGCACTCCCAGGCGCGGGAGCCGCGCTCGCCCCTCCCCTGGGCGCGGATGGCCATGCCCTCTCCCGTCCAGCTCCAGGTGCCGGGGCAGCAACTCTTCCGGCGGCCCTGCCTGCCCTCCGAGGCGCGGGAGCCGAGTCCCAGGAGGCCGCCGATCTCCATGCTGCTCTGGCTGCCATCCTCAGCGCCAGCAGCCCGCCCGCACTGCTATGGCCGCTCAGACGTACGGCGCCATGCTTGAGGTCGAGGCCGGGGCCGCCAGCCGTCCTATGGGGGTGTGTCCGCCAGTGGCACGGCCTGCTGTGGAGCAGCCGGCGGGGGGCGCGGAACACGCGGCGGAGCAGCCCCAGTGCGCCTGCTGCTGCCGTTGCCAGGGCCTTTGTTGCCGACACCGAGCGCGACACCGCACCCCAGCGCGGCACCAGCACCGACACCGACGCTGCCTCCGCTCTCCTATTGGCGTCGGGCGCGGTTGCCGCATCAGGGCCTGGCCTGCCACCCACCTCCTCCCTTCACGCAGCGGGTCCCGACTCCGCCCTCGTCGACGCACTTGTCGCTGCCCGGGCAACCGCTGTGGATAGCTAGGCCCGGGTCCGTGCGGCCGCCCTCGCTTGGGAGCGCGAGCGCGATGCGGCCGATGCGCTGGCTCGGCAACTCGCCGCGATGGAGCAACTCCTCCACCTCCCTGCCTTACACGGTATTGCGGCCAGGCTGTCGGTGCCTTCACGGGGTGAGCTTCGCCCGTCGGCGGCAATGCTCACTGGTGCTCCCCCGGGGTTTCACCCCAAATCCCCGTGGGCTACACATTCCGGTGCCTCTCCAGGGCTTGTCGGTTGGGCTCCGGCTACCTTGGCCTCCTCCTTCAGCGTCACCGCCAGCCCTCCACCAGTTAGTCCTGATTGGATCGCCGACTCGGGCGCCACGTTCCACACCACGCCCGATGCGAGTCTACTTTCTTCTCTCCGTCCACCCACCCTTCCTGTCCCTCTTCTATCATGGTCGCCAATGGCACCTGCATTCCTGTCTCCTCAGTGGGCACTACCAGTTCCCATAGCTCCTTTCATCTCCCTGATGTTCTTGTGGCTCCCGGTATGGTTCACAACCTTCTCTCTATTCACCGCTTCACCACTGACAACTCTTATTCGGTTGAGTTTGACCCCTCTGGCCTCACCGTGCGGGATTTGGCCTCCCGGGTTCCTCTGCTCCAGTGTAACAGCACTGGGCCTCTCTACACCCTTCGGTTTCCGGTGTCTGTTTCACCTTCTTCGCCTTCCTTGGCGTCTGTTTCACCTTCTTCGCCTTCCTCAGCCGCTTTCGCCGCCACTCCTTCCTCCACCACTTGGCGCCGTCGCCTCGGCCATCCTGGCCGGGATGCCCTGATGCAGCTCAGTCGTAGTTCCGACATTCGGTGCTCTTGGCCTCACGATGATCACTTGTGTCATGCGTGCCAGTTGGGCCGTCACGTTCGCCTTCCCTTTCAGTCCTCTTCCTCACATGCCACTCGTGCATTTGATCTTATTCATTGCGACTTATGGACTTCTCCTGTTCTCAGCATGTCTGGCTATAAGTACTACTTGGTGGTGGTCGATGATTTCACCGATTATTTCTGGACTTTTCCCCTGCGTGCCAAGTCCGAGGCGTTCACCACTCTTAGCCACCTCTTTGCTTGGGTATCCACTCAGTTCGGCCTCACCATCAAGGCTGTCCAGTGTGACAATGGCCGTGAGTTCGATAACTCAACCTCCCGTGCCTTCTTCCTTTCTTCCGGTGTCTACCTGCGCATGTCTTGTCCGTATATCTCCTCTCAAAACGGCAAGGCAGAGCGCATGATCTGCACAACCAATGACATCATGCGCACCTTTCTGCTCCAAGCATCTCTACCCGCTCGCTTCTGGGCTGAGTGCCTGCACACCTCCACCTATCTCCTTAACCGATTTCCTTCTACTGCCTGCCCAGCTCCCACGCCTCACCACGCTCTATTCGGTACCCCTCCTCGGTACGACCACCTTCGAGTCTTCGGGTGTGCCTGTTACCCTAACACCGTCGCCACCGCTCCTCATAAGCTGGCTCCCCGGTCGACCCTCTGTGTCTTTCTCGAATACTCTTCGGATCACAAGGGTTACCGATGCTTTGACCTTACCTCTCGCCGCGTTCTCATCTCTCGCCATGTCGTGTTTGATGAGTCGGCATTCCCTTACTCCACCACCTCTCCACCCACACCACCCGCTGACCCTGCGGAGGCTTCCTTCTTTCCCACTGACCCAGTGCCTCTGCCACCCTTCTCCCTCTACCCTGCAGGTACTGCTCCAGCGCGCTCTCTTTGTGGTCCCGCCTCGCCCCTGCCGGACTCGCACCAGGACCTCCCTCCGGTACATGACACGGCCGAGGCAGCCCTAGAGCCTCCACCATCGCTCCCGGTGGCTTCGCTGCCTCCCGTTGTGCCCACTGCTGCCGTTCCGGTCGCGGGACCGAGCGCACCGGCCCCACCTCCTCTCGGTCGCTTCGGACTCGTCTACTAGCGCCGGCGGGAGCCGGGTCCGCCCTCACCTCCTCTCGGACGCTTCGGCATCGTCTACGAGCGTCGGCGTGAGCCGGCTCCGCCGCTTTCGCCACCAGCACCATCGTCGCCGATACATGCTCCACCGGCATCGCCGTGCTCTCGCGCCGACCCGCCGGTGTACCACCCGCCTCTTCTTCACCGGTGTAAGGTCCTAGATGGCTAGAGGGGGGGTGAATAGCCTATAAAAAAATTCTACAAAAGACACTAAGCAAACTTGTTAGAATAACAAACGGCGTAAAGCGAGTTTTGCCTCCTATCCACAAGTCTAGTAGATTATGATCTCTAGTTCACACAAGAGCTATGTCACTAATTTTACACTAGAGAAAAAGCTAACAACACTACTAGCAAAGCTACCACTAGAGCTACACAAGATAAACTAGTAAAAGTAAGTGCAAGAGAGAGGATTGTGATTCTTATACCGACGGTGGAGTGAAGATGTTGCCAATCACCAAGATGATATACAAACAATCAATATTGACAACAACACAATATGAAGACCAATCACCGAGAGACAAGAGACACAATATTTTTGTTCACCCGGTGTTTACTTGTGCACCGACAAGCTACGTCACCGGTTGTGTCGACCAACACTTAGATGGTTTCCCGGTGTGACCCTCAAGTCACTTGCCCCTCAAGGCACGCCCTGCAAGGCACCGCAAGACACCACTCTCAAGTGTGGTAACTCAATGACACGCGCATTCCACTAGAGTTGCTTTTGGCGTCCCGCCGAGGAAAGCACAAGAACCTCTCACAATCAACCGGAGGTGGCCAAGAACAATCACCTTCTCTTGCCAACGCCTCCAACAATCTCCAAGCCGGCTAGGAGCGGTACTCTCCAAGAGTAATAAGAAATTCACCGGCTAAACCACCCACAAGTGCCACTAGATGCCCTCAAGCTATGCAATGCACTTTGGGATTACTCAATCTCACTTTTGATTTGCAATCAAGCAAGAGAGATGAGTGGGAGGAGAAGCTTTAGCTCAAAGGGATGCACAAGAGTGTTAGAAATGCCAAGTTACCTCCCCAAGGGTCGGCCAACGAGTATTTATAAGCATCCCATATAAATAGAGCCGTTGCCACTCCACTGAGCGTTTTTCGGGACGACCGGACACGCTGGTCGAAACTGACCGGACGCGCCTCACCGCGTCCGATCGCCCTGCGCCATCCACGTGTCCTCACAGATTCAACCACGGCCGCCCGAACCTCCAATGGTCACTGCGCGCTAACGGTCAAACGCTATGACCGGACGCGCTGCTCAACCGATCGGACGCACCGATCGCACAGCACCGTACGCCCGCGAAGCATCGACCGGACGCGCTCCACACAACGACCGGACGCGACAGAGCCAGCGTCCGGTCGGACTCCAGTAAGCACCCTTCGCGACCGGACGCGTCCGATCGCGTGTGACCGGACGCGCGGCGCGTCCGCTCAGCCCTTTGCCACGCACTGTTTCTCTGGGTGCCCGACCGGACGCTCCGATCCCGCGAGTGACCGGACGCGCCGGTTGCAAACCCTAGCCCGCGCGCCTGACTGCTGCGCTGTACTGACCGGACGCGTCTGGTCAAACCGTGACCGCGTCCGGTCACCTCTGTGACCTCCGTTCGCCTCTGTTTCTTTTCCGACTTCCGGCGTAATGGAAAATATGCATTTTACTTCCGGCGTAGAGAGGAACCCAAACCCCTCTCTACCCGCAAACCACAGCGCGACCAACGCCACCTTTGCAAATGTGCCAACACCATCAAGTGTACATCTCCATGTGCTTGTGTGTTAGCTTTTCTCAATCATTTTCAAAGGTTTTCCAGTTAGCTCACTAGGCCCTACATGCAATGCACTTCATGAATTCACCTAGTGGCACCCGTGCGTCGAATAACCGATAAGACTTCCCCTCTTAATAGTTCGGCTATCGACCCTAAACCACTCACACCCTCTATGGTGTCTTGAGTGTAAAACAAAATGGTCTTATGGTTATACCTTTGCCTTGAGCCCATTTTGTTTCTCTAAATGATATGATCCACTTTATGTCATCACATAACTGTCTCGATCCATCGACCTTGACTTTACTTGCTCTTCACCGTTGCATCGGTCCGTCGGCGTCAAGTCTTGCTCAAGCTTCACCATCGCATGGTCCTTCGCTTCGAAGCCTCGACTTGCCCTTCATCTTCACAACCAGTCCATCGAGCCAAGCCTCATCTTGGTCTTTACCATCTTGGTCACATGAGTCAATGTCATGTCTCATATTCAATGACCACCTTTATCTAAATCATCCACTTAGATACAAAGGTTAGTCCAAGGTTTCATCACTTAGCCAAAACCAAACTAGGGACTTTCAATCTCCCCTTTTTGGTAATTGATGACAACCCTCACAAAGATGATTTTGATAATAAAAGTTTTAAACTTGTCATACTTGTCCAATCATTTTGCTCATAAGTAAAGTTTGGACAATTATCACAAGCTCGGTTTTGGTAGCATTAGCTCCCCCTACATATGTGCATAGAGTTTGGATTGAAAGCTTTGCACATATGCATGGATAAAAGTGTTGGGAAAGTAATTCTACTAAAATGATGCTAAGGTATAAGAAATGGACCTTTGAAGCGTGATACCAATCGGAGTTGCCTTTTACACCATCCTTAACATCATGAAGTAACTAGACATCCAACAAAACTCAAGAACCCCGTGAGATCAACATTATCTGTAAAGGCTCTTGGACCACTTGTAAAAACTTTAGGCATGTCTAGATACCACATGTAAACTATTCCTATGCATGCTAGTAGATCATTTCATCATCTAAGTTCTATACTAGCATTGCACCACACAAGCATGTATATTGAATTTAAATACATGTGCAATGAGCAAGTCATATGAAAATGCACAAACAAATGCAACAACTTTGTTTATGAGCTTGCTCCCCCTACTTGTGTGCATCAAAAAAAATTTATTTACCCCTTTATCATGTTGAATCATCTTTTTCTCTCCCCCTTTGTCAATAACTTACTCAAAAATAGGATCAAATTGTGGAGAGAAGAAAAATGTTTGATGGAGTAGGTTAAAATTTATCAAATTTGGTTCAACCTAGAACACTTGCCAAAGATATTTAATTCAATTTGAACCAAAGACAAGCTTCTTCACACCTCATAATAAGGGTTATCTTGCCTATGTTGAATTAAACACTTATAGCAAATCTTCTAGATTCAACACTAGGTGTGCAAGCTCACAAACATGTCATATGTCACCACTAGATCAAAACAAACATAGAGGCAATAGTGGTAACATATGTCCATCAAATTCATTTGATTTATCATGAATGCTCATGCATACCACTTATTATGTCTACATGCTCTGGCAAGTCCTTAGCATAGAATGAATGACATGTCAATCAACTTTACCTTGCAATGTCGAAGGAGAGGCATGTCAATAAGTGGATGGGGTGCATTCAACTCATGTTTGAGAAATCAAGAATGTTTAACTCATTCCTTAGCTTGCAAAACCTCTTTTCATCAAGTGGCTTAGTGAGAATATCGGCAAGTTGATCATCGGTGCCAACATTTTTAATGGCAATATCTCTCTTTTGTTGATGATCTCTAATGAAATGATGCCTTATGTCAATATGCTTTGTTCTTCCATGTTGAACCGGGTTTTGTGTCATCTTGATTGCACTTTCATTATCACATAGCAATGCCACATTCTTGAAGTTGAGGCCATAATCCTTCAAAGTTGATTTCATCCATAGTAATTGTGCACAACAACTCCTCGCACTCACATATTCGACTTCGGCGGTAGAGATTGCCACACTATTTTGTTTCTTTGAGGACCATGACACGAGTGATCTTCCAAGTAATTGACATGTGCCACTTGTGCTCTTTCTATTGATCTTACAACCCTCATAGTCGGAGTCCGAATATCCAATCAATTCAAACTTTGACCCCTTGAGATACCATAGTCCAACATCTCTTGTTTGCTTCAAGTACCTCAATATTCTCTTTGCGGCCGTGAGATGACTTTCTCTAGGTGAGGCTTGATATCTAGCACACATGCAAACACTAAATATGACATCCGGCCTTGATGCGGTGACGTAGAGTAGACTTCCAATCAAAGACCGATATTTCTTTTGATTCACCATTTTGCCATCAAGATCACTATCCAAATTGCCATTTGTTTCCATTGGAGTTGAAATTAGCTTTGCATCTTGCATTTCAAACATCTTCAACATGTCTCTTATGTATTTCCCTTGACTCACAAATGTCCCATTCTTCAATTGCTTGACTTGGAGACCAAGGAAGTAGCTAAGTTCACCAATCATAGACATATCAAACTCTTTGGCCATCATAGCACCAAATTCTTCACAATAAGCTTGATCGGTTGATCCAAAGATGATGTCATCAACATATATTTGCACTATGAATAGATCATTCCCAATCTTCTTGGTGAATAGAGTTGTATCAACCTTGCCCATCTTGAATCCTTTAGAGAGAAGGAAATCCCTTAGCCTTTCATACCATGCTCTAGGTGCTTGCTTTAAGCCATATAAAGCCTTCTTCAACTTGTACACATGGTTGGGTTTCTTGTCATCTTTAAATTCGAGCGGTTGCTCAACAAAGACTAACTCATTGATGATTCCATTGAGAAATGCACTTTTGACATCCATTTGATATAGTTTGATGTTGTGTGCACAAGCATAAGCCAATAGAATCCTTATTGCCTCCAATCTTGCCACGGGAGCATATGTCTCATCATAGTCAAGACCTTCTATTTGAGTGTAACCTTGAGCAACTAGTCTTGCTTTGTTTCTCACTACAATGCCATCTTGATCTTGTTTGTTTTTAAACACCCACTTGGTTCCAATCACATTGTAGTCATTTGGCCTTTCTATCAACTTCCAAACATCATTTCTTGTGAAATTTTTAAGTTCTTCTTGCATAGCCATGATCCAATCGGCATCCCTCAAAGCTTCTTCTATCTTCTTTGGTTCTATGGTTGACACAAATGATGCATGCTCACAAAACATAGCCAATCTTGATCTTGTTTGCACACCACTTCTAATATCATCAATAACACTATCAATGGGGTGATCTCTTGCAATATGTTGTGGTTGGAGTACTTGCACTTGATTGCTTGAGCTTGGTTGATCACTTGATGTATCTTGATGAGATGAACTAGCACCAAGATCTTGCACTTGAGAGTCACTAGCTAGCTTGAATGGAGAATTTAGCACTTTATCTTTATCATCATCTTTAATATCAATTACTTGCTTTGCTCTAATGTCCCCAATTTCTATGTTCTTCATTGCTTCCACTAATTGAGTTTCACCAACATCATCTAGATTCTCTTCTTCATCTTGTGACCTATTGGTTTCATCAAATTGCACATCATGAACTTCTTCTAGAATGCCACTTGAATTGTTCCAAACTTTATAAGCTTTGCTTGTAGTTGAATAACCAAGTAGGAACCCCTCATCACATCTCTTGTCAAACTTCCCCAATCTAGTGCCCTTCTTCAAGATATAGCATTTGCAACCAAACACCCTAAAGTAAGAAATATTGGGCTTTCTTCCATGAAGTAGCTCATATGGGGTCTTCTCTAGCAATGGATGACAATATAGTCTATTGATGTAGTAGCAAGCGGTATTGATTGCTTCATCCCAAAAAGATTGACTCACATTGTACTCATAAAGCATTGATCTAGCCATATCAAGCAATGTTTTATTCTTCCTCTCAACTAGGCCATTTGATTGTGGAGTGTACTTGGCCGAGAATTGATGTCCAATGCCATAGTGATCACAAAGTTCTTCAATTCTTGTATTCTTGAACTCACTTCCATTGTCACTTCTCACTTTCTTGATTCTAATCTCAAACTCATTGTGAACTCTAGTGAGAAATGTCTTGAAGGTGTCAAACACTTCACTTTTGTCATTAAGAAAGAATACCCATGTGAATCTTGTGAAGTCATCCACTATGACAAAGCCATACTTGTTGCCGCCTATGCTTGTGTATGTTGTTGGTCCAAATAGATCCATGTGCATCAAATCAAATGCTTTGCATGTACTCATTGTACTCTTCTTTGGATGTGAGCTTCCAACTTGCTTCTCGGCTTGACATGCACTACAAAGCTTATTCTTCTCAAATTCAACATCTTTCAAACCATTGACAAGATTGTGAGTTGTAAGCTTCTTCAATTGTTTCATGCCAACATGACCAAGCCTTCTATGCCAAAACCAACCCATGCTTGATTTGGAGATTAAGCAAGTTGTCAAAGAAGTTTCTCTAGTAGTGAAGTCAACTAGGTAGAGATTCTCATATCTAAAACCCTTGAATGCCACATTTGAACCATCCACACTAATAACTTCCATATTATCAACCCAAAAATGCATTTATAGCCTAGATCATATATTTGTGCCACGGATAGAAGATTGAAATCCAAGCTTTCAACTAGCAACACATTGGAGATACTCATGTCATTTGATATTGCAATCTTGCCCAAGCCAATAACCTTGCCTTTCTTGTTATTGCCAAATGTGATAGAATCAATACCACTATCATTATCATTGATTGAGTCAAACATTCTTGATGTACCGGTCATGTGTTGAGTGCACCCACTATCAATAATCCAATGCCTTCCTCCGGCCTTGTAATTGACCTACAAGCAAGTCAATGAAGCTTAGGTACCCACTTTTGCTTGGGTCCTTGTAGGTTAGTAACTAAGCTCTTTGGTACCTAAATAGTCTTCTTCTTTGGGCCCACAATTGGTGTACCAATAAACTTAGCTTGCACACCCTTCACACTCTTGGTAAGCACATAGCAAGAATCAAAAGGTATAGCATTAACAAGGTTCTTGCTTTGGTTCTTTTTATTGCAATTATGCTCTAGGTGTCCAACTTGCTTGCATCTATTGCAAAACCGACCATTGCCCTTCACAAAGCTAGACTTTGGAATTGCAAAGGCCGACTTGCCTTTCTTGAGGTTGTAGCCCAATCCCTCTTTGTTAAGAGAGAACCTTTGGCTACCCAAGCACTTAAGCAAACGGGCCTCACCACCATAGGCCTTGCCTAGGGCGTGAGTGAGCTCATCCACCTCTTTCTTGAGAGTCTCATTCTCAACCATTAGTGAGGCATCACGAGTGAAACCATCACTAGTAGTGAAGGTAGAGTCAGTGGTGGTGGTGGATGAAGAGCTACAAGAAGGGCTAGCATTTGACATGATGATAGGTTCATAAAAGGATTCATCAATTATATCACATGTAACACCTATATCATATGATACAACAACCTCCTTTGCTTGTTGCTCAAGTAGCAATGAGTGAGCCTTTTCAAGCTTGAAATGAGCCTTACTCAGATCCTCATGGTCTTCCACTAGACTCTCATGAGTGGTCTTAAGCTCACTAAGGACTTTCTCAAGTATTGCTACTTTCATTGAAAGCTTCTTACACTCCTTGTCCTTGGCAATAGCTATGTCTCTAGTTTGTTGCATCAAGTCATATAGTTGTTCTTTAGTTGGTTCATCATCATCTTTTTCATTTTCATTATCACTATCATGAACATATTCCATTTCACTTTCGTTATCACTCTCATCATATAATACCTTAGTTTCCTTGGCCATGAGGCATGAAGAGGATGAACCAAATAGTGATGGCTTCTTGTTGATAGCAATAGAAGCAAAAGCCTTGTTAGATGATGATTCTTCATCCTCCTCTTCATCACTTTCCCAAGTGACCACATAGGCACCATTTTTGCCTTTCTTGAATGTCATCTTGGCTTCTCTTTTCTTCTTCTCGAACTTGTCCCTCTTGTTGTTCTTCTTCTTGTCATAGGGACATTCGGCTTGAAGGTGTTCGGTGCTATCACAATTGAAGCACTTCCTTTGTTGCTCATTTCTTTTGAAGTTGTCATTTCTCTTCTTAAAGCCTCTTCTCTTGATGAACATGTGACCCATCTTCTTGACTACAAGAGCAAGTGCCTCATCATCAATTTTAAATTCCCCATCTTCATTGTTGTCTTCTTCTTCTTCAATGATGGTAGCTTTGCCCATGGAGGAGGTGGCCTTAATGCCACGGTCTTCTTCTTCTCATCTTCCACCTTCTCCTTGTCATTAACATCTTGATCATATTTGTCATAGGTCAATACTTCACCAAGCAAATCATTAGGCTTCATTGCTTCAAGCCCATCTCTTTGCAACATCATGATCAACATCTTGAATCTTCTAGGTAAGCTCAATAAGAACTTGTGACAAAAATCTTGATCTTGAGTCTTGTGCTCTAAGCTCTTGAGATCATTGACTATCACTTGCAATCTATGAAACATTTCAATGATTGTTTCACCATCCTTTTTCTTGAAGTTCTCAAACTCACTCTTGAGCCCATATAGCTTGGCACTCTTCACAACCTTAGTGCCTTCATATGTCTCACTCAACCTTGTCCATACTTCACTAGCCAATTCCAAATCCTTGATGCCCTCAAACACTTTTGTGTCAATACCATTGTAGAGTGTATTGAGAGCCATTCTATTGCATGTTCTATTTGCTCTATCCTCATCGGTGAGATGATCGGGATCAATGATAGCAAAATCATTCTCGGTGACTTGCAATACTCTCTCATGAATAGAACCAAGGTACATTGTCATTTTTCTCTTCCAATGAGCAAAAGAACTAACACCATCAAAGAACGGTGGCTTGCCCCTAACATGATTGAACATAATTTGAGCCATTTTTCACACCGAAGGATGTTAAGCCTTGATTAAAACGGTGACCACGGCTCCGATACTACTTGTAAGGTCCTAGATGACTAGAGGGGGGTGAATAGCCTATAAAAAAAATTCTATAAAAGACACTAAGCAAACTTGTTAGAATAACAAACGGCGTAAAGCGAGTTTTGCTTAGCCAAAGGTTGTGATGCAAGCCTCCTATCCACAAGTCTAGTAGATTATGATCTCTAGTTCACACAAGAGCTATGTCACTAATTTTACACTAGAGAACAAGCTAACAACACTACTAGCAAAGCTACCACTAGAGCTACACAAGATAAACTAGTAAAAGTAAGTGCAAGAGAGAGGATTGTGATTCTTATACCGACGGTGGAGTGAAGATGTTGCCAATCACCAAGATGATATACAAACAATCAATATTGACAATAACACAATATGAAGACCAATCACCGGGAGACAAGAGACACAATATTTTTGTTCACCCGGTGTTCACTTGTGCACCGACAAGCTACGTCATCGGTTGTGTCGACCAACACTTAGATGGTTTCCCGGTGTGACCCTCAAGTCACTTGCCCCTCAAGGCACGCCCCGCAAGGCACCGCAAGACACCACTCTCAAGTGTGGTAACTCAATGACACGCGCATTCCACTAGAGTTGTTTTTGGCGTCCCGCCGAGGAAAGCACAAGAACTTCTCACAATCAACCGGAGGTGGCCAAGAACAATCACCTTCTCTTGCCAACGCCTCCAACAATCTCCAAGCCGGCTAGGAGCGGTACTCTCCAAGAGTAACAAGAAATCCACCGGCTAAACCACCCACAAGTGCCACTAGATGCCCTCAAGCTATGCAATGCACTTTGGGATCACTCAATCTCACTTTTGATTTGCAATCAAGCAAGAGAGATGAGTGGGAGGAGAAGCTTTAGCTCAAAGGGATGCACAAGAGTGTTAGAAATGCCAAGTTACCTCCCCAAGGGCCGGTCAACGAGTATTTATAAGCATCCCACATAAATAGAGCCGTTGCCACTCCACTGAGCGTTTTTCGGGACGACCGGACGCGCCGGTCGAAACTGACCGGATGCGCCTCACCGCGTTCGATCGCCCTGCGCCATCCACGTGTCCTCACAGATTCAACCACGGCCGCCCGAACCTCCAACGGTCACTGCGCGCCAACAGTCAAACGCTATGACTAGACGCGCTGCTCAACCGATCGGACGCATCGATCGCACAGCACCGCACGCCCGCGAAGCATCGACTGGACGCGCTCCACGCAACGACCGGACGCGACAGAGCCAGCGTCCGGTCGGACTCCAGTAACCACCCTTCGCGACCGGACGCGTCCGATCGCGTGTGACCGGACGCGCGGCGCGTCCGCTCAGCCCTTTGCCATGCACTGTTCCTCTGGGTGCCCGACCGGACGCTCCGATCCCACGAGTGACCGGACGCGCCGGTTGCAAACCCTAGCCCGCGCGCCTGACTGCTGCGCTGTACTAACCGGACGCGTCCGGTCAAACCGTGACCGTGTCCGGTGCAGCGTCCAGTCACCTCTGTGACCTCCGTTCGCCTCCGTTTCTTTTCCGACTTCCGGCGTAATGGAAAATAGGCATTTTACTTCAGGCGTAGAGAGGAACCTAAACCCCTCTCTACCCACAAACCATAGCACGACCAACGCCACCTTTGCAAATGTGCCAACACCATCAAGTGTACATCTCCATGTGCTTGTGTGTTAGCTTTTTCTCAATCATTTTCAAAGGTTTTCCAGTTAGCTCACTAGGCCCTACATGCAATGCACTTCATGAATTCACCTAGTGGCACCCGTGCATCGAATAACCGATAAGACTTCCCCTCTTAATAGTTCGGCTATCGACCCTAAACCACTCACACCCTCTATGGTGTCTTGAGTGTAAAACAAAATGGCCCTATGGTTATACCTTTGCCTTGAGCCCATTTTGTTTCTCCAAATGATATGATCCACTTCATGTCATCACATGACCGTCTCGATCCATCGACCTTGACTTTACTTGCTCTTCACCGTTGCATCGGTTCGTCGGCGCCAAGTCTTGCTCAAGCTTCACCATCGCATGGTCCTTTGCTTCGAAGCCTCGACTTGCCCTTCACCTTCACAACCAGTCCATCGAGCCAAGCCTCATCTTGGTCTTCACCATCTTGGTCACATGAGTCAATGTCATGTCTCATATTCAATGACCACCTTTATCTAAATTATCCACTTAGATACAAAGGTTAATCCAAGGTTTCATCAATTAGCCAAAACCAAACTAGGGACTTTCAACTGGGACCCTCGGCACACTCACCCGATGGTGACGAGGCAGGCGTCTCGCCCGCAGGCCCTCACCGCCGCCGCCTGCGTGACGGGGATCTCACCGGTACCCTCTTCCGTCCACGTGGCCTTGGCCGATCCTCACTGGAGCCGCGCGATGGACGAGGAGTACGCGGCCCTCCTCGCCAACCAGACGTGGGACCTGGTGCCCCGTCCGTCGGGCTCCAACATTGTCACCGACAAGTGGATCTGGATGCATAAGAGGTGTGCTGATGGTTCCTTGGAGCGCTACAAGGCTGGGTCCTCCGCGGCTTCACTCAGCGGCCCAGCATTGACTATGCTGAGACCTTCAGTCCCGTGGTGAAGCTAGCTACAGTCCGCACCGTCCTCTCACTGGCTCTCGAGCGCTCCTGGCCTGTGCATCAGCTGGATGTCAAGAATGCCTTCCTCCATGGCACTCTCACTGAGACGGTCTACTGCAGCCAGCCGGCTGGTTTCGTCGATTCTTCTTGTCCTGACTTCGTCTGCCGGCTCAACAAATCTCTCTACGGGTTCAAGCATGCACCCCGGGCTTGGTACTCTCGGTTTGCTACCTTCCTGCAGACTCTTGGGTTCATGGAGGCCAAGTCTGACACCTCCCTGTTCATATACCACTATGGGGGTGAGATTGCTTACCTGCTCCTCTATGTGGATGACATTGTTCTCACCGCCTCCAATGAGTCTCTACTCCACCGCATCATTGCCTCTCTCCAGAAGGAATTTGCTATGAAGGATCTTGGGGTGCTCCACCACTTCCTCGGCGTCACTGTTGAGCCCCGACCTTCAGGCCTGTTCCTCCACCAGCGGCAGTTCACTTGTGACATTCTGGAGCGAGCAGGGATGACCGACTGTCAGTCCTGCTCTACCCCGGTTGACACCCAGGGCAAGCTGTGAGAGGCTGGCGGTCCGATGCTTGGGCCAGCGGACTCCACCGCCTACCGGAGTCTTGCTGGTGCGCTCCAGTACCTCACCTTCACACGGCCGGACATCACTTATGCCGTCCAGCAGCTCTGCCTCTACATGCATGCTCCGCGGGAGCCCCACCTGGCTGCTATGAAGCGGCTTCTCCGGTACCTCCGTGGCACCCTCGGCTACGGGCTGCTCCTCGGCCGGTCCTCCACTGCCGAGCTGGTTGTCTACACCGACACTGACTGGGCGGGCTGTCCGGACACCCGCAAGTCCACCTCCGGCTACGCTGTCTTCCTCGGTGGCAACCTGGTCTCTTGGTCGTCCGAGCGCCAGCCGGTGGCCTCACGCTCCAGTGCCGAGGCAGAGTACCGTGCCGTTGCCAACGGCGTGGCCGAGGCCGCCTGGCTCCGCCAGCTCCTGGCTGAGCTTCACCGCCCACTTGCCAGGAGCACGCTCGTCTACTGCGACAACGTCAGCGCGGTCTACCTCTCCACCAACCCCGTGCAGCACCAGAAGACCAAGCATGTGGAGATCGATCTACACTTCGTCCGCGACCTTGTGGCCATCGGCGACGTCCGGGTTCTTCACGTCCCGACCACCTCACAGTTTGCGGACATCTTCACCAAAGGCCTCCCTTCCTCGACCTTCTCCGAGTTTCGCTCCAGCCTCAACGTCTCCAGTGGCTAGTTGTGGCTGCGGGTGGGGGGGTCCTGTATGTGTTGTGTACTTCTTATTTTCTTTCTTGCCCAGTCTTGGACTCCGCTGCGCCGGTAGTTCAGACTGCGGGGGCGTGTTGGATTATGTGTATATTAGGCCCATGAGGCTAGGCCCATGAGGCCCATGTGTGGCTACCTATATTGCTACCCTTCTAGGGTTAGCCTAATCCAATAGAGACAATCATTCTAGCAGCATTAACTGAATTGGTAATCTGCATATCCTGCAACACGCTGTTGTAATAAAACTGGGCTCCTTTTGTGTTGGCGTTCAGGTCTCAGGCTGTTACAAAACATATGTATGTCAAAACAGTGCCATTCTCTAGGTGCTTCAGAGTCCAAGACTAAGAGGTTGGTCAATGTTGCATTCATAGTTTATCCTAACGTCTCTGGTTATTCATGCCAATCCTCGATGTCCAAAGGAAGTCATCTTTCGGTTTGTACAAAGGTTTTTCCATGTTCCACAAAATGGTTTACTGCTTATGAACAAAGGATAGTTCGATGCCTTACTGCCAATCATAAAGTGATATTTACGAAAGAAATTTATTACCGGTGCCATGAACTTCCCTATTACCGTTTATTTCAGTGTTTGAGTTGTTGCCCTCGAACTGTTAATTTTTCTTCCTGTTTTTGGGTATGTTTGCAGATTTTCTATTCAGCTCAGCAGAGATCAGGAGGCAGGAGAACGCCGCTGGCTAATAGTATTGCCTGCTGTTCTTTCCTTTTCCTGTATGGCATGTACCTTAGTTCTTAGGGTGTGTTCACTTCCCATGTAAACCTCAAAATATTTCCTCTTCCATCCATCACATCAAATATTTGGACACATGAATGGAGTATTAAATGTAGGTAAAAAAATAACTAATTGCACAGTTTGTTTGTAAATGTCGAGATGAATCTTTTGAGCCTAGTTATTTCATGGTTGGATAATATTTGTCAAATAACAACAAAAAGTGCTACAAAAACTTTTTTCCCACTTTTCATCAACTAAACACACCCTCAGTCATTATTCTTCCAATGAAATAAATGTTGGACCAAATGTTCATTTATATTTTATTTACAATAAAGGCCCGTTTGACAAGGACCACACTTTTTCGGTTCTTCCACGCGCCAAATTAGTACGTGATAAGTACCCTACGTGTCCGCACCCGCGGCGGAGAATGCTCCGCCACTATTTAAGCATTGTTTCCACACACGGTTTTAAACTTTGTTCCAGCGCTGTTTTGATTTGAACGCTGTTTCCAGGCGCTGTTTGCTGCTGCCTAAATACTGTTCACCAAGCCTGCACAATGGCCGGCGCAGGCGCAGCGTAGCGCGCCCGTTCGGGCTAGTATTATTACTCCTGCTTGGATGAAGCAAATAGTACTCGCATTGCATTCAACGAAAGGCGGTTTTGATTAGCCAAGTCACATGGACATAAAGTGCTAGTCCTAGATCGCCGCGCGTGGACGGAAACTCGTGAACAGTAATGCATACTTACAGCGTTTTGAAACAGTGGGCGGGCAGCGAATGGTCAACCTCATGAACAGTGACTAGGTGGCGCGTGGTGTGGGGATCCGGTGCGGGTGGCGCAGGGGCCATGCTGCGGCGGCATGGTCGGGCCCGACCGGCGGCGCGGTGCAAGGCGCCCTGAGCTACCCGTACTTCAGCCTGGGCATATTTTTACCGAACACCGAAAACCGAACCGAACCGAACCGAAACCGAACCGAACTGGTGGTTTTTCGGTTTTTCGGTTCGGTTTCGGTTTCCTGTTTTGTGAAGTTCGGTTCTCGGGTTCGGCTTCGGTTCTTATCTCCAACCGAACCGATCCACCGAACAACCGACGTTTAGTTTGCAAGGCGAGAAGTCCGCAGTCAAGTATGCAGCGTCGCAGCCAGCCCACTGGTTACGGCCCACTAATACACCCAGCCCCCTCCGGCCTCACACATGTATGCACCACTGCCAGCCGCACTCTAACCCTATCCTTTCCTTTGCTCTTCGGAGTTCGTGGTGGCGGCGCACCCGGCAGACGGGTGGAGACCAGCGGCGGCGGCACGATGCTGGACGGGAGATGGAGGTGCCGAGGCAGGCCAGCAGCGGAAGATTGACGCGGCCGCGCGGGCGTTGGCGCGGACACCAGTTGGAAGCGGCGAGGCGGCTGCAGCGCAGTGGCGTGTCTGCAGATCCGTCCGAGGAGTGGCTGCAGCGGAGGAACGCGTTCTTTGCGAATGCTTGCTTGCTTCCTGGCGTGAATCGGTGAATGCTTTGCCTGTGCGAATGCTTGATTGCTTGCTTCTGTGCGAATGCGCTTGCTTCCTGGCTTCTGTGCAGATCCGTCCGTTTGCAGATCTGTGCGAATGCTTGCTTGCTTCCTGGCGTGAATGCTTTGCCTGATAAAGTGAACTGTTCGATGTTCGTGCGCTGATTTGCCGATTTGCTTCTCACTGCTGTCAACGCTGATTTGCTGATTCACATACTTCTCAAGCTGTGTTGTCTTCCGTCGGTTTGTTCGGTTATAACCGAAAAACCGAACAAAAAAACCGAAATCGAAGTCGTCGGTTCTTGATTTTCTGATCAACCGATCGGTTGCTAGTCTTTGAAAACCGAAGTTTTTGAACACCGAATTAACCGAACCGAAACGTCGGTTAAAACCGATTGCCCAGGCTGACCCGTACTCATCTACCTCTATTTCCATACTTTATACATTATGGTCATCAAGATTTCCTCCTCTATATATATTTCTTCCCCATCCATCATCCTCTATATCTCATACTCTATACCAACTACCAAAAGCGGTCCCACTTGTCATCTTCTATAAATTTTATCTAAATATATCCATGTGAGATCTTATTTTGAAGGATCTATTGTAACGAATTTAATGGTGTAATCGAAATTTAATTTAGATTTTTGGTTTGTGCGTTATAATTTTTTTTATTTAGTTGGAACAGTGGGGCCCGCCGCTGCATGCTCTCTGCCGCCCGCTATCTGCCTCCTGCTATCCCCAAATTTAGTGGATGGCAGCGCTTTACCGGAGCCGGTACCGGACCGTTGCAGCAAAATCAGTCTCCTGCAGGGTCATTTAGAGTACCTAGTGCAGGTAGTCCAACGAGCATGGTGTGGTGGCGCAGACGGCCCGACCAGCTGCTCGCGGCGTGGGGGTCAACACTGATGAGGTTGTACCATTTGGAGCAGTCGTGCAGGTTAATGCATCCATTCACGACAGAAACAAATTCTCTGTTCGCTTGAATTTATGAACCTGCCTTATCAGCCATGGTATATTATTTTTCTCTCACGATAAATCAGCTTAAGTCAGATTATCAACTGCAGAAACCATCAGCCGCAGAAACCTGTTTGAATTGATATAAGCATGTACCATATTTTGAATATTCCTTGATGGTACGAGTCTTTGGATGAGGGATTAAATTTTTAACTCCGTTGATCTTCAAAAAGATTTGTGACTTAAGTTTTTCAAAGAAATAAAAAAACTTGGTTATGGATTGGCCATTAATGTTGGTAAATTCTATTCACATTTTGATTAGGGTAACATGGACTACTTTTGTGTTGATTTGTGTTTCTAGATGACAATAACGGGGAAGATACTAGTTTATATAAATGTATTGTTGACATCAAAAGATGATGGGAGAGTCAAAAGTTTTGGATTGAAAATTCAAATACAATTAAAATATATTAAATTTAGACCAAAACTGCAAAACTCAGAGAAAACTGGCACATGTAGGTTTGGGGCTGCTTAGGCTAACAATAGATATAAAACCGGCCCAGGACGGCTTCTCTAGGCATTTCACGGGGTGGTCCTGTTTGGATCAAGAGGCTAAAGATTAGACCTCTCCTTTTAGTCACCTTTTAGTCATATATTCAAACAGCCTAAGGGGTTAAACTTTAGCCCATTCGTTTCAAGGGTTAATCTTTAGCCCTGGGCTAAACTTTAGCCAAGGGGATCCAAACAGGCCTCAAACTAGAGAATCATAAAAAGTCAACGATAATAACTTTCTTTCTGCTAGTAATATGATCATGGCACGATTTGATAGATTAGAAGGGAAAAAAGTTAATTCTCATGCTACTACTTTACCTCTTAGAAATCATATTTTCAGTGAATGATTTCTTCAAAATTATTTTTTATCCAATAACATATCTTCTCTCCTATCATTTCAGGTCTCTTCATATTTTGGTTCTCATATAGACATAGTTTCGGGTAGAAAGAAACCATTTTCTTCTCTCTTTTCCTTATTTCTAATGCCATGTCACCATTCTGCTCAGTTAACATACTAATTAATGGTCATAGAAACCATCTAATTTCTGGGTTGAGACTGCTCTTATATATAAGTGGTGCTGGATGCTAACCACATGTACCTTCGTGTGAAATCTGGTTTCATTTTTATATTGCTGATTATGATTCGATACTCCCTTAACTAAATATTTGAAAATTCCACAAGACATTAGCTGCTATATGAAAATAAAAGGACAAAATAATATTTGAATCACTTGGATATCTACTTTCCATAGTTTGAAAAAAAAATAGTAAACACAAAATTCTGCAACATATTGGCGTTATTTGCTTAAAATAACCCTTTTTTGACTAGAAATTGTCTCCAAAAAACTAAACAATTATTCGCAATCCGATTGGAGGTTTTTATTTTACATGGGAGCATGTATAGGCCATGATTTCACATAAACAAAATTTTCGTCATTTATAAAACAAATCACACATATTTCTAGATTTCTTTTTTCTCATGAGTTACGAGACTAAAATATTGTTTCATCGAGCAGAACATTTTCTACATGGAAACATCTATAAGTCATAAAAGATATTAAAAAACTGTTATGGAACAAAACCATGGCGCAAACCACAAAGCACATTCAAGGAGTAGAAAAGGTGGCGTCCGCATAAATAAACAATAGCTAAAAAAGCACCTTACAATAAGCAACAAACTGAAAGAAAAAGGTAGCGCAGCACATTAAAATTCTGCAGAACATCATTGCTTGGTGACTATTTGCTTTAGGAAAGAAATGAAATGTTGTTTGCTAATATGCCTAGCCTCGTGTTGCTATCTGTTGACAGCAGTTAACATTCATCACAAACTATTAATATAACTTGCATAAATAGCTAAAATAGATCATCAATGTAGACTTAGAGGTTTAAACTGACAAATTTCACGAGTTTTGCTGAATCTGTGTTTCTAATAGAATTTAATCAGAAAACCGTCAAAGAGGACCTATTCGTCAAAAGAAATCACGGAATTCTGCCGCGTAAACTACGTGGAAAGACTCTAGAATGCTCCAGGAGGTACTCCACCGAAGCGGAGCCCGAGCCACTGAAAAGTGGGGCCAGCCGTCCCCACCTACAAGCCGATCGGCCCCTATGGGTCCCACTTGTCAGCCTCCTTGCTATGTCGGTTTTCCACCGCCATAAGGATTGCATCTCCACCGTTTATTCAAGTCGGTTTAATCCGAGGGCTCAGAATTGATGCTCCGACCCATATATAACAACAGATAGCATTCATCACAAACTATCAATATAACTTGCATCAATAGCTAAAATAGATCACCAATGTAGACTTAGAGGTTTAAACTAACAAATTTCACGAGTTTTGGTGAATCTGTGTTTCTAATAGAATTTAATCAGAAAACCGTCAAAGAGGACCTATTCGTCAAAAGAAATCACGGAATTCTGCCGCGTAAACTACGTGGGAAGACTCTAGAATGCTCCAGGAGGTACTCCACCTAAGTGGAGCCCGAGCCACTGAAAAGTGGGGCCAGCCGGCCCCACCTACAAGCCGATCGGTCCCTATGGGTCCCACTTGTCAGCCTCCTTGCTATGTCGGTTTTCCACCGCCATAAGGATTGCATCTCCACCGTTTATTCAAGTCGGTTTAATCCGATGGCTCAGAATTGATGCTCCGGCCCATATATACCTGCCTGCACCCCCTTCAGGGCATGTCTCATTTGATCTTGAGAGCTGAGAAGCCAAAAACCCTAATTCATATGTCCACCAGGATCAGAGCTAGCAATCAAGAGAAGATTAGTCCTTGATAGGATCTAGTCTTGTATTGGAGATAGTGAGATAGAGTGAGAGGGAAGAGTTCCAGAGGAGTCCTACCCTATCAGAGCTCTCTCTATGGCTTGCACCCTGGCGAAATCAAGTTCTTCTTGAATTTGCTTTTGAGATTTCTCTGGTAATCGACTTCTAATTCAAGTAATTATCTTGTTCATATTATTTTTTAGGTTTGCGACTCTCTTTTGAGTACTTTAATGCTTGTAGCTCTTGGGTTAAAGTAGTATTCATAGTATAAGCGTGGTGCTTAGACTCGGTTACTCGTAGATGTACCCTATTTTTTGGATCGGTGGTAGCTCGCGAGGGTGACTCTTATAGTCTCGTTGAATCCTTTGTAGTTCACCTCCAGTTAGTAGGCCTAGAAGGACCTTGTTACTATAGGAAACATATTCTGCCTGTGTTTTCTCTAGTAATATCTCTATAATTGAACAATAGAAGACAAAACTTACCGAAATTAGAACTAGAAGACCTTAGTAGTATCCTCTATGCTCTTATTATCTAGCCTAGATTGTGAAGTTGGGATAAGTTAGATTTGGTTATTCTCACACATGTTTCCTCGAGTTCGATATAAAACTAGGTACTCCCGATGAAGTGCTACATCGGTATAATATTTGTACACTTGTGGATTATTCTGTGTGCATTAATTTATACCAACAAGCATTTCTGGCGTCGTTGCCGGGAAAACGGTTGCTGAGTTAACTTTGAATGTAGCTTATTCTTATATCATTATTCTTTTATCTTTTATCCTTTTCTTTTATCTTTACCATGGATCTAGAACCCACCCCTATCTACCAATATGCCGCACCTACAAGCACACGCCTACAACCATAAGAATCTTCAAAGCCTATCCTAACACCTGACTATGAGTTGCGTCCGCATTTAATTGACATGGTTCAGGATCAACCCTTTTCAGGCGAAGATAATGAAAATCCCTATTCCCACCTAAATGAGCTTGAGCAAACCTGTGCATGCCTACACATAGAGGGCATGTCAAATGAAACCGTATGATGAAAGCTTTTTTTTCCTTTCTCCTTGACAAGAAAAGCTAAACGTTGAGACAATCTCACCATAGGGAGTAGACAAGGAGATTGGGAAGCCTTGTGTTCTAGCTTTTGCTTACAATTCTTTCCCATCTTTAGAGCCGTCAGTCTTTGTTCTGAGGTTCTATCTTTTAAACAGAAAAAAGAGAATCTCTAGGCATGGCATGGGAACGTTTTAATGCTCTTATTAACACTGGCCCTGACCTTGCCATTCAAGACCCCATTCTTCTTCAACACTTTTATATGGATCTTGATAGGAAAACCTCGAAGCGTCTTAATACGGCCTCAGGAGGTTCGTTCTTCGCCAATTCGGAGAGAAGCATTCTTACAAAAATCTTAGAGAACGCCCCTGAAGAAGTAGAGAAGCCGCTAGAGGAGGAATACCAGATAGCTAAAACCGAATCTTTACCACACCCATCATCAACTTCAGTTGTCCTAGATCCCGAACCACCGAAAAAGGAAGAAACTCTAATTTTGGATTTTATGCTTGAATTCGAGTATAAACTTTTTGACAAATATGGAAATACCTCGAATTACCATATCATGAGGGGACCTCAAAAGTCTAGGAAATCATCATTTCATGAAGAAGCTTTAGACTCTTTTGAGGAAGCTTTCCTTAAAAAGACTACGAAAGAGTTAGTATCAATTATAAGCAATTAATGGTTAGAAGAATCAGAGCTTTTCTCTGATGTGATTCACTTAGATTCACCTTCTATATCCATTCGTTGCCAAATCAACAAAGCTCCTTTTGATGCTCTTTATAATCCAGTTGTGGGTGTTAATATCATGTCTACATCTTTTGCTCATGATTTATTGAAACACGTGTCATTAACCCCAATAACAAAGTTATTGAAAAGTCTTTCGGGACACATTCTCCTGAGTTTAGGAATTCTGTATGTCCTCCATATCTAGGTAAAAGGAACTAAGGTTCATTTGAGCTTCTATATCTATGATATTATAGAGTTTGACCTATTGATAGGACAACCAATTGAAAGACTTATCTAAGAAGGACAAACGGGGAAGTTGAATATAAGACTTGGGAAAACTTTAAGCTCTCTATACCCATTACTCATTCTCTAAATGCAGAGAGTGAGTCAATTCCCGAGGAAGACCCAATGGAAGAGGTTAAGGTTGCATCTCTTGATAACTTGATTGAACCCAACCTTGAAGATGATGCCCAGTTCTTCATCGAGGAGGAAGAAGAAAATCCTACGAAATCTGATCCTCTAGATGAATTGCTAGAACCAGCTAAGCCTGCCATTGAGCTTAAACCCTGCCTTCTGGTCTTAGATATGCTTTTCTTAATAATGATCAGGATTCTCCTGTGATCATAAGTGATAAACTCTCTCAGGAAGAATCCCTCTGCTCGCTAACTGTTTTAGAAAAGCATCGTTCTACTTTTGGCTACTCGCTCTAAGACTTTAAGGGAATCAGCCCTGCTCTTTGCACCCATCGCATCCCTATAGATCCTAACTCTATACCTTCTTGGGAGCCATAGCGTAGGCTTAATAATGCTATGAGGGAGGTTGTTAAGAAAGAGGTTTTGAAACTCTTACACACGGGATCATCTATCCTATGTCGCATAGTAAGTGGATAAGCCCTATTCAAGTTGTGCCTAACAAAGGAGGCATGACTATTGTTAAAAATAAAAAGAATGAATTAATCCCCTAAAGAACCGTCACTTGATGGCGAATGTGTATTGATTACCGAAAACTTAACAAGCAACAAAGAAAGATCGCTTTCTGTTGCCCTTTATTGATGAAATGTTGGAGCGACTGACAAATCACTCTTTCTTCTATTTTCTTGATGGGTATTCAGGTTATCACCAGATACTGATCCATCCAGATGACCAAAGCAAAATCACCTTTTCATGTCTATATGGAGCTTATACTTATCGTAGAATGTCTTTTGGATTATGAATGCTCTAGCTTCTTTCTAAAGATGCATGATGTCTATATTTTCTAATATGATTAAAGAAATCATAGAAGTTTTCATGGATGACTTTTCTGTTTATGGAAAAACTTTTGACGATTGTCTTAAAAATTTAGATAAGGTTTTGTAATGATATGAAGAAAAGCACTTAGTCCTTAATTGGAAAAAATATCATTTTATAGTTAGAGAAGGCATAGTGCTTGGACACTTGGTGTCCGAACGAGGGATAGAGGTAGATAGAGCTATATTAGAGGGATCCGTAGTTTTCTTGGTCATGTTGGTTTTTACCATCGCTTTATAAAAGATTTTTCACATATTGCTAGACCACTTATAAATCTTTTGGCTAAGGATGTTATCAGAGCCGTGTCGACTGTAGGACGCAAACCTAGATAGAAATGGTCGTTTCTAGGATTTTGGTTTTACTTATTTAATTGCTACTATCTCAGTCTTGGTATTTCATTAAAAAAATTTATGCTCTATTCTTTATTCTATTGCATAAAATATTGACTCTGATAATATTTTGTATCAAAACTATAGATACCTCGCCTCAGTGCAGCTGCCTACGTCACTCAGTTCACTCCAGCAGCACCTGCCCCACCAGCACCACCAACGGTACCATCAGTGGTGCCTGAGGTCGTCCACATCACCGACGAGGAGGAGGAGGAACCTATGGAAGTGGAAGCATATTCAGCTACTTCATCGGATGGATCTGCTTTGACCCCCGTGGCTGTACCCATCCCACCAGTGGATGCACCAGTCCCCGCTGCTACACCTCCACCAGCTTCACAGGCCGCTTCTACACCAACACCAGTGCCTTCTCCAGCTTCTCCAGAGGAACCAGAAGAGATGGGGTGGACCACCAGGAACAAGTTTAAGGACGCCCTCGAGGATGCTCACTACCATAACTTGCTCACTGCCGTGCTAGCTGAGTACTACCCAGACCTTGCTGCCACTGTCAAGTACTACTGCGCAGAGCACAAGCGCCCCATGGAGACGACATATTGGAAGACCAATGTGATCATCACTGCCTAGAATAACACTGACCACTCACATGATGTAGAGACTACCCACAGTCACAGGTCCAGGCGTGCCAGTGCCTATGACAGCATGGAGGATGCTGCGCAGGAGGCTTACCTGTACTACCATGTCCGTCGCTTTGAGGCCATGCAGGAGAATCGCTACAGGTTTCTCCCATGCTACGACCATGTGGAAAGGACATGGGCAGTGTTGGCTCCCTCAGCGGCTGATCCAACCATGGATACTACAGTGAGGCACCTCTGTGCCATGTAGGAGGCCAACGAAGCACTCAAGGAAGAGCTTCGTGCGGCGCGGAAGTCCGAGAAGCGCCTTCAGAAGCAGATAGATGAGATGGCCATTCAGTTAGGACAGCCTAGCATGTATAAGAAGAAGGCTAGGGAGTTCACCATGGTGGATCGCGCTCCTTAGATGTTTGCTGCCCCGTCGAAAACAATACGTTTTAGATCGAGAGTCTTGTTAAGTTTATGTGTGTAATGTGAACTTTTAGTTGCCTTGTTGGTTGTGTTGATGAACTTGGATTGATTTGGAGTTTGTGTAACTGCTGGAACAGTATATGCTTGTCCACATGTTCTTTTTATCAAAACCTTAAGTTAGTCTTTGTTTAACATAGTTGGGGTTTAAAATTTCGTATCTCTGCTGTACTGTTTTTCGGAGCAGTCTGCAATGTTTATCTCATATCTCTAAATCTCTGTATCCAAAAATTATGAAATTTTTGTGGAAAGAACAAGACTTGTGTACCTTTCATTTTCCGTTGGAATCACCTCATTATCAGTTTTGGTTTGAGAGATACATCTGTTACAATCTGGCAATTCTGCGCAGTCTGTAACTTAGTACAGAAATTGTTTAGCTCAGTTTTTATGATGTTTCCGTCAGAATCTGTGAAAAAGTTCCATATAAAAGTTGTAGCAGACTTCTTAAGCTTTCCAACGATGTATTCCATGCCTCTTTTGGGTCTCTGAAACTTGAGTTACACCTCAATTTCTGATCTGTTGTTGTTGACACCCGTCCAGAAATTTTCAGCTATGCTATTTACCTTTTGTAAATAATTTGTAAATTTTTGGAAGATCTCTAAAAGTCTTGCACATTTGTTTGGAAGTAGATGGTAGACAAAGGAGGACGAGGCCGAGGCCGTGGACATGGCCGTGGACATGGTGCTCTTGTGGATCCACCTCCGCCGCTGCCGGTGACGATTGAACAATTGATGGCAATGCAAGCGCAGCTCATGTAGACAGTGATGGACCGTCTTGTTGAGCAACCAGCAGGAGCACCCCCACCTGTACAGGTCCGTGACAAACGTGGGGAGTTTCTGAAAGGACGTCCACCCATGTTCACACATGCCTCTGACCCCATGGAGGCTGATGATTGGTTGAGAGTTGTAGAGAAGCAGCTAAACATTGCACAGTGCAATGATCTGGAGAAGGTTCTGTATGCCTCAGGCTAACTCCAAGGAGCTGCTCAGGATTTGTGGGAATCGTTCCAGTACGGACGCCCAGAGAATGCTTCAGAGATCACATGGAAGGAGTTCATGGAGAACTTAGGTCCCATTACATCCCTGAGGGACTTATTGAACTGAAGCAAGAAGAGTTCCGGGCTCTCAAATAAGGGTCCATGTCTGTGGTGGAGTACCGTGACAAATTTGCCCAACTATCGCGATATGCCCCGTCTGAGGTGGCCAGGGATTCTGACAAACAGCGCCGCTTTCTGAAGGGGCTGTATGACGGACTCCAACTGCAGCTGATGTCCAACAAGTATGCCAGTTTCCAAGAATTGGTGGATCGTGCCATTGTGATAGATAACAAGCGCAAGGAAATGGACCTCAAGAAGAGGAAGCTCCAGGGACAGGCGTCGGGTAGCAACACTCGCTCGCGAGCTTTCCCGCAGCAAGGTTTTCCGTAGAGGAACCAAGGGCCATTCAACCAATGGAACAAAGGCTAGTACCCCCAGAGGAACCCGAACCAGCAGCATCCTCAGTACCCACAACAGTTTGGCAACCAGAATCAGCAGCGCCCCCAGCAACATTAGTCTAGCAACCAGGCACCACGTCAGGGAGTGCCCAACAATGCCCCAATCAAGAGTGGCACTCCAGGCAACAACCCTAATGCATGCTATAACTATGGAGAGGTTGGTCACTATTCTTACCAGTGCCCAAAGAAGCAGAACCAGCAGGCCCCGCAGAACCAGCAGAGTAATCAGAGGCCCAACGCTCGATCTCCATTCACCGACAAAGTGAATCATGTGTCATCTGAATCAGTGTTGACGGTAGATAAGTATCATTTTTTAACCGTCAACATAGCATGAAAAAGGACTAAACAATAATTACCACTTAGATATAGGGGGTTTACTGATATAATTCCATGAGTTTTGGTGAATGTCTATTTCTGTAGGGTGTCAGCTGAAAAGAACCAAGGAAGGCCCACATGTCAGGTTTACATAGAGACAACAGGGCCACGCATAACTTTTCTGTAATCTAGAAGGTACGAGAAGACTCTGAAAACAAACGGGAGGCAAAACGGGCCCGGAAGTGGGGCGCCCGCCCCCCTCCTTGGGCGCCCGCCCCACCTGCAGAGCCAATCAGGCTCCATCTCGTGGATCATGCCTCCACCGCCTTTGAGGATTAATAAAAAAGTCATTGATCAAGGTCGGTTTGATCCGAGGGCTGTGGTGCTTCCTAGAGGGCTATATAAGCAAGGCCCTTGGCCCCTGGAGGAGGCATCTCATAAACCCTAATTTCATTATCTCTCAGCTGGGATCAGAGGCAGAGGTGTCCCATAAAAGGATAACCTCTCCTCCCTAGAGAATTAGGGCTAGAAATTCCAATGTAGTAGATTAGATATAGATGGGAGATAGGGAGAACGGAGCTGCTCTCCGGTTCTGGAGAAGTCTTCAGAGATTTGGTATGTCTTTTGTATCTATTCTTTACAAGACTTATGCTTTATATATTTTCATCTTCTCTATTTACTTTATGCCTTTATTATGTATGGTTAGTATAGTTGTTATACCTTGGCATGGGACCTTAGCTCGTATTGAGTGCTTTAGTTATTGCGCATAGCTAGAGTAGTAATCGATAGTTTAGGCATGGTGTCTAGGCTATAGGTTACCTGAGGTTGCGCTCAACCCCACGTATAGTTGTGGTAGCCCCAGAGGTGACAGCTCTGTAAGGCCTTCGTAATCCACCACGTTCGGGTTGATGTTCGTAGAGCTTTTGGCAGCCTTCCCCTGACTACTTTCTTCCCAGTCTCTTTCGAGAGTCGAAAAGGTACTGTTGCTTCAAAGTGTCTTGTGTATGATCGCTATATCTATTCATGATTTAGTTATTAAAGAACCAAAGTAATGGAGAAGTACATAGGAACCTTGATCTCTCCCATTGTCCTCTCACTTTAGCTAGTTACTTATTTATCATAGAATTCTCCTATGTGTGCTTTTATTCATATACCTATCATATATCATTTACCCCCTGCTTTAGTCTAGTTGATTTACTAAGTTAGGAGATACATGATGGTGAATTATTAGATTCTTTAATCCTTGCTTCCCTGTGGTAAAATATAAATAACGATACCTGTAATACTCCAGGTAAAATGCTACAATGGTATATTCTGTGCGCTTGCAGAATCCTTCATATTTTAGTTGCACTTAATTTATACCAACAATCAGCTCAGGAGGCGCCTGAGGTTATGCTGGGTACGTTTAGCGTCAACTCCATCTCCGCTACCGTAATTTTCGATTCCGGTGCCTTGCATTCTTTCATATCACAAGCTTTTGTTAGAATGCATAGCATATCACTATGTGCCATGAAAGATCCCATGCTAGTAAACTCACTAGGGGTAGCATGCCAGCAAATTACTAGAGCCCTTCTACTAGTATATTTTTAAGGGGGTAGCTTTTAAAGTAAACCCAATTGTTCTGAGAACCGCTGGAATTGACCTCATCCTGGGAATGGATTGGATGAAGCAGCATAGAGTAGTGATACAATGCCAGGAGAAATCTGTTGTTGTGACATCTCCAAGTGGTGATAGAATCTATGTCGAAGTGGAAGTGCAAGCTCAACCTACCGCCACCGTCAACCAGTTGAGTGATGATGTCAACCAGGAGAACCAGGTGGTGGATGAATTCCTAGATGTGTTCCCCGATGAACTGCCAGGTATGCCACCTGATCGTGACATCGAATTTCTTATCGAGCTTTTACCTGGAACTGCACCCATAGCTATGAGACCATATAGAATGGGGTAGATGAATTAGAAGAACTAAAGAAATAAATTAAGGAATTGCAAGAGAATTGTAACACCCTAAAATTTGCTTCTTTAGAAATAGAGTTAAAATGATTTAATTATGTATTTTTGTGCTCATGAAAATATAAAAAAATAATATTTTTCATTAAATTAAAATCTATCAGAAGGTTTAGCAACATTGTTGTGCATACATGCTGATGCATTGTGTTTTTGTATTATTTGGTTTTGACCTAGGTACAAAATCAATTCAAACTGTTTTTATTAAAATGCGTTTAGTAGGTCAATTTTCCTTCTCTGCTATACCTTTATCCTTTTTCTATAATCAAATTTCATGTTTCTCAGCTCAAGTTTTCGTTTGGAGCCTCTCAAAATCTTTTCTTTGTAACCCGAATCACTCCTTTCAGTTTCTCGTCCATCAATCAATCTCTACAAACTTCTCGGGAATTTTTCCGACTTTTTCTGTAGCTTGTTTCCATTTGTCTGTGAGCATAATCTAATTTTTAGATGCTCCAAAATTACCTTTTAGTGAGCTCTAAATACTTTATTTGGGTTCCTCATGTTCCATAATGTCTCTGGAAAATTTCCCTAAATTTTCGGAGCTTTCGGAGTATTTTTCGCGGCTTAAATAATAATTCTAGACTTTTCTGAAATTATTTTATCCATAAAAATAATTAATTCTGAAAATAATAAATCTCTCATTTTTTTCCAACGCTCAAAGCCCGTGTGCAATAATCCTAATAAATCTCAAAGGCCCATACATTTATTTACTAATGGGCTTAAATGATTACTTAGGCCTATTAGCGGAGGTGGATGGTGCAACGTCAATTAGCACCATATCGCTAGTTGACATGGAGGTGGAGAGTTTTCCTCCTTATATATACGTACCTATCCCTTGGGTAAAGTACACCAAAACTACCGTAGAGGAGCCCCTAGTTTGGGAAATATCTCGTGTAGTAAATTATATTTTCTCCTCCATCTGTTGTCGCCGTCCGACGAAGCCACCAGGCTGCTTGCTCGTGAGCATACGTTCTACTCCAAGAAGAAAACGAGGTATTTACTTGAATTCCACGGTCTAGATCACATTAAAAACCAGATTTTGATTTATTTTCGAAATTAAAATTCTAGGTATTTACAAATCTGCCACTATCTTGTTTAGGTCATATCTTCTATGTTTTAACTCCGATTTGACCCGTTCAAATTGCGTTAGGTTCATATTTGCGAGCTCTATATGTTGGTAGTGCTGTACAGTAGGTTTGGAAATTTTAATTTTCAAGTTTATATTAAAGTAATTATTTATCTATAGGAAATCTTAGAAAATTCATAACTTTCACGTTTTAAATCCGAATTTCGTGATCTTTACGTCTGTGTGATCGTAGTAACGTGTAGAAGAGTTTTACAAACTTTTTATACTGTTAGTGCTACTATTGATTAGGTTTTCTACCTTTAAGATTCGATGTTAGATTTAATCTATTATTTTACTAAAGAAAATCTCGTTTAATTCATAACTTATTTGTTTTAATTCTGAATTAGTCCGTTCAAATTGCAATGGATTTATAACAACATGAACTACATATTAGTATTAATGTTTTATTTATCAAAATCTCTGAAATTTCATAGTTTAGATCTAACTTGATTAATAATTGTGCAACTAGATTTATATATAAAATATTATTGATTTCTCCTTTAGTTTTCTAAATTTAAATGTAATTTAGCCTAAGTCACTTTTGAATATCTATAAAAAGTATTTTAAAACAAATGAACTATATGATTTTATATAGTTAAAATAAATGAGACCTATAATTTTCCGTTTTATACAACAAAATCTTTCGGTAGATGTATCTTTTTAACCATAGTTTCGATTAGCGTGCTTTTTGCGCCTGTGTGTTCATAGCAATGCGTAGAACATCTTTAAAACCTTTTCACATGTTGTTTCATATGTTTGGTATACTATTCTAATTTATTTCTATTGTTTGCTTCGTGTATGATTGAATGGATGCTTGTGTGTGGTGCTTTATGATCTTGTCTAGTCGGTGAGCTTTACGTGGTGATCAAGAAGCAGTTCTTTGGAGGTTACAAATCTACATAAAAGAAGGATCTCAATTTAAGGCAAGTATAGCATGGGATCATCCTTATTTCCTATTCACCTTTAATATACTTAATTTATGTGCATGTGTCTACCTTGTTACCCCTAAGGATATCCTAGCTTTTATATCTTGTACCTTGACACCGGTGGAACATTGCATTAGGTAGTATTTATGCTAGTGCTCAAGATAAATAACCATGATCTTGTAACTGGTATATGCAATAAACACTAAAAGATGCTTTTTAGCAACAAGGAACAAGGGGGCTAGAGCATAGTTTTTGTGATGCTCTAGATTCCTCTCCCTAAGGACTTATCTGTAAGCGAATATCTGAGACTTACAGTACAACTGTGAGGGCTATATGGCTCTGGCTTTAGTCAAATATGAGGACCTTTTCTAGCTTGTTAGAGGTTACCCTTGTGGTGCAAATGGGGAAAAGCAGACTGTGGATCCCTGCGTGGTTGTATCACACAGACTGACTGATGAAACCTAGCGGCCCTAACTTGTTAGACGAACCTTTGAAAGACTTCATAGTGAACCCTGCCGACCTTCCTTGGAAGTGGGTCAAGAGATTAGCTACCTCGGGTAAAAGGGTAAATCACGACTCACAGTGAAAGTGTACAACCTCCGCAGAGTGTAAAACTATTATAATAGCCGTGCTCATGGTCACGAGTGGCCTTGGACCCTTACAGAATAAATGATGAACATTGATGATAATGATAATACTGATGATATTGATGCTCACTAATGATTATTGTTTCTTGCTATACATTATTCTCGTTTACATGATCATGAGGTTATTTGGGCTTATGGTAACTTGTTGCTACTCATAAACATAAAAAGATGACTCACTAAAAGCTATTGCAGTAAACCCGTGTCAAATCTTTTAAGCCTCATGAACCCCATGATATATTTGCTGAGTTCGACATGGACTCACTCTTGCTATTTCTCACACCTCAGGATAGTCTCTGGAGTTAATAGGCTTATGATCAACCAGTTAGTTTGTTCCTGGAGTGAAGTCTACACCCGGTGTTCGGAGTTGTCTTTCCGCTGTGTTGCTCTCTAAGGTTATATCTTATACTATTGCATTATGTTTATTAAGCATTTGTCTCTTGATATTACACTTATCGCGGCTATATGTGAGATTTGACTTCTTTATTTCACATATGGTGTATGTCTGATTTTGTCCTTAAAACCGGGTGTGACAAGAAAGATTTTATTCGCCCTAGTTCTTCACCTTGGGGAGCACCTGTTATATTTGTTGATAAGAAAGATAGCACACGAATAATGTGTGTCGATTATCGGTCTCTTAATGAAGTAACAATTAAGAACAAGTACCCACTCCCTAGAATTGATGATTTATTTGATCAGCTGAAAGGTGCTTGTGTGTTCTCAAAAATTGACCTCCGTTTTGGATATCATCAACTAAAAATTCGTGCATCTAACATACCTAAGACAACATTTACCACAAGATATGGCCTTTGTGAGTATACAGTGATGTCTTTTGGACTGACAAATGCACCTGCATACTTTATGTATTTGATGAACAAGGTATTTATGGAGTACTTGGATAAGTTTGTAGTGGTATTCATAGATGATATCCTATTCTCCAAAAATGAAGAGGAACATGCCAAACACCTAAGACTAGTCTTACAAAAGCTCAGGGAACATAAATTGTATGCTAAAAGGAGCAAGTGTGAGTTCTAGCTGAAAGAAGTATCTTTTCTGGGACATGTGGTCTCTAATGGTGGAATAACTGTAGATCCCAGTAAAGTGCAAGATGTGTTAAATTGGAAAGCCCCAACCAATGTTAGTGAAATCCGTAGCTTTTTGGGATTGGCTGGGTACTATAGGAGATTTATTGAAGGATTCTCTAAGCTAGCTAAGCCTATGATAGCCCTATTAGAGAAGAATACCAAATTTGTATGGTCAGACAAGTATCAGGCTAATTTTGAGGAGCTAAAGAGAAGATTGACAACAGCCCTAGTGCTGACCTTACCTGATTTAAGTAAGAGCTTCTCTATTTATTGTGATGCATCTCGCCTAGGCCTTGGATGTGTGCTTATGCAAGAAGGAAAGGTTGTGGCATACACATCCAGGCAATTGAGAAAGCATGAACTGAATTACCCAACACATGATTTGGAATTAGCCGTAGTTGTCCATGCTTTGAAAATCTAGAGGCATTATTTGATTGGACATAAGTGTGACATCTATACTGACCACAAGAGATTAAAATATATTTTCACTCAGTCAGAGCTAAACCTAAGACAACGTCGTTGGCTAGAATTGATTAAAGATTATGATTTGAAAGTGCATTATCATCCTAGAAAGGCAAATGTTGTTGCTGATGCACTCAGCAGGAAGAGCTATGCCAACGGACTTCAGTTGACATTTATACCTACAGAGTTGCAAGCTGAATTAGAACATCTCAATTTGGGTTTTGTCAATAATGTAATGGAATTGGCCATAGAGCCTACGTTGGAGCAAGATATACGCAAAGGTCAGTTGGAGGATGAGAAACTGAAGGAGATTGTAGAGAATGTAGTGCTTGGAAAGGCACCAAGCTTTAGGCTGGATGAGAATGGTACTCTATGGTTTGGAAGAAGGATATGTGTACCTGAAGTGAAAGCTATCAGTGATACAATTCTACGAGAGGCACATGAGTATGCTTATTCAATACACCCTAGAAGCACCAAGATGTATTTAGATCTTAAAGAGAAGTATTGGTGGTGTGGGTTGAAAAGAGATGTGGCAGAGTATGTGGCCATATGTGATACTTGTCAAAGGGTGAAATTTGAATACCAAAGACCTGTAGGATTGCTGCAACCAATGAAAATACTAGAGTGGAAATGGGAAGAAGTGGGTATGGATTTTATTACTAGATTACCCCGCACTCAACGTGGGTATGATTCGATCTGGGTAATAGTGGACTAACTCACTAAGGTTGCTCATTTTCTGCCAGTTAAGACCACCTATAATGGAGCAAGACTAGTAGAGTTGTATATGGAGAGGATAGTGTGTTTACATGGAGTCTCAAAGAAGTTTGTGTCTGATCGAGGTACTCAATTCACGTCACAATTTTGGCACAAGGTACATAGAGCTTTAGGGACAAAGTTAAATTTCAGTTCTGCATATCATCCCCAAACTGATGGACAAACAGAAAGCACCAATCAAATCTTAGAAGATATGTTGAGAGCTTGTGCTTTACAGTATGGTACTAGTTGGGATAAGAGTTTGCCATATGCTGAGTTTTCATATAACAACAGTCCCCAGAAAAGTCTCAAAATGGCGCCATTTGAAGCTTTATATGGATGTAAGTGTAGAACACCTCTATTTTGGAATCAGACAGGTGAAACTCAAGTGTTTGGACCAGATGTTCTACATAATGCAGAGGAACAAGTGAGAATGATTAGGGACAATTTGAGAGTAGCACAGTCCAGACAAAAGAGTTATGCTGATATCCGAAGAAGAGAGTTGAGCTTCAAAGTAGGTGACTATGTGTATTTGAAAGTGTCACCAATGAGAAATGTGAGAAGATTCAATATGAAGGGCAAGTTAGCACCTAGATATGTGGGACCTTTTAAGATTCTGGAGAGACATGGAGAAGTGGCCTATCAATTGGAACTGCCAGAAAGTTGGTCAGGTGTGCATGATGTGTTCCATGTTTCTCAGTTGAAAAAGTGTTTGCGGATACTAGAAGAGTAGATTCCTTTGGAAGAACTTGTTGTTAAAGAAGATCTCACATACGAAGAATATCCGATAAATATTCTTGAAACTGCAGAAAGAGTTACCAGGAGCCGCACTATAAAGATGTGCAAAGTACAATGGAATCGATATTCAGAAGATGAGACTACTTGGGAAAGAGAAGAAGATTTGAGAAAATCTTATCCGTAGCTTTTTGAGTAAGCATCACCCTAATCTCGAGGACGAGATTCTTTTTTAAGGGGGCAGAATTGTAACATCCCAAATTTATTTATGTATCTAAGTGTGCATTCAAATATAGGAAATAATAATTTTTGTGAAATTAAAATATATCATAAGGTTAGTTACATGTTGATGCACTCATGCCGATGCATTTTATTTGTTGTGGTGACAACTTTTATCTCTTTGCTAAAAGGTTTAAAAATCATTTTGAAATTGGATTTGGGAAAAATCAATTTAGAAAAAAAAGAAATTCTTTTCTCCCTCCTTCCTCGCTTTCGGCCCGAGCGGCCCAGTTTGACTGAATTCGGCCCGCGCGCGCCTTTCCTTTCCCCTCCTCCCTTCTTTCTTGCTGGGCCGGCCCAGTCCGCGTGGGCAACCGTTGCCCCATCCCTCTGTCGCTGACGCACCGGGCCCACCCGTCAGCCCTTCCCCAACCTCCCAAGCCTCTCTCGGTCATGGCCGCAACCGTCGCTAACCGCGCCCACCTCCGCACGTCATGGGAGCGTCCTGACCCACACCTGACTTTCAAAAGGGGGAGCGCGACTCCATCCCTGCCTTTCCCTTCTCCAGTTTCCCCTCGCTCTCACTTGCTAGAGCACCACAGAGAACCACAGCGGCGACCCATTAGAGCACCGTCCGCCCCTCCGCGTCGCCGTCGTTTCCGAGCCGATCTCGTCTCCATTTTTCAGCTCTGTGAGCTTCGCCTCGCTTCCCTCTTCCTCCCCATGCTTTCATTTTCCCGAATGGTGGCCTCTAGGGCCATGTCCGCTCCGGCGAGCCCCCTACGTGGCCGGCCATGGCGAGTGCCGCACCGAGCCTTCTCCAGCCGCGAAATGCATCTCATTGAGTTCGCCTTTGTCTCCTCTCGCTCTCGGTGTTCTCGGTTCATCGAACCGTGCCCCCATAGTGCCTGTTTGGGTGACTCTGGCGAGCCCTCCGTCGCCAGCCATGGCACGCACGCCGCGCGGGCCACTCTGTGGCCGCGATTTGTTCCGGGGCGAGCTCATCTTCTTCCCCACGTCATCCGGGTGGGTTCGGTGATCGATTTGGTGGCTGTAGGCCCCGTTTCCCCTGCGCAGGCGAGCTCCATGCCGTCGACAATGGCAGAGCCGCCGTCTCCACCCCCAACTCCGACGGCGCGCACCCTTTTTCCCCTCCTTCATCTAATCTCCACCGTTCATCTCAAGATCAACGGCCAGGACTTGCTGATACCCCTTCGTGGGTCAAAATTTCTAAAGAGCCCCTCGGCTTCTTGCATTTTCAACCCGCCGTCCTTGGCGTACTCTCAGAATGCACATTCTCATTTTGAAAACATAGTTTCTTCGGTTTAAATGAAAAATACATTTTCAGATTAATTACAGAATTGCCACTGCAGTAAAACGCTTGTAAAATTTTCGTTTTAACTCCGATTTGACCTGTTCAACTTGCGTTAGTTTCATAATTTCATAATCTACATATTAGAGCTACTATTAGACCTGTTAGGAGCTTTTGAATTTCTCAATTAAGTCTAGTTTAATAGCTAGCTTTTGGAACCTTAAATAGCTCGTAACTTTTGCGTTATGGCTCCGTTTTTTGTGTAGTTCGTGTCGTTGTGATCGTAGCGAGACGTAGATGATTTTGGTAAACATTTTATATAGTTTTATTTATTGTTGGTGTACTATTCTAATCATAGTAATGTTTTGCTTGTATGTCTGTTCTAGAATGCGTGTTGTACTTCGTGTCGATCGAGTTCAGACGGTGAGGAGTACTTCGGGAACTGGACACGTACAAGGAGCGGCAGGACCAGCAGCAGTTCATGAACCAAGGAAAGTATAGCATGGGCCTACCTTGATGTCATATTCATTATATAATCTACTCATTATGCATGTGTCTAATATTGCTCGACTATAAGGACATCCTAGTCTTTGATTACTTGTACCTAGATCCCTATGGGTTTTATTGCATATGGGTAGAATGCTAGTGCTCTAACTAAACATGATCTACACTATGACTAATGGAACCAACAGATAAACATGAAGGTAACAATTGAACTATAGGGTGAAGGTGCAAATGATGTTAATCATGTTGCCCTAAACCCTCCGTAAGGACTTATCTGTTGGCAAAAGCTAGGATTGACAGTGCAACCGTGAGAATGAGATGGCTTTGACTTTAGCTCAGTAATAGGATCTTTTCTAGCTTGTTAGAGGTTACCCGAAAGGGCGCAAGACGGGCTTGCCACTTTGGGTATAGAACTGCCTCTGTTCTGATGTGTATAGCCTGCGGGATTTATACCATCGAAAGGGGGTTCTCTATATCTGCCTGCCGAGGAAACCTTGCGGCCCTAACTTGTTAGAAGAGGCCTATGGAAGGCTTAATAGTGTACCCTGCCTGCTCACCTTAGGAGTGTTAGGGGGTCGATGGGCCCCGGGCATATGGGCAACACGACTCACGGGTAAAGATACACAACCTCTGCAGAGTGTTAAAATTGTTATAACAGCTGTGTTCACGGTCACGAGCGGCCCGGAAAACTCACCGAATAAACAGTTACTTGACATGTGGATGACTTATAACGATGATGATGAGATTATGATGATGATCAATTTCTCTCCTTAATTCTAGTAGGTGATCATGTGGGTTAAATGGGAGCTTATGCATAACTTGATAACTTATAACGATGATGATGAGATTATGATGATGATCAATTTATCTCCTTAATTCTAGTAGGTGATCATGTGGGTTAAATGGGTGCTTATGCATAACTTGATGATAATTAATAATAAAAATGTTGATCTACTAAAAGTGCTAATTGCAGTCAATCGTGTCTATCCTTTTTGAGCCTCATGAATCCTCATACTATACTTGCGGAGTATGAGTGTACTCACACTTGTTATTATTTCGTTTTTGGATAAAAATCCCGGATGGGTAACAGATGACAGCTTCTACGAGGATTTCCCTGAAGATTACTAGGTTTGGGTCAACCAGTCGGCCTTCCCTATGGAGAAGTTACTACGTTTGAGGGTTGTTATTTACTTTTCCACTTATTATGTTAAGAACTACGTGATGTAATATCGTAATGTATGTACATAGTGATGATACTTCTGTTAATTTGTTGGCTTATGTGTGCGACTATTTCTGGGGCGCACATAAGATGTATGCACTCTATATTGTCCTTTAATTGGAGTGTGAGAGATGTTCCCTTTGAATTTGATGATGCATGCTTGAAATCTTTTAACATTCTTAAGAAAGCACTTATCTCTGCACCAATCATTCAACCCCCTGATTGGTCACTATCTTTTAAAATTATATGTGATGCTAGTGAGTATGCTATGGGGGCAGTCTTGGGACAAACTAAAGATAAAAAGCATCATGCAATTGCCTATGCTAGCAAAACTTTGACAGGACCTCAACTTAATTATGCAACAACTAAAAAACAACTGCTGGCTATTGTTTTTGCTATTGATAAATTTAGATCTTACTTAGTAGGAGCTAAGGTGATTGTTTATACTGATCATGCTACATTGAAATACTTGCTCACTAAGAAAGATGCTAAACTTAGATTAATAAAATGGATTTTGTTACTCCAAGAATTTAACTTAGAAATAAAAGATAAAAAGGGAGTAGAAAATTCTATTGCCAAGAATTCGTAGGAATTGTCCATCAATGATTCACTGAGAGATGACATGTTGTTCAAGGTCATGAAATCCGACCCCTGGTACGCAAATATTGTTAACTTTATGGTTGCAGGATATGTACCACCAGGGGAGAATAAAAGGAAGCTCATCTATAAAGTCGTCTCCACATATGGGATGAACTGTACCTCTTCAGAGTCTACTCTGGCGGCCTACTCAGGAGATGTGTACCGGTGGAAGAAGGCATCAAGATCATCGAACGATGTCACTCATCACCATATGGAGCACATTATGGTGCATTACGCACTCATTCGAAGATCTGGCGAAGTGAATTCTTTTGGCCAACCATGTATGAAGACACGAAAGACATCAGGAGGTGTGGAGCGTGTCAGAGGCATGGAAATATCAATTCAAGGGATGCCATGCCACTCACCAATAACCTCTAGATAGAGCTCTTCGATGTCTAGGGAATCGACTACATGGGACCGTCTCGAAAGTAAAAGAACTGTGAATAAATCTTGGTGGCAGTTGACTATGTCTCCAAGTGGGTTGAAACCATGCCATGCAGAGCTATTGATGCAAAGAACCAGGCCTGGCTCTAGGGGCCAGGGTAGGCGGTGCGACCGCCGGGGGCCCATAGAGCTGGGGGCCCATGACCATATAGGTAATTAGTGCATATAATTTTCTATTTGGCATATCAGCCTTGGAAGGCTCATCAGACATTAGTGGTCAGCCCATGCCATACGTCTCCTCCAGTCTTCATATTCTACGTATAACCATGAGATCGTCCATCGAGCATAGGCCACAGAACAAGGAACATCGACGTTTAGTTTTCTGCCGGTGCCGACGGTTCCTGTTCTCTCTCATCGAGGCATCGTTGCATCGACACGATTGCACTATTCTTGCTGAGTCACGGAGGAGACGCCCCCCGCTGGATGGGCGACGCTAGTCACCGTCGTTGACTCACCAGCACACCGCCGTGGTGCCGCGATAGGGCGACCGACAAGGAAGGCGGACAACAGTCGCCATCACAGTAAGCAACACACCAACAGTCCATTATCTTCATGCTTTGCCCAAGGGCCCTTAAAACTATAGAGCTGGCCCTGCAAAGAACTCTAGGAAGATGTTTGAAGAGACAATACTTCCATGATTTGGAGTTCTAAGGATAGTGATTAGTGATGGAGGAACTCACTTCACTGACAAGAATTTTCACAATTACTTGTCAAAACATGGGATCCATCACAACGTCGCTACTCCATACCACACTCAAACAAGTGACCAAACAACAACATCAAATAAACAAATCAAGAATATTCTGTAGAAGACGATCAATGAGATGGGGACTGCATGGAAGGATAGACTACCTGATGCATTATGGGCTTATAGAACAACCTATAAAACACCATTTGGGATATCACCATACCAACTCGTCTACGGGAAGATCTGTCATCTACCTGTCGAGCTAGAATATAAGGCTCACTGGGCTATCAAGCGATGGAACATGGACTTTGAAGCCACAGGAAATAAGAGGAAGATGTAACTCTCTGAGCTTGATGAATGACATGAAAAAGCATATCACAACTCTAAGATTTATAAGAAGAGGACCAAAAGATGGAACGATAAGAGGATCAAGAAGGAGTTTGCCCTCAGAGATAAGGTATTACTTTTTAATTCTAGGGTTAAAATATTCAAGCACGGAAAACTTCAGAGCAAATGGAAAGGACCGTTCAAGGTGTTAAGCACCTCATCACATGGAGCGGTAACACTTCAAAACAACAAAGGTACATTATTTAAGGTAAATGGCCACCATCTCAAGATCTTTCTAGAACCTAAAAAACCACCTGAGGATTTGGATGAGGTAGATTTTCTGATTTTACCATAGATTTACACCTCTGCCATCCTTTTTACGTTTCGTAACGTGAAAAATATACTTTTTGGGATTAGATAGAGATTAGAAACCTCCACGAGACCCTGACATGTGGGGCCAACTGGCCCCACCTATAGGCCAGCTGGCCCACTTGTCAGCCGCCTTGCGCCCGGTCAACTCTCTTGTGTCTTCTAGATCCTTCCTCGTTAGGATCCCGTAGTTTTTCGCCGCATTCGGTTTTTCCTCATTACGAGTCCTCTTATGGATAGATCTTGACCCCTGCTGCAAGTTGTTACCCCCTATATAAATGAGCTCTGCCTGCCTCCATAGCCATCCCATCAAAGCCTTCTCTCTCCAACAACAGTGAAGCTCTCCTCCTCTCTAATTCCCATGGCCAACAAAGAGATTGTCCCCTACGGAAGAAGCCTGACGCACTTGTGCTGACTGTTGTTCCTCCAGAAGTACCCATCAAAGCCTTCTCTCTCCAACAACAGCGAAGCTCTCCTCCTCTCTAGTTCCCATGGCCAACAAAGAGATTGTCCCCTACGGAAGAAGCCTGACGCACTTGTGCTGACTGTTGTTCCTCCAGAAGTAAGCCATCCATCGTCCGGTGATCGCTTTGCCGCCTCCACGTCTAATTTTTGAAGGCAAGCCACGCCAACAAGAGCCTTGTCTAGACGTTCCGAAGATGATCAAGGTGATGAAGGAGATCAACCTCCTTCCTTCGAAGGGACACAAGGTGCTGACTAGAGTAAAGACCAATAAGTTTGGAGATGTCACATGTGCAAAGTATAAGTCAGTCAACCCTCGTACCACCATTGATGGAGTCCGGGCTATGCCAGAGTAGATCAAGGTTGTTCCCCCGAAGGAGAAGAAGAGGAAGGCGCCATCAGCTCTTTCAGAACATGACGAGAAGCATCCACGAATGACTATTGCCCTCTTAGAGAAGAAGAAGATTGAAGATCTGAGTGATGTTATCTATACCCTAGAGCAGAGGATCGACGAAGAACATGTTTACTGCAAGAGCCTACAACATGATTTAAACGCTTTAAATCATTTTGTTGCTAAGATGAGGAAGTGAGAATTAGATAGTTGATGATAAGGCACGAGTGTTAGGTTGAGTGTTTAATGTTTAGGTCGCTCGCTTATGTAACACCCTAAAATTTGCTTCTTTGAAAATAGAGTTAAAATGATTTAATTATGTCTTTTTGTGCTCATGAAAACATAGGAAAAATAATATTTTTTATTAAATTAAAATCTATCCAGAAGGTTTAGCAACATTGTTGTGCATACATGCTGATGTATTTGTGTTTTTGCATTGCTTAGTTTTGACCAAAGATCAAAATGAATTCAAGTTGTTCTTTCAAAATACGTTTAGGTCGATTTTCCTTCTCCGATATACATATATCATTTTTCTACAATCAAATTCCTTGTTTCTCACCTCAAGTTTTCATTGAGAGCATCCTCAAATATTTTCTTTGTAACCCAAATCACTCATTTCAGTTTCTCGTCCATCAATCAATCTCTATAAACTTCTCGGGAATTTTTCTGACTTTTTCTATAGCTTGTTTCCATTTATTTGTGAGCATAATCTAATTTTTAGATGCTCCAAAATATCTTATCATGAGCTCTAAATACTTTATTTGGGTTCCTCATGTTCCATAATGTCTCTGGGAATTTTTCCCGAATTTTCAGAGCCTTCGGAGTATTTTTCGCGGCTTAAATAATAATTCTGGACTTTTCTAAAATTATTTTATCCATGAAAATAATTAATTCCGAAAATAATAAATCTCTCATTTGTTTTCCAACGTTCAAAGCCCATGTGCAATAATCCTAATAAATCTCAAAGGCCCATACATTTATTTACTAATGGGCTTAAATGATTACTTAGGCCTATTAGTGGAGGTGGATGGTGCAACGTCAATTAGCACCATATCGCTAGTTGACATGGAGGTGGAGAGTTTTCCCCCTATATATATACGTACCTACCCCATGGGCAAAGCACACCAAAACTACCGTAGAGGAGCCCCTAGTTTAGAAAATCTCTCATGTAGTAAATTATATTTTCTCCTCCTTCTCTTGCCGCCGTCCGACGAAGCCACCAGGCTGCTTGCTCGTGAGCATACGTTCTACTCAAGAAGAAGAAGAGGTATTTACTTGAATTCCACTGTCTAGATCACATTAAAAACCAGATTTTGATTTATTTTCGAAACTAGGTATTTACAAAACTGCCATTATCTTGTTTAGGCCATATCTTCTACGTTTTAACTCCGATTTGACCCGTTCAATTTGCGTTAGGTTCGTATTTGCGAGTTCTACATGTTAGTGTAGCTGTACAGTAGGTTTGGAAGATTTAATTTTCGAGTTTATATTAAAGTAATTATTTATCTATAGGAAATCTTAGAAAATTCATAACTTTCACGTTTTAAATCCGAATTTTGTGATCTTTACGTCTGTGTGATCGTAGTAACGTATAGAAGAGTTTTACAAACTTTTTATACTATTTTGCTACTGTTGGTGTACTGTTTTAATTATGTCTCTTTGTTTGCTTCGTGTATGATTGCTCAGATGATTGTGTGTTGATGCTTGATGATCGAGTATAGACGGTGAGCAGTTTCTTGACGATCAGGAGTATTATTTTGAGCCAGACCAGCAGTATCATCAGGAAAGCTTTGATCAAGGCAAGTATAGCATGGGACCATCCTTATTATCATATTCACTATAATCATAATACATATGCATGTGTCCACCTTGATGACCTATAGATTATAAAGTAGGCTTTGATATCCTGATTCCTTGTCACCTATGGGTTTTGCATTAGGTATCTATTGCTAGTGCTTAATAATAAACAATGATCTTGTAATATGACTAATGAATTATGTAATCACCCATTAAGATGACTCTATTACTGTTAAAGGGTGCTAGAGCATTATGTTGTTTTTATGTTGCTCTAGTTTCTCTCCGTAAGGACTTATCTGTAAGTGATAACCGGGATTGACAGTACAACTGTGAGGGCTATATGGCTCTGGCTCTAGTTGTTTAAGAGACCTTTTCTAGCTTGTTAGTGGTTACCGAAAGGCGCAAGAGGGGTCATGTCTAGTATGGTCTTGGCCTACCAAGGTGGGTGCAGTCTTTTGTAAGTCGCCCCTTGGAGGGAGGTTCATGCTTTCCAATTGAGAATCCTTAGCAGCCCTAACTTGTTAGACGAACTTTTGAATGGCTTTATATGATTTCCGGTGTTTTGGGCCTAGCTAACCCATGCATTTGGAAGTCATGACTCACAGTGAAAGTGTACACCTCTGCGCAGAGTTAAAAACTAGTATGGACCCTGGGGCGCCCGCCCTAGGTCTGCAACCAATCAGGACGAGTCTCGCGGATTATGTCCCACCGACCTAAAGGATCAAGGAAAATCGTGCGATTAATGTCGGTTTGATCCGACGGCCCAAGTTCACTTGAAGGGACTATATAAGCAGGACCCCTGGCCCCTGGAGAGGAGAATCTAAGTCCATTATTTTCATATTTTCTAGAGAGGATTCAGAGAGAGAGGTTCCCTTAGGGTTCCCACCTCATTAGGGCTTAGCATCCAATGTGAGATTAGACTTAGTTCTTCTAGATTGAGAGAGATAGAGTGGAGGTATAGATCGAAGGAAGCCCGGCCTGTCGGTGACTACTTCGAGGTTGTACCTGCAGGATCAAGTTCTCCTAACCCGAGGCTTGCTCCTAGGATTCTTCAGTATTTCGACTTCTAAATTCTAGTAAGTTCTTTGTTTTATTGTTCTTTGGTTTATGAGTTTACTTTAATCTCTTCGTGTAGAGTTTAGAGTAATCATCTCTAGCGTAAATGAGGTGTTTGGGCTAGGATACTCATAGATATCCCCTGTCTAGCCGGACCGTGGTAGTAGCGAGGAACGTGACATTTCCGTAGCTACCTTTGTATTCCATATCCCGTTAGCAGGATCGATAGGGTTTATAGGTGCGGGTCGAACATCCTTTGAGGTGTCTAGATTCCGTGAGCCTCCCCAATAGAGCAGTAGATCATCCTTACCAAGGTTAGAACGAGAGTGCAGTTGCAGTCTTCTCTATACATCGCTCACATCAAATCACAGTGGTTGTAGCCTAAAGGTTAGTAGTAATAGATTTGGTTAGTCAGATGCACGCTTTCTCCTAGTAGTAAAAAAATAAATACGATACTCTGGATAACATCCCGGGTGAAGTGCTCACCGATATCTGTGCGCTTGCGGATTATTTCCTAATTGCGTTACCAAATATCAACAAGCATTTAAGTGCCTCCTCCAGGGGTCAGGGGTCCTGCTTATATAGCCCCCTCAAGTGAATGTGGGCCGTCGGATCAAACCGACATTAATCGCACGGTTTTCCTTGATCCCTTAGGTCGGTGGAGCATAATCCGTGAGACGGAGCCTGATTGGCTCTCAGGCGAGGGCGGGCGCCCTAGGGGGCAGGGCGGGCGCCCTGCCTCCGGGCCCGTTCGGCCTCCCGTTCGATCTCGTGGCTTCTGGAGTCTTCTAGATGATAGAAAATCGGTGAACACGTTATTATCTCTATGTAAACCCGACGTGTGGGCCTTTCCTCCATATTTTCTGATAACCCCCTGCAGAAACAAACAAACACCAAAACTCGTGGAATTCTGTCAGATAAAACCCTAAGTCTAGGTGTTGGTTGCATTTGGATCCTTTTCTTTATTTATTTAATAACTATATTTGGTACTTAAGGACCGTCAACACCCACGGACACGGGCGGCCTTGGGGATTCTTACAGAATAAATGTTCACCATTGTTACATCATGCTTATTATGGTTGATATTATTATGCTTATGTTAAATTGCTATTTCATTATTCTTATTACAATTGATCATTGGTTTATAATGGGAATTTGGTTATCTTGTTGCTACTCAATTTGCTAAGCAAATGATGAATAAAAGCTAAATGCAGTAAACCAGCGCCTAACCTTTTGAGCCTCATGAACCCCATGATATATTTGCTGAGTTCGACATGGACTCACTCTTGCTATTCCCCCACACCTCAGGATAGTCTCTGGAGTTATTAGGCTTGTGATCAACCAGTCAGTTTGTTCCTGGAGTGAAGTCTACACCCGGTGTTCAGAGTTGTCTTTCCGCTGTGTTGCTCTTTAAGGTATATTTTATACTATTGTGTTATGTATATTAAGCATTTGTCTCTTGATATTACACTTATCTGTGGCTATATGTGAGATTTGACTCCTTTATTTCACATATAGTGTATGTCTGGTTTTATCCTTAAAACCGGGTGTGACAGCTTAGCTCAGATTGTTAGAGTGGTTGAAGTTTGTGCTAGCTAGTCAAGAGTTTGTGTTTAGGTTGGTTTATGTAATAAAGTGCCTTTTGATATTAATGGAGTTGTATTATTATCTGGTCTCTATTTCTTTTGGATATGTGTTTTGTCTCCATATGTTATGCATAAAGGTAAATAGGAAACAAGTGTGGGGAAGACACACCGCGACATCAAGACAGAATCCAATCACGAAAATCATAAAATTTGGGAAGTAATTGACCAAAAACCACGCTCGCCAAAGTTAGACCCGAACGGGCTCTAGAGCGGGCCGCCTGGCCTCCTACATGGATCGGCCAGCCCACCATTGTGCCGCCTCGCCCAGAGCTTCGTCCACGATCAGGTTTGCAGCCCATATACTCTATTTTTACATGTTATGCTTTCCATTTCAAATCGAATTAAAAATCATTTGATAAAACAACTTAAAACCTGAGGAAAGATTATTTTAGTCATGATTTAAGGAAAGACTCACATTATACTTTTCCTGAAAGTCTTGTTACTATTAGAAACTTATTATTAGGGACCCCATGTTACTTAAGTTGTTGTGGAATGAGATATAGTAGAATAATGATAACTTGATTCTTGATGTCTCTCGTTGGAGAATTTTATTTCAAAAAGTTAAAAAGAATAGCTACACCTCTCCTTTATGGTAAGCAATATCCCACCAGAGCCAACATAATACGATAGACTAGGAAACCTTCTACATATACTACTTGTCATTGTGTTGAGTTTGGTCAAACCTTGTGACCCGTATTGAGAAATTTATAATGCTCCCATGATCAAGATCACATACACTCCACATAAATCTGCTACTTCTACACTGGAAGTACGTAAAACATGTTTTCTATCCACCAAAAAATGTTCTACTCCTACATTGGGAATAGACATAAAAATAAGCTTGTTAGGATAAATGCTCCAAGTTCTTGTAAAGTCTCTCTTGAAAAGTTTCAATTACAGAAAAAGGGGCACGGGCTATGCAAGAGTTATTCATAAAGAAAAAAGAAAAAATATTAAAAAAATAGATAAGTGTCCAAGATATTTAAAACAATGGGTACTCAGATGCCTACCTAAAAAAGAGATGAATAAGATAGCCCATGTTTTCTTATAAAGTATTTTTAAGTTTCAATCAAGAGAGACATGTTTTAAAGAACATAGTAGAATTAGGATAGTCACCATATATATTTCACACACATGCACATCTTGATCTAAGAGTATGATATTTTTCTTCTCGGGTCTTTGTTTTGACTTTACAATATATGTAATGCAAGTATGTTCTCACAATCATCCCTACCTGAGCTCCACATAAGCTTTTAGAAGTAGGTAAAAATAAGGAAAAGTCATTAATGCCTTAGTGAGGATCTAAAAATACCACATATATAGAGTAATTTGAGTACCATAAAAGAAGAAGGTAAGCTATGTTTTGTTAAAATCTTAAAATATTTCTCCAATTGACTCGACTGAAGGAAGATGGTGATCCGTTTCAAGTTGTTCCATCCTTCAACCGTCCAAAGTTTCATGGCCGACACTTTGTATCCTACAGAGCATGTATGACTAGGAATGGTTTTATGTTGATGTCTTGTCCTAAGGTTATGACTTGAGTAATCCATCTTTTTATCGAGTATGAGTAAAAGCCTAAGTATGGGGGAGCTTGTTGATGGTAGTTAAAATTCATCACAAACCGTTAATATAGCTTGCATAAATAGCTAAAATAGATCACCAATGTAGACTTAGGGGTTTAAACTAATAAATTCCATGAGTTTTGGTGAATCTGTGTTTCCAATAGTATTTAATCAGAAAACTGACAAGGAGGACCTATTCGTCAAAAGAAATCATGGAATTCCGCCGCATAAACTATGTGGAAAGACTCTAAAAGACTCTAGAAAGTCCTCCACTAAAGCGGAGCCCAAGCCACTGACAAGTGGGGCCGGCTGGCCCCGCCTGCAGGCCAGCCGGCCTCTATGGGTCCCACCTGTTAGTTTCCTGGCGATATCGGTTTTCCGCGGTCTTAAGGATTGCATCTCCGCTATTTATTCAAGTCGGTTTGATCCAATGGCTCAGGATTGACACTTCGGCCTATATATACCTGCCGGCACCCCTCTTCAGGGCATGTCTCATTTGATCCTGAGAGCTGAGAAGACATAAACTCTAATTCGTATGTCATCCAGGATCAGAGTTAGTAATCAAAAGAAGATTAGTCTCCGATAGGATCTAGTCTTGTATTAGAGTTAGTGAGATAGAGTGAGATGGAAGAGTTTTGGAGAAGTCTCGTCCAGTCGGTGCTCTCTTTACGGCTTGTACCCTGGCAAAATCAAGTTCTTCTTAAGCTTGCTTCTGAGATTTCTCTAGTAATCAATTTCTAATTAGATAAGCATCTTGTTCATATTATTCTTCAGGTTTGCGACTCTCTTTTGAGTACTTCAATCCTTGTAGCTCCTGAGTTAAAGTAGTATTCGTAGTGTAAGCGTGGTGCTTAGACTCGGTTACTCGTGGTTGTACCCTATTTTCTAAATCGGTGGTAGCTCGCGAGGGTAATTCTTATAGTCTTGTTGAATCCTTTGTAGTCCATCTCCTGTTAGTAGGCCTAGCAGAACCTTTACTATAGGAAACATATTCTACCTGTATTTTCTCTAGTAATATTCCCAGAATTGAGTAATAGAAGACAAATCTTATCGAAATTAGAACTAGAAGACCTTAGTAGTCTCCTCTACGCTCGTATTGATTGTGAAGTTGGGATAAGTTAGATTTAGTTATTTTCACACATGTTTCCTTGAGTTCGATATAAAACTGGGTACTTTCGACGGTGAAGTGCTACATTGGTATAATAGCTGTGCACTTGCAGATTATTCTCTGTGTATTAATATATACCAACACTGTCTACAGAGCCCTGCCCACAGCATTGCTTGTGCTAGTCATCTCAATCTGGACACAAATATCAGGCGCAGGCTCAGAGGGATCGGACGTGCTATCCTGCATTGCGCCACCAGCTTCTTCATCTCCGGAGATTGCGCTGCTCACATGGGCACCCTGGGAATCGTTGTCCCTGACTTCTTGGACTGGTTGTTCAGGCACAACAGAGCCATTTGCCGCGTCATTCTGCGGAGTACTATGCGATTCAGAGCCTCTCACTCTGGTATACGCGGCATAGGCCGACCTAGTGAGGCTTATTAGCAGCATGAGTGCGGAGATGCATCCAGTGACGATGAAGAGACCAGAGAAGCTTCGCAGAGTGAGGGGCGCCGAACCAGCTGCGGAACTGCTGCCATAGTTTGTCGATGCCTCAGCAGCGAGCATGGATGACAAGGTTGCGAGGTAGCTCTGCACTAGAACCAGCACTGCAAAGCACCATACCACAAGAACAATTTTGGACAGAGGGCTTCTAAGTGTTTGCCCTGTAACACGGGAAAACATTACTTTCAGATCATCCTAATTTAATATAAGAAGGCAGATAACAATTTATAAACCATTATATAGTAAGGAAGTTTGAGCTCGAGGTGCTGACCGTGAGAAAACGTCAAGGTGGAGAAAACAAAGTACAAAGCAGTGCTGAATTGTGCCAAACTTGATCTTTGAAACGCTGGATTTATGGATCGTTCGATCATCCAGAAAACAAAGCCAGTGAAGAAGACGAAGCACACAGTGGCAAGCCAAAGTTCCTTCGTTAGCGGATTCAAAAACATCCATTGGATTGGTGGTTTTGAGTCATTGTCAACCGTTATAGTCATGTCACCCACTGCTACATGGAACACCTGTTTATTCCAGAGAAGAAAAATATAAGAAAAAATGTAACAGGCAAGTAAACTGTAGATCCAGCTTTCTGAAATTCCCCTATATATCCTATGCATTATAACAGAAAATCCCCGATAAATACTTTTTCTTCTCTAACGGTTCTTCTATCTTAATAAAAGGTAAACAACATGTCACCCTAAATTTGAGGGAGAGGCGTTTCAAGAAAAAATGAGGGAGGGGGAAGATGATTTATGATATGACTAAATATAGGATGTCAGATAGAGAGACTATTTGAGCTTGATTTTGTTATATATAAAAACCTTAATTTTCATTCTAAGAGGCTCATTTAAACATGGCTCACCCCTATGCCTACTAGCTCGTTGTAATAAAAGGCACCTAAGTCGTATCTTGGTTAAGACAAAGCTGGGCCATGCCCCACCCACCTATTCACCCAATGTGGTTAGGAATGGATGTGGATGTCTAAACATTTAAAAGGTCCGATATCTATAATTATTTTAGTGTTAATATAGATATTTGTATTAGATTTTAATATAGATACTAAATGGATGTATTCGAATCCTTTTTTATGATTCTTCTCTATCCGATTCCAGATCCATATTAAAAAAATGTGAATACCCAACATTATCTATATCCATGAAGAACAAGGTACCATCTAAAACTTATATTTATGATTGAATAACAATGATAATTGTTTTAATATAACTCATTTAAACTATTTAAAAGTTATCTCTATAGCTAATCATAAAAGGGTAAGTTTATTTATGATAATTTTAAAACTTGTATTTATGATAATTGAAAACTACTGAAAACTTATATTATGATAATTTTAATATTATAATCAGTGATACGTAAAAGTTAAGTATAATTAACTTTAATATAACTAATCGTATTAATTTAATCCTGCGCTTGATGCCGTCAATTGGAAGGAAGAGCCAGGCAACGTTGTGACTTCTTTTTTGTGGATTGAGAACTCCGTGTGATTGCAGTTGCAGGATGAGGCGGCGGCTGCAATAGGTTTCCACGAGAGCGCGGGAGAGAGAGATAAGAGGAGGCACCAGCGGCAATAGCTTTCACCGTAGGATATTTCTCAACGTGTAATCTGGATCTAGATATCTTTTTTTTGATAATATCTGGATCTAGATATCTAGTTTTACTAAAAAAATTATAATAAATTTTCATAATGGCAGTGATGTGTAATTTATATGTACATTTAGGGGGTTATTTTATGATTTTTTTCATAATAGCAAATGTAAATTTTTAAAATGGCATTGGTGGGTAATTTATATGTACATTTAGGGGGTTATTTTATGTTTTTTCATAATGGCAAATGTGGGTAATTTTATAGAAAATAGAATAGATCGAATGGCTATCATTGTTAGAGGCTTCTGGATCGATGGCCGGATGTTTTTAATTTTTGTGAAAATTTCTAGGATTTATCTATTTTTCTAGAGCATCTCATGAGGATTAACGTGGAGCCTCCGTTGCAGCCTCTAATTAGTAATAGTCAAGCATCTTATCTTACTATTAAAAAGGGCAGACCTAGTGCCAGAGGCTCCCACACGAGTGGGGTCTGGGAAAGGGAATAACCGAAGCAAAGTCTTACCCCTGCAGAAATTCTGAAGAGAGACGGCTTCAAACCCAACACCTGGTGACTCGGTGAGCTAGCACTCACCAACTACACCAGGCCTGCCCTTCGCATCTTATCTTTCTATTACTGTTATTAAATTTTATAAAATAAAATAATACACATGAGTCAAGTTTTTTTCTATGTTACTATGTGGCCATCTATTTGGTTGACTATAATCATCATTATATTATATTGACAATGACAATCATTAAATATGTTCTATTTTTAATATCACCACTACCATTATGCAAAAATAGACTAAACAAGACCTCTAATATGCATTTGAATCACCACATATATTATTATGGAAAATGATATAAAGTAACCCATAAATTTGCACTATATCCTTAACAATAATATAAATAATTAAACTATCCCTAAATCCAAATTATCTATGGCGATCATTATGAAGTATTTTCCAAAAATACTTTTATAATGGTCTAAATTATTCTGTCATGTTATTATTAATATATGAAAAAATAACTCACATCCGTGCGTGTCGCTATGCATATGCGTGTGTACATGAAGCAAGCATGCCGATTTTCAAGACAAATATATAGTTAAGGTGTTGAGAAAACATAAGTTGAGCACATATAAAAGTACAATGCAAACATGAAAAATATGAATAGGGATGGAAAAGTATACAAAGTGGTTGGTAACTCAACTATAACAAGCGAATAATGATATATAAGAAAAATATTATATGAGTACACACAGATAAACTAAAGACATCAAACACAAATGGAGGTACGATGCAGTATCAATGCGGATGGTAAAGTAGATAAAGTAATTGTATTAAATCCTATCACAGTATGATGAAAGAAAATAAAAATATATGGGTTTTATATCTAATACAAACAAAACTTATATCTAATACACATGGAGACTAAGATGCAAAACAGACAATCTGCAAATTGAGATGTAAAATTATATATATACCAATTGAGAGTTTAAGTATTTCACAGCTGGTTTTATATTAGAAAGCATTTATATGTGTATGGCATTAGAATATGAGCAAATTGGAGAAATCAAAGTTGGCCACGCGGGCGGCGTGCCAGCAGCCCGGCGGCCATGGCCGCGGTGGTGAGATGCCACAGCGGCAGGGAGGAGCTGAGGAGAGGCGCGCCGGGTGCGAGAGGGGGAGGGGAACGTGGAGGAGGCCACGACTAGGGCGGAGGGTGCTTGGCGGGGAACAGGGCGTTGTCCCAGCCGCTCTCGCAGACAGCTGTGGCGGCGATGCCGCCATGGCTGAGGTGCCGCAGCGTCGTAGCGAGCCAGTGATGGGGCACGCTGTGCGTGGGAGGGCTTGGCAGAACCGGCGGTGGTGCTTGTTCGGCTCAGTGAAGGGCGAAGAAATAGGAACGCAATGGCAGCCGTGGTGGACTGCGAGCACCGAACAACCATGGTGATGGCCATGGCGAGCTTGGCCAGGGCGCGCGAGGCGGCATCCACGGCGAGCTCGGCTGGGGCGCAGGGAGGAGGAGGCTATCGTAGCCTGCTCGCGTGCTACCGTGATGCTCGGGCACCGCCGCTGCAACTTACTCGAGCCCCACCGCCCTGCTCGTGAGCCATCACTGCCGGTTGCTCAAGCATCGTCGCCTTGCTCGCGCGTCGCGCTTCTGTGCTTCTCGCTTTCTGCCGCCTTGCTCGTGCACCGGCGCACCGCGTCCTCCGTTGCCTCCTTCACGTGTGCAGGAACGGGAGGAAAGAGAGGACCTACGTGGCGGTCAACGCCAGCGTGGCGTGGTCAAACCCACTCTACGTAGGACAAAACAGCCTCGTCCGCGGAGCGGTTTCGAAGGCGGTTTTGCTACAGTAAACGGTGGTTTTGCTACAGTAAGACGGTTTTGTCTTTTTCTTTTTTTATTTATTTCGGCTAAATCTTTGAAAAATCATAGTAAATCACAGAAAAATCATAAAATGAAAAATCCAATTTTATTTGTTCACTGTGTAGATCTACTCATGTGGAGTCCAAAAAAATTAGACTTTCTATTTTATGATTTTTTTGTGATTTACTATGATTTTTCAAAGATTCAGCCAAATAAATAAAAAAGAAAAAGACAAAACCTTTGTAGCAAAAACTTTGTACTAAAGCATACCATATTATATATTCACTGTGTAGATCTACTTATGTGGAGTCCAATAAAATTGGATTTTTCATTTTATAATTTTTCTGTAATTTACTATGATTTTCAAAGATTCAGCCGAAATAAATTTAAAAAGAAAATGACAAAACCGCCTCACTGTAGCAAAACCACCGTTTACTGTAGCAAAACCGCCTTCGAAATCGCTCTAAGGAGGTAAAATGCACAGTTTGAAAAGTTGAGGGAGGTGGTTTGCCCGGTTTTAGAGTTGAGGGAGGAAAAGCAGACTTTCGTGAAAGTTAAGGGAGGAAAAGTAGACTTTTTCCCCAAGAAAAACAACAGCAACACTACACGTTTTCAAGCAACCTAGACAACACCCAAGTTTTTGTATAATCTACCTAGGGCTGGTTTAGTTGCAAAAATTTTTGCAAAATGACACTGTAGCAAATTTCGTTGTTATTTGACAATTAGTGTCCAATCATGGTCTAAAATGACATGCATTATATATAATATAACAGAAAATCCTGTTGTTTAAAAGGCAACAACTTAACCGAAACCTGGATGGGCCGGGGTCACTAATACTTTTCAGAACGAATCTTTTAACGGAAGTAGATGGCCGCCACACTTTTGCTATTGTTAATGACTTTTTTTTACTACAGGACCATATATTTTAGGGGGGCAAGGTCAAGGGGGAAGATGAGCGTCGTACCTGGAACTTGCCACTGATGCCAAGAAAAACAAGTTTGGAGGGTGCAGAGCACTAAGCAATGACCAAGAAAAGGAAAAAGTCTATTTTTCCTCCTCCAACTTTCACAAAAGTCCGTTTTTCCTCCCTCAACTCCAAAACCGGACAAATCACCTCCCTCAACTTTTCAAACCGTGCATTTTACCTCCCTGGAGCGGTTTCGAAGGCGGTTTTGCTACAGTAAACGGTGGTTTTGCTACAGTGAGGCGGTTTTGTCTTTTTCTTTTTTTATTTATTTCGGCTAAATCTTTGAAAAATCATAGTAAATCACAGAAAAATCATAAAATGAAAAATCCAATTTTATTGCACTCCACATGAGTAGATCTACACAGTGAATATATAATATGGTATGCTTTAGTACAAAGTTTTTGCTATGAAGGTTTTGCCTTTTTCTTTTTTATTTATTTCGGCTAAATCTTTGAAAAATCATAGTAAATTAAAGAAAAATCATAAAATAGAAAATCTAATTTTGTTAGACTCCACATGAGCATATCTACACAGTGAAATTATAATATGGTATGCTTTAATACAAAATTTTTATTGTAGCTTTAGATCTATGCTTTTTTGTAATTAATTGAAATAATTCATAGCTGCAGCTTCTATAATTATTTTGTTGGACTAAAGCATACCGTATTATATGTTCACTGTGTAGATCTACTCATGTGGAGTCCAAAAAAATTAGACTTTCTATTTTATGATTTTTTTGTGATTTACTATGATTTTTCAAAGATTCAGCCAAATAAATAAAAAAGAAAAAGACAAAACCTTTGTAGCAAAAACTTTGTACTAAAGCATACCATATTATATATTCACTGTGTAGATCTACTTATGTGGAGTCCAATAAAATTGGATTTTTCATTTTATAATTTTTCTGTAATTTACTATGATTTTCAAAGATTCAGCCGAAATAAATTTAAAAAGAAAATGACAAAACCGCCTCACTGTAGCAAAACCACCGTTTACTGTAGCAAAACCGCCTTCGAAATCGCTCTAAGGAGGTAAAATGCACAGTTTGAAAAGTTGAGGGAGGTGGTTTGCCCGGTTTTAGAGTTGAGGGAGGAAAAGCAGACTTTCGTGAAAGTTAAGGGAGGAAAAGTAGACTTTTTCCCCAAGAAAAACAACAGCAACACTACACGTTTTCAAGCAACCTAGACAACACCCAAGTTTTTGTATAATCTACCTAGGGCTGGTTTAGTTGCAAAAATTTTTGCAAAATGACACTGTAGCAAATTTCGTTGTTATTTGACAATTAGTGTCCAATCATGGTCTAAAATGACATGCATTATATATAATATAACAGAAAATCCTGTTGTTTAAAAGGCAACAACTTAACCGAAACCTGGATGGGCCGGGGTCACTAATACTTTTCAGAACGAATCTTTTAACGGAAGTAGATGGCCGCCACACTTTTGCTATTGTTAATGACTTTTTTTTACTACAGGACCATATATTTTAGGGGGGCAAGGTCAAGGGGGAAGATGAGCGTCGTACCTGGAACTTGCCACTGATGCCAAGAAAAACAAGTTTGGAGGGTGCAGAGCACTAAGCAATGACCAAGAAAAGGAAAAAGTCTATTTTTCCTCCTCCAACTTTCACAAAAGTCCGTTTTTCCTCCCTCAACTCCAAAACCGGACAAATCACCTCCCTCAACTTTCAAACCGTGCATTTTACCTCCCTGGAGCGGTTTCGAAGGCGGTTTTGCTACAGTAAACGGTGGTTTTGCTACAGTGAGGCGGTTTTGTCTTTTTCTTTTTTTATTTATTTCGGCTAAATCTTTGAAAAATCATAGTAAATCACAGAAAAATCATAAAATGAAAAATCCAATTTTATTGCACTCCACATGAGTAGATCTACACAGTGAATATATAATATGGTATGCTTTAGTACAAAGTTTTTGCTATGAAGGTTTTGCCTTTTTCTTTTTTATTTATTTCGGCTAAATCTTTGAAAAATCATAGTAAATTAAAGAAAAATCATAAAATAGAAAATCTAATTTTGTTAGACTCCACATGAGCATATCTACACAGTGAAATTATAATATGGTATGCTTTAATACAAAATTTTTATTGTAGCTTTAGATCTATGCTTTTTTGTAATTAATTGAAATAATTCATAGCTGCAGCTTCTATAATTATTTTGTTGGACTAAAGCATACCGTATTATATGTTCACTGTGTAGATCTACTCATGTGGAGTCCAAAAAAATTAGACTTTCTATTTTATGATTTTTTGTGATTTACTATGATTTTTCAAAGATTCAGCCAAATAAATAAAAAAGAAAAAGACAAAACCTTTGTAGCAAAAACTTTGTACTAAAGTATACCATATTATATATTCACTGTGTAGATCTACTTATGTGGAGTCCAATAAAATTGGATTTTTCATTTTATAATTTTTCTGTAATTTACTATGATTTTTAAAGATTCAGCCGAAATAAATTTAAAAAGAAAATGACAAAACCGCCTCACTGTAGCAAAACCACCGTTTACTGTAGCAAAACCGCCTTCGAAATCGCTCTAAGGAGGTAAAATGCACAGTTTGAAAAGTTGAGGGAGGTGGTTTGCCCGGTTTTAGAGTTGAGGGAGGAAAAGCAGACTTTCGTGAAAGTTAAGGGAGGAAAAATAGACTTTTTCCCCAAGAAAAACAACAGCAACACTACACGTTTTCAAGCAACCTAGACAACACCCAAGTTTTTGTATAATCTACCTAGGGCTGGTTTAGTTGCAAAAATTTTTGCAAAATGACACTGTAGCAAATTTCGTTGTTATTTGACAATTAGTGTCCAATCATGATCTAAAATGACATGCATTATATATAATATAACAGAAAATCCTGTTGTTTAAAAGGCAACAACTTAACCGAAACCTGGATGGGCCGGGGTCACTAATACTTTTCAGAACGAATCTTTTAACGGAAGTAGATGGCCGCCACACTTTTGCTATTGTTAATGACTTTTTTTTACTACAGGACCATATATTTTAGGGGGGCAAGGTCAAGGGGGGAAGATGAGCGTCGTACCTGGAACTTGCCACTGATGCCAAGAAAAAACAAGTTTGGAGGGTGCAGAGCACTAAGCAATGACCAAGAAAAGGAAAAAGTCTATTTTTCCTCCTCCAACTTTTACAAAAGTCCGTTTTTCCTCCCTCAACTCCAAAACCGGACAAATCACCTCCCTCAACTTTTCAAACCGTGCATTTTACCTCCCTGGAGCGGTTTCGAAGGCGGTTTTGCTACAGTAAACGGTGGTTTTGCTACAGTGAGGCGGTTTTGTCTTTTTCTTTTTTTATTTATTTCGGCTAAATATTTGAAAAATCATAGTAAATCACAGAAAAATCATAAAATAAAAAATCTAATTTTATTGCACTCCACATGAGTAGATCTACACAGTGAATATATAATATGGTATGCTTTAGTACAAAGTTTTTGCTATGAAGGTTTTGCCTTTTTCTTTTTTATTTATTTCGGCTAAATCTTTGAAAAATCATAGTAAATTAAAGAAAAATCATAAAATAGAAAATCTAATTTTGTTAGACTCCACATGAGCATATCTACACAGTGAAATTATAATATGGTATGCTTTAATACAAAATTTTTATTGTAGCTTTAGATATATGCTTTTTTGTAATTAATTGAAATAATTCATAGCTGCAGCTTCTATAATTATTTTGTTGGACTAAAGCATACCGTATTATATGTTCACTGTGTAGATCTACTCATGTGGAGTCCAAAAAAATTAGACTTTCTATTTTATGATTTTTTTGTGATTTACTATGATTTTTCAAAGATTCAGCCAAATAAATAAAAAAGAAAAAGACAAAACCTTTGTAGCAAAAAAACTTTGTACTAAAGCATACCATATTATATATTCACTGTGTAGATCTACTTATGTGGAGTCCAATAAAATTGGATTTTTCATTTTATAATTTTTCTGTAATTTACTATGATTTTCAAAGATTCAGCCGAAATAAATTTAAAAAGAAAATGACAAAACCGCCTCACTGTAGCAAAACCACCGTTTACTGTAGCAAAACCGCCTTCGAAATCGCTCTAAGGAGGTAAAATGCACAGTTTGAAAAGTTGAGGGAGGTGGTTTGCCCGGTTTTAGAGTTGAGGGAGGAAAAGCAGACTTTCGTGAAAGTTAAGGGAGGAAAAGTAGACTTTTTCCCCAAGAAAAACAACAGCAACACTACACGTTTTCAAGCAACCTAGACAACACCCAAGTTTTTGTATAATCTACCTAGGGCTGGTTTAGTTGCAAAAATTTTTGCAAAATGACACTGTAGCAAATTTCGTTGTTATTTGACAATTAGTGTCCAATCATGGTCTAAAATGACATGCATTATATATAATATAACAGAAAATCCTGTTGTTTAAAAGGCAACATCTTAACCGAAACCTGGATGGGCCGGGGTCACTAACACTTTTCAGAACGAATCTTTTAACGGAAGTAGATGGCCGCCACACTTTTGCTATTGTTAATGACTTTTTTTTTACTACAGGACCATATATTTTAGGGGGGCAAGGTCAAGGGGGAAGATGAGCGTCGTACCTGGAACTTGCCACTGATGCCAAGAAAAACAAGTTTGGAGGGTGCAGAGCACTAAGCAATGACCAAGAAAAGGAAAAAGTCTATTTTTCCTCCTCCAACTTTCACAAAAGTCTGTTTTTCCTCCCTCAACTCCAAAACCGGACAAATCACCTCCCTAAACTTTTCAAACCGTGCATTTTACCTCCCTGGAGCGGTTTCGAAGGCGGTTTTGCTACATTAAACGGTGGTTTTGCTACAGTGAGGCGGTTTTGTCTTTTTCTTTTTTTATTTATTTCGGCTAAATCTTTAAAAAATCATAGTAAATCACAGAAAAATCATAAAATAAAAAATCTAATTTTATTGCACTCCACATGAGTAGATCTACACAGTGAATATATAATATGGTATGCTTTAGTACATAGTTTTTGCTATGAAGGTTTTGCCTTTTTCTTTTTTATTTATTTCGGCTAAATCTTTGAAAAATCATAGTAAATTAAAGAAAAATCATAAAATAGAAAATCTAATTTTGTTAGACTCCACATGAGCATATCTACACAGTGAAATTATAATATGGTATGTTTTAATACAAAATTTTTATTGTAGCTTTAGATCTATGCTTTTTTGTAATTAATTGAAATAATTCATAGCTGCAACTTCTATAATTATTTTGTTGGACTAAAGCATACCGTATTATATGTTCACTGTGTAGATCTACTCATGTGGAGTCCAAAAAAATTAGACTTTTTATTTTATGATTTTTTTGTGATTTACTATGATTTTTCAAAGATTCAGCCAAATAAATAAAAAAGAAAAAGACAAAACCTTTGTAGCAAAAACTTTGTACTAAAGCATACCATATTATATATTCACTGTGTAGATCTACTTATGTGGAGTCCAATAAAATTGAATTTTTTATTTTATAATTTTTCTGTAATTTACTATGATTTTCAAAGATTCAGCCGAAATAAATTTAAAAAGAAAATGACAAAACCGCCTCACTGTAGCAAAACCACCGTTTACTGTAGCAAAACCGCCTTCGAAATCGCTCTAAGGAGGTAAAATGCACAGTTTGAAAAGTTGAGGGAGGTGGTTTGCCTGGTTTTAGAGTTGAGGGAGGAAAAACAGACTTTCGTGAAAGTTAAGGGAGGAAAAGTAGACTTTTTCCCCAAGAAAAACAACAGCAACACTACACGTTTTCAAGCAACCTAGACAACACCCAAGTTTTTGTATAATCTACCTAGGGCTGGTTTAGTTGCAAATTTTTTTGCAAAATGACACTGTAGCAAATTTCGTTGTTATTTGGCAATTAGTGTCCAATCATGGTCTAATTAGGCTTAAAAGATTCGTCTTGTCCATTTCGTCTAAACTGTGTAATTAGTTTTATTTTTTATCTATATTTAATGCTTCATGCATACGTCCAAAGATTCGATGTGACGGGAAATGTTGAAAAATTTTGTAAAATCTTTTGTAACTGAACAGGGCCCTAGACTAGATAGCCTTTGTATAGTCGTCTAACCTTAGCGAAGAATTCGATCTCGTCGCCGATGCGGAGGAGGTCCATCTGCCTGTCGAACCTGAAGACATACACCCGGCTCCCGGTGCTGCCGGCGTCGAAGATGACGGCGTACCTCCCCGGCCCAACCGGCGCGTTCTCCACGGGAGGCTCGTCGATGACGACGCCGGCCTTGCGGCCAAGCACGCCGGCAGCATCGCCGTAAGCCGCGATGGCGTAAGAAGAGGCCAGCTGCAGGAGAACTAGCACCACTATAGCGTCGACACGAGCCATGGCTAGCTAGCCCCTACGTACTGCCTGATGCGGCGAGCTTCAGTGCTCTCCGGCTGGCCAGCACTGGTATAGCTAGAGTTCGTGACTTGGTGCTGTCGATCACTGGCTCTACTCGACAAGCAAGGCATCTTTTTTTATAGAGCTGAAAGGGAGGGAAATTTCACAGAATACCTCATCAGGCATGGTGAGCGTGGAGTACAGTTCAAGCGAGGCCCCTGAATGTATAAAGGCTCCAAACTCTTTTCTTTTGTCTTCACATTTCTTTCTGGTAAAAAAAGCTAGTTGTCTTCACATGTGCCCGTCATGATAATATGCAACAAATAATGATTTACACCTTTTTAAAAACGGCACAAGGCACTGCTTATTTCATTTCATTGAATAAAGCAGGGGGAAAAAATACAAGTCAATAGCAGCACTGCAGAGTGCTCACAACACTAAAATACGTCTTCACATTTGCGTGAGGACTTCAGATTTGTCATGTCGTTCAAAGAAATTCGATGACTCGATCATGGTCCCACAAAGATTTAAGGACAAAGATTATGTGGATTGCAATCTAATAAGGATTTTCTTATATGTTGCAGTATAAAGAATCTCTAGTACAGAAAATCTCAGTGTTTGACAATCTTATTATGGCAATTCTGAGTGTAAAAGGACCATTATACCCTTTTTCTTCTCATTCTTTATATCACCATCCGTTGCCCCTCCTCTAAGGGCTCTTTGGAGCCAAGTCTAGGTGCGGAGTAGTTTTGGTAAAGAGCAGTTTAGTTTTTGGTAATTTAGTGACAATATTTTTTTAAGGAAAACTGAGTGACAACATTAGTGGACTAACTTGTTCCATATGAGATGAAAGTGCAGGTTTAGTCCAGAAGTGATGTTGAGCAACATGAAGACCACAAAGATGATGGTGCTGATCATGCGGTGCAAAGTTCAACATGATGGAGATGATGGATGGAGATAGATGAAAGCAAAGAACAAGGCAAGGTATATGCTAGGAATTTGGTTTCACCGGCCAAAGGTGTGTAGAGAAGTGAATGGCCGAGTTTAGGATAGATAGATATACTATAAAGTGTGTACTTCCTTAAATAATACGGTGAGATCGAACAATGCAAATGTATTAGATCGAGTGGCATGATGGGGAAGCGAGTGAAAACCTTTGAAAATGCTACCTCACTACTAAAGGTGTTGGTCATCTCGCGGGAGAACCTTTGGAGTCAGCCATTTGAAAAAGGTTTGAGAGAGGAGCAAGGTGCTCTGTTTACAGAGGCACTAGAGCTCTCCGGTGGGCGCACCAAAGTGATGCCACTGGAGAGTAGGAATAATGCTTAGAAACCGGAATGGTCCAATCGTTGTGAACTCATCGGAGCTCGTTGGTGCATCGGAGGTGTTGACCAGAGAGTGACTCTAGTGAGCAACCATGAGGCGCTGAGGGGTCACTAGAGACCTATGGGTACACCAGAGGTGTCTGCCAATGTTTAAAAAGGTCATTGTTGTTAGCCAGTCTTTCTATGTTGTCACCTTATCTTCCGGTGCCACCGGTGAGGTGAGCACCAGAGATTAGGAATGGTGGTGGCTGGACGCAGGAGAGTTCAAATGAAGGCACTAAAACTCTATGATGGTGCAGTGCACTAGAGAGTGACGCCAGAGACGATCTTTTTCACTAAGTTTGAGCCCGAGCAAGAACCAGAACTCTTCAGTGGTACACCTAGAACTTTTTAATAGTGCAACAACTAGTTTGAAAGAGTCGAATGATGTAACCATTGAGCACTCTTGTGCTCACCAGAGCTCTTTGGTGCATACGAATACGTAATAGCCAGCTTTAACAGCTAGTTTTATGTGTGGGTGTATAAATAGAGGGTGTGGCCGGGCATGACATAACTGTTGGCCACCCAGCCAGGATGCTCAATAAAGCTCACTTTAAGTATATCCATTAGGTTAAGCTAGGGATGACAATGGGTTAGGTAAGGTATGTGGGAGGAAACACTATGCTAGAAATGGTCATCACTACAGGACTATCACTGCCAGTTGCTTTGGAATCGGCAGTGATAGTGTATCACTGCCGGTTCATGGTTTCAACAGACAACGATAGGTAGTATACTATCATTGCAGGTTGAAGCCACGAACCAGCAATGCTAGTCCATCTATCACTGTCAATTCATGTCCTGAACTGCTAGTGATAGCTGTTCTACAAAAAAAAGTCATAACACTTTCATATGAGGTCAAAGTCAAGATAAACTTTATAACAAAATTGTAGAGTTCAAAGAGATCTTAAACTTTGTAGTTGGCAACTTTTAAATTTGAGATGGTTTACGTGTACAAATATCCAATATAATCTCTCGGATTGGATTTGAGATGGTTAGCAATGCTGAATGGAGATAAAGTCAACAACAAAGTCATAGTACTCAACGAGATCTGCAACTTTGCAGTCATCAAGTTTTTATTGAGACCATTTAGAATGTCAAATATACAATATAAGATTCAGAGTTGTGTAGTTAAAAGAATATTGTCGGTTATATAGTCATAAGTGTCGAGTAGCTTAGCTGGTATGGACGCTCCATGGAACGTGAACGTTGAGGTTCTTCAGTTCGAATCTTGGATGACGAGTCAAGATCTGGCAGTGACAGGGGCAAGCCCATTACTGCCGGATTGTCACTGCTAGATCCAAATGCGGCAGTATGCTGGGTTTAGACCCGGTAGTGATGGTATTGAAATACACATTCACAAAATATTTCCTAACTGGTAAAATATTTTACCCGCACCCATCGGGTACGATATTTACAGATTGAATTGCCATCTGAACAGATAGAATCCCTTGTATATAATTCAAGCACTAATGGGTAAACAAGCATTCCCATATCCTGTACCATGAGTAGAATTTGGCACACGTCGAAATTTCATATCCACACTCACACCCCACGGGTCCGGTGTATATAATATCCATACCGGCGTGCAGAATTGATCTCCAGCTGAGGCTTATTGGGTGTATATTTTTTATGCACTCATACAAACTGCTCCCGCTCATAGGCAAGCAAACAGACTTTTCTCATACTAGATTATATGGTTCCACTTAGCCGGAATGGAGATGCAGCCAACACTTTCTAGACGCAGACCCTACAGCATATGCCAAAGTAACTAACATTCATATGGTTTTCTGAACTCCAAAAGAAATTAATCAGAAGAACAGGATGGAGTACTGAATATCTCAAAAATATATTCCACGGTTCACACGATCTCGATTCCATTCTTTCGCACCCAGTTCTCCATCCCATTCAATATAACCGATTCACATGATCTCTTCGATCTAGGCATCCAGCACTTTCACCCTTTCCCTCTTTCCCTAGAAGAACAATCTGATTACAAATCAAAATCACTGAATAAAGTAGCGGGATCATCCGAAGGCCACGTAGTTTATCTCCAAGAAAGCAAAAAGAGATGGTATGGCGGGGGGCACGACAGCCTTTGAATGTAAGGTCCAAAGTTTCACTAATCCTATCTAAGAGCAACTCCAAGAGATTGAGTAAATATAAAAGCATTACAACGGCTGTCTATATTGTTTTTTATTATCTCTAGTTGGGTATCCCTCCATCCTCGCTGGTTCCCTACCCCCAGCTTGCTATTTGCTATGTGGCCAATCAGGAGGTGGACAAAGGCAGGAAGCCGATCGGATCTCCGTGAAAGATCTAATGACATGGAAGTTTAAAATATGGACAAGAGAAAGTTTAGCTAGGATGTTGTAAAACACTACTTTTTAGATTGACTTTCTATTTTACATAATAGCTAACACTACTACAGAAAACTTTATCGAGGCGGGCAAAATTAATTTACCAAGGCGGGCATCGCAACCGTCTCGGTGGAAAGGTCACGGTTAATGGGACCTTTTCCAAGGTAGTTGGATGCCCACCACGGCAAATCGAATAAAAAACAAAAAAAAGGAAAACCCGTGGATAAGCCCCGTGAGCCTATCCATGGGTCCGCCGAGCCTATCCACACGCCACCGCCGCCGCAGCTGCTCGCCGGTGCGAGCATCCTCGCCGGACCGCGCGCCGAACCGGGATCTAGCTGCCCGCAGCCAGATCCGCTACATCCTCGCCGGAGACGCAGGTCGGAGAAGCTGGATCCACTGCACCCACGCTGGATCCGCTGCGTCCTCGCCGGAGACGTCGGATCCGTTGTGTCCTCGTCGGATCCACGTGCAGCCCATCCATGGTCGCCAGATCCGGGAGAGGAAGAGGGAGCCGGGCGCGAGATCCACCCCACCACCATTGGGCACGAGATCTGCGCTGCCTTGGTCGGCGCATCGAGCGCGCCCCGCCCCGGCCAGCCACTCGCGCCCGCGCCGCCCTTGCTGGCCACCCACGCGCGCCCCACCCTAGCCAGCCACCCACGCCCGTGCGACCCTTGCCAGCCGCCCGCGCGCCCCACCCTGGTCGATCGCCCGTGCCAGCGCCGCCCTTGCCGACCATCCGCGCACGCCCCACCCTGGCCGGCCACCCAGGCCCACGCCGCCCTAACTCTTTGTATTGGGTGAGGGAGGGAGTGGAAGAGAGAGATGGATCTTGGGTGAGACGCCCGAGGGAGGAGGAAATGAGTGAGTGAACCCTAACTCCTGGTATTTATATAAGCCCAATAGGTGGATTGGTATGGGCTTTTGCTGGGCCTCGTCTATATTTTCCCAGGAGAGCCCAAAAATGACTTGATTTTTGGAGGTGGGTCACTTATAAGGCCCGCCTCGGTAATATATTTTTAGGAGGCGGTAATTTTTTAACCGCCTCCGTAAATAGATTTTGTGAGACGGCTAATTGTAACCACCTCGGTTAATAAAAACAACCGCCTCGGTTAATCCTAAGCATTAACCGAGGCGATTCGAAATCCTGACCGCCTCCGAGACCAATTTCAAAACGTCTCGCAAAAGATTTTGTGTAGTAGTATAAATCTTACAATTTAGCATCTGATTTTACCTAGTCTCTTGGAGATGATCTAAGCAAGCCTTTATTTTCCTCAACAATCAGTATCTTTAATTTGTCTTTGTTAGAAGATTTGGGCTGGCCCAAATAATAATTCCAAATAAATTTCAAAGGCCTACTCACACATGCATAGTATTGTGGAGGACTTTAGTCCCACATTGATACATTCGAAGGAACGAGGCCAACTTTAGTTGAGTTGTCTCCAACTAGTTGAAGCTATTGCGGAGAGAAAAAGGAAGAAACACACACGCTCGCTCACTTTGCCGGGCTGGGCGATGGGCGTGGGCGTGCGACATGCACGTGAATGGTCTGGCGATTTCTCTTTTCGACCTTGCGGGTGCATGGCTTGCCGATGTGTTATCGGCGCCGTCTTCCCCATCCCATCGCGACTGCTCGCTGGACGTCTTCTTCGCTCTATGCCGGCGTTCGTGGATCTCCATCGACAGTCTGCTTCATCTACTTTTTCGCTACCTCTAGCGCCGACAACCCCACTATAAGGATGTGTACAATTTCTTTGTTACTCGTTCTAGCATTTCTTCTGTTACTAGCACTAGGGAATTTGAGTTTGTCTCATATCATAGTGATAGTGTTAAATCACACACCTATACATGTTGTTCTTTTTCTTATTATTGGAATTAATTTATGCGTCACTAAATTGCTATTATTTCCAAAGTCTTGTTATCTGCATAGGAGCGTCCACGTTTGATTAGAAGCTAGGTCTACAAATTTCAACGTTAAATTAATTAGATGAAAAGAACCTATGTATGTGTCTCTCTCTAATATATATATAGACACACACACACATATATCACTGCCATTATCCAACATTAACCCAATATGCCACTGTACATATTCATAGATTACTCACCATTGTGCTATGAGAAAACAGAAAAAATAAACACACAAGGAACTCAATCTACCTCTAATAATTTTTATAAATTACTTATCACCAATATTAATAGAAATTAACCAACATCAATGTACGTAGATGTCCCATAACTGCCATCACAAAAAAGTTAAACAAAAAAATACTTCCTATACATATTTACACTACCATATTAAAAAAATAAAGCCAAGCCAAACAAAGATAACATAATATAATGAATGCATAAGTTCATTGCACTATATGCATTTCAAAAATCAAAATTACAATTCAAATGATTTTTTATCTTAAGTGCAATAAAAGAGAAAGGAAACTTGGTGGATTTAAATTATATCTAGCTTCTAGAGAACCCACACTAAGCTATTATCTCTATTTTTTCCGCTATGCGCTATATTGCCCTTTAGTGCCGCTAAATTGCTTAGCTATAGCTTTAAAATAGCGCCCCTATTTCGGTTTTAGCTTTTAGAGTGATAACTACTTATCTTTTGCTGCTAAGTTGGTCTGGTGGAAAATTGAACACTTGAGTTTCACAAATCATGATATAATGCCATATTAAATAATATTCTGTAGACTTAAAGTCCTAGAAATATATTTGTGTTCACCAAATTTCATGATCCTTATATTTTTGAAATGAATTACTTGTATTTTTCATGGTTTTCTTAAAAACCGCTATCTGAATATTTTTTTAAAAAACTACTATCTGTCATAACTTCACTATAGCTGCGCTATAACTTTATAGCTTCTGAAAAAAGATGCCACTGTTTGCTATACCCCGTAATTTTAGACCTAACATATAAGTACTTAAAAGGAGAGAAGACATAAATAATAATACAACGTTTTCTCTCCACCCAACCACTTGCCCTGGATGGCTCGACGCCTGACACTAGTGAACACTTCGAAATAGCGTAAGGGCATGGAAAAATAAGATAAGCTTTGATGTGTTAATTTGAGTTGAACGGGGAACTAAATTAATTGAGTTAATATTTTATATATTGGATGTCAAATGTACAGTGAAGTGAATAATTCAAAGTAGTAAAACGAACTTTTATGACATAAGAAGATGATGGTAAGATGGACCACAAACTAATGATAAAATCAGAGTGACACATATACCTGAATTACAATGGGACAACTAGCTAGTTTCAACGAAATGAAATGAATGTCCACACCATGCATATTCGGAAAATGTTATTATAGGTGTCTCAAATAAAGTCACGTCGTATATAAGTTGCATAATACATCGAGATGAAAATTTTTAGTTATAGGTGATGCGTTCGTTACGTATGTGGTGATTTCATCTATCTCAATACCAGGTTAGTGAATGTGTTCACAGGGTATCCGTACGTGTACAGAGGTGAGTGCGTATGCAAATGTAATATTTCGGTAAAAACGTCATGCAGTAGTGGAGAGGTAAGTGCGTATGCAAATGTGATGCGGTAATGCTCCACCGCGAGCGTCTGAACGCCTAGCTAGGCCTGCGAACTAGCCTATAAGCCTGCTCCCCTCACCACGGCATACAAGGTTTATAAAAAAAGAGCGATATTTTCTCCATTCGCATCCGCCGCGGTATTTCCCACCCCCCGCACCACGGCTGCCCCGGCTCCTGCTTCGCCGCGCCGCCCTGTTGCACCTGCTCCTGTTCCGCGCTGCGCTCGCCCCGCCACTGCTCCTGCTCCACGCGCCTACCCTGCTGCTCCTACCGCTACTTCTATCCTGTTCCGCGTGCCCGCCCCGCTGCTGCTCCTGCTCTGCTGCCTGCCCCGCCCAACGCCGAAATGTGCCACCAGCGCAAGGAGAAACGTCAGACCCTAGCGCGGAAACCCTCCGGCCTCGCCTCTTGCTATTGCTGCAGCGCGCCGACGCCCGATGCAGACGGCGAAGGAGGCTGCACCGGGATACGATGCATGTTGCAAGTGTATAATTAAATGTTTCAGATGATTTAGATGTATGTTGCAAGTGTTTCATATGGATGTTACAAAGTAGATTGAGATGTTGCATGTTGCAATGGTTGGATGTTACATATGTTGTACACATATATTGTAAGTATTTTATTTAGATGTTACGTATATTTGCAATGGCCTTTCAAGTGTTTCAGACGTGTATGTTTTAAGTGTTTTATCTGTCTTCTTTTGTATGTTATAAGTGTTGTATCTAGATGTTTCAAAAGTAGATTGAGATGCTGGACATGTTGCTATGGTATTTCAAGTGTACGTCCTAAATATTTCATCTGTTTTAGACGTACGTTGAAGATTTTTTTATCTAAACGTTGTAAAAGTAGATCTAGTATTGCACGTATTATAGTGAGACCCACCTGTTGCAACCAACTGCTTGTGGCTGCTGTGCATACGTGTGTGAGCGGAGGGAGCGCGAGCCTTAGGCGCGGAAAACAGAGTGGACGTAGATCCAGACACGGTCCCGCATGGGCGCGCGCATGCACAGATCCGAATGTAATATGTTTCCGTAAAAACGGCATGCAGTAGTGGAGCCGCGGTCTTATGGGCCGTGTCACATGTCACATGCGAGCCCAGCGTTGCCTAGCCACCTGCAGCAGCAGAATCAGGAGGGAAGCGTACTGGGCTGGCAATCCTAGCAGGCTGCAGGCCCTCGTGTTCGCTGTAAACCATTTTTTATCTCGGTTGAGCCCATTTTTGTTGCGCATCCAGACACAGGCCAAATAACATGGGCATGGACGATTATTATTATTATTTTGCTGTAAACCAAAAATAAACCTGATTAAGTCTGAACCCGATTACCCGAGAGTGATCCCAAGGATTCGTTTATTGCCACTGTTTCGATTTCAGTACATAACACGACAAGTTAATGACCAATCCGAATAGCCATTGCTATGATAACACTGGAGCGGTCGTCCAGCCTGAATGGAGTGCCAATGCAAATACACACTACTGGTCTTGGATCTGCTTCTTGGCCTCTTGGGTGAGATGGCCTCAATAGCACTACCCAAAGGCCATGTGGCTCCAATCCAGTATTGGCCACGCTTCACCCTGGACACCATTGTGATCCTCTTCATTGGATGCACTCCTACAGCAGTGCAAACAGACCAGCATATCAACATTGGGTCATATTTAACAACAGAACAAAAAAGCTTGACAGCGTATATATAGTAAATATAAAGATAATCATTGCGGCCTACCGAATCCGCACATCGTCGCTGCGAACATTCGGGTACGCAGCTGTCGCTTCCTTCACGCTCAATCGGCAAGCCTTGCGTGCATTAGTTTTGAACATGGCAGGAGTGACCATGGCACTGGGAGCTTTGCTATCTATGAACCCAACCTTTTTAACAGGAAAAATAGTTAAGCTAGTAATTAGGACTAGCATATTACATTGAAATTGAAGGTACCAATAGGTTAATTGTTACTACATTTGCGGCAAGGTAGTAGAAGGCCGACGCGGCGTAGATGGTGTCCTGCCCTGCTCCGCCTGCCCCGTTCCACACGCCGTCAAATGAGCAGTTCTTTGTCTTGCACGGTGCGTTCAGCTTCAGTGCCCTGGCGATCTCTTGCCTACACCTGTCATATACTGCCCCTCCTGGCGCCGCAGTTGCATCATATTCCTCACCACGGTAGCTGTACTTACCTTCACAAAATCGAGAAAAGGAGAGCTAATAATCATTTGAAAGATCTTGGAAAGTCTGTGTGAAAGTCCTTGGAAAGATCTGTGTGAAAGTCTGTCAAAAAAAAAAAAAAAGAGAAACCTACCACTAAACCCACGTAGGATGCAGAAACTGAATGGCCCATTCTTCGCCTTCAGAATCTCTAGCCGTGATGCAACAGCACCGTAGCGCAGGTAACTGCAAGGACAAGATCCTGGATGACCATCACAGTACTGATTTATACAATATATATACACATAATGATCTTTTTCCTTGACCGGGTAATAGTAAATTAAAGTATGCATTTAGCATTACTCAAACCTGTGAACATAAGTCGCTCGCTTTTGTTTCGTCGATTTGGTCGCAAAGCTCCTTACCATGTAATCTTCTCTTAGTGAATCCAGTAGCTAGGTGGCTTGGTGTGCTTGTATCACGGAGGCTCCTCGCTTGCGTGACCGCGCACGGTTTGTTCTGTTAACTATTTTCCTCTTAATGAAAATAGGGTGAATGGCCCGATCGAGAAAAAAGTAATCTTTTCGATTGAGATACTCTTTTACAACGTAGGGAGCCTTTCCGACAGGTACTGCTGGGGCGTTTGCAGCGGCATTTGCAGAGATGGCGTAGGCCATTTGCACTGATCCACCTCCCAAGTCAATCACAATTCACACCTACTGTCTGGGAGTAGTCTCCTCCTAGTCTGTCCAGCAGATAGTTCAGAGCAACCTAAAATCGCATGACATCCATGTGCAATAAGTTAAATGAGGTGGCAAATGCAGAGTAATGCACGCATGACATCCATGTGCAATAAGTTAAATGAGGTGGCAAATGCAGAGTACATGCAAAGATAAAGTTATAGATAGAAAGAGTAAGTTTGAGTGCGGATGAATTTTTTTTTCTGTGTGGATGCTAGCCCGTGCATACCCATAGGTAAGATCCTTCTTGAGTTCCCGAGAGAACATTGATCCAATTGGCGTTGTACCAAAATTCGCTCTTTGTTCGGACAAGATTCCTGACCTGTGTAAAATAGTGGTGTTTTAGTTCTTTCAATTCAGTATCATACTGTGCATATGAATATATGATGTATACATGGATGACTGTGCCAATGCAAATTTGGAGGGGAAAAATTAAGCTACCGCTTGAAGAATTTCCTCTGCTCTTTGATCCCCGATAAGCCTCAGTCATTACCGGAGACGAACAAGTTGTCGAGTGCCTCCCACTTTGCCGAGTGCAATATATCGGGCACTCGGCAAAGGTGTCGCCCTCGGCATAGGCGATGTTTGCCGAGTGTTAGGCACTCGGCAAAGTCTGACACTCGGCACACCGGCCCCTGACACTCGGCAAAGGGGTGACAGTGACTTATAGCCGTGACCTGGCGTTATCTTTTTCGAGTGTCCTCAGCTGACACTCGGCAAAGGGACAGACTTTGCCGAGTGTTTTTCCAATGCACTCGGTAAAGTTTTTTAATTTTTTTTCTTTTTGGCCCCAAACTTTTTTTTAGCTTTCCTACATTAAATGAGACTACAGGTTCAAATTTGACACATTTCTAAGACTTTTTACTATATTTCTTCAATTTATTTCATTTCATTGATTTTTTTCGGAAAATGCAAATTTGAACTGCAAGTGCATCGAATAATGCAATTCTATAAATGGAAAATTGATATTCATGTTATTGAGTGTAATGTGAGGCCATATCCATGAACGTACCTGAAATTTCGCACATCTTCTTTACGGAACATGATCAGGCCTCAAATTACACGCAATAACATGAATATCAATTTTCCATTCATAGAATTGCATTATTCGATGCACTTGCAGTTCAAATTTGCATTTTCCGAAAAAATTCAATGAAATGAAATAAATTAAAGAAACATAGCAAAAAGTCTTAGAAATGTGTGAAATTTGAACCTGTAGGCTATGTAATGTAGGAAGGCTGTAGAAAAAGTTTTGGGCCAAAAAGAAAAAAATTAAACACTTTGCTGAGCGCCATGGACAGACACTCGGCAAAGGAGTCTATTTATTTTTTTATAGTTTCCCGGTTTGCCGAGTGCCCTGACAGGCGGCACTCGGCAAAGCTTTTTCAAAAAAATAAAAAAGGAAAAAACACTTTGTTGAGTGCCCGGTGACATGGCACTCGGCAAAGAATTACCTTTTTTTTTTAAAAATCGTAGCTGGTTATTTTTTGCAAATTTAAATCTTTGCCGAGTGCCCACAAGATCTGGTGCTCGGCAAAGTTTTTCTGAAAAAAATAAAAAATAAAATGTCTTTGTTGAGTGCCAGATGGTGGGCACTCGACAAAGTGGGGATGCTGTGACTTAGACACACGCCCAGGCACCCACGTACCCACGCACACAACACATGCCCGCTTGACCGCGCCGCGCCGTCACCCGCCGACCCGACGCCCGCGCCAGTGCCGCCGTCCGCACCCACCTGCCCACGCCACCGGCGGCTCCGAGCCCGGCCGCCCCCACCACCGGTGGCCCCACGCTCGACCGCCCCCGCAACCGACGGCCCCGCGCCCGGCCGCCCCCGCCACCAGCGGCCCTGCGCCTAGCCGCCCCCGCCACTGCTCGCCCCTGCCACCGCAAGGCCGCCCCGCCCGCCCGCGTCCGCCGAAGGAGGAGGAGGAAGGAGGAGGAGGGAGAAGGGAGGAGGTAGAAGGGAGGAGCAGGCCGTGGGAGGAGGGAGCAAGAGGGAGGAGGGAGGACGAGTAGCCTCTTGCCGGCGCCCCGTCCGCCCCGCCGAGCCCGCAGCCGTGCCCCGGTCGGTCGCTGATGCCGGGGAGGAGGAGGGAGGAGAGAGGACAAGAAGCCTCTAGCCGGTGCCTCGGCCGCCCTGCCGAGGCCCTTGCCGACGCCCCGACTGCCCCACCGATCCCGCAGCCGCGCCCCTCCCTCCAAGGTAAGGAAACCTCGTCCTCCGACAGCCGTTGAACTAGTTAATTTAGTGGACATAATGCATGATGGACGATGTTGGGTGGTGTGTACGTGATTTAGCTACTCCCGTTGTATGTGGTTGTCTGCCATCGAGCCGTTGTATGTGGTTGTCAGCCATCGTGCCGTTGGTTTCTTGCAGGTTTTGCAGACCTCACCGTTTAGGGGAGGTTCTATCAAAATTTTCAATTGATGGTATTTTTTCCTTTTGTTTGCAGAGAAGAGGCCATCATTGTCGAGCCAGAGTACCCCGACGCCGCTGCGGTTCTGCCTGCACTGCATCGCCTCGCCACTGCACCGAGCCGCCATGGCCCCGCTAGCCTGACTCCACCGCCACCCAAGGTATAACCCCTCTTTCCATATCATGGTCGTAGGTCACGTAACCCAGTTAGGCGTCTCCCGTTCGAAAGAGATATGGTTGGAGGTATGCAGATCTTTGCATATCGATAATCATATCTATTTTGAATTGTCCATGTTTTTTGGATAGCCCGCGGATGCGTAGATGGGTTAGTTTCCATGGTCTGCTCCGATCCAAGACAGAGTTTCGGCATCATCTCCCTGTTGTTCTCCGGATACACACTCTCCCTGCTAGGATGTGTATCTAGAGAACAGAGGGGGCGGTGGTGCATTAAGTTTTAATTCTTGTTGAATTAAGTGGTTCTCGTATACTCATAGAAGAGTTAATGGTTAATCTATTGGCTTGAAGACTAATATGAAGTATTTAATATTCTTAGTTACAATTTTTACTTGCAGTAATATATGTTAACCTTGCATGGAATGAATTATGTTTTACATATAAACAATTGCATATTGTATATCTAAATAAATTTTGCATTATTTTATCCACAAAGAAGCCTTAATTAACCATGTAGGTTATAGTTTTCTGTGCAATACTACCTTGTAGGTAGAAGGGAAATTGAATTTCCTAGAAGCACTTGAACAATTGGAATATACTGGCATATGAACTGATCTTAGAAGGATCTATTTAGCCAATAAATAGTATAATCCATAAACTAAGTATTTAATACTTTAACCCAAAAGCTAGAAGTTTATGTCCTACCCTGGATATGTTATTGTACACACTGAATAGTGCACTAGATATGTGAATTTCATGCCATAACCAATGAATACTAGAAGTATGATTGGATTCTATAGACCATTAGAAATGACTATTCATAGATGATGCATGAAGCAGCTTACTACTTCAAATAATTATGGCATGAAAAGGGGGAGGAATTTCGGGTAAAGGCATAAAAAAATATGGGTAATATATTTTCTAAATCTATCTTTAAGTGAAGTGCATGTATAAGGACTTGGAGTTCTAGTCATGTCCTTTCCGGCCGAATTAACTTTCTCTACATTGCACTAATTGCAAGTAAGCTTGTACCTTTGCATTTTGTTGTTATCTATTACGTTGGATTGAATACCAACATTCCACATTACACTTGAATGTGTATCACTATGTTGTGCTCTCGTCGAGCTGCACCTATCTCCACTCCTACATGAATATTAGCAAAGAAGCTATATATTTGTAGCTTGTAGCTACCTTGCACTTCCCCCATAATTGGATTGGCTAGCTAGTATACTATGTCTATATAGTTCCCATTGAACTAAGAACTATTTTGCTTTCAATGTGTTGCATGCATAAGCAATATATTGGTCTATGGCCAAGTAGCCTAAGATCAGGGAGAGTTGCTTAAATTGAAATTGACTAAATGGAGAAGTGACTTGATTGAATGGGCTGAATTATAGTGGAAATTGAGTTAATAGATAAAACACTTAATGATAATTTGGGATTTATGAAGAAAAGGCATTTGGTTAGAAAATTATAGAAGAAATTCCTTGTAAGTTTGAATGTTGCACATCTATACTTTTGAAGTATATGGTCTGTTTTTATGTATGAGTAATTGGATCATTTTTTGGCTAAATAATAAAGAAGCTAGATAATGAAATAGTTTTTTTGAACTACAATATGTGCAAATCAGGGGGAGAACATCCCAGAGTTTACAGGAATGATGAACATTCTTTATTGCACTTTATGTATTCTAGCTCAATGCATATAATGTATAATAACCCCCATATTTAAATATGTGCTTGAATATTTTCCATAAATTTTTATCATAGCATACATGAATGGGCCTCCACTTGTAGTTGGAGATATATGAATTTGATTATTTTAAGCCCATGATAGGGGATATCTTTTGAAGTATGCTATTATAGATCTAATATTGACATTAGGGGGAGAGAAAGGCTATGTTGAATGCCAAATATTATTTCCATGGAAGGAAAGTGATCTTAAAAGAAAATATTCCTTTAAGCTTAAAGCAGGAATAGTATCACACACTAAATCAAACAATAGTTTGACTACTGCTCTTGTGAAGCATGAAGCAAAGCATATGCCAGGTATTTTTGAAAATGAGAGGAGTAACTTGAAGTTATAAACCAGAAGTTGTGTTTACTAGTAGTAAACTAAATATTGTATACTATTAAGCTAAAATTTATGGGGATGCCTGTGGATTCTAGTTTAGTGTATACTTGTGAAATGAAATAAGAACAAACTCCTCCATTCTCATGAAGAGAACACCTCATGAAGAAGGTCAAGCACCTCATGAAGAGAATCATCACGAAGATGAAATCCAACACACTAAGCGCGCGCATCATAGTGTTGGGTACGCAGAACAATAATTCATCTCTTGTCTAGGAAATAACAAAGAGACAGAATGATCTCATATTTTGAGAATATTGGGAGAAAATAATAGTTGTCGACAACGCTACCTCTATAATTGTAAATGTTTCTCTTATGAGAACCCGGATCCGGAAAACAAAGTCCATGGCAAAGTCGCTTGTAGCAATTATATCGGGTCAATGAAGAAAGCAATTGAGGTTGAATCTCCTACTAAGAAGAAATAAATGTTCTGCTATACCTCTGGCAAATGAATTAAATGAATATGGAATATGCAGTTAATAAGTGGATTATGAAAATCCATATAATTCTTGAAGAATATAAATCATAACATATGAAAATTAAATCTCATATAAGTATTAAGAAGTCTAAGGTAGAATATGTTCATGAATGAATATTTATATCTCAAGAAGAGCATGTCCTAGAAGGAAGAGTCATCAAATGACTTTGTAGTGAATAACACTATCTCATTGTGTATATCACATAACAATCTCTCATGAAGTAGAGAATATATCTTATAGAAGAAAAATATTATTCACCAAAAATGAGAAAGTCCTTGAAGGAGTCAATCCATGAAGGATTTACCAGTCGATTCTTGAATAAACACCACTAATCCCTGAAGTGAATAGAGACCTGAGAGAAAGAAAATGAGGAATCATATAAACACTCAGAAAGTGTATATTGTAAAGCTAGCAATGAAGTGTTGATATCCTCTAAATACCATGAAGGTATAGGAGTAGTGGTGATTTTGGCAATTGAATTGTCCCCTAAATTTCATATGTGAGACTGGATTTTTATTATTTAGTGGTATAATCAAAATCTTGAAGATTTATAGAGAATATAATTTGGAAATCCACTAAGAAAGAATTATAAGTATTCAAACTCTAGTATAAGTTTGATGCACTATCTAGAAGATATTGAATATTGTAACTTATTTATCCCCATAATATTCCAAAAGGATTTATTTCCCTGAAGAATAAAATTTATTTGTTTTGCATAACTAATAAGTGGTCATTATGCATGAAGCACATTGCTCTTGTTTATACTCATACTAGTGGAAAACGCGCGCCCCTGCGCGCGATCGGAAGGGATACTGATCATTGTTGTTTGGAGAAGATGTAGAGGGCATGATCACGGATATGCGTATTTGCACTGCTGGTTCTGAAATTAGGTTATATACAGAGAGTATTGTACACAGCAAAGGTAGCTATATAAAGCAGTCCAGGCAAGAGTGATCCATATCAGGTCTATTACATATGTAGATATAGCTGCAGTGGTCATTTGAACGAATTGTAGAGTGGTAGGCAGCGATGTCACAGAACATTAGTCGTCCTGCCAATGATTAAAATATAAATGCCCAAGCAATCATATGATCAAGTAAAGGAAAGTAATCTGTTCAAGATGTTAACCAAAAAAAAGTTGGGCTTAATAACAACATCAATAATTCAGTAATCTAATGGCAGTTGTAATTGCCTGTGTTCGTTTTTAATATATTAGCTGGGGAGCAAGGTCCACATTTTTTTCAAAAAAAAGCCACTCTAACTCTGAATATTGTTGGGAAAATGCATGACCATACAAAAATAAAATGATTTCAAAAGTTACTGGATCGAACTTTAATGGGAGTCATCAATTCGTATGATTAGTCACTCTTTTTTTTTTGCATATTTTTTGCCATGACAATAGAAAAGTCCATCACTCTCAAATCCTAGGTTTGTGTAATCAAAATACATGAAAGAAAGATGGAGATGGGAAAGTAATAAGGGGGCATTATAGAGGAGACCTGGGTTCAGAAGGGGTGGACTGCTTGAATCATAGTTGTAGGTCCACCTGGCAATCTGCTGCCTTGCACAAGGGATGTGAGAAACATCAGCTGGAAAGTTTAGGTACGGTAAAACGACAGAAAATTTATGAGGCAGAAAAATTGATTGAGCTGCTATAAACAGGAACGGCATGAACATTACTGCAGCCATGTAAGTTGAGAGCCTTTGATTTCTATAAAGAATTTGCCACTGACACTGCAGAGAGGATGGAAACATAAAGGGGGGCAGACCCAGTGCCAGAGGCTCCCATAAGAGTGGGGTCTGGGGAAAGGAATAACCGAAGCAAGGTCTTACCCCCGCAGAAATTCTGCAGAGAGACGGGTTCGAACCCAGGACCTGGTGACTCGGCGAGCTAGCACTCACCAACTGCACCAGGCCTGCCCTTCAAAGATGGAAACATGTATAGTTGTATACATTCATAGGATGAGAAAGGAAAAAACATTTGAACTAAACACTATGTTTAACACTTGGGAGGAAGAGTATTAAAATGCGGATTTTTCCTATCGAACATCTTATAGCAAAAGAATGAAGTCAAACACCGAAAAACAATCTGAAATACAGGATGTCACTGTGAGAAAGGGGAAATGAATTGATCAAAAGTTTGCTTGCCTATATAGCTGAATATGTTTCAATATTTCTGATCCATGAGACCATGACCTCATATCCCATCTTGACAAACAAAGATCAGTTTGAAAAGAGTGAAACAAAGATCAGCTCATCAGCATAGGTATCTCCAATGGGAAATATACAAAAAAAATATAAGAATCTAGATGCCAACAGGATGGTTGTATGTCCTCAGGTACTCTATATATAAGATGCAATACAGGTAGGTGGTTGGTTAAGACACAAGACAATCATCTATGACTTCGAACATGAATAGGATATTTTCTGTGTGTCATTACAGAGTGCAGTCACTGTACAATAATTTTGTCATCTTTGGTTTGAAGGAAGGAACATTATCATTATATCATAATACTGAACGGAAGATCATACATGCTGATTGCAACCCTTCACCTCCTCATAATCAAATAGTGTGCACGTTATTTCTGAATCAAAAGCTAACCCATCAAAATTAGCAAGGCTGAGGACATTGCTTGGAACTAATGCCAATGATGTTAAGAACAATGGATTTTCAGAGAATGTATGAAACAGTTGCATATAAGACACTGAGAGCATATAGAAAAGAAAGGTTGAGACTTAAATAGTGTCTAATAAAATCCATTCTCAGAGAATGTATGAAACAGTTGCATATAAAAGAAGCAAGCAATCTAGAATTCGTTTATGATAAATATTTTGGGAATACCTCTGTCACATAAGGGTAGGACCAGCCATTCGATTACCAATAGACTGTTGCAGCTTTTGCTGCAGGTATGATTCCTTCGACTGTTCCTTTTTATCAGGCCATCCATTTTTTACCTGAGTGGATTCAAAAAATGTGGGACTACATATTGATATGTGTTGTTTCCATCTACAATCAAACACTCATTTCATCATATTTTACTTTGCTAAATATAACAGCAGGTGTAATAAACTGACGCATTAAGATGCAAATATTCTGAATTACTTTGTGGCCTATTTTCAAGGTTAAAGAAAAATAGAAGTGTTATAACCCAAAAAAAACACATGCGGGCAGTCCACCTGGTGGGGTTGCTGCAGGCTGACTTGGATTAGTATATAGTTGAGGCCAACAGAAAATTTTGATTCTGATCTAGATGTGAGGGTACTGCAGGTGACTCAACTCCATAAGAAGTTGTGTTTCACATATAAGGCAAAAGTTAAGAAGCAGAGCAAGCCTAGAACCTTGTCCATAAAGGGAACAAACATTATCAGCTACATGGTATTGCCATGTTTTTTGGTGCTGCCTAATTCCCTCCATCTGACCCCACACACACATGCAAAACAGGAGAAAGCAAATGAGGTCTGGTTCGTTCAGAATCCATAGCTTCTCTATGCTATAAAACTGAAACCCAGGAACAGACTGAACCTTGCCTACATAATTGTACATAGCATACATCTAATTTGAAGAATGCAGTAGCCAATACACCAGGTAACTAATGTAAAAAGACTGATGGAAGACATACAAATTTCCATCCTTCTGGATGAAAACAAAAGAGGTGATAAGACTGATGGAAAACATACTAATTTGCATCCTTCTGGATGAAAACAAAAGAGGTGATGTACTGATCTTTATCTTCAAAAATCCTGATGGAAGGCATACCAATTTCCATCTTTCTGGATGAAGAAGGCATACAGAGGTTGACCAGTTTAAACAAATTACTGAATGTTAGGAAATCACATGCTTGCTGATAAATAGCTAAATTCCTTGTGAACTCACCCAAAAAAAAAGGTAGCACAAGAATACCTAGAAGGATATTTTAGAGCTGTAACCGACAGGATAAAACAAAGATGCAGTATATATGAGGATCTACAAAAAGTAGGCAATATGTGGATCTTTAATGGAGGTAAGAGGTAGCATCCGAGGTTTTTTTACCTCCTTATTTCCAACTGGTCTGTACCCAACATAATTAATTTGGTGTACAAAAATTATGTTTTTTTTGTGAACAGTAGGAAATCGTAGGTCCACTATATTAGTGTGCTTTATTGTTTTTAACAAAGCTAAAACCAAAGCTAGATACATGACCACCTACGCCGATGCTCTATAGTGATAATTAACCCATCTCACTTAAGCACAAGATCCTAATCATTTTTAAGGTGAGGATGATAATATAATTGTATATAAAAAACAAGAAGTCAAATATTTCAATAAACATGATATCAGTTATTTGAGAACAAACCTTGGATATCAATAACTGAGTTGCTTCAATCTATCATTCTATATATCAACTTTCTTTAGTAAGACATCTCTAGGATAGAAGTGGGCCTCACGCTAACTTTTTTTTATTTCTGCAAGAAAAAAAACCAAACTGAATAAAAATCCTCCCGAAACAATACACCGGGATGTAGTCTGTATTGACTATAGCTCTAACAAACAACTTAAAATGACTTTGTCTAAATAAATGACAGTTAAACTTTTGATATCTTCAGTTCAAAAGAATAAGAAAGAGATACACTTACATGAAAGCCAATAAGTTTGAGGATTTTAAAAAGGGGATATTTATAGTGAAAGATATAAGATTTAGGTGTACAGCGAGGTAAGACTCAGAATCCGGACATTCACATGCATATGTCACCAACTGTCACCCTTTCCATTGATGGGGGGTAGGGCCGAACCAATGTAGCAATCATCTCTATCATATTACGAACTCATGTTGTTAAGAAAACGAATTCATCTTGTTGTCCAAAAACGGATTCATTCTCAGATGCCCAATGAGAAGTATGGGATCATAGGAAAGCAGTACATACCCAATTTGATAGCAGACGTACGTGAAGCAAACAGAGCATGGTCAATGTGCAACAATAATAATTGGTTAAGGGGCATCATGAGAACATAATAAGCATCAAAGCATTAGTAAATCTGAGCAAAGCAAACACCATGTTTTGTACAAGGCAAAAGTATGTAAAGCAGCTGATTCAGTAAAGACAGTTTGAGGCTGTTCCATGTGGAGCAGCTGACTGACGTGGAAACTAGGAAGTCTGGCTAAGCCTTTAAACAGCAAAAGGAATCAACTGATATCTGATGAACCAAAAGGAATGTAACTGCTATTTGATGAACCAAAAGTAATATATCTGATGAACAAAAAGGAATAGAATAAGCTGTGTAGCCCCCATATTAAGTGAATGTAATAAAGCATGGCCATGAATTAGCAACTCGAGAGCCATGAGGCTGAATCTAGGACCAGAAGATGGTACTGGCAAACAATACAGTAGCAGTAATAACAAATCAAGATGGCACTGGTCAGCCTGAGGGGGGACGCGCTGACCATCCGTGCACGGCGCACCGGCGGAGGAGGGGCATCGGGCAAGCGCAGGTGGCAGGCAGTCAGCAGTTGCAGGTCGCCCACCATGGCAGCGCACCATAGCCGGCCACCGGACGCCGGGATTTGGGAGGAGGAGGACCGGAGAAGAGCCGCTGTCTGCCGCATCCCGCACGCCGGCGTGCCGGCGGCAGCGAGGAAGAGGCCACGTGAAGCGGAGGCTGGCCGTGCCGCCGGGAGTGGGTGGCGACGCAGCCGAGGTCGTCGATCACAGGCAGCTAGGGTTTCGTGGAGGACACGCAGACTGGAGGGAGGAGGCCATGCCGTGGGGAAGGGACGTCGGCTACCGTCGTCGGGGCCCGGTCGCGCCGTTCCGTGTCCACGGACGGCCACCGCCGGGGATGGGGAGAGGTCAGAGGAGGGTGGTGGCAGCATGGGAGAGGCGAGCGTGCGAGAGGAAGAGGCGGCGCGCGTGGGGCGTGGGCATCGGGCGCGGGAGATGACGAGAAGACTCTGAGGAAGGCAACTGCGAAGATACTTTGGACAGTTCACAGTAGTTTGTGGTGGGAGGAACCTGGGCCGTAGATCTTGAGATCCAATGGTGGAAACAATTTGGGGCGACATGGGCAGTACGACTGCGCGGGGCTCAACTACGGCTTAAAGAGGTTAATTATAATTCATTGAAGAATTATGAGCCAATTTTGAAAGATATAGTATTATGGTACCATACCATTATTATGCACACATTTATGAAAAGTGTATTTTGAACAATGAAGTTCAAAGGATGGCTTTATGAGGGGGAGCAATTTGATTGAATATACCTTGAAGGTAATTAAAACCACTAGAATTACAAAGATCAAGTAGATCGTTTATGCTAAAACCCTGAAGTTTATGCATAGATCATGAAGATCAATATCTATTCATCAAGGATAGAATATCATGAAGAATATATGACCGAGAAGGTTAAATGTTGTACTCTTTTTTCCTATGTGAGTTTTTACTTGAAGGTTTCTCACACAAGGTTTTGAATGAGACAACATGTGCAATGCAATTAACGAATGCGATGTACTCTTTTCTCCGAGAACCGTTTTTCCCACTGGGTTTTCGGATGGTGTTTTTAACGAGGCATATGCATATCGTGGTAATCGCCTAAGGGGGAGTGTTGTAAAACATAAGGACTCTATCCTAGAAGGAAAGGAGAAGGAGGAATCCTAATCCTAGTCCGTTTGTATGTGGGCTCTTACCGAAACTCTTAGGCCTTGACAAGACTATATATATGTGGGAGCTCTATGTTGTAATGACAAATATTAAGAGGAATAAAGAATAGTCTCCCTATCTTATGTCTATTTGTTCTCTACTTTCATCTACTGCGTTGATCATGAGAGACAGAGAGGGAAAGGTCCTAACCGCTGGCAACATGTTTTATAACATGGGGGAATCCTAATTCTAGTCCGTTTGTATGTGGGCTCTTACCAAAACTCTTAGCCCTTGCCAGGACTATATATACATGGGAGCTCTATGTTGTAATTACCCAATATTCAGAGAAATAAAGAATAGTCTCCCTACATCTTGTGTATATGTGTTCTACTTTCATCTACTATGTTGATTATGAGAGATGGAGAGGGAAAGGTCCGAACCGCTGGCAACATGACACTCCCCCTTGGGCGATTACCACGATATGCATATAAAAACTCCATCCGAAAACCCAGTGGGAAAAATGGTTCTTGGAGAAAAGAGTACATCGCATTCGTTAATTGCATTGCACATGTTGTCTCTCCTTCAAGGACTTTCTCATTTTTGGTGAATAATATTTCTCTTCTATAAGATATATTCTCTACTTCATGAGAGATTGTTATGTGATATACACAATGAGATAGTGTTATTCACTACAAAGTCATTTGATGACTCTTCCTTCTAGGACATGCTCTTCTTGAGACATAAATATTCATTCATGAACATATTCTACCTTGCTCCCCCTCATAAAGCCATCCTTTGAACTACATTGCTCAAGCCACACATTTCATAAATGTATGCTTAATAATGGTATGCAGTACCATAATACTATATCCTTCAAAATGTTGGCTCAAAATTCTTCTATGAATTATAATATGAGAAAATAAGAGTGATATACTTCATGCAAAAATGACCACTTATTAGTTGTGCAAGACAAAAATTTATCCTTCAGGGTAATAAATCATATCAGAGGATTATGGGGGTAAATAACTTACAATATTCAATATCTTCTAGATAGTACACCAAACTTATTATTCTTTCTTAGTAGATTTTCAAATTATATGTTCTATAAATCTTCAAGATTTTGATTATGCCACTAAATAATAAAAATCCAGTCTCACATATGACATTTAGGGGACAATTCATAAATCTATCTTAAAGTGAAGTGCATGTATAAGGACTTGGAGTTCAAGTCATGTCCTTTCCGGCAGAATTAACTTTCTCTACATTGCACTAATTGCAAGTAAGCTTGTAGCATTTTGTTGTTATCTATTACGTTGGATTGAATACCAACATTCCACATTACACTTGAATGTATATCACTATGTTGTGCTCTCGTTGAGCTGCACCTATCTCCACTCCTACATGAATATTAGCAAAGAAGCTATATTTGTAGCTTGCAGCTACCTTGCACTTCCTTCATAATTGGATTGGCTAGCTAGTATACTATGTCTATATAGTTCCCGTTGAACTAAGAAATATTTTGCTTTCAATGCGTTGCATGCATAAGCAATATATTGGTCTATGGCCATGTAGCCTATGATCAGGGGGAGTTGCTTAAATTGAAATTAACTAAATGGAGAAGTGACCCACTTGAATGGGCTGAATTATAGTGGAAATTGAGTTAATAGATAAAACACTTAATGATGATTTGGGATTTATGAAGAAAAGGCATTTGGTTAGAAAATTATAGAAGAAATTCCTTGTAAGTCTGAATGTTGCATATCTATATTTTTGAAGTATATGGTCCGTTTTTATGTATGAGTAATTGGATCATTTTTTTTGGCTAAACAATAAAGAAGCTAGATAATGAAATAGTTTTTTGAACTACAATATGTGCAAATCAGGGGGAGAACACCCCAGAGTTTACAGGAATGACGAACATTATTTATTGCACTTTATGTATTCTAACTCACTGCATATAATGTATAATAACCCCCGTATTTAAATATGTGCTTGAATATTTCCCATAATTTCTTATCATAGCATACATGAATGGGCCTCCACTTGTAGTTGGAGATACATGTATTTGATTATTTTAAACCCATGATAGGGGATATCTTTTGAAGTATGCTATTATAGATCTAATATTGGCATTAGGGGGAGAGAAAGGCTATGTTGAATGCCAAATATTATTTCCATGGAAGGAAAGTGATATGTTGAATGCCAAATATTATTTCCATGGAAGGAAAGTGATCTTAAGAGAAAATATTCCTTTAAGCTCAAAGTAGGAATAGTATCACGCACTAAATCAAACAATAGTTTGACTAATGCTCTTGTGAAGCATGAAGCAGAGCATATGCCAGATATATTTGAAATGAGAGGAGTAACTTCAAGTTATAGAAAAACCAGAAGTTATGTTTACTAGTAGTAAACTAAATGTTGTATATTATCAAGCTAAAATCTATGGGGATGCCTATGGGTTATAGTTTAGTGTACACTTGGTAAATAAAATAAGAACAAACTCCTTCATTCTCATGAAGAGAACACCTCACGAAGAAGGCCAAGCACCTCATGAAGAGGATCATCATGAAGATGAAATCCAACACTTAAGCGCGCATCATAGTGTTGGGTACGCAGAACAACAAATCATCTCTTGTTTGGGAAATAACAAAGAGACAGAGAATAATCTCATATTATGAGAATATTGGAAGAAAATAATAGTTGTCGACAACACTACCTCTATAATTGCAAATGTTTCTCTTATGAGAACCCGGATCCGGAAAATAAAGTCCATGGCAAAGTCGCCTGTAGCGATTATATCGGGTCAATGAAGGAAGCAATTGAGGTTGAATCTCCTACTAAGAAGAAATAAATGTTCTGCTATGTCTTTGGTAAATAAATTGAATGAATATGGAATATGCAGTTAATAAGTGGATTATGAAAATCCATATAATTCTTGAAGAATATAAATCATAACATATGAAAATTAAATCTCATATAAGTATTAAGAAGTCTAAGGTAGAATATGTTCATGAATGAATATTTATGTCTCAAGAAGAGCATGTCCTAGAAGGAAGAGTCATCAAATGACTTTGTAGTGAATAACAGTATCTCATTGTGTATATCACATAACAATCTTTCATGAAGTAGAGTATATATCTTATAGAAAAGAAATATTATTCATCAAAAATGAGAAAGTCCTTGAAGGAGTCAGTCCACGAAGGATTTACTAGTCGATTCTTGAGTAAACACCATTAATCCCTGAAGTGAATTGAGACCTAAGAGAAAGAAAATGGGGAATCATATAAACAATCAAAAAGTGTATATTGTAAAGCAAGCAATGAAGTGTTGATATCCTCTAAATACCATGAAGGTATAAGAGTAGTGGTGATTTTGGCAATTGAATTGTCCCCTAAATGTCATATGTGAGACTGGATTTTTATTATTTAGTGGTATAATCAAAGTCCTGAAGATTTGTATAACATATAATTTGAAAATCCACTAAGGAAGAATTATAAGTTTGATGCACTATCTAGAAGATATTGAATATTGTAACTTATTTATCCCCATAATCCTCCAAAAGGATTTATTTCCCTGAAGAATAAAATTTATTTGTTTTGCACAACTAATAAGTGGTCATTATGCATGAAGCACATTGCTCTTGTTTATACTCATATTATAATTCATTGAAGAATTATGAGCCAATTTTGAAAGATATAGTATTGTGGTACTATACCATTATTATGCACACATTTATGAAAAGTGTGTTTTGAACAATGAAGTTCAACGGATGACTTTATGAGGGGGAGCAATTTGATTGAATATACCTTGAATGTAATTAAAACCACTAGAATTACAAAGATCAAGTAGATCATTTATGCTAAAACCCTGAAGTTTATGCATAGATCATGAAGATCAATATCTATTCATCAAGGATAGAATATCATGAAAAATACATGACCAAGAAGGTTAAATGTTTTACTCTTTTTTCCTATATGAGTTTTTACTTGAAGGTTTCTCACACAAGGTTTTTAAATGAGACAACATGTGCAATGCAATTAACGAATGCGATGTACTCTTTTCTCCGAGAACCGTTTTTCCCACTGGGTTTTCGGATGGAGTTTTTAACGAGGCATATGCATATCGTGGTAATCGCCCAAGGGGGAGTGTTGTAAAACATAAGGACTCTATCCTAGAAGAAAAGGAGAAGGAGGAATCCTAATCCTAGTCCGTTTGTATGTGGTCTCTTACCGAAACTCTTAGACCTTGACAGGACTATATATACCGGGAGTTCTATGTTGTAATTATCAATATTCAGATGAATAAAGAATAGTCTCCCTATCTCTTGTGTTTATGTGTTCTATTCTCATCTACTATGTTGATCATGAGAGACGGAGAGGGAAAGGTCCTAACCGCTGGCAACATGTTTTATAACATCCATATAGTTTCTGAAGAATATAAATCGCAACATATGGAAATTAAATGTCATACTAAATATTAAGATGTCTAAGGTATTACTGTAAGAATATTGAAGTCTCAAGAAGAGAATGTCTTAGAAGGAATACTCATCGAATGACTTTGTAGTGAATATTACTATCTTATTGTGTATATCACATTATAATCTCTCATGAAGTCGAGAATATGTCTTATAGATGTAACACCCTAAATTTTTTAACATTTTTAAATAGGGAATTTGATTTAGTTAAGCATTTATGTGTGCATAGAAACTTAGTGAAATAATAATTTTTTTAAAAAAATAAAATCAAATCTAAGGTTAGAAACGTGTTTGGGCATACATGCCACTGCATATTATTATTTGTGTGATTTGTTTTTATTTTAAAAAGAGAACCATTTCAAAAATTATTTGAAAGTGTATTTGAAGTATTAGAAAAAAAAGAAATAGAAATAATTTCTTTCTCAGCTTCGGGCCGAAAGCCCAGTTTTCCCCGCGCTCTTCTCTCTTTTGGCCCAGCCGCGTCCCTCTTCTCTCTTGGCCGTGGGCCGCGTCGCGGGCTGGCCCAGCATACCGCCGCAAGCTGCCGCGCCCACCTTCTCTCTCTGTTTCACTGACAGCCCGGGCCTGCGTGTAAGCGTTGTCTTCCTCCTTTCGATCGTAACCAAGCCGGACACCTCGAAGGAGTCCGATGCCGCCCCAATTCCCTCCTTGGCTTGCTCCTCACGTCGAGCCCCTCTTAAATAGCAGCCGCGCCCGCACCGCCCCTCCACAGCCCTAACCCGGAGCCACCAACCACGAGTCAAGCGCTAGCCGCCGCAACCGCATAGCCGCCATTCGAGCTCGGAGGTAACACAGCGAGTTCGTCGATTCGGCCACCAACGTGAGCTTTCGAAGGGTTCGGGTTGCTCTTTCGAAATCGCCAAATCCTTTTTCTCCTTCAATTGTCACCGGGGTTGCTTATTTGGTCGTATTGCCGTGCACAGGAGGTCTGCCGCTGCCACTGAGAGCCGCACGACGTCCTCATCCAATTTTCGTCGCTACGATCCAGCTACGTGAGTTCGCGAGCATCTGCTCTTGCTTCCCGTGCTTTTGGTTCAACGAATAGTGCGTTATTTTGCTTAATTGGTCAACGCCGACGAGCATGGCTCGCCGCCGGCGGGTCACCATTGGTGGCTGGAGTTCTCATCTCCTCCCTCTCCAATCTAATCTCAACCCTCCAAATAAGATCCAACGGCCTACATCTCTAGATACCCCTTCGATTGCCACTTTTGCTAAAGAGACCCTGGGATTTCTAAAGGCTTAACCTGCGGTCCATAGGCGTACAGGCCGATTACGCTTTATCCTTTTGAAAGCGTAAAATCAATCGGTTGAAGTGAAAATATGTTTTCTAGTATTTATAGTTTTGCCACTACATTTGTTTTGGTCATAAAATCTCCGTTTTAACTCTGATTTGACCCGTTCAAGTTTGCGTTAGGTTCATAATTTCATACTCTACATGTTAGTACTACGGTTTTGTAGGTTTTCCACTTTTAAATTTTGAGGTTAGATTTAATCTATTACTTTAATAAAGTAAATCTCGTTTAAATCATAACTTTTCCATTTTAGCTCCGATTTACGTGCAATTCGCGTCTGTGTGATCCTAGTGCGATGCAGATTCATTTTAAAAACTTTTCATCTTATTTTTCTACTGTTGGTGTACTGTTCTAACTGTAGCTTTGTTTGCTTTGCATGATTGCTCTTGGATGATTGTTGTTGATGTGTTAATCGAGAATAGACGGTGATCAGTTCGTTGGTGATCAGGAGTACTATTACGAATCGGATCAACAGGATCAGCTAGATCAAGGCAAGTATAGCATGGGATTATCCTTGTTACCTACTCACTTTAATTCACTTAATTCATGCTGCATGTGTCTCCTTGTTAAGGATGCCTTAGTATTGATCTTGTTCCTTGAATCCTATGGTTATGGCATTGGGTAGTGGCTAGTGCTCACATAAACAATGATCTTGTAATTTGACTAATGATATATGCAATAACCCTAAAAGATGATTTTTAGCAACAGGGAACAAGAGGGCTAGAGTTTTCTCTAGATTCCTGTCCGTAAGGACTTATCTGTAAGCGAACATCCGGGACTTACAGTACAGCTGTGAGGGCTACATGGCTCTGGCTTTAGTCATATAAGAGGACCTTTTCTAGCTTGTTAGTGGTTACCTTTAAGGCGCAAGAGGGGTTGTGTTCCGGGTTGGGTGTAGTGCGGCTCCTGTCCTTATGAGTATAGTCTGTGTGTCATTGTGCCATACGAAAGGGGGGCTCTACATTTGCAGGCCACAGAAACCTAGCGGCCCTAACTTGTTAGACGAACCTTGGAAAGACTTCATAGTGAAACTTAATTGTCCAATGGGGAGTCATGACCTCGGACTTTTGGGAATCGTGACTCACAGTGAAAGTGTACAACCTCTGCAGAGTGTAAAACTGGTATATCAGCCGTGCTCATGGACACGAGCGGCCTTGGACCCTTACGGAATAGAGATCACTATTAATTTAGTTGTTCTTGCTATTCATTATTCTCTTTACATGATCATGTGTTTAGTATGGGAATATCAACTATTTGATGCTACTCAATTGCTTAAAATATGATCAACTAAAAGCTACATGCAGTTGAACCAGTGTCTATCCTACTTGAGCTTCATGAACCCCATGTTACACTTGTTGAGTACTTTTGTGCTCACCCTTGCATTCCCCACGCCACAGGATGGAATCCCGAAAGTGCAAATAGTGATTACTACTACTTTCTGGAGGATTAATAGACTTGTGGTCAACCAGTTGATGTGCCTGTGCTATGGAGCTAGCTACCACCAGAATTATTCTATGTTTCCGCTTAATTATGTGAAGACTTTGTGATATTATTCGTTATGTAATAAACAATTGTGATGATACTATTTATATTTGTCATCTTATGTGTGATTGATCTCTGGGCGCACATAAGATTATACATTCCATTTGTTCCTTAAAAATGGGTGTGACAGATTGGTATCAGAGCTATGTTGACTGTAGGACGCAAGCCTAGTTAGTAATGGTCGTCTTAGTTCTCTTTTCTTCACTTGTTTCATGCTTATCACTTTACTCTTGATAATTGCTAAATTGTTATGCTTCTTTCGCCTCATTCTATTGTGAAAATATTATCTCTAATTCCAACTTACCCTTGGCCTAAAATCTGTAGATGCCTCATGCCCGCAAGACTGCCCGTATCACCACTGGAGGCTACTATCCACCCCGTTCCCTGTACGAACCAGAAGAGCCTCAGAAGGAACCAGAAGAGCCTTAGAAGGAACCAGAAGAGCCTCAGAAGGAACCAGAAGAGCCTCAGGAGGAACCAGAAGACACTACACCAACCCCACCTCCATCACCAGATCAGGCGCTAGAACCAGTTTTGCCCCAAGAACTTGAACCTAAAGAGGAGGTTATCTATTTGAGTGATGATGAAGATGTTGAGCTTGCTCAAGATGGAGAACAGCCCCCTTCGCCTCCACAAGATGGTTTCGCTGAAGTTGGTGTGCCATCCCTTCCTATGGGTTGGATTACAAAGATCCATCACAAGTCAAGCCATGACACTCCTTCACACCACCGACTGGTTGGCATGCTTAGTGCCTACTTCACAGATTGGGATCCTGGTTTGAGTATGTCTGCTAGGAGCATAAGCACCCTTTGGAAGCTACTTATTGGAAGTGCAATGTGCGTATCTTCATTAAGAACGAAGAGATGGATACCTATTTGCTGGACAGGTGTTTTTCCCATAGTGGTCGTCGTGCCACTATAGAAGACGGCATAGAAGATGCAGCCTTTGAAGCATGCTTGGGACTTCGTCACCTTCGCTATGAGGTTATGCAAGATGATCAATATCGCTACTTTCCCCGTGGAGACCCAGAGCAAGGATGGGTAATGATGAACCCTGGGAATTTGGAATTAATTCCTCGAGTCATGGTGGATTTTGGTCATGACATGATGGTGACGAATCGTCGGTTGGTAGCCCTAGTTAAAGCTTTGGGGAAGGACGTCAAGAGGTACCAAGAAGTGATAGATGGCCTAAGGATTGACCAAGGCATGGAGGTGATCTATGATTATCATGAACATCAAGCCCGCCCCTAGGAGTTGGAATACCATTTATGTAATAATACGATAGTACGAGTAGTGTCGAGTTGAGTTGAGTTTTGTGGTGTCGTGTGAACTTTGTGTGGTTAGTTGAGTTATTATTGTGCCTATGTGTGAGTTGGTTTTTCCATGTAATGAGTGCTGGAGCTTTGTGGGCTTGTCTACAAAAGTTCCTAATTAAAGAATACTAAGTTTTAGTGTGATAAATAAATAGTTTAGTTGGGTTAACCTTTCTCTCTGTTCTGTCTTTTCTGGAGCGGTCTGGCTTTCCTTTTATGCTTGAAATTAACTGTTCAGCGAAAAATTCTGAAATTTTTATGAGAGAATCTAGACCCACGTACCTTTCCAATGCCTCTGGAATCACCTTTTTATCTATTCTGGATCATGAGATATAATCGTTACAATATGAAGTTACTGCACAGTCTGGAAGTCAGAAACAGTTTCGGTTGTGTCCTGTTTTTGGGTAACTTCATGACAGAATCTGGAATTATGAGTTAAATAAAAGTTGTAGATAATTTCATAAGCTTTCCAACCATATAAAGTATACCTCTACTGGATATCTGTAACTCGAGATAGATCTTTTTTCCAAAACCGCTGAAATTGGGATATGTCCAGAGGGTTATCAGATTTTATTCTCTATCTCTAGAATTGTCTATAATGTGGTAATCTCTAAGATTTGATATTGTATTGGATAACAGATGTCTGGAAGAGGACGAGGTCGAGGCCGTGGTCATGGAGTTGGTCCACCACCTACTATTCATGAGCTTTTGGCCATACAGACACAGTTGATGGAGGCTCTGGTGAACAATCAGCAAAATCAGCCAGTAGGAGGAGCACCTACGCGTGATAAGCGTGGTGAATTTTTAAAGGGTCATCCCCCGGTGTTTACTCATGCCACTAATCCATTGGAAGCCGATGATTGGCTTCGTGCAGTGGAGAAGCAACTCAACATTGCTCAGTGTAATGATAAACAGAAGGTGTTGTTTGCTTCGGGACAACTTCAAGGAGTAGCTCAAGACTGGTGGGATTCATATCAGTATGGTCGTCCTGCCAATGCTCCCGCCATTACTTGGTAGGAGTTTACAGAGAGTTTTAGGTCCTACCATATACCTGAGGGGGTGATAGTACTGAAGGCAGAAGAATTCCGCAATTTGACACAGGGATCTATGCCTGTAGCGGAGTATAGAGACAAGTTTGCTCAGTTGTCACATTATGCGCCGAATGAGGTGGCTAATGATGCCAATAAGCAGCGACTTTTCTTGAAGGGTCTACATGATGGTCTTTAGTTGTAACTAATGTCCAATGCTTACCCAGATTATCAAACATTAGTGAATCACGCTATTGTGGTGGATAATAAGTGCAAGGAGATGGATGCCAAAAGGAAGAGACTTCAGGGACAGGTATTTGGAAACAACACTCGCCAACACACTGGTTTTCAACAAGGTTATCAGCAGAGGTATCCGCCCAACCAATGGAATCGTGGTCAACTTCCTCCGCGTAATCAGTTTCTGCAACGTCCTCCTTATCAGTCACAGAATGGCAATCAACGCTCTCAGCAGCAGAATGGGAACCAGAATCAACGACAGAGTACTCCCAACAACACCCCAATGAAGACTAGTGCTTCTAATACTCCAACTAAGTGTTTCCATTGTGGGAAGGAAGGTCACCTGTCTTATAACTGTCTTGAGATGGCCAATCAGCAAACTCCTCAGAAGCAGAACAGTAACCAGAGGCCACCATACTACGAGAAGGTGACTGACGTGTCGGAGGAAACTGCCATGGCGAAACCTGAAGTTATGCTCGGTACGTTCGATGTTCACTCCATTCCTGCCACTGTTCTTTTTGATTCTAGAGCTTCGCATTCATTCATATCTCAAATATTTGTTAAGACACATAGCATCCCTTTATGTGCCATGAAAAACCCTATACTAGTCAATTCGCCTGGGGGAAGTATGCAAGCTTCCTATCGATGCCTCCCTATTAGTTTAATTTTAAGGGGGGTAGAGTTCAAAGTGAGTCCTATAGTGTTGAGAATAGCTGGGATTGATCTTATTCTGGGACTAGATTGGATGAAGCAAAATCAGGCAGTGATTCAGTATAAGGAAAAGGCAGTAGCCCTGACAACACCGAAGGGAGATCGAATTAGTGTGGAGATTGTAGTGCAGAAGCCGCAGACAGCTACAGTAAATCGACTTGATGATAATGTTAATCAAGAGGATCCAGTTGTGGATGAATTTTTGGATGTATTCCCTGACAACTTGCCAGGTATGCCACCCGACCGCGACATTGAGTTTATTATTGAATTATTGCCTGGAACTGCACCTATAGCTAAGCGTCCATATAGAATGGGGGTTAATGAATTAGAGGAACTTAAGAAACAAATAAAAGTGTTGCAAGAGAAAGGTTTCATTCGTCCTAGCTCTTCACCGTGGGGAGCTCCATTGATCTTTGTTGACAAGAAGGATGGTTCTCAACGGATGTGTGTTGATTATCGGTCACTCAATGAGGTGACTATTAAGAATAAGTATCCGCTGCCAAGGATTGATGACTTGTTTGATCAATTGAGAGGTGCTTGTGTGTTTTCTAAGATTGATCTTCGCTCTGACTATCATCAATTGAAGATTCATGCTACCGATATACCAAAAACAACATTCACCACACGATATGGATTGTATGAGTATACAATAATGTCTTTTGGCTTGACTAATGCTCCTGCATACTTTATGTACCTAATGAATAAGGTGTTCATGGAGTATCTTGATAAGTTTGTAGTAGTGTTCATCGATGATATCCTGGTATACTCTAAGACTAAGGAAGAACATGTGGAACATTTGAGGTTGGTCCTGCAGAAGCTCAGAGAGCATAAGCTCTATGCTAAGCGTAGTAAATGTGAGTTCTGGTTGAAGGAAGTTGCTTTTCTAGGTCATGTGGTCTCTAATGGTGGAATTTCAGTGGATCCTAGCAAGGTAAAGGATGTGTTGAATTGGAAGCCACCAACCGATGTGGGAGAAATTCGTAGTTTCTTGGGATTAGCTGGATATTATAGAAGATTTATTGAAGGGTTTTCTAAGCTTGCCAAGCCAATGACAGCATTGTTAGAAAAGAATGCTAAATTTGTGTGGTCTGATAAGTGTCAGGTTAATTTTGAGGAGCTGAAGAAAAGATTGACAACATCCCCGGTGTTAGTTTTGCCAGATTTGAATAAGAGCTTCTCTATCTATTGTGATGCATCCCGTTTGGGTCTTGGTTGTGTGCTTATGCAAGAAGGCAAAGTAGTGGCATATGCATCTCGACAGTTGAGGAAGCATGAGTTAAATTACCCTACTCATGACTAAATATGGAGGCATTATTTGATTGGACATAAAAGTGATATTTACACTGATCATAAGAGTTTGAAGTATATTTTCACCCAATCAGATCTAAACTTGAGACAACGTCGCTGGTTAGAGTTGATTAAGGATTATGATTTGGAGGTACATTATCATTCGGGTAAGGCTAATGTTGTTGTAGATGCTCTTAGCAGAAAGAGCTATGCTAATGAGGTGCAAGTAATGCCTATGTCAAATGAGTTATGTGCTGAGTTTGAGCATTTAAACTTTGCTATTGCTATTAATGCAGTCGAATTAGTAATAGAGCCTATGTTAGAGCAACAGATACACAAGGGTCAGTTGATAGATGACAAAATAAAGGAGATAGTGAAGAATATACCGAAAGGTAAGGCACCTGGATTCTGGTTGGATGATAAAGGAACTCTATGATTTGGGAAACGATTATGTGTGCCTGAGGACAAAGCTATAAGAGAAGCAATTTTACATGAAGCCCATGAGTCCGCTTACTCTATTCATCCCGGAAGTACTAAGATGTATATGGATTTGAGAGAGAAGGTGGGCGCGGCAGCTTGCGGTGGTATGCTGGGCTGGCCCACGACACGGCCCACGGCCAAGAGAGAAGAGGGACGCGGCTGGGCCAAAAGAGAGAAGAGCGCGGGGAAAACTGGGCTTTCGACCAGTCACGACAGAAAAGTTATGCCGATACTCGACGGAGAGAGTTGACTTTTGAAGTGGGAGATTATGTCTACCTGAAGGTGTCACCTATGAGAGGTGTAAAAAGGTTTAATCAAAAAGGAAAGTTAGCACCGAGGTATGTCGGTCCTTTTAAGATCTTAGAGAGACGTGGTGAAGTGGCATATCAGTTGGAATTGCCTGAGAGTTTAGCAGGTGTGCATGATGTGTTCCATGTGTCTCAGTTAAAGAAATCTTTGCGTGTACCGGAAGAACAAATACCGTTGGAAGAACTCACTGTTAAGGAAAATCTCACTTATTAGGAGTATCCCGTAAAAATCTTGGAGACAGCGGAAAGAGTTACCAGGAGCCGAGTTATAAAGATGTGTAAAGTTCAGTGGAGCCGATATTCGGAAGCAGAGGCTACGTGGGAAAGAGAGGAAGATTTAAGAAAAGCATACCCACAGTTGTTTGAGTAAGCATCGTCCGAATCTCGGGACGAGATTCATTTTAAGGGTGGTAGAATTGTAACACCCTAAATTTTTGAATATTTTTAAATAGGGAATTTGATTTAGTTAAGCATTTATGTGTGCATGGAAACTTAGTGAAATAATAATTTTTTTAAAAAAATAAAATCAAATCTAAGGTTAGAAACGTGTTTGGGCATACATGCCACTGCATATTATTATTTGTGTGATTTGTTTTTATTTTAAAAAGAGAATCATTTCAAAAATTATTTGAAAGTGTATTTGAAGTATTAGAAAAAAAAGAAATAGAAATATTTTCTTTCTCAGCTTCGGGCCAAAAGCCCAGTTTTCCCCGCGCTCTTCTCTCTTTTGGCCCAGCCGCGTCCCTCTTCTCTCTTGGCCGTGGGCCGCAACGTGGGCCGGCCCAGCATACCGCCGCAAGCTGCCACGCCCACCTTCTCTCTCCATTTCACTGACAGCCCAGGCCCGCGTGTAAGCGTTGTCTTCCTCCTTTCGATCGTAACCGAGCCGGACACCTCGAAGGAGTCTGATGCCGCCCCGATTCCCTCCTTGGCTTGTTCCTCACGTCGAGCCCCTCTTAAATAGCAACCGCGCCCGCACCGCCCCTCCACAGCCCTAACTCGGAGCCACCAACCGCGAGTCAAGCGCTAGCCGCCGCAACCGCATAGCCGCCATTCGAGCTCGGAGGTAACACAGCGAGTTCATCAATTCGGCCACCAACGTGAGCTTTCGAAGGGTTCGGGTTGCTCTTTCAAAATCGCCAAATCCTTTTTCTCCTTCAATTGTCGCCGGGGTTGCTTATTTGGTGGTATTGCCATGCACAGGAGGTCCGCCGCTGCCATTGAGAGCCGCACGACGTCCTCATCCAATTTCCGTCGCTCCGATCCAGCTAGGTGAGTTCGCGAGCATCTGCTCTTGCTTCCCGTGATTTTGGTTCAATGAATAGTGCGTTATTTTGCTTAATTGGTCAACGCCGACAAGCATGGCTCACCGCCGGCCAAACCACCGCCATTGGGTCACTGTTGGTGGCCGGAGTTCTCATCTCCTCCCTCTCCAATCTAATCTCAGCCCTCCAAATAAGATCCAACGGCCTACATCTCTAGATACCCTGTCACACCCATTTTTAAGGACAAAATAGGATGCATAAAGTACTCATGTGTGCCCCAGGTCATGATCGCACACATAAGCAGACAAATTACATAGTATCATCACAGTGCTTATTACATAGCGAATAAATATTTAAAACATAGTCTTGAACGATAAATAATAATATCTAGTAATATTCTCCAGCGGAAACTCCACACAGGGACACGGTTGACTGGTTGACACCAAGACTAGTACTCATTACGATAATCCTCATCATAATCTTCATCTGTTATGGTGGAAATAGCAAGAGTGAGTCCATGTCGAACTCAACAAATATAACACAGGGTTCATGAGGCTCAAATGGCTAGACACTGTTTAACTGCGGTTAGCTTTTAATCTTACAACTTTCATTTGAGTAGCATCAAGATAAACCACTTCCCATTAAAGAACCAATGATCAATTGCAATAATGATAACGAATAACATTAACAAGAGCATAATATTAATCAACAATAATTAAACATAGTATAACAATGGTGATCATCTATCTGTAAATGTTCCAAGGCCGCTCGTATCCGTGAGCACGGCTAGTATACCAGTTTTTAACTCTGCGCAGAGGTGTACACTTTCACTGTGAGTCATGATTTCCAAATGAGTGGGGAGATCAAGCCCAAACACCCAAAAACCATATAAAGCCACTCAAGAGTTCGTCTAACAAGTTAGGGCCATTAGATTCACTCGGCAGGCAGATGTAGAACCCCCCTTCCCTGTGGCACAACAACCGCAGCCTATACACACTAGGCCAGGGGCTCGCACTACACCCAACGTGGCAAGCCATTCTTACGCCATTTAAGGTAACCACTAACAAGCTAGAAAAGGTCTCTTGAACAACTAAAGCCAGAGCCATATAGCCCTCACAGCTGTACTGTATATCCCGGATGATCACGTACAGATAAGTCCTTACGGAGAGTAACTAGAGCACCAAAAATAACACATAGGCTCTAGCCCCCTTTTAACAAAAATTAAACCATCTTAAAGATTGATTGCTTGATCCATTAATCATATCGCAAGATCATTGTTCTTAGTTTAAGCACTAGCCATAGCTACCCATATGCATACCCAAGGTTGACAAGGAATCAAGACATCAAGCGCTAAGTTATAATCTCTAAGGTTGTCAAGGTAAGCATATGCATATGTATGATAATTTTTGATGAATAGGTAACAAGGATAGTCCTGTGTTATACTTGCCTTGATCAAAGCTCTCCAAATAGTACTGCTGACTTGGCTCAAAGTAATACTCCGAATCGTCCAAGTACTGCTCACCTTCTATACTCGATCATCAATCAACAACATACATGCATCCAATCAAACATACACGAAGCAAACAAATAGATATAATTAGAACAGTACACCAACAGTAACAAAACAGTAATAAAAGTTTATAAAACTCTTCTACACGTTTCTACGATCACACAGACGCAAAGATCACCAAAATCGGAATTAAAACGTAAAAGTTATGAATTTTCTAAGATTTCCTATAGATAAATAAATTCTTAATTATAAACTCGAAAAATAAATTATCAAAACTAACTGTAAAACTATACTAACATGTAGAGTTCGCAAATACGAACCTAACGCAATTTGAACGGATCAAATCGGAGTTAAAACGAAGATTTTATGACTAAAACAATTCTAGTGGCAAAACTGTAAATTGCTGAAAACGTATTTTTGATTTAACCGGTTGAAAATACGCTTTCCAAATGTGAAAACGTAATTTTCTGGAATGCGCCAAGGACCGCGGGTTGTTTACTAGAAAACGCAGGGACTCTTTAGCAAATTTCACTGCGAACCGTTATGATCTAATCTGGACCATCAATCTCGAATCGGACGGCTACCATTCATCAGAGAAAATCAACATGAGATGAAACCGGTCATCTTCTCCCAAACCGACCGCCGGCCGCCATGCCCGCCATGGCCGCCTCGCCGGAGAGCTTCGGCTCTCCCGATTCCAACCGCGATTCGCTCCAAATTCTACCCCAATCGAGAGAGGAGATCACCGAGAACATATCTAAGCGGGTCTAAGAGAGCTACGACGGCCCGAGGAAAGAACGAGGCAAGAGGAGGACGGCGGCACCATTGCCGACGCTTCCAAGCTCACCAAGACCCCGATTCGATGCTTCACATCATAAAATAAAAGCACGAGAAGAAGGAGGAGGAGATGGCAATCTCACCAACACGAAGAAAAGGAGCTCGCACCGTCCCGCAAGCCCCACCGACGACCAACCGAACCCGTCGAACTCCTAAACCCTAAAACTCCGATTTCTTGTGGCAACCCTAGCATTTTAGTTGAAAAACGGAAACTAGAAGGTCCCCTCTTCCTATTTATAGCCTCAAATCACCGAAATCGGTTACCAAATCCCGGAAACAAGATTCGATTGAAGTTCGGTCGGTGGAGGTTCGACTCCGGTCCGGTCACGAGAGCTTGAAGACGACTGACAGCTAGGTCCCACCGGTCAGCGGCTCAGAGAGGGGAACGGCTGCTGCGGCTCATCCGGCCTGGGCCGACTGAGGCCGCGTGGATTGGGCCGACTGGCTCGGCCGATTCGGCCCACAGCGCGGAAAGGAAAAAAAACAAAACGGGCCGGTCAGGTGACTTTCCAGGCCGTCAACACCAGGTAAGCTTCTTCTTTTTTTTCTTCTTTTTTTTTATTTGCTTATTTAACAAACTATTCCAAATAAAATCTTTCAAGCCAACACAAAATAAAATAAATCCACTACACAAAAGAAAATAGATGCAGCAGCATGAATGCAACACAAAATAGTTTTTAAAATTTTAATTTCCCATTAACTGTTATGTAAATTATTTGAAATTCATCAATTCTAAAATTTGGAATTTTTGGGTGTTACATACCCCTTCGATTGCCACTTTTGCTAAAGAGACCCTGGGATTTCTAAAGGCTTAACCCGCGGTCCATAGGCGTACAGGCCGATTACGCTTTATCCTTTTGAAAGCGTAAAATCAGTCGGTTGAAGTGAAAATACGTTTTCTAGTATTTACAGTTTTGCCACTACATTTGTTTTGGTCATAAAATCTCCGTTTTAACTTCGATTTGACCCGTTCAAGTTGTTTTAGGTTCATAATTTCATACTCTACATGTTAGTACTACTGTTTAGTAGGTTTTCCACTTTTAAATTTTGAGGTTAGATTTAATCTATTACTTTAATAAAGTAAATCTCATTTAAATCATAACTTTTCCGTTTTAGCTCCGATTTACGTGCAATTCGCGTCTGTGTGATCCTAGTGCGATGTAGATTAAAAACTTTTCATCTTATTTTTCTACTATTGGTGGTACTGTTCTAACTGTAGCTTTGTTTGCTTTGCATGATTGCTCTTGGATGATTGTTGTTGATGTGTTAATCGAGAATAGACGGTGATCAGTTCGTTGGTGATCAGGAGTACTATTACAAATCAGATCAACAGGATCAGCTAGATCAAGGCAAGTATAGCATGGGATTATCTTTGTTACCTACTCACTTTAATTCACTTAATTCATGTTGCATGTGTCTCCTTGTTAAGGATGCCTTAGTATTGATCTTGTTCCTTGAATCCTATGGTTATGGCATTGGGTAGTGGCTAGTGCTCACATAAACAATGATCTTGTAATTTGACTAATGATATATGCAATAACCCTAAAAGATGATTTTTAGCAACAGGGAACAAGAGGGCTAGAGCTTTCTCTAGGTTCCTCTCCGTAAGGACTTATCTGTAAGCGAACATCCGGGGCTTACAGTACAGCTGTGAGGGCTACATGGCTCTGGCTTTAGTCATATAAGAGGACCTTTTCTAGCTTGTTAGTGGTTACCTTTAAGGCGCAAGAGGGGTTGTGTTCCGGGTTGGGTGTAGTGCGGCTCCTGTCCTTATGAGTATAGGTTGCGTGTCATTGTGCCATACGGAAGGGGGGCTCTACATTTGCAGGCCACAGAAACCTAGCGGCCCTAACTTGTTAGACGAACCTTGGAAAGACTTCATAGTGAAACTTAACTGTCCAATGGGGAGTCATGACCTCGGACTTTTAGGAATCGCGACTCATAGTGAAAGTGTACAACCTCTGCAGAGTGTAAAACTGGTATATCAGCCGTGCTCACGGACACGAGCGGCCTTGGACCCTTACGGAATAGAGATCACTATTAATTTAGTTGTTCTTGCTATTCATTATTCTCTTTACATGATCATGTGTTTATTATGGGAATATCAACTATTTGATGCTACTCAATTGCTTAAAATATGATCAACTAAAAGCTACATGCAGTTGAACCAGTGTCTATCCTACTTGAGCTTCATGAACCCCATGTTACACTTGTTGAGTACTTTTGTGCTCACCCTTGCATTCCCCACACCACAGGATGGAATCCCGAAAGTGTAAATAGTGATTACTACTACTACTTTCCGGAGGATTACTAGACTTGTGGTCAACCAGTTGACGTGCCTGTGCTATGGAGCTAGCTACCACCAGAATTATTCTATGTTTTCGCTTAATTATGTGATGACACTGTGATATTATTCATTATGTAATAAACATTTGTGATGATACTATTTATATTTGTCATCTTATGTGTGATTGATCTTCGGGCGCATATAAGATTACACATTCCATTTGTTCCTTAAAAATGGGTGTGACAATAGAAGAGAAATATTATTCACCAAAAATGAGAAAGTCCTTGAAGGAGTCAATCCATGAAGGATTTACCAGTCGATTCTTGAATAAACACCATTAATCCCTGAAGTGAATAGAGACCTGAGAGAAAAAAAATGAGGAATCATATAAATACTCAGAAAGTGTATATTGTAAAGCTAGCAATGAAGTGTTGATATCCTCTAAATACCATGAAGGTATAAGAGTAGTGGTGATTTTGGCAATTGAATTGTCCCCTAAATTTCATATGTGAGACTGGATTTTTATTATTTAGTGGTATAATCAAAATCTTGAAGATTTATAGAGAATATAATTTGGAAATCCACTAAGAAAGAATTATAAGTATTCAAACTCTAGTATAAGTTTGATGCACTATCTAGAAGATATTGAATATTGTAACTTATTTACCCCCATAATACTCCAAAAGGATTTATTTCCCTGAAGAATAAAATTTATTTGTTTTGCATAACTAATAAGTGGTCATTATGCATGAAGCACATGTATTCTTCATGATTTTCTATCCTTGATGAATAGATATTGATCTTCATGATCTATGCATAAACTTCAGGATTTTAGCATAAATGATCTACTTGATCTTTGTAATTCTAGTGGTTTTAATTACCTTCAAGGTATATTCAATCAAATTGCTCCCCCTCATAAAGCCATCCTTTGAACTTCATTGTTCAAAATACACTTTTCATAAATGTGTGCATAATAATGGTATGGTACCACAATACTATATCTTTCAAAATTGGCTCATAATTCTTCAATTTACAATATACACTTTCTGAGTGTTTATATGATTCCTCATTTTCTTTCTCTCAGGTCTCTATTCACTTCATGGATTAATGGTGTTTATTCAAGAATCGACTGGTAAATCCTTCACTGAGCAGGGAACTGTCACACCCAAAATTTTCTATTTTGGGTTGTACATGAAAAATACTAAATAAAATAAATGATTTCAATATTCGAATAAATTTATTAGATAAGTTAAGTTATTGCTAATTAAATATAGAAAATTGTGGTTTTAACCTTTTTCATATTAAATTATTAATGTGGTGTCTGTCTGATGCTTGTCTTTGGTGTTGGTGAGTGCTATTATTTTCAAAATACCATAGGACGACGTTTACTTCTCATCGGAAAACTTTTTGGTATTTTCTGGATTCAAAATTCCAATTTCCGTGAGCTTAATCTTTTTCCTTGATTTCTTCATCCATCTTTTCATAAGCTCCAAATACTTTATTTGGGTTCCTCATGTTCCATAATGTCTCTAGAAAATTCCCTCGAATTTTCAGAGCTTTCGGAGTATTTTTCGCGGCTTAAATAATAATTCTGGACTTTTCTAGAATTATTTTATCCACGAAATTAATTAATTCCGAAAATAATAAATATCTTATTTTCCACCAAAGCTTGTGTGCAATAATCCTAAATGTCCATTCATTTATTTACTAATGGGCTTTAATAATTAATTAGGCCTATTAGTAAAGATGGAGGGTGCAACGTCAATTAGCACCATATCGCTAGTTGACGTGAAGGTGGAGAGTCTTCCTCCTTATATATATGTCCGGCATGCCTGCTAGCCCTGTTTTCCGCCGCTGTTGCCGCCGCCGCCGCTGTTGTCGCCGCCGCCGCTGTTGCCGCCGCCGCCGTTGTTGTCGCCGCCGCCGCTATTGCCGCCGCCGCCGCTGTTGCCGCCGCCGCCGCTGTTGCCGTCCGCCGCCGCTGAGCTCGTCTCGCCGATCTCGTGCTCCTTGCAGATCGAACTCCGGCCATCGATCCTTGTTTACCAAGTGGGTTTTGAGCTTGTGGCATCATCATTGGATAAGAGTTGATCAGAGAAGAGTGAAGATTTGCAAAATCAACTTTATCTTTCTCCCTAGTCTCTCCGAATCTCGGGACGAGATTCCTGTTAAGTGGGGTAGATTTGTCACACCCAAAATTTTCTATTTTGGGTTGTACATGAAAAATACTAAATAAAATAAATGATTTCAATATTCGAATAAATTTATTAGATAAGTTAAGTTATTGCTAATTAAATATAGAAAATTGTGGTTTTAACCTTTTTCATATTAAATTATTAATGTGGTGTCTGTCTGATGCTTGTCTTTGGTGTTGGTGAGTGCTATTATTTTCAAAATACCATAGGACGACGTTTACTTCTCATCGGAAAACTTTTTGGTATTTTCTGGATTCAAAATTCCAATTTCCGTGAGCTTAATCTTTTTCCTTGATTTCTTCATCCATCTTTTCATAAGCTCCAAATACTTTATTTGGGTTCCTCATGTTCCATAATGTCTCTAGAAAATTCCCTCGAATTTTCAGAGCTTTCGGAGTATTTTTCGCGGCTTAAATAATAATTCTGGACTTTTCTAGAATTATTTTATCCACGAAATTAATTAATTCCGAAAATAATAAATATCTTATTTTCCACCAAAGCTTGTGTGCAATAATCCTAAATGTCCATTCATTTATTTACTAATGGGCTTTAATAATTAATTAGGCCTATTAGTAAAGATGGAGGGTGCAACGTCAATTAGCACCATATCGCTAGTTGACGTGAAGGTGGAGAGTCTTCCTCCTTATATATATGTCCGGCATGCCTGCTAGCCCTGTTTTCCGCCGCTGTTGCCGCCGCCGCCGCTGTTGTCGCCGCCGCCGCTGTTGCCGCCGCCGCCGTTGTTGTCGCCGCCGCCGCTATTGCCGCCGCCGCCGCTGTTGCCGCCGCCGCCGCTGCTGCCGTCCGCCGCCGCTGTTGCCGTCCGCCGCCGCTGAGCTCGTCTCGCCGATCCCGTGCTCCTTGCAGATCGAACTCCGGCCATCGATCCTTGTTTACCATCGGAGATGCAAGTCACGATCACCCTGTTCCAGTCCAACAGCATAAACCGATGCTATTTCGTCCATCGCCTTATCGACACCAGTAACAAGCGTCATGCATGTTTGATTCAAAGGTGAGATCACACGTCTCCTTTGGCCAATATTTTATCGATCAAATATTGTGCTGATGTCATGCCTTTTCATTCATACAACATAAATCATCATTCTCTATTTATTCCTCAATCAAGAAATATACATCGTGAACCTGATCAGACTGCCATGGAGTCTCCGTATAGTTATACATGCTGATCACTGTCGTTATCTTATTTCCATCTATCTGAATCAATGCAGTCTAGTGCTTGGCAACGACTTTAACTTGCTACATGTTTTCTAGTGTTTATTTTAAATATTAATGTTGACTCATCCCTGTTCACACCGCGTCTCAAAATTATAAACAGCATAGAGATTAGTATGTCTCACGTTAACTTGAATAATAGCAATGTAAATATGTTTTTAATTTTTAATTTGCCATATATATCAACCATTTATTTAGGGGAGTCCGAATGATGTCATTAAAAAAATTTCGTGTCCATTGCACCCAGCTCACGTAGCCCAGCTGCCCACCCTGTAGGTTCGTGGCTTCGGCCCAAAGGCACCAGACCACCGAGCCAATCCTATAAGAAGATGAGGACCACGATGTGCATCTGTTTCCCCTCTGTACAAGCCGCCGCTAACCCTACCCTGCGTCGCGCCGATCTTGCCGAGCAGAGCTGTCGCCGTTGTCATCTACTGAGCTTTCGTCCATGGCGCTGCCGCTCAAGCCCTAGTTTCTCCTTACGCTCTCCTTCGATCTTGCCGACGAACCGATGAAGCCACCGTTCTTGCGGACGCCGTCCAAAGCTTCGCCATCGTGCCTGCCGAACCCCGCACCAAGGTGAAGGAGCTATAGCAGCCGTTTTCTCGTTATCTTGTGCCCTCTGTTTTTCTCAGGCCATCGCTGATCTTGGCAGGAACTGCCATCATTCATGCCCACCGAGCTCTGCAACGCGGCCGAGTTTCCTCCGACACCGAGCAGCACCTAGGTGAGATCGCTATCGCTCGAGCTTTCATTCTATGTTTTCTCTGTCTAGTTCCATGCCCAGAACCGCCTTTTCACGAGCGTCTCGTCGTCGCTAATGGCCTCACCAGCGCCGGCTGATCCAGCCGCGCCGTGCCCAACCCACAGCCGGGATCAGCGCGCAGCACCCTGAGCTCCCTCCGCAAAGATGCCAAGAAACACTGCCACGTAGAATACTCTGTTCAGAGCATGTTACGTTTGCTAGCTTGATGACCTCACACGACGTCATGGAGATGTTTAGTGGCCGTTTTTCTTTAGTAAAACAAATCCCGAAATACAATAGAAATACATATACACATACAATCTTGGTTAGGCCATAGCTTCTATGTTTTAACTCCGATTTTACCCGTTCAAGTTGTGTTAGGTTCGTATTTGCGAGCTCTACATGTTAGTGTAGTTGTACAGTAGGTTTGGAAAATTTAATTTTCGAGTTTATATTAAAGTAATTATTTATCTATAGGAAATCTTGGAAAATTCATAACTTTCACGTTTTAAGTCCGATTTTTGTGATCTTTACGTCTATGTGATCGTAGCAACGTGTAGAATAGTTTTGTAAGCTTTCCTAAATATTTTTCTACTGTTGGTGTACTGTTCTAATTGTATCTTTTGTTTGCTTCGTGTATGTTTGCTCGGAATGTTTGTATGTTGATGCTTGGTGATCGATTTTAGACGGTGAGCAGTACTACGACGATTAGGAGTATTATTTTGAGCCGGACCAGCAGTATCTATCGGAGAACTTTGATCAAGGCAAGTATAACATGGGACCATCCTTGTTAACCTATTCACTATAATTGCTATCATATGCATGTGTCCTCCTTGGCAACCTTAGAGATTTTAACTTAGCTATTGATATCTTGATTCCTTGTCACCTATGGGATTATGCATTTGGGTAGCTTGGCTAGTGCTTGATTTATGAACATTGATCTTGTAATATGACTAATGAATGGTGCAATCAACCATTAAGATGATTTAATTCCTGCTACAAGGGGACTAGAGCACTGTGTTGTTTGTTTGTTGCTCTAGTTACTCTCCATAAGGACTTATCTGTAAGCATTAACCGGGATTGACAGTACAACTGTGAGGGCTATATGGCTCTGGCTTTAGTTGTTCAAGAGACCTTTTCTAGCTTGTTAGTGGTTACCTTAAATGGCGTAAGAATGGCTTGCCACGTTGGGTGTAGTGCGAGCCCCTGGCCTAGTGTGTATAGGCTGCGGTTGTTGTGCCACAGGGAAGGGGGGTTCTACATCTGCCTGCCGAGTGAATCTAATGGCCCTAACTTGTTAGACGAACTTTTGAATGGCTTTATATGGTTTCCGATGTTTTGGGCCTTGCAAACCCATGCATTTGGAAGTCATGACTCACAGTGAAAGTGTACACCTCTACGCAGAGTTTAATAAACTGGTATACTAGCCGTGCTCATGGATACGAGCGGCCTTGGGTATTCTTACAGAATAAATGATCACCATTGATATATCATGCTTAATATTGTTGTTGTTATTATCATGCCATGTTAATGCTATTCATTATCCTTATTACAAATGATCATTGGTTCATTAATGGGAATTGGATACCTTGATGCTACTCAATTGCTAATTACATGATGAATAAAAGCTAAATGCAGTCAAACAGTGTCTAGCCTTTTGTGCCTCATGAACCCTGTGTTATACTTGTTGAGTTCGACATGGACTCACTCTTGCTATTTCCCCCACACCTCAGTGTGTAGTGAGGTGCTGCTCAGAAAAAGGATAAAGATGTAATGGAGTATCTAGAAGTCTATTTGAAGTGCTTGGCATATGGAGCCCCCAGTCAGCCGTCCCTGAGAGGAATGGAGCCTGAAGATTAGTCATTGTTCCGCGATACTCTGATGTAAGTGTTATTATAGCTAAGTGTACGTTAAATACATAACATTGTTTCTGATACTTTTTCATTCTGACGTATGTGTGGACTTCCTGGGCACACATATGGATGACCTGGTTTAGTTCTTTAAAACCGGGTGTGACAGAGTGGTATCAGAGCGGTGTTGACTGTAGGACGTATGCCAAGTAGCACTGGACGTATTCTAAAACTCATTTTACTATAAAACTATTTTGTCATCCCTTGACTCATTGATTTTGACTATTTCCTCTTCCTTGTCCTATTGTATCTCCTCCTTGATAGCTTCCTTTGAGCTTTTATTTCTTACTCCATTGGAATTTTGTTTTATGTTGTTTTTACTAAAAGTTTTCTGATCTCACCTTTTTCAAAAGTTCGATGGCCTTTCATCATCCATACTTTTCCCTTAGGATGACCACCATTGTTGAAGCAGCACGTGTAGTACCGATGATGTAATGTGTGCTTGTTTTGCTTGATGTGTTGCTTGTGTGTTGTCCTTGTTCTCGTGTTTTGAAAGTGGCCCGGAAGGTTTCATCTTGAGGAGTAGCTCGATCCATGTTAAGTGGGGTAGGTTTTACGTAATACTCCGCATGCTGATTTCTATAGCAGTCTGCAATGTTTCTGTTATATCTCAAGATATGGACATGAGAAATTTATGAAATTTTACTGGAAATAACTAGACTTCTGTATCTTTCCAAACCCACTGGACTTACCTTTTTATCTATTTTGAGCTAAGAGATATACCTGTTTCAAGTTGGGGTCACTGCGCAGTCTGGAATCCTGAAACAGTTTCGGTTAAGTTCAGTTTTTGACTAACTTATTGACAGAATCTGGAAAAGTGTTGTGAATAAAAGTCATAGATAATTTCATAAGCTTTCCAACCATGTAAAGATCACTTCATTTGGATCTCTGTAGCTCGAGTTATGCTAGATTTACTGAACTGCTGAAATTGGAATTCGTCCAGAAATTTTCTGCATTACTTCCTTATCTGGTATAAGTGAATATATCATTGGATATCTTTGAATCTCATTGATTTGCATCGGAATCTTACATTAGAGATGATTATGGTTATCTAATATCAAAGGAGATGCAAGTTACTTTGGTGTTCCCTAGTTTATTTTTCTTAAGAGGGGTAGCAAAGTTGTGAGTGTTGCAAGATGAAGGTTTCGTATGTCCTAGTGTTTCACTTGGAAGAAGTGGTTATCTCTATGATTGGAAGTCTACTCATTGCTAGTGTTGTTTGCTAGAGATCAGTGCTTTGTTGGATCATCTACAAGAAGCTCGGGTATTCGTTAGGACTGGTCTTCACTTCAAGCTATCATCAGTTGGGAGTTCAACATTCAATTCAACATACTCTATACAAGTTAGCATGGACGACATAGGAAGACGATGTTGGAAGTCTATAGTTAGTTTCATGAAAACTTAGATGACATCACCCTCATATCAAGTATGTTTAGTAAGTTTTAAGTGAAGGACTTATCATTAGCAGCAAGCCTTAAAGAAAGTGTTGCCTTCAATGACATTGCTAGGTGGAGCAAAATCTTTGTTAAGTGGGGTAGTGTCCGTTACCATCATCAATCTCAAGCGACGAGGTATGAAGAACTGAAGATCAAACCTTATCTTTCTTGTGATCTTTTGGCTATCCTCAATCCATATCTTATATCTCATCAACACAAATCAAAAAAGCATGAAGACTTGAAGATTAGTGTTATCTATCTCTCTAGTCTCTCTGAATCTCGTTTCTACCTTATCCTGTTTTTTTTGGAGCAGTCTGTCTTCCTTAGCTTATATCTCTATTTTTGGAAGTTCAAAAATCATGGATAAATTCTGGACACTAGTAGACTTCAATATCTTTCTCTGACCGTAAGAATCACCCTGATAGCTATTATGGTTTGGGAATTATGAAAATCACAAGGCGACGGATCTGTGCTGTCAGCAACCTGGAATAGTTTCTGTTGTGCACAGTTTTCGACTACCTTAACTGTAGAATCTGGAGATGTGTTCTATAAGGAAATTGTAGTAAATTTGATAAGCTTTCCAACGGTATAAACTACAATATCATAGGATTCACAGAACTCAAGTTATAACTGTATTTCTGCACTGCTGTTTTTCTGCTCGTGAGAAAGAGTAGGATTACTTGTTCTTGCATATGCTCATGAATTTCTTTGGGATGTCAGAAGGACATGATGATAGTTATCACTCAGAAACAAATATAATCTATCCATTGGTGTTTTCTAGTTGATCTCTTCTTAAGGGGGTTTGCCGAACTAAAAGACGATGCAAGATGGAGGTTTATATGTTCTGTTTCGTCATCTGGAAGCATCAGTTATTTACATGGTTGCAAAATCACTATCGAGCGCAGGTATCCTTTCTCAGAGTGGTAATCTGTTGGAACCATTTATAAGGATCGTAAGGGTCTAAAGGACACCGTTACAAAGTGGGTTTTGAGCTTGTGGCATCATCATTGGATAAGAGTTGATCAGAGAAGAGTGAAGATTTGCAAAATCAACTTTATCTTTCTCCCTAGTCTCTCCGAATCTCGGGACGAGATTCCTGTTAAGTGGGGTAGATTTGTCACACCCAAAATTTTCTATTTTGGGTTGTACATGAAAAATACTAAATAAAATAAATGATTTCAATATTCGAATAAATTTATTAGATAAGTTAAGTTATTGCTAATTAAATATAGAAAATTGTGGTTTTAACCTTTTTCATATTAAATTATTAATGTGGTGTCTGTCTGATGCTTGTCTTTGGTGTTGGTGAGTGCTATTATTTTCAAAATACCATAGGACGACGTTTACTTCTCATCGGAAAACTTTTTGGTATTTTCTGGATTCAAAATTCCAATTTCCGTGAGCTTAATCTTTTTCCTTGATTTCTTCATCCATCTTTTCATAAGCTCCAAATACTTTATTTGGGTTCCTCATGTTCCATAATGTCTCTAGAAAATTCCCTCGAATTTTCAGAGCTTTCGGAGTATTTTTCGCGGCTTAAATAATAATTCTGGACTTTTCTAGAATTATTTTATCCACGAAATTAATTAATTCCGAAAATAATAAATATCTTATTTTCCACCAAAGCTTGTGTGCAATAATCCTAAATGTCCATTCATTTATTTACTAATGGGCTTTAATAATTAATTAGGCCTATTAGTAAAGATGGAGGGTGCAACGTCAATTAGCACCATATCGCTAGTTGACGTGAAGGTGGAGAGTCTTCCTCCTTATATATATGTCCGGCATGCCTGCTAGCCCTGTTTTCCGCCGCTGTTGCCGCCGCCGCCGCTGTTGTCGCCGCCGCCGCTGTTGCCGCCGCCGCCGTTGTTGTCGCCGCCGCCGCTATTGCCGCCGCCGCCGCTGTTGCCGCCGCCGCCGCTGCTGCCGTCCGCCGCCGCTGTTGCCGTCCGCCGCCGCTGAGCTCGTCTCGCCGATCCCGTGCTCCTTGCAGATCGAACTCCGGCCATCGATCCTTGTTTACCATCGGAGATGCAAGTCACGATCACCCTGTTCCAGTCCAACAGCATAAACCGATGCTATTTCGTCCATCGCCTTATCGACACCAGTAACAAGCGTCATGCATGTTTGATTCAAAGGTGAGATCACACGTCTCCTTTGGCCAATATTTTATCGATCAAATATTGTGCTGATGTCATGCCTTTTCATTCATACAACATAAATCATCATTCTCTATTTATTCCTCAATCAAGAAATATACATCGTGAACCTGATCAGACTGCCATGGAGTCTCCGTATAGTTATACATGCTGATCACTGTCGTTATCTTATTTCCATCTATCTGAATCAATGCAGTCTAGTGCTTGGCAACGACTTTAACTTGCTACATGTTTTCTAGTGTTTATTTTAAATATTAATGTTGACTCATCCCTGTTCACACCGCGTCTCAAAATTATAAACAGCATAGAGATTAGTATGTCTCACGTTAACTTGAATAATAGCAATGTAAATATGTTTTTAATTTTTAATTTGCCATATATATCAACCATTTATTTAGGGGAGTCCGAATGATGTCATTAAAAAAATTTCGTGTCCATTGCACCCAGCTCACGTAGCCCAGCTGCCCACCCTGTAGGTTCGTGGCTTCGGCCCAAAGGCACCAGACCACCGAGCCAATCCTATAAGAAGATGAGGACCACGATGTGCATCTGTTTCCCCTCTGTACAAGCCGCCGCTAACCCTACCCTGCGTCGCGCCGATCTTACCGAGCAGAGCTGTCGCCGTTGTCATCTACTGAGCTTTCGTCCATGGCGCTGCCGCTCAAGCCCTAGTTTCTCCTTACGCTCTCCTTCGATCTTGCCGACGAACCGATGAAGCCACCGTTCTTGCGGACGCCGTCCAAAGCTTCGCCATCGTGCCTGCCGAACCCCGCACCAAGGTGAAGGAGCTATAGCAGCCGTTTTCTCGTTATCTTGTGCCCTCTGTTTTTCTCAGGCCATCGCTGATCTTGGCAGGAACTGCCATCATTCATGCCCACCGAGCTCTGCAACGCGGCCGAGTTTCCTCCGACACCGAGCAGCACCTAGGTGAGATCGCTATCGCTCGAGCTTTCATTCTATGTTTTCTCTGTCTAGTTCCATGCCCAGAACCGCCTTTTCACGAGCGTCTCGTCGTCGCTAATGGCCTCACCAGCGCCGGCTGATCCAGCCGCGCCGTGCCCAACCCACAGCCGGGATCAGCGCGCAGCACCCTGAGCTCCCTCCGCAAAGATGCCAAGAAACACTGCCACGTAGAATACTCTGTTCAGAGCATGTTACGTTTGCTAGCTTGATGACCTCACACGACGTCATGGAGATGTTTAGTGGCCGTTTTTCTTTAGTAAAACAAATCCCGAAATACAATAGAAATACATATACACATACAATCTTGGTTAGGCCATAGCTTCTATGTTTTAACTCCGATTTTACCCGTTCAAGTTGTGTTAGGTTCGTATTTGCGAGCTCTACATGTTAGTGTAGTTGTACAGTAGGTTTGGAAAATTTAATTTTCGAGTTTATATTAAAGTAATTATTTATCTATAGGAAATCTTGGAAAATTCATAACTTTCACGTTTTAAGTCCGATTTTTGTGATCTTTACGTCTATGTGATCGTAGCAACGTGTAGAATAGTTTTGTAAGCTTTCCTAAATATTTTTCTACTGTTGGTGTACTGTTCTAATTGTATCTTTTGTTTGCTTCGTGTATGTTTGCTCGGAATGTTTGTATGTTGATGCTTGGTGATCGAATTTAGACGGTGAGCAGTACTACGACGATTAGGAGTATTATTTTGAGCCAGACCAGCAGTATCTATCGGAGAACTTTGATCAAGGCAAGTATAACATGGGACCATCCTTGTTAACCTATTCACTATAATTGCTATCATATGCATGTGTCCTCCTTGGCAACCTTAGAGATTTTAACTTAGCTATTGATATCTTGATTCCTTGTCACCTATGGGATTATGCATTTGGGTAGCTTGGCTAGTGCTTGATTTATGAACATTGATCTTGTAATATGACTAATGAATGGTGCAATCAACCATTAAGATGATTTAATTCCTGCTACAAGGGGACTAGAGCACTGTGTTGTTTGTTTGTTGCTCTAGTTACTCTCCATAAGGACTTATCTGTAAGCATTAACCGGGATTGACAGTACAACTGTGAGGGCTATATGGCTCTGGCTTTAGTTGTTCAAGAGACCTTTTCTAGCTTGTTAGTGGTTACCTTAAATGGCGTAAGAATGGCTTGCCACGTTGGGTGTAGTGCGAGCCCCTGGCCTAGTGTGTATAGGCTGCGGTTGTTGTGCCACAGGGAAGGGGGGTTCTACATCTGCCTGCCGAGTGAATCTAATGGCCCTAACTTGTTAGACGAACTTTTGAATGGCTTTATATGGTTTCCGATGTTTTGGGCCTTGCAAACCCATGCATTTGGAAGTCATGACTCACAGTGAAAGTGTACACCTCTGCGCAAAGTTTAATAAACTGGTATACTAGCCGTGCGCACGGATACGAGCGGCCTTGGGTATTCTTACAGAATAAATGATCACCATTGATATATCATGCTTAATATTGTTGTTGTTATTATCATGCCATGTTAATGCTATTCATTATCCTTATTACAAATGATCATTGGTTCATTAATGGGAATTGGATACCTTGATGCTACTCAATTGCTAATTACATGATGAATAAAAGCTAAATGCAGTCAAACAGTGTCTAGCCTTTTGTGCCTCATGAACCCTGTGTTATACTTGTTGAGTTCGACATGGACTCACTCTTGCTATTTCCCCCACACCTCAGTGTGTAGTGAGGTGCTGCTCAGAAGAAGGATAAAGATGTAATGGAGTATCTAGAAGTCTATTTGAAGTGCTTGGCATATGGAGCCCCCAGTCAGCCGTCCCTGAGAGGAATGGAGCCTGAAGATTAGTCACTGTTCCGCGATACTCTGATGTAAGTGTTATTATAGCTAAGTGTACGTTAAATACATAACATTGTTTCTGATACTTTTTCATTCTGACGTATGTGTGGACTTCCTGGGCACACATATGGATGACCTGGTTTAGTTCTTTAAAACCGGGTGTGACAGGAACCCTAGGAGTCTACTAAAATTCTTCCAAGGAATAGAAAATTCTTTCCTAAAAAACCTAAATGAAACTTCTAAGTCAGTGGTTTGTAAAGTGCATAAAAATTCAATAGTCAAAATCTCATTAATCTCCCATGCATCCTCCCGTCCTATATTCTTAAAAACAAGATCAAATTCAGGATCCATACCTATGGCCTGGAGTAGAGCTGGATCAAAGGAAGGAGTGAGGACGAATTCCTAGTCCTTCAACTTCTTGTGGATTTCCTTCTCCCTATTATCCTGAAGCTTGAGCTGCTTGTCTTGCAGAAGGACTTGGTTCTCCACAGGAGCTGATCGGGATGATGATCCACTAGCAGCGAGAGACGGAGGATCAACCTCCATGTTAGAGCTTGCCCGTGATGAAGAGCTTCTCATAGATCGGAATGACACCGCTCGCTTGACCTTCCCAATGAACTTACTCATCCTGCAAAATAGACAAAAACACAGCTCATGGAACGGGATTAGGAAATCAAAATGTTAGTTGTTAGCCGTCCGAGAGTCAGTCGTCCAGGGGTTAGTCGTCCAAGGTTTCTTAATGAATATTTTAATCAATAAGTTGACATGATTTCTCCCTAGTTCTTTTTAATTCTTTCTCTTAAATTGGACAACACCTCAAAATTCTATTTTCTTGCTCTAATTTCAATAGCACTTCTCTCAAGATTTTCATGCAATTCTCACACTTAAACTTTCTCACACTTCTACTCACTCCAACTCTACTCAAAACAAGAGAAATTCACTATGAATTTTGCTTCTAGAATTTCAAGTTTAGGAGGGTGGTATGCAGCTGTGTTGGAGGCCGAGAGCAACGAGTTTGCTCTGGGATTTATAGCGGAGGAGGCAGCAGGCCGGCCGGCCTAGTGGTGGGGCCAGCTAGCCCCACAGGGTGGCCAAATGGCCTCATCCTTCTCCTGAGTGATCTTTGCTTCATGATTAAGTAAGTGGATGCCTCCTTTCGGCGGAGATATGCTCTGGATGGCGTAGAGTGGAGTTGAGTGGGAATGGAGGTGAAAGAAGTGATGTATGGTGGTTATGGAGGTGATGGAAGTGATGGGAGTGGGTCCCATGTGTCTCCCGTATTTCTACCATATACATGTATAAATATGCTATGCAAAAAATACTTTTATGATACTATGAAAAATGAGAAGATAAATGATGGTATTTTTATATTTTTATCCCTCCATGGTAAATATTTCTTACGGGGTTTTTACGCTCCGTAAAAATTATTTACATAGGGCTTAAAATTTTTATAATGCCATGATGAGAATTTTGATTTTATTTTTCTAATGCAAGTTTTGAAAAGTAAATATGCCAAAGTAAAAATATAATGCAAGAAGTAATTATGGATAACTACCGAGTTACCTCCCGGCAAGAGTATGGAATAGCCTTGTGCCGACTTAGCTGCACGGTCGTGGTGCCCTACGAGTGGGTTTGGATTGTGGGATCGTGCCTATTTTATTCCAATCTTCGTCCTTTCCATGACGAGTCGGTTGAAAGAGTGCGAATTCCGTTCTTCTATCCTCTTTTGTTCTTAACCCCCGTTGATCCAGTAAGATGTGGGTTGAGCTCTCTGCTTGTTCGGTGTTTGTCGCTCTCTTGATTCCATTCCCTCGATTCCCGCCAAATACTATGGTGTGTGGATCGAAGGAAGGGGAGTCCCGTGTCTTTTTCGTCTTTGCTCTTCGTACTCAATCCCTTGTATGCTTGTACCATCGCTGACCGTAGCATTTCCATGGTTCTTGTGGTGACAACCGCACTGCTTCGAACCCTAGAGATGTCTTAGTGCACTTAGTGCAACTAGGTCGTGGTACCCTACGATTAGCTTGAGCACTCGTGTTCTTTTGTGTGTCGCTTCTCTCCGATGCCTCACCTTTTGCCATGGCGTGAGTATTGGAAGAAGTGGGGCACCTATCTTCCCCTCTCTTCCCTGTTCCACCCTCTCTTAGTTCCCATCATTTGCAATGGCGAGTCGACTAAGAGAAATCGGGACTGCAGTAGCCGCTCCTTCCAGTTCCCATTATTTCCCCCCATGACGTCCGAATCGGAAGCCGCGAGCCGTGGTGTTTGCTCAGGATGGGCTAGGGCCTATGCCATTCCCATTTAAGCCATACGGGTTGACACGATCGGCCCAGGAAGTATTGGCTACGCTAAGGCTTAAGCTCATGCTTGGTAAAACACCACCCGTGTTTCTTGGCCCAGGGATCGGATATCCGCCGAGAGGGCTAAGTCGGCTTCTTCTTGTGCTCTTTCTTGGGTTGCCCCTTTTGAGTCTTGGTCCTTTCGTGATTATTGATTGTTCTCTTGCCTTGTGTGACGCTCTCGGAGGTAGCGATGATCGGACCGGAACCCGTTGGAGGAACCAGAGGATTGCGAAACCCGTGGAGTGGAGTTGGCCTGGAAGATGGAGACCCGTTCTGATCAACTACACCAACTAACAAAGACCTGTACCTCTACTACCTCGACATCGCAGGTGTCATGGCAGCACCTTATCTTTAGAGAATCCTATTAGGCATTCAACAATGTAGATGCTAGTGCTTTACTTTTATGCAAATGAACTGTGATAGGATGCATGGTAGTTTGCTTGTGAGCCATTACCTTGTCTCAACCTATTCCCCTGCACACCCGCTGTTAGGCTAGACGCTCGCTTACTATGTACTGCTTTACTCTTACTCGCATTATATCTGTGATGTGATGCTGGTGAGTGAGAGGCGTAATGAGATAAGGCACGAGGTGCCGTAAACCTGTTAATAACCTGATAATGAACCTGGGGAGATCTTGGCGTGAGTCTTGGGTGTGTGTGGTGAGGGTTGAGTCGACCGAGCAGGATCTACGACGAGTCGTGAGGACAAGTCTTGCTGGAGGACGCTACCTGGGCGTTCGCCATGTGAGGTGCCTGTGGCGGGTACATGTGACAGGGAGAGGTCCCGGGGTGGAGTGTCTTCGTGGGATGAAGCCCCGGGATGGGAGGTGTTGTGATGGCACGGGGTGCCGGGTGTTCCGTTGAGCGGAAAACGGTTTCCCCTTGTGAAGATATCCTGCTTAGTCACCCTAAGGACTGTTATGTCTGTGGACCAGGTCTTAGGAATCCTTGCACACCCACTCGCTTCTGTGGGGAGGAGACGGACGTTCGACTTGCTAGCACGGTGCCACTACTATTGAGAGGTTAGCGGATAGTGTAGGGAGGTACGGGCACGAGGACCCACACCCTCCCAAGACAGCGTAGTACCCAGGGGCCAAGTACTACGTCTCACAGTCTCAGCGTGTCGGTGGTACTCCGACACGGCCCCAGTTCTGAGTGATAGGGTGGTACCGTTTCTAGTCGGAAGGCGGCCCGGAATCAGCTTAGACGAGGCATCGTCGAGGATAGCTATCTTGTGGGATGTGTAAACCTCTGCAGAGTTTCTGGTTGATCGATCGATACATATGCCGACTTGTCGGCTATGGACCTTTCCTAAGTACAGCTTCACTTGACTAGTGAGAGGAGTCCTTCTACCTTCCCTGGGTTTCAGTGTGTGATCCGGCCTTGGCCCGTTGAGACATGGACGAGAGGGAGTCGTCCATGCCGATGAGAGAGTGAGATGAGATGTGGTGTGGTGATGAGATGTGATGGGATGGGAGAACATGTGTAAGAGATGGGTTAAAACTGGATGAACTATTATTATTTACTTATTAATGAACATGCATTATAGGAAACCCACAGCCAAATATTTAGGATCGCCAGATCCTTTTTCTCCTTTCCACTAAAGCTCATCGGTGCTGACCATGGCCTGCACACATCTGGCGGTGTGCAGATTTCCTAACTTGCAGTATTAGCGAAATTAGAAGGATTAGGTGGTCTCGTTCCTACGCTCAAGTTTGGTTGAAGATGGAGTGTACGCCCGCTGACTTTCTACGCCAACTCTGATGACTACTCGTGGAGGAGCCTTCACCTGCAGAGGCGCTACATTGACCCTGATGAAGACGTGTGTGTGTGTTTCCGATAGAATACGATGTAATAGGTGTAATAACCAGTGTTGTAAAACCTTGTAATTTGTAATTCTACGATGTATGACTGTGATATCATCTGATAGTTGATAATGTGATGGCTTGCCCTCATGGACTATCACATTATAATTCGTATCTGTGGATTTTTCCTTTGAGGAAAATCGAGGTCGTTTCACAACCAATCCTGCAATACCCTGTATAAGATATGAACAAAGATAAACAAGGGTAAGCCTGCTAAAGCAAAGGTTATAATTTTATCAATAAGTATTTATTTTTCAATTCTCTTAGCCATATACCCTTCCTCGGCAATGGCGCTAGAAATGCTTGTTGATATTTCTTAGCATCACTCTTTACTAAGTTATCATCCCTAGCATGATGCCAAAAATGTGTTGTTGGTAATTATTGTTGACACTTGTAAACTCAGAGATAATAATATTAAAAGTAAAGTATCCATAAGCGTATAGATAATATATCATTGTAGCATTTCACCCGGGAGTATGCCATGTATCGTTATTTACATTTTATCCACAAGGAAGAGCAATGGAGATATTTTGGCATAGAGATATTGACTAACATGTATAGTTATGATAAAAACCACTTTTATGCTTTAGTAGGGGTAAGTCAAGTGATAAACAAATAATAAGTGTAATTTAATAATAGCATTCCAGAGATAGAAATAGAGACTCATAAATGTAGTATGGCTAAGTAGGAGATTCGTTAAGAGCAAAAGATTTCTAAGTCATTCCTAAATACTAAGTCTTTTGTACACTCAAGTATATACACTCTCATCTATAGTATAACTAACCTTGGATTTATGCATAAGGAACAATACTAAGGAAGATTAAGAACAAAGCTTGTCTTCCTTCGTAACCGGGCTCTACTTGTTCTACAAACGGGGAGTGGACTACAAAGGACTCAATGGGAGTGTCACATCCGTGATCTACCACATGACCTAGAGTGTAGAGTGCATCCATAGGCAAACAATATCTAAGCACCATGCTTACATAATGTCGACCACTTAACTTTCTTGAGAACTGAGCTAAGAGCTTTGCGAACATATGCATATATTTATCATCAACCATAACTATATCAAGCATACAACTAGAGCAAACTAGAAACATAATAAATAGCAACATAATATTGAAGTAGCACAAAGTTGTAAATATAGAGATACAATGGCTATACTAGTCTCCAGATGACAGATCTAGAATCGTGAGTGATAGCCCAAACTCTACTTGAACCTTGCTAGCTAGCCTATACTAGAAACTTGAAGAATTGGAGCTCTCCCCTCTTCTTTCTGGAAACCCTAATTTCTAGTCTACACTTGACTTATGGCAGATGCAGATGGGGGGGCAGGGCCCGGTTATATAGCCCTGAGTTTGAACATGAGCCCTTGGATCAAATCGACTTAAGGAACAGCGGAGATGCATCCTAGGAGGCAGTGGACAACTAGCATACGAAGCTAGCTAATAGGTGGGCCCCTAGGGAGCCAGGCAGCCTCTAGGTGGGGCCGGCTGGCCCCACCTGGCGGTGACTTGGCCCTCGCTTCGATGTGGAGTCTTCACGATCCTTCTGGATCCTTCTAGATAGTTTTTGTCGTGGATAAGTATGATTTTATTTGACGATTTGATCCCTCTTGATGGTTTTCTGGATAAACCTTGTTGAAAACACAGATTCACCAAAACTCATGAAAATTGTCAGTTTAAACCCCTAAGTCTATGTTGGTGATCTTTTTTATGCATTTATTCAAGTTATGTTGGCTATTTATGATGGATGATAACTACCGTCAACACTGTCGAAGGTGAAAGAATCTGAATTGCTTCGGAAGAATGTTACACTTCCATTAACCATTCCTTCGATGATTCTACCTTGGGGGAAGCTTCCTCAGGAGGATGTATAAGCTTTTCATGCCAAAAGTGTTTTGAGGTATTGCCATATATAATCCTCAAATTTGGTGGGAAACTCCAAGGGATGAAATAATCTTTCCTTCAGTGTTCGTGGTTCGGGTGAGGGTTCATGAGTCAAATCTAAGGATGCTGTGGGCTTGGATTTGATTGATGATGACTCCTCAACACTCGACATGACTTTTGCCTAGAGGGTTCTATTTTTCATGATGGAGGAAGTGTGCCTTCTAGGAAGTTTTCAAGGAATGTCACTTGTTCTGTCATGGTTTTGTGTGGAAAACAACCCCCGGCAGTCACGTCTAGGCATAGGTCAACTTCTATGTAAGACCCGAACAAAAGAGACTCAATATTACGCCATTGGGTAAAGACAAGTCTGGGCTAGAGTGAATTAGAACTAAAAAACTAGCCCAGGCTGCACCTATTGACTCCTTCTCGTACTGCTCAAAATCAAGGATCGCACTTGGTAGAGAGATGATACAAGACATAGAGAAGAATGCAAGACAAAACTTGTCTTTAAGTTCATCCCAACCTCCATTTGTACTTTCTACGACATGTGTGTACCATTGTTGCGCCTTCTCCGTGAGAGTAAAGGGAAATAAATTCTACCTTAAAGTTTCTTGTGTCATGCCTGAGATGCTTAGGCACGAACACATTTCCTCGAACTCTCACAGGTGTTAGTATTTCTTAACGCATACAGAAATAATCCACAAGCGCACGGAATTACCATTGTAGCATTTCACCTAAAAGTATTCAGGGTATCGTATTCCACAAGGAATGGAGGTGTAAAAGTATCTTATGCTAGTTCACCCAAGATAACAAGAGGAAAGATAGCTCAAGTAGTGAGGATCTCTAAGGATAGAGATCCTAAGTTAAGACAGCTCTACCACTATAGACTTGCTTCAGGCATCATAGATCACCTGGTCTGCCAAGCGATGTCGGCCTATAGCTCTACGCCGAACCCGAATATAGGGGATTACAAGGGATGGACAGGGTTGTCACCACCTGCCGCCTACCCCTCAACCTTGGCGAACAAGGCAAATGAAGGTAGGCTCTTGCCTAGACACCATGTCTATGCTATCGACTACTACTCTAGTGTCTTTATTAGGGCCCTCTACTAGAGTATTCGCCACAAGGACGAACAATGAACCCACAAGTAAATAATGAATAACTTAAAGTAGAGCTCACCAACAAAGATAAACACAAACCTTATACTTCAAGTAGTATTCAGATTGTAGAGGTACAAGTGTAGAGGAGCTGATGATTCCCAGTTACGCTAATGTAACACCCGAAAAATTGCATCATTTCAAAATAGGTGAAATTAATTTATTTGTGTATTTTTGTGGGCATTCAAACTTAGGGAAGTAATGATTATTATGAAATTAAAATCAACTATAAGGCTAGATACATGTTGATGCATTCATGCTGCTGCACCTTTGTTTACGTGATGACTGGTTTTGACCAAATCTGAAAAAGGATTTCAAATGCTTTTGAAAATAGCCTTGCAAAATTCTAGAATAAAAAGAAAAGGAAATTCCTTTTCTTCCTCTCTCTCTCTCAGTTTCGGCCTAGCCGCCTGTTTCTCTCCCTCTCCCTGCAGGCCTGCATCTCCTTTCTCTCTTGGGCCGGCCCAGCCGTGGCCACCTCCCCTCCTGCTGAAATGGCCCAGCAACCGAGCGCAGGCACTTTCTCCCTTCCCGCTGACGCGTCGGCCCCACCCGACAGCCGCTGACTGCCTAGGCCCGTCGCTACAGTGTTGTCCCCAACCTCCTGTTGAAAATGGGAGGATTTCTCCCTTATCTCGACACCACTGAGCTAAATCCCGCCGCTTCGCTTCCAATTTCCCTATGATTCAGTGCTATCTCCACACCAAGCTACTCTATATAAGCTACCGCCCTCCCTCGCACTCTCTTTTCCCATCTACGAGCAGCCACCATCTCCACCATGCTCGCAACGCTGCCCTAGCCCTAACAGAGCAAGCCGTTGCCGTGGTGACCCCGTTCCATCACCTCACCACCGTCTCCGAGCCACTACCGAGCTTCTCCACATGGTAGAGAACATCCCTGCTACATTTCTATTATTCTTCTTGCCTTCAGTCGCTCATGTTGTGCCACCGACGTTTGCAGGAGCCCGCCGTCCGCCATTCCTAGTCGCAAGCCATCTCCTATCCATCTTCACCTTCATTTTCATCTGCAGTGAGAATCCCCATCCCTCTCTCCTTCATTCCATACCATTCTCAAGCAGATTTGTGGCCTCTAGAGCCAGTTTCACGCGCGCTGGTGAGCTTTTCTCACCACCGGCCATGTCCTCCACCGCACTGGCCCCTTTCTCTAGTCACGGTGAACCCTAGGATGAGTTTGCCTTCATCCTGTAACACCCAAAAATTCCAAATTTTAGAATTAATGAGTTTCAAATAATTTAGATAACAATTAATGGGAAATTAAAATTTTAAAAACTATTTGGTGTTGCATTCATGCTGCTGCATTTATTTTCTTTTGTGTAGTGGATTTATTTTATTTTGATTTGGCTTGAAAATTTTATTTGGAATAGTTTGTTAAATAAGCAAATAAAGAAAAGAAAGAAGAGAAAAAAAAGAAAATGGCTTACCTTCTTACCTGGAGGCCCGATGGCCGTTGGGGCCAAGGCTTGACTTCCTCACGCTCGCGACTAGGTGGGCCGGCCCAAAACTGCAGTAGCCGCACCCTCTCCCTCCTTGTTCCACTGACCGCTGGGCCCCACTTGTCGGTCGCTTGCCGTCGCCCTTCACGTAACCGAGGTGAACTCTATCATCGAGTCGTGATCGAATCCGCGAGCTGAAGGAGTTTGTTTCCAAATTGATCAAGCCAATCCTTATTTAAGGCAGAACCGAGTCTAGACCGGTTGATTTTGGATCAAAATTAGCCCCAGCTCTACCGTGGAAGCGTTAACCGCCGCCGCAAAAACTTGAAGCCGCGGTGGGGAGGAATTCATCGGCTACCTTGAGTTTTAGCCGCTGTAAGTTGCTTTAATGACCTTAGCTCATCTTTGCGACCCGAATTGTGCAACCAATTTTGAAGTGAAGGCATTGTTGTCTTCTTACCGGGTGTAGGGGCTCTGCCATCCGCCTTCTGGAGTTGCCCGTCGCTCCCTTTCCGTTATTGACCGCATTGAAGCCCTAGGTGAGATCTCCACAAGCTCCTCATTCGATTGATACTTTCCGCGTGTCTTTTGGTGAATTTTTGAGCGAGTTTTGCATGACCGGCAAGCCGCCGGCCATGGTGCCGCCGTGGGGATGGGGCGGGGCGGCAGTAGCGCCGCCGGTCTCCTCTGTGACAAACATGAGCCGTCCGATTTGAGATCAAGGGCCGAGATTAGAAGATACCCCTTCGCGGGGTAAAATTGTTAAAGAGACCCTGAGTTTTTCTTTAATAGCACCTGCCGTCCTTAGCGTATTGTCTGAAATACGTTTTCTTGTTTTGAAAGCGTATTTTCTCTCGGTTAAATCAAAAATACATTTTCAGGTATTTACAGTTTTGCCACTAGGATTGTTTTGGTCATAAAATCTTCGTTTTAACTCCGATTTGATCTGTTCAAGTTGCGTTAGGTTCATATTTGCGAGCTCTACATGTTAGTGTAGTTGTACAGTTATTTTTGACAATTTAATTTTCAGGTTTATAATTAAGTATTTAATTATCTATAGGAAATCTTAGAAAATTTGATAACTTTCACGTTTTAACTCCGAATTTGGTGATCTTTACGTCTGTGTGATTGTAGGAACGTGTAGAAGAGTTTTATAAACTTGTATTACTGTTTTGTTACTGTTGGTGTACTGTTCTAATTATATCTCTTTGTTTGCTTCGTGTATGTTTGATTGGATGCATGTGTGTTGTTGATTGATGATCGAGTATAGAAGGTGAGAAGTATCTGGACGATCAGGAGTATTACTTTGAGCCAGATCAGCAGTATCACTCGGAGAGTTTTAATCAAGGCAAGTATAACACAGGACTATCCTTGTTACCTATACATTGAAATTATCATACATACGCATGTGCTTACCTTGACAACCTTAGAGATTATAACTTAGTGATTGTTATCTTGATTCCTTGTCAACCTTGGGAATGCATTTGGGTAGCTATTTGCTAGTGCTTAATAATGAACAATGATCTTGTAATTTGATTAATGGATTAAGCAATCAACCATTAAGATGATTTTATTACAGTTAAAAAGGGGGCTAGAGCATGTGTATTATTTTTGATGCTCTGGTTACTCTCCATAAGGACTTATCTATACGTGATCATCTGGGACATACAGTACAGCTGTGAGGGCTATATGGCTCTGGCTTTAGTTGCTTAAAAGACCTTTTCTAGCTTGTTAGTGGTTACCTTAAATAGCGTAAGAATGGCTTGCCACGTTGGGTGTAGGGCGAGCCCCTGTCCTTAGTGTGTATAGGCTGCGGTTGTTGTGCCACTAGGAAGGGGGGTTCTACATCTGCCTGCCGAGTGAATCTAATGGCCCTAACTTGTTAGACGAACTTTTAAGTGGCTTTATATGGTTTCCGGTGTTTTGGGCCTAGCTAACCCATGCATTTGGAAGTCATGACTCACAGTGAAAGTGTACACTTCTGCGTAGAGTTAAAAACTGGTATACTAGCCGTGCTCACGGATACGAGCGGCCTTGGAACATTTGCAGATCGATGATCACCATTGTTATATCATGTTTAATTATTGTTGTTATTAGTATGCTCATGTTAATGCTATTCATTACTTTTATTACAATTGATCATTGGTTCATAAACGGGAAGTAAATTACTTTGATGCTACTTAACTGCTAATTATATGATAACTAAAAGCTAAACGCAGTCAAACAGTGTCTAGCCTTTTGAACCTCATGAACCCTGTGTTGTATTTGTTGAGTTCGACATGGACTCACCCTTGCTATTTCCACCATAACAGATGAAGATTATGATGAAGATTATCGTAATGAGTACTAGTCTTGATGTCAACCAGTCAACCATGTCCCTGTGTTTGGAGTTTCCGCTGGAGATCTACTATTAGTTATTATTATATATCGTTCAAGACTATGTTTAAATATTTATTCGCTATGTAATAAGCACTGTAATGTACAATGTAATTTGTCTACTTATGTGTGCGATCATGTCCTGGGGCGCACATGAGTACTTTATGCATCCTATTTTTGTTCTTAAAAATGGGTGTGACAGATTGGTATCAGAGCCGTGTTGACTGTAGGACGCAAGCCTAGTTAGAATGGTCGTTATTAGCATCCATGCTTCACTTATTTCATGCTTAATCTCTACACCTTGTTAATTACTAAATCTTTATGCTTCCTCTACTATATTCTATTGCAAAATACATTGATTCTATCTAATCTATGTCTAAATCTTGTTAATGCCTCCTCATCCCCGTCTGTCAGCTGCACAGTACGTTGCCCGTTTCAAACCCCAGGAGCCCCATGAAGATGGTGACCAAGAGCTATCTGATGCTGAATCAAGAGTTGGTGACACACCAATGGAGGATGTAGCTATGGGGTGGACCACGAAGTTTCAGATCATGGTTCCTAAAGCTGATGCTTTCTTCCATGACATGTTGACAAGAACCTTGGACAACTACTACTATGAATGGGAAGCTACATTGGAGTATCGCAGTGCGGAGTATAGTCATCCATGGATGGATTCCTATTGGGAAACGGAGCTATGGGTCAAGAAAAGGGATCCTACCACTAAGGAGTCTAAGGTGGAGTCAAAGTTCATTACCCGAGTGAGCCGGGCAACCGTAGAAACAAGCATGGAGGATGTCGCCTACAATGCGTTCGTTTACTACCATGGTCTACGCTCGGACAAGACATTACAGGGTGCACTCCGGCATTTTCCTTGTTTCTTACATGACAAGGGTGTTTGGACCGTGCCGCTTGCAGATGATTCATCCTTGACTCTACAAGCTACAGTGGGATTGGTTCGTGAATTGGCTCTCTATGAGGTGGATTTGAAGGATGAGTTGCTGAAGAAAAAAGAACTTAAGGAGCAAGCTTATAAGGAGATTGACCAATTAAGGGCGGAGTTAGGTCGTCCCAAGATTTATGAGAAGCTTAATTAGGAAATAGGAAAAATCCCTATGTAATAAGAACGATAGTAGTTGCGAGTCAATTTTGAGTTTGGTTGTTTTGAGAGTCAGTTTGTGGTGTGAACAATTGTGTGATTGATGGATTGTTATTATGATAATGTGTGATTTGGATCTTTGTAATGTGTGCTGGAGTTTTGTAGACATGCCTACAAGTTCCATGGTTAAGAATATTAATTTTGATCAAAATATAATAGTTGGGTATGAGGTAAACTTAGTTCTGTCCTTTGCTGATTTTTGGATCAGTCTGGGATGTTTTAGAAATAACTTAAAATCCGTTAATGGGAAATTTAAGAAATTTTACTGGGAATAAATAGACTTCTGTACCTTTCCAACTCTGCAAGAATCACTTTATTTTCTATTATGAGCTAAGAAATATATCTGTTCCAAGTTGGGGTTACTGCACAGTCTGGAATTCTGAAACAGCTTCGGTTAATTCAGTTTTTGGCTAATTTATTGATAGAATTAGAAAAAGTGTTGTGAATAAAAGTTGTAGATAATTTTGTAAGATTTCCATCCATGTAAAGATCATCTGAATTGGACGTCTGTAACTCGAGATATGACAGTTTTACTGAGTTGCTGAAATTGGAATTCGCCCCGAGAAATCAGATTTTGCTTATCTATTGAATACATCATCTCGGATCGTACTGAACTTCATTTTCTGTGTTTTGAAAACAGATGTTAGGCAGAGGTCGTGGTAGAGGTCATGGAGGTTGTCACACCCATTTTTAAGGACAAAAATAGGATGCATAAATTACTCATGTGCGCCCCAGGTCATGATCGCACACATAAGTAGACAAATTACATAGTATCATCACAGTGCTTATTACATAGCGAATAAATATTTAAGACATAGTCTTGAACGATAAATAATAATAACTAATAGAAATCTCCAGCGGAAACTCCACACAGGGACACGGTTGACTGGTTGACACCAAGACTAGTACTCATTACGATAATCTTCCTCATAATCTTCATCTGTTATGGTGGAAATAGCAAGAGTGAGTCCATGTCGAACTCAACAAATATAACACAGGGTTCATGAGGCTCAAAAGGCTAGACACTGTGTAACTGCGTTTAGCTTTTATTCATATAATTAACAATTGAGTAGCATCAAGATAAACCACTTCCCATTAAAGAACCAATGATCAATTGTAATAATGATAACGAATAGCATTAACATGAGCATAGTAATATTCAACAATAATTAAGCATGATATAACAGTTATGATCAACTATTCCATAAGAATCCCCAAGGCCGCTCGTATCCGTGAGCACGGCTAGTATACCAGTTTTTAACTTTGCGCAGAGGTGTACACTTTCACTGTGAGTCATGATTTCCAAATGAGTGGGGAGATCAAGCCCAAACAACCGAAAACCATATAAAGCCACTCAAGAGTTCGTCTAACAAGTTAGGGCCATTAGATTCACTCGGCAGGCAGATGTAGAACCCCCCTTCCCTGTGGCACAACAACCGCAGCCTATACACACTAGGCCAGGGGCTCGCACTACACCCAACGTGGCAAGCCTTTCTTACGCCATTTAAGGTAACCACTAACAAGCTAGAAAAGGTCTCTTGAACAACTAAAGCCAGAGCCATATAGCCCTCACAGCTGTACTGTATATCCCGGTTATCACTTACAGATAAGTCCTTATGGAAAGAAACCAGAGCATCAAAATAATACACTTGCTCTAGCCCCCTTTTAACAGTAATAAAATCATCTTAATGGTTGATTGCTTAATCCATTAATCAAATTACAAGATCATTGTTCTTAGTTTAAGCACTAGCAATAGCTACCCATATGCATTCCCAAGGTTGACAAGGAATCAAGACAACAAGCACTAAGTTATAATCTCCAAGGTTGTCAAGGTAAGCACATGCATATGTATGATAATTTCGATGTATAGGTAACAAGGATAGTCCTGTGTTATACTTGCCTTGATCAAAGTTCTCCAAATAATACTGCTGACTTGGCTCAAAGTAATACTCCGAATCGTCCAAAAACTGCTCACCTTCTATACTCGATCATCAATCAACATCATACATGCATCCAATCAAACATACACGAAGCAAACAAAGAGATATAATTAGAACAGTACACCAACAGTAACAAAACAGTAATAAAAGTTTATAAAACTCTTCTACATGTTTCTACGATCACACAGACGCAAAGATCACCAAATTCGGAGTTAAAACGTGAAAGTTATGAATTTTCTAAGATTTCCTATAGATAAATAAATACTTAGTTATAAACTTGAAAAATAAATTATCAAAACTAACTGTACAACTATACTAACATGTAGAGTTCGCAAATACGAACCTAACGCAACTTGAACGGATCAAATCGGAGTTAAAACGAAGTTTTTATGGCCAAAACAGTTCTAGTGGCAAATCTGTAAATACCTGAAAACGTATTTTTGAATAAACCGGAAGAAAATACGCTTTCAAAATGTGAAAACGCACTTTCTGAAATACGCCAAGGACCGCGGGTTATATAACGAAAAAGTGCAGGGGCTCTTTAGAAAAATTACCCCGCGAAGGGGTAAGTTCTAATCTCGTGCGTCCATCTGAGAACGGACGGCTGTCATCAACTCCGGCGGGAAGAAAGAGAGAGGCGCGGCTTCCACCTCCATCTCCGGCCGGTGGCTGCCATGGCCGGCCTCCGTGGCTCGCTGGAGAGCTTCGGCTCCATCTAATCCGACCACAAATCGTCCCGCCACCAATACCAATCGAAAGAGGAAGTCAACTCGAACTCATCTATGCGGTTTAAGAGAGCTACGACGGCCCGAGGAAGGAACGCGGCTCGGGGAGGGCGGCGCGCGCCATTGCCGGCTCACGGGAGAGCTTCAAACTCGCGATTTAAAGCACCGCAACCCTAAAGAAGAGCATGGGGAGGGAGAGAAGAAGATGGCGAACTCACCAACGCGAAGAAAAAGGGCTCAAACCAACCCGCAAGCTCCGACGATGAGCAACCGAAATCTCTAGGTTTCCCCAAACCCTTATGCTCGGTTTCACGTGGTTAGGCTTGGTTTTTAGATGGAAAAAGGGAAGAGGGGAAGCACGGCTACCCTTTTATAGCCCCCAACTACACCGTTTTCGGGTAGGAGATCCCGGAAGAATCGATGGGATTCGGTTGAAGCCATGTTCGTCTCCGGTTCGGTCACGGCGCAAGGAGGAAGGCGCGACTGACAGACGGGCCCGGCCGGTCAGCGACTTCAGAGGGGGCGCGCGGTTACGGATCGGCCGACTGGGCCGCGGCGATGCTGCTAGGCCGACTTGGGTCGCGCGAAACTGCTGGGCCGGCCCACTCGCGAGAAAAAGTAACAGGCCGGTCCAGGTGGTTTCCCAGGCCGCCAGCAGCAGGTAAGCTCTTTCTTTTTTTTCTTTATTTGCTTGTCTTCAAACTATTCCAAATAAAATTTTCTAAGCCAAATCAAAATAAAATAAATCCACACCACAAAATAAAATAAATGCAGCAGCATGAATGCAACACCAAACTAGTTTTAAAATTTTAATTTCCCATTAATTGTTATATAAATTATTTGAAATTCATTAATTTTAAAATTTGGGTGTTACAAATTCTACCCCCCTTAAAAGAATCTCGTCCTCGAGATTGGACTGCTTACTCAAACAACTGCGGATATGATTTCCTCAATTCATCCTCTCTTTCCCAAGTTGCCTCTGCCTCTGAATATCGATTCCACTGTACTTTACACATCTTAATAATCCGACTTCGAGTAACCCTCTCAGCAGTCTCTAAAATCTTAATCGGAAACTCTTCATATGTAAGATCCTCCTTAACAGTCAATTCTTCCAAAGGTATCTGCTCCTCAGGCACCCGCAAACACTTCTTAAGTTGTGAAACATGAAACACATCATGCACTCCAGATAAATTCTCAGGCAACTCTAATTGATAAGCAACTTCCCCACGTCTAGCGATAACTTTAAATGGTCCAACATACCTTGGTGCTAGTTTACCTTTCATGTTAAATCTCTTCACACTTCTCATAGGTGACACCTTCAAATAGACATAATCACCTACCTCAAAAGCTAGATCTCTTCTCCTATTATCAGCATAACTCTTCTGACGAGACTGTGCCACTCTCAAATTCTCACGAATCACTCGCACTTGATCTTCTGCGTTTCTAAGAACATCTGTACCAAACACCTGAGATTCACCTGTCTGATCCCAAAATAATGGAGTTCTACACTTACGTCCATACAAAGCTTCAAACGTTGCCATCTTAAGACTCTGTTGATAACTATTATTGTAAGAAAATTCTGCATAAGGCAAACTCTTATCCCAACTAGTTCCATATTGCAATGCACAGGCTCTCAACATATCCTCTAATACCTCGTTGGTCCTTTCAGTCTGTCCATCTGTTTGTGGATGATATGCTGTACTAAAGTTCAATTTTGTTCCCAAAGATTCATGTACAGCTTTCCAAAAATGCGACATAAACTGCGATCCTCGATCAGATACAATCTTCTTTGGAACTCCATGCAAACATACTATCTTCTCCATATACAACTCTGCCAATTTTGGTCCATGGTATGTAGTCTTAACTGGTATAAAATGAGCAACTTTGGTTAACCGATCTACTATTACCCAAATAAAATCATAACCTCTATGAGTACGCGGTAACCCCACTATAAAGTCCATACCAACTTCCTCCCACTTCCATTCAGGAATCTTCATTGGTTGCAACAATCCAGCAGGTCTCTGATGCTCTGCTTTCACCCTCTGACAAGTATCACACAATGCCACATACTCAGCCACATCTCGTTTTAATCCAACCCACCAATATTTCTGTTTAAGATCCAAATACATCTTAGTACTACCAGGATGAATAGAATAAGCTGACTCATGAGCTTCGCGAAGAATTGCCTGTCTAATAGCTTGATCCTCAGGTACACACAGCCTCTTTTCAAACCACAAAATCCCATTATCATCCATTCGAAAGCCTGGTGACTTACCAATCACTATATCCTCTGCTATCTTCTTTAGTTTCTCATCCTTCAACTGACCCTTGTAAATCTCTTGTTCTAAAGTAGGCTCTATCACTAATTCCATTGTATTAGTAACAATTCCCAAATTCAAATATTCAAATTCAGCACATAACTCACTAGTCATAGACAATGTTCTTATCTCATTGGCATAACTCTTCCTACTAAGAGCATCAGCTACTACATTAGCCTTACCAGGATGATTGTGTATCTCAATATCATAATCCTTAATCAACTCTAACCATCTGCGTTGCCTCAAATTCAGATCTGACTGAGTGAAAATATACTTCAAACTCTTATGATCAGTGTATATATCACTCTTATGTCCAATCAAATAATGTCTCCAAATCTTTAAAGCATGAACAACAGCTGCTAACTCCAAATCATGCGTAGGATAATTCAACTCATGCTTTCTCAACTGTCTAGATGCATAAGCCACAACTCTGCCTTCTTGCATAAGAACACATCCCAAACCTTGACGAGAAGCATCACAATAAATAGAAAACTTCTTACTCAAATCTAGTAAAACCAAAACAGGCGCTGTAGTCAACCTCTTCTTCAACTCCTCAAAACTAGCTTGACATTTATCAGACCACACAAATTTGGCATTCTTTTCTAACAGAGATGTCATAGGTTTAGCAAGTTTAGAAAACCCTTCAATGAACCGTCTGTAATATCCAGCTAAACCCAAGAAACTTCGAATCTCGCTAACATCGGTAGGTGGTTTCCAATTCAATACATCCTTCACCTTGCCTGGATCCACTGATATACCTCCATTAGAAACAATATGACCAAAGAAAGAAACTTCCTTCAACCAAAACTCACATTTACTTCGCTTCGCATACAGTTTATGCTCTCTAAGCTTCTGCAATACCAACCTCAAATGTTCAGCATGCTCTACCTCTGTCTTGGAAAATACCAGTATATCATCAATAAACACTACCACAAACTTATCCAAATACTCCATGAACACCTTATTCATCATGTACATAAAGTATGCAGGTGCATTGGTCAATCCAAACGACATAACAGTATACTCATACAATCCATACCTTGTAGTAAAAGCTGTCTTTGGAATATCAGAGGCACGAATCTTCAACTGATGATAACCAGAACGTAAATCAATCTTAGAGAACACACAAGCACCTCTCAACTGATCAAACAAGTCATCAATCCTAGGCAAAGGGTACTTATTCTTGATAGTTACTTCATTTAGCGACCGATAATCAACACACATCCTCTGACCACCATCTTTCTTATCAATAAAAATAACTGGTGCTCCCCAAGGTGATGAACTAGGTCGAATAAATCCTTTATCTTGTAATTCTTTAATTTGTTTCTTAAGTTCTTCTAATTCATCTACTCCCATCCTATATGGTCGTTTGGCTATAGGTGCAGTTCCAGGTAGTAATTCAATAAGAAATTCAATGTCTCGGTCAGGTGGCATACCTGGCAATTCATCAGGGAAGACATCCGGAAATTCCTCAATCACTGAATTCTCCTTAATAGTATCTTCAAGCTGATTCACCACCGCGGTTGGTTGCTTCTGCATTGCTACATCCACATTGATTTTATCTCCATTAGGCGCAGTCACAACTACCACTTTCTGCTGACACTGAATCTCTGCCTGATTTTGCTTCATCCAGTCCATACCCAATATCACATCAATACCAGATGTTCTCAACACTATAGGAGTTATCTTAAACTCTACCCCCCTTAATACCATACTAATTGGAAGACAACGATTACTGGTTTGCATGGTACCTCCAGGTGAATTTACTAAGAGAGGTTCTTTCATAGCTAGCATTGGTATACTATGCATTTTAACAAAAATGTTGGATATGAATGTATGAGATGCTCCAGAGTCAAAAAGAACAGTTGCGGGAGTGGAATGTACATTAAACGTACCAATCATAACTTCTGGTGCATCATGAGCTGTATCAGAAGACACGTGATTCACCCTTCCAGTACCGGATTGCCTCTGGTTGCTCTTCTGGCTTTGAGGAGTCTGTTGGTTCTGCTTCTCAGGACAATTATAAGACAAATGGCCCTCTTTACCACAGACAAAGCATCTAATAGGAGTGCTGGGAGTACTATTCTTCATGGGGGTAACATTAGGATTTCCAGTGCGAGGAGTCTGTTGCCCAGTCTGCTGATACTGTTGACGCTGTGGATATGATGAACGCTGCTGCGACTGATTACCTTGCCAATTTTGGGACCACCTCTGATTTGGATTGCGATTCCACAGGCTAACCGGTCCCTGAAACTTCTGATGAAAACCATGCTGAGAATTTGTGCGTTGACGGTTGTTGCTTCCTGAGCCTTGTACCTTCATCTTCCTTTTTCTGTCCATCTCCCTACGCTCATTATCAAGCACAATAGCTTTGTTCACCAGCTCTTGAAAACTAGCATAATTATTCCCCTTCAGTTGCAAACGAAGATCATAATAAATTCCCTTCAAGAAAAGACGCTGCCTGTCTGCATCTTCCCTAACTTCATTGGGAGCATAGCGAGCCAACTGGGTAAACCTGTCATGATATTCACTCACACTCATCTGTCCCATCCTCAGGTTTCTGAATTCTTCTTGCTTCAGCTCAATTATACCTTCAGGAATATGACGAGCTCGAAAATCTCTAACAAACTCATTCCAAGTGATAGGAGGAGCATTGTCAGGGCGTGCACTGAGCTGTCCCTTGTAACTGACCAGATGCATATAACACCTTCTCCATATCATTGCATTGGGCTATGTTCAGCTGTTTCTCCACTGCCCTCACCCAATCATCTGCTTCTAAAGGATCAGCAGCATGAGAAAACACTGGAGGGCGTCCCTTCAAAAATTCTCCACGCTTATCCCTTACTTGAACAGGTGGTGGTCCTCCTACAGGGGGATTGTTCTGCATATGCTGCATAAACATCTGCATCAACTGATTCTGAGTTTGCATGAGTTCCTCCATAGTAACGGGTGGATTAGCACCCCCATGAACTCTGCCACGACCTCTGCCTGACATCTGTTTCTAAAACACAGAAGATGAAATTCAGTACGATCCGAGATGATGTATTCAATAGATAAACAAAATCTGATTTTTCTGGGCGAACTCCAATTTCAGCAACTCAGTAAAACTGTCATATCTCGAGCTACAGACGTCCAATTCAGATGATCTTTACATGGTTGGAAAGCTTATAAAATTTCTGAACTTAACCGAAACTGTTTCAGAATTCCAGACTGTGCAGTAACTCTAACTTGGAACAGGTATTCCAGACTGTGCAGTAACTCTAACTTGGAACAGGTATATCTCTTAACTCATAATAGATATCAGAGTGATTCTTGTGGGATTGGAAAGATATAGAAGTCTCATTATTCCCAGTAAAATTTCTTAAATTTCTCATGAACGGATTTTAAGTTATTTCTAAAACATCCCAGACTGATCCAAAAATCAGCAAAGGACAGAACTAAGTTAACCTCATATTCAACTAACATATATTGATCAAACTTAATATTCTTAACCATGGAACTTGTAGGCATGTCTACAAAACTCCAGCACACATTACAAAGATCCAAATCACACATTATCATAATAACAATCCATCAATCACACAATTGTTCACACCACAAACTGACTCTTAACACCATCCAAACTTAAAATTAACTCGCAACTACTATCGTTCTTATTACATAGGGGTTTTCCTATTTCCTAATTAAGCTTCTCATAAATCTTAGGACGACCTAACTCCGCCCTTAATTGGTCAATCTCCTTATAAGCTTGCTCCTTAAGTTCTTTTTCCTTCAGCAACTCATCCTTCAAATCCACCTCATGGAGAGCCAATTCACGAGCTAGTCCCACCGTAGCTTGTAAAGTCAAAGAGGAATCATCTGCAAGCGGCACGGTCCAAATACCCTTGTCATGTAAGAAACAAGGAAAATGCCGAAGTGCACCCTTTAGCGTCTTGTCCGAGCGTAGACCATGGTAGTAAACAAATGCATTGAAAGCGACATCCTCCATGCTTGTCTCCACGGTTGCCCGGCTCACTCTGGTAATGAACTTTGACTCCACCTTAGGCTCCTTAGTGGTAGGATCCCTTTTCTTGACCCATAACTCCGTTTCCCAATAGGAATCCATCCATGGATGACTGTACTCTGCACTGCGATACTCCAAAGTAGCTTCCCAGTCGTAGTAGTAGTTGTCCAAAGTTCTTGTCAACATATCATGGAAGAAAGCGTCAGCCTTAGGAACCATGATATGAAACTTCGTAGTCCACCCCATAACTACATCCTCCATAGGTGTATCACCAACTCTTGATTCAGCATCAGATAACTCTTGATCACCCTCTTCATATGGCTCCTGGGGTTTGAAACGGGCAACATACTGTGCAGCAGACAGACGGGGATGAGGAGGCATCTACAAGATTTAGACATAGATTAGATAGAATCAATGTATTTTCACAATAGAATAAAGTAGAGGAAGCATAAAACTTCAGTAATTAACAAGGTGAAAAGAGGAAGCATGAATTAAGTGAAGTATGGATGCTATCAACGACCATTCTAACTAGGCTTGCGTCCTACAGTCAACACGGCTCTTATACCAATCTGTCACACCCATTTTTAAGGACAAAAATAGGATGCATAAATTACTCATGTGCACCCCAGGTCATGATCGCACACATAAGTAGACAAATTACATAGTATCATCACAGTGCTTATTACATAGCGAATAAATATTTAAGACATAGTCTTGAACGATAAATAATAATAACTAATAGAAATCTCCAGCGGAAACTCCACACAGGGACACGGTTGACTGGCTGACACCAAGACTAGTACTCATTACGATAATCTTCCTCATAATCTTCATCTGTTATGGTGGAAATAGCAAGAGTGAGTCCATGTCGAACTCAACAAATATAACACAGGGTTCATGAGGCTCAAAAGGCTAGACATTGTGTAACTGCGTTTAGCTTTTATTCATATAATTAACAATTGAGTAGCATCAAGATAAACCACTTCCCATTAAAGAACCAATGATCAATTGTAATAATGATAACGAATAGCATTAACATGAGCATAGTAATATTCAACAATAATTAAGCATGATATAACAGTTATGATCAACTATTCCATAAGAATCCCCAAGGCCGCTCGTATCCGTGAGCACGGCTAGTATACCAGTTTTTAACTCTGCGCAGAGGTGTACACTTTCACTGTGAGTCATGATTTCCAAATGAGTGGGGAGATCAAGCCCAAACAACCGAAAATCATATAAAGCCACTCAAGAGTTCGTCTAACAAGTTAGGGCCATTAGATTCACTCGGCAGGCAGATGTAGAACCCCCCTTCCCTGTGGCACAACAACCGCAGCCTATACACACTAGGCCAGGGGCTCGCACTACACCCAACGTGGCAAGCCTTTCTTACGCCATTTAAGGTAACCACTAACAAGCTAGAAAAGGTCTCTTGAACAACTAAAGCCAGAGCCATATAGCCCTCACAGCTGTACTGTATATCCCGGTTATCACTTACAGATAAGTCCTTATGGAGAGAAACCAGAGCATCAAAATAATACACTTGCTCTAGCCCCCTTTTAACAGTAATAAAATCATCATAATGGTTGATTGCTTAATCCATTAATCAAATTACAAGATCATTGTTCTTAGTTTAAGCACTAGCAATAGCTACCCATATGCATTCCCAAGGTTGACAAGGAATCAAGACAACAAGCACTAAGTTATAATCTCCAAGGTTGTCAAGGTAAGCACATGCATATGTATAATAATTTCGATGTATAGGTAACAAGGATAGTCCTGTGTTATACTTGCCTTGATCAAAGTTCTCCAAATAATACTGCTGACTTGGCTCAAAGTAATACTCCGAATCGTCCAAAAACTGCTCACCTTCTATACTCGATCATCAATCAACATCATACATGCATCCAATCAAACATACACGAAGCAAACAAAGAGATATAATTAGAACAGTACACCAACAGTAACAAAACAGTAATAAAAGTTTATAAAACTCTTCTACACGTTTCTACGATCACACAGACGCAAAGATCACGAAATTCGGAGTTAAAACGTGAAAGTTATGAATTTTCTAAGATTTCCTATAGATAAATAAATACTTAATTATAAACTCGAAAAATAAATTATCAAAACTAACTGTACAACTATACTAACATGTAGAGTTCGCAAATACGAACCTAACGCAACTTGAACGGATCAAATCGGAGTTAAAACGAAGTTTTTATGGCCAAAACAGTTCTAGTGGCAAATCTGTAAATACCTGAAAACGTATTTTTGAATAAACCGGAAGAAAATACGCTTTCAAAATGTGAAAATGCACTTTCTGAAATACGCCAAGGACCGCGGGTTATATAACGAAAAAGTGCAGGTGCTCTTTAGAAAAATTACCCCGCGAAGGGGTAAGTTCTAATCTCGTGCGTCCATTTGAGAACGGACGGCTGTCATCAACTCCGGCGGGAAGAAAGAGAGAGGCGCGGCTTCCACCTCCATCTCCGGCCGGTGGCCGCCATGGCCGGCCTCCGTGGCTCGCCGGAGAGCTTCGGCTCCATCTAATCCGACCACAAATCATCCCGCCACCAATACCAATCGAAAGAGGAAGTCAACTCGAACTCATCTATGCGGTTTAAGAGAGCTACGACGGCCCGAGGAAGGAACGCGGCTCGGGGAGGGCGGCGGCGCCATTGCCGGCTCACGGGAGAGCTTCAAACTCGCGATTTAAAGCACCGCAACCCTAAAGAAGAGCATGGGGAGGGAGAGAAGATGATGGCGAACTCACCAACGCGAAGAAAAAGGGCTCAAACCAACCCGCAAGCTCCGACGATGAGCAACCGAAATCTCTAGGTTTCCCCAAACCCTTATGCTCGGTTTCACATGGTTAGGCTTGGTTTTTAGATGGAAAAAGGGAGAGGGGAAGCACGGCTACCCTTTTATAGCCCCCAACTACACCGTTTTCGGGTAGATCCCGGAAGAATCGATGGGATTCGGTTGAAGCCATGTTCGTCTCCGGTTCGGTCATGACGCAAGGAGGAAGGCGCGACTGCAGACGGGCCCGGCTGGTCAGCGACTTCAGAGGGGGTGCGCGGTTACGGATCGGCCGACTGGGCCGCGGCGATGCTGCTAGGCCGACTTGGGTCGCGCGAAACTGCTGGGCCGGCCCACTCGCGAGAAAAAGTAACAGGCCGGTCCAGGTGGTTTCCCAGGCCACCAGCAGCAGGTAAGCTCTTTCTTTTTTTTCTTTATTTGCTTGTCTTCAAACTATTCCAAATAAAATTTTCTATGCCAAATCAAAATAAAATAAATCCACACCACAAAATAAAATAAATGCAGCAGCATGAATGCAACACCAAACTAGTTTTAAAATTTTAATTTCCCATTAATTGTTATATAAATTATTTGAAATTCATTAATTCTAAAATTTGGGTGTTACAGAGGTGCTAACCCACCCATTACTATGGAGGAACTTATGCACACTCAGAATCAGATGATGCAGATGTTCATGCAGCATATGCAGAACAATCCCCCTGCAGGAGGACCACCACCTGTTCAAGTGAGAGACAAGCGTGGGGAATTTTTGAAGGGACGCCCTCCAGTGTTTTCTCATGCTACTGATCCTTTGGAGGCAGATGATTGGGTGAGAGCAGTTGAGAAACAGCTGAACATCGCTCAATGCAATGATATGGAAAAAGTGTTGTATGTATTTGGTCAGTTACAGGGGACAGCTCAGACTTGGTGGGAGTCGTATCAAGCTGCACGTCCTGACAATGCTCCTCCTATTACTTGGAATGAGTTCATCAGAGATTTTCGAGCTCGTCATATTCCTAAAGGTATAATTGAGCTGAAGCAGGAAGAATTCAGAAACCTTAGGATGGGACAGATGAGCGTTAGTGAGTATCATGATAGGTTCACACAGTTGGCTCGCTATGCTCCTAATGAAGTGAGGGAAGATACAGATAGGCATCGTCTTTTCTTAAAAGGGATTTATTATGATCTTCGTTTGAAATTGAAGGGTAATAACTATGCCAGTTTTCAAGAGCTTGTGAATAAAGCTATTATGCTTGATAATGAGCGCAGGGAGATGGATAGGAAGAGAAAGATGAAAGGGCAAAGCTCAGGAAGCAACAACCGTCAGCGTACTAATTCTCAGCATGGCTTTCATCAGAAGTTTCAAGGACCAGTTAGTCAGTGGAATCGCAATCCAAATCAGAGGTGGCCTCAGAATTAGCAAAATAATCAGTCTCAGCAACGTTCTTCATATCCGCAGCGTCAACAGTATCAGCAGAATGGACAACAGACTCCTCGCACTGGAAATCCCAATGCTACTCCCATGAAGAATACTGCTCCCAACACACCTACTAGATGCTATGTCTGTGGTAAATAGGTACATATGTCTTACCATTGTCCTGAGAAGCAGAACTAGCAGACTCCCCAAAGCTAGAAAAGCAATCAGAGGCAATTCGGTACTGGAAGGGTGAATCACGTGTCTTCTAATACAGCTCATGATGCACCGGAAGTTATGATCGGTACGTTCAATGTACATTCCACTCCTGCAACTGTTCTTTTTGACTCTAGAGCATCTCATACATTCATTTCCAACATTTTTGTTAAAATGCATAGTATACCCATGCTTGCCATGAAAGAACCTCTCTTAGTAAACTCACCTGGAGGTACCATGCAAACCAATAATCGGTGTCTTCCAATTAGTATGATTTTAAGGGGGGTAGAGTTTAAGATAACTCCTATAGTGTTAGGACATCTGGTATTGATGTGATCTTGGGTATGGACTGGATGAAACAAAATCAGGCAGAGATTCAGTGTCAGCAGAAAGTGGTAGTTGTGACTGCACCTAATGGAGATAAAATCAATGTGGATGTAGCAGTGCAGAAGTAGCCAACCGCTATGGTGAATCAGCTTGAAGATGCTATTAAAGAGAATTCAGTGATTGAGGAGTTTCCGGATGTCTTTCCCGATGATTTGCCAGGTATGCTACCTGACCGAGACATTGAATTTCTTATTGAATTATTACCTAGAACTGCACCTATAGCCAAATGACCATATAGAATGGGAGTAGATGAATTAGAAGAACTTAAGAAACAAATTAAAGACTTACAAGATAAAGGTTTTATTCGACCTAGTTCTTCACCATGGGGTGCACCAGTTATTTTTGTTGATAAGAAAGATGGTGGTCAGAGGATGTGTGTTGATTATCGGTCACTAAATGAGGTAACTATCAAGAATATGTATCCTTTGCCCAGGATTGATGATTTGTTTGATTAGTTGAGAGGTGCTTGTGTGTTCTCTAAGATTGATTTACGTTCTGGTTATCATCAGTTGAAGATTCGTGCCTCGGATATTCCTAAGACAGCTTTTACTACACGGTATGGGTTGTATGAGTATACTGTTATGTCATTTGGTTTGACCAATGCACCTGCATACTTTATGTACATGATGAATAAGGTGTTTATAGAATATTTGGATAAGTTTGTGGTGGTATTTATTGATGATATACTGGTATTTTCCAAGACGGAGAAAGAGCATGCTGAATATTTGAGGTTGGTATTGCAGAAACTTAGAGAGCATAAATTGTATGCGAAGCGAAGTAAATGTGAGTTTTGGTTGAAGGAAGTTTCTTTTATTGGTCATATTGTTTCTAACGGAGGAATATCAGTGGATCCAGGTAAAGTAAAGGATGTATTGAATTGGAAACCACCTACTGATGTGGGCGAGATTCGTAGTTTCTTGGGTTTAGCTGGATATTACAGACGGTTCATTGAAGGGTTTTCTAAACTTGCTAAACCTATGACATCTCTGTTAGAGAAGAATGCCAAGTTTGTGTGGTCTGATAAATGTCAAGCTAGTTTTGAGGAATTGAAGAAGAGGTTGACTACAGCGCCTGTTTTGGTTTTGCCAGATTTGAGTAAGAAGTTTTCTATTTATTGTGATGCTTCTCGTCAAGGTTTGGGATGTGTTCTTACGCAAGAAGGCAGAGTTGTTGCTTATGCATCTAGGCAGTTGAGAAAGCATGAGTTGAATTATCCTACGCATGATTTGGAGTTAGCAGCTGTAGTTCATGCTTTAAAGATTTGGAGACATTATTTGATTGGGCATAAGAGTGATATATACACCGATCATAAGAGTTTGAAGTATATTTTCACTCAGTCTGATCTGAATTTGAGGCAACGTAGATGGTTAGAGTTGATTAAGGATTATGATATTGAGATACACTATCATCCTGGTAAGGCTAATGTAGTAGCTGATGCTCTTAGCAGGAAAAGTTATGCCAATGAAATACGGACGTTGTCTATGACTACTGAGTTATGTGCTGAATTTGAATATTTGAATTTGGGAATTGTTGCTAATACAATGGAATTAGTGATAGAACCTACCTTCGAGGAAGAAATTTACAAGGGTCAGTTGAAGGATGAGAAACTAAAGAAGATAGCAGAAGATATAGTGATTGGTAAGTCACCAGGGTTTCAAATGGATGATAATGGGATTTTGTGGTTTGGGAAGAGGTTGTGTGTACCTGAGGATCAAGCTATTAGACAGGCAATTCTTCGCGAAGCTCATGAGTCAGCTTATTCTATTCATCCTGGTAGTACTAAGATGTATTTGGATCTCAAACAGAAATATTGGTGGGTTGGATTGAAAAGAGATGTGGCTGAGTATGTGGCATTGTGTGATACCTGTTAGAGGGTGAAAGCTGAGTATTAGAGGCCTGCTGGATTGTTGCAACCAATGAAGATTCCTGAATGGAAGTGGGAGGAAGTTGGTATGGACTTTATAGTAGGGTTACCACGTACTCAGAGAGGTTATGATTCTATTTGGGTGATAGTAGATCGATTAACTAAAGTTGCTCATTTTATACCAGTTAAGACTAATTACACTGGAGTACAATTAGCTACCATGTATATGGAGAGAATAGTCTGTTTGCATGGAGTTCCAAAGAAGATTGTATCTGATCGAGGTTCGCAGTTCACGTCACACTTTTGGAAAGCTGTACATGAATCTTTGGGAACAAAACTGAATTTTAGCACAACATATCATCCACAGACAGATGGGTAGACTGAAAGGACCAACCAGGTAATAGAGGACATGTTGAGAGCTTGTGCATTGCAATATGGAACCAGTTGGGATAAGAGTTTGCCTTATGCAGAATTCTCTTACAACAACAGTTATCAACAGAGTCTTAAGATGGCACCGTTTGAAGCTTTATATGGACGTAAGTGTAGAACTCCATTGTTTTGGGATCAGACAGGTGAATCTCAGGTGTTTGGTACAGATGTTCTTAGAAACGCAGAGGATCAAGTGCGGGTGATTCGTGATAATTTAAGGGTGGCACAGTCTCGTCAGAAGAGTTATGTTGACAATAGGAGAAGAGATTTAGTTTTTGAGGTAGGTGATTATGTCTATTTGAAGGTGTCACCTATGAGAAGTGTGAAGAGGTTTAACATGAAAGGAAAATTAGCACCAAGGTATGTTGGTCCATTTAAAGTTATTGCTAGACGTGGGGAAGTTGCTTATCAATTAAAGTTGCCTGAGAATTTATCTGGAGTGCATGATGTGTTTCATGTTTCACAACTTAAGAAGTGTTTGCATGTGCCTGAGGAGCAGATATCTTTAGAAGAATTGACTGTAAAGGAGGATCTCACATATGAAGAGTTTCCGATCAAGATTTTAGAGAGTGCTGAGAGAGTTACTCGAAGTCGGATTATTAAGATGTGCAAAGTACAGTGGAATCGATATTCAGAGGCAGAGGCAACTTGGGAAAGAGAGGATGAATTGAGGAAATCATATCCGCAGTTGTTTGAGTAAGCAGTCCAATCTCGAGGACGAGATTCTTTTAAGGGGGGTAGAATTTGTAACACCCAAAAATTCCAAATTTTAGAATTAATGAGTTTCAAATAATTTAGATAACAATTAATGGGAAATTAAAATTTTAAAAACTATTTGGTGTTGCATTCATGCTGCTGCATTTATTTTCTTTTGTGTAGTGGATTTATTTTATTTTGATTTGGCTTGAAAAATTTTATTTGGAATAGTTTGTTAAATAAGCAAATAAAGAAAAGAAAGAAGAGAAAAAAAAGAAAATGGCTTACCTTCTTACCTGGAGGCCCGATGGCTGTTGGGGCCAAGGCCTGACTTCCTTGCGCTCGCGACTAGGTGGGCCGGCCCAGAACTGCAGTAGCCGCACCCTCTCCCTCCTTGTTTCGCTGACCGCTGGGCCCCACTTGTCGGTCGCTTGCCGTCGCCCTTCACGTAACCGAGGTGAACTCTATCATCGAGTCGTGATCGAATCCGCGAGCTGAAGGAGTTTGTTTCCAAATTGATCAAGCCAATCCTTATTTAAGGCAGAACCGAGTCTAGACCGGTTGATTTTGGATCGAAATTAGCCCCAGCTCTACCGTGGAAGCGTTAACCGCCGCCGCAAAAACTTGAAGCCGCGGTGGGGAGGAATTCGTCGGCTACCTTGAGTTTTAGCCGCTGTAAGTTGCTTTAATGACCTTAGCTCGTCTTTGCGACCTGAATTGCGCTACCAATTTTGAAGTGAAGGCATTGTTGTCTTCTTACCGGGTGTAGGGGCTCTGCCGTCCGCCTTCTGGAGTTGCCCGTCGCTCCCTTTCCGTTATTGACCGCATTGAAGCCCTAGGTGAGATCTCCACAAGCTCCTCATTCGATTGATACTTTCCGCGTGTCTTTTGGTGAAGTTTTGAGCAAGTTTTGCATGACCGGCAAGCCGCCGGCCATGGCGCCGCCGTGGGGATGGGGCGGGGCGGTGGTAGCGCCGCCGGTCTCCTCTGTGACAAACATGAGCCGTCCGATGTGAGATCAAGGGCCGAGATTAGAAGATACCACTTCGCAGGGTAAAATTGTTAAAGAGACCCTGAGTTTTTCTTTAATAGTACCCGCCGTCCTTAGCGTATTGTCTGAAATACGTTTTCTTGTTTTGAAAGCGTATTTTCTCTCGGTTAAATCAAAAATACGTTTTCAGGTATTTACAGTTTTGCCACTAGGATTGTTTTGGTCATAAAATCTTCGTTTTAACTCCGATTTGATCTGTTCAAGTTGCGTTAGGTTCGTATTTATGAGCTCTACATGTTAGTGTAGTTGTACAGTTAGTTTTGACAATTTAATTTTTGGGTTTATAATTAAGTATTTAATTATCTATAGGAAATCTTAGAAAATTCATAACTTTCACGTTTTAACTCCGAATTTGGTGATCTTTACGTCTGTGTGATTGTAGGAATGTGTAGAAGAGTTTTATAAACTTTTATTACTATTTTGTTACTATTGGTGTACTGTTCTAATTATATCTCTTTGTTTGCTTCGTGTATGTTTGATTGGATGCATGTGTGTTGTTGATTGATGATCGAGTATAGAAGGTGAGAAGTATCTGGACGATCAGGAGTATTACTTTGAGCCAGATCAGCAGTATCACTCGGAGAGTTTTAATCAAGGCAAGTATAACACAGGACTATCCTTGTTACCTATACATTGAAATTATCATACATACGCATGTGCTTACCTTGACAACCTTAGAGATTATAACTTAGTGATTGTTATCTTGATTCCTTGTCAACCTTGGGAATGCATTTGGGTAGCTATTTGCTAGTGCTTAATAATGAACAATGATCTTGTAATTTGATTAATGGATTAAGCAATCAACCATTAAGATGATTTTATTACAGTTAAAAAGGGGGCTAGAGCATGTGTATTATTTTTGATGCTCTGGTTACTCTCCATAAGGACTTATCTGTACGTGATCTTCCAGGACATATAGTACAGTTGTGAGGGCTATATGGCTCTGGCTTTAGTTGCTTAAAAGACCTTTTCTAGCTTGTTAGTGGTTACCTTAAATGGCGTAAGAATGGCTTGCCACGTTGGGTGTAGGGCGAGCCCCTGTCCTTAGTGTGTATAGGCAGCGGTTGTTGTGCCACTGGGAAGGGGGGTTCTACATCTGCCTGCCGAGTGAATCTAATGGCCCTAACTTGTTAGACGAACTTTTAAGTGGCTTTATATGGTTTCCGGTGTTTTGGGCCTAGCTAACCCATGCATTTGGAAGTCATGACTCACAGTGAAAGTGTACACCTCTGCGCAGAGTTAAAAACTGGTATACTAGCCGTGCTCACGGATACGAGCGGCCTTGGAACATTTACCGATAGATGATCACCATTGTTATATCATGTTTAATTATTTTTGTTATTAGTATGCTCATGTTAATGCTATTCATTACTTTTATTACAATTGATCATTGGTTCATAAACGGGAAGTGAATTACTTTGATGCTACTTAACTGCTAATTATATGATAACTAAAAGCTAAACGCAGTCAAACAGTGTCTAGCCTTTTGAGCCTCATGAACCCTGTGTTGTATTTGTTGAGTTCGACATGGACTCACCCTTGCTATTTCCACCATAATAGATGAAGATTATGAGGAAGATTATCGTAATGAGTACTAGTCTTGATGTCAACCAGTCAACCGTGTCCCTGTGTTTAGAGTTTCCGCTGGAGATCTACTATTAGTTATTATTATATATCGTTCAAGACTATGTTTAAATATTTATTCGCTATGTAATAAGCACTGTGATGATACTATGTAATTTATCTACTTATGTGTGCAATCATGTCCTGGGCGCACATGAGTACTTTATGCATCCTATTTTTGTCCTTAAAAATGGGGGTGACACATCCCCACCCTCTCCTTGTGCCCTTGGTTCGCTCCGCCGTGGCCCGTAGGGCCTTAACCTATGCTCTCCGGTGAAGTTTCGCCACCAGCAATGGCCAACCGCCGCGCCGATCACTATTCTGGCCGCCTACCCTCTCTCTTCCTTTCCCGTTCTAATCTAGACCATCATGATCTGATCCAGTGGTCCAGATTGGGCCATACCCCTTCGTGGTCATTTCGTTAAAGAGCCCCCAACCTTCTTCACATTTCCACACGCCGTCCTTGATCAGTTTAAAAACCCAAATTTTGATTTATTTTCAGTCATAAATGACTTCATAGAAATTACGGTTATGCCATCCAGAGCCTATTTTCATCATATCACTCGTTTTAGATCTGATTTTGGTAACTTTCACGTCTGTGTTCATAGCGACGTGTAGAATAACTTTATAAGCTTTTCAACTTATTTTTTCCACTATTGGTGTACTGTTCAAATTATAGTTATTGTTTGATTTGCATGATTGGTTCCGAATGCTTGTGTGGTGTTATATCGTGATCGAGTATAGATGGTGAGCAATTCATTGGTGATCAAGAGCAATACTTTGACGAGCAGGATCGGCAGGAATACTTTGAGCAAGGCAAGTATAGCATGGGATCTTCCTTGTTGTCCTATTTACCATTTAATTATTTAGTCAAATGCATGTGTCTTTGTTACTTGTAAGGACATCGTAGTTATTGTTACCTTGTTCCTTATTACCAATGGGTTAAACTTGCATATGGGTAGTTTGCTAGCACTCAATATAAATATACATGATCTGAACAATGAATAATGGTTATATGCAACACATATTAAAAACTTGCTTTTTAGCAACTTGAACATAGGGCGAGAGAGCTCTTGTTTTTATCATGATGCACTTGGCCCTCCCTAAGGACTTATCTGTCGGCAAAAGCTAGGACAACAACTGGGAGTGCCACATGGCTCTGGCATTAGCTTAGCAGTAGGACCTTTTCTAGCTTGTTAGTGGTTACCGAAAGGCACAAAAGGGGTGTGTTCCAGGTTGGGTGTAGTGCGGCCTCTATTCTTAAGTGTATAGCCTACACAGAATGTGCCTTCAGAAAGGGGAGCTCTACATTCGCAAGCCATAGAAACCTAGTGTCCACTAACTTGTTAGGGAAACCTTTGAAAGGCTTCATAGTGAACCCTGCCGACCTTCCTAGGTAGTGGGTCAAGAGATTAGGTACCTCGAGCGAAAGGGTAAATCACGGCTCGTGGTTAAAGTGTACAACCTCTGCAGAGTGTAAAACTAGTATATCAGTCGTGCTCATGGACACAAGTGGCTCTGTCACATCCATTTTTAAGGATAAAAATAGGATTCATAAAAGACCCATGTGCGCCCCAGGATATGATCTTACACACAAGTAGACAAATTACATAGTATCATCACAGTGCTTATTACATAGCGAACAAATATTTAACACATAGTCTTGAACAATAAATAGTAGCAACTAGTAGTAGATCTCCAGTGGAAACTCCAAACACAGGGACATGGTTGACTGGTTGACACCAAGACTAGTACTCATTACGATAATCTTCCTCATAATCTTCATCTATTATGGTGGAAATAGCAAGGGTGAGTCCATGTCGAACTCAACAAGTATAACATAGGGTTCATGAGGCACAAAAGGCTGGACACTGTTTTACTACGTTTAGCTTTTAATTATCATATAATTAGCAATTGAGCAGCATCAAGATAATCCACTTCCCATTAAAGAACCAATGATCAATTGTAATAAAGATAATGAATAGCATTAACATGAGCATAGTAATAATCAACAATAATTAAGCATGATATAACCATGGTGATCATCTATCTATAAATGTTCGAAGGCCGCTCGTATCCGTGAGCACGGCTAGTATACCAGTTTTTAACTCTGCGCAGAGGTGTACACTTTCACTGTGAGTCATAACTTCCAAATGCATGGGTTCATGACTCCCCAAAACACCAAAAATCATATAAAGCCACTAAAAGGTTCGTCTAACAAGTTAGGGCCATTAGATTCACTCGGCAGGCAGATGTAGGACCCCCCTTTTCAAATGGCACAATTTCTTCTCGGCTATACTCATAGACTAGAGGCTGTCCTACACCCAACATGGCAAGCCATTCTTACGCCATTTAAGGTAACCACTAACAAGCTAGAAAAGGTCCTTTAAGCAACTAAAGCCAGAGCCATATAGCCCTCATAGCTGTATTGTATGTCCCAGATGATCACGTACAGATAAGTCCTTATGGAGAGAAACCAGAGCAACAATATAACCCCTTGCTCTAGCCCCCTTTTCAACAGTAATAAAATCATCTTAATGGTAGATTGCTTAATCCATTAATCAAATTACAAGATCATTGTTCATAATTAAGCACTAGCAATAGCTACCCAAATGCACAACCCATAGGTGACAAGGAAACAAGATATCAATAGCTAAGTTATAATCTCTATGGTTGTCAAGGAAGACACATGCATATGTATGATAATTTCAGTGAATAGGACAACAAGGATGGTCCCATGTTATACTTGCCTTGATCAAAGCTTTCCTGATGATACGGCTGGTCTGGCTCAAAATAATACTCCTGATCGTCCAGAAACTACTCACCGTCTATACTCGATCATCAAGCATAAACACACAATCATTCGAGCAATCATACACGAAGCAAACAAAGAAACATAGTTAGAACAGTACACCAACAGTAGCAAAACAGTATAAAAAGTTTGTAAAACTCTTCTACACGTTACTACGATTACACAGACGTAAAGATCACAAAATTCGGAGTTAAAACGTGAAAGTTATGAATTTTCTAAGATTTCCTATAGATAAATAATTACTTAAATATAAACTCGAAAATTAAACTTTCCAAACCTACTGTACAACTATACTAACATGTAGAGCTCGCAAATATGAACCTAACGCAACTTGAACGGGCCAAATCAGAGTTAAAACGGAGATTTTATGATCAAAACAGGTTTAGTGGCAAAACTGTAAATATCAGAAAACGTATTTTTGATTTATCGAGAAGAAATACGTTTTCAAAACGAAGAAATGTAATTACTAAATGACGCTAAGGACTACGGGTTCTATTAAAGAAAAACCTAAGGGCTCTTTAGCAATATTTTCCCACGAAGGGGTATCGGCGTCTCTCGACCGTTGATCCAGAGATGAAGGGTCTAGATTAACAAGAAGGGGGTTCCAGTGGCTTCTCTCGCCGGAATCAGACGCCCGCGGCGGCGCCATGGCCGACGACTCGCCGGAGTAAGCAATCGGACGCTATAGGCCACTATTCAACGTGAGACCGGTACCAATCGACAACGGAGCTCAAAGCGATCTCACCTGACAAGAAGATGAATGCGAAGGCAGCCCGTGATGGTCGTGCGGCTCGAAAGGGCGGGCGGCCGAGCTCTTGCTCACGGTGGCGGCGCAATAAACAATTAGCAACCAAATTGAGGGAACCCTTATGTTCACAGGATCATGCTAAAGTTGGTAAAGTGGCTTACGGTGGCAAAGAGATGACGTACGCGTCGAATTGATTCTCACAGCAGCTTCTAGGGTTGCGGCGGCGGGAAAAGCTTGAACGGGGGTAGTTGCTCACGGTTTGATCCAAAAACGATAGGCGGTGGCTCGGCTCTAACTTATATAGGGTTGGGACACCTCAATTTGGATCGAAATCCCGAGAAAATCGGTTTTGATCCGGTGGAGATTGAGTTCATCTCCGGCTCGGCCACGGCACAGAGAAGAGAAATGCGACTGACCTATGGGGCCTGTTCGTCAGCGAGTCCAGGAAGGGAGGGCGCGCGCTGTGATCGTCTGGGCCGGCCCACGCGGCCGCGGAAGGAGCGGGCAAGGCGGGCTTCGGCTTAGTCGGCCCAACAGCGCGGGGAGGAAAGGCAGGCCAGCTCGGGCGGGCCTCCAAGCCGCCAGCTACAGCAGGTAAGTTGTTCTCTCTTTTTTTTTATTTGCTTTCAAAACCATTTAAATAGATTTGCAAATCCAAATCAAATAAAATAAAAACCACACCACATAATAAAATAAATGCAACAGCATGAATGCATCATCAAACATTCCAACTAAAAATTTAGATTTTAATTCCCCATTAATTATTATCTAAATTATTTAAACTCATACTAAATCTCTTTTAACTCTAATTTTTTTTCTAATTCTCAATTTTAAAATTTTTTGGGTGTTACAAATTCTACCCCCTTAAAAGAATCTCGTCCTCGAGATTGGACTGCTTACTCAAATAACTGCGGATATGATTTCCTCAATTCATCCTCTCTTTCCCAAGTTGCCTCTGCCTCTGAATATCTATTCCACTGAACTTTGCATATTTTAATAACCCGACTTCGAGTAACTCTTTCAGCAGTTTCTAAAACCTTAATCGGAAACTCTTCATAAGTAAGATCCTCTTTAACAGTCAATTCATCCAAATGTATCTGCTCCTCAAGCACACGTAAACGCTTCTTAAGTTGAGAAACATGAAACACATCATGTACCCCAGACAAGTTCTCTGGCAACTCTAATTGATAAGCAACTTCACCACGTCTAGCAATAACTTTGAATGGCCCAATATACCTTGGTGCTAACTTGCCTTTCATGTTAAACCTCCTCACACTTCTCATTGGTGACACCTTCAAATAGACATAATCATCTACTTCAAAAACTAAATCCCTTCTTCGGTCGTCAGCATAACTCTTCTGACGAGATTGTGCCACTCTCAAATTCTCACGAATCACTCGCACTTGATCCTCTGCGTTTCTAAGAACGTCTGTACCAAACACCTGAGACTCACCTGTCTGATCCCAAAACAATGGAGTTCTACACTTATGTCCATACAAAGCTTCAAATGGTGCCATCTTAAGACTCTGTTGATAACTGTTGTTGTAAGAGAATTCTGCATAAGGCAAACTCTTATCCCAACTAGTTCCATATTGCAATGCACAAGCTCTCAACATGTCTTCTAATATCTGGTTAGCTCTTTCTATCTGCCCATCTGTCTGTGGATGATATGCTGTACTAAAATTCAACTTTGTCCCCAAAGATTCATGTACAACCTTCCAAAAATGTGATGTAAATTGTGAACCTCGATCAGATACAATTTTCTTTGGTACTCCATGTAAACATACTATCTTCTCCATATACAATGTAGCCAATTGTACTCCCGTGTAGTTAGTCTTGACTGGTATGAAATGAGCAACTTTAGTTAACCGATCTACTATCACCCAAATAGAGTCATAACCTCTCTGAGTACGAGCTAACCCCACTATAAAGTCCATACCAACTTCCTCCCACTTCCATTTAGGAATCTTCATTGGTTGCAACAATCCAGCAGGTCTCTGATGCTCAGCTTTCACTCTCTGACAAGTGTCACACACTGCCACATACTCAGCCACATCTCGTTTCAATCCAACCCACCAATACTTCTGTTTGAGATCCAAATACATCTTAGTACTTCCAGGATGAATAGAATAAGCTTACTCATGAGCTTCACGAAGGATTGCCTGCCTAATAGCCTGATCCTCAGGTACACATAGCCTCTTTCCAAACCACAAAATCCCATTATCATCCAGTAGAAATCCTGGTGACTTACCAATCACTATATCCTCCGCTATCTTCTTTAGTTTCTCATCCTTCAATTGACCCTTATATATTTCTCGCTCTAATGTAGGTTCTATCACCAATTCCATTGTATTAGTAACAATTCCTAAATTTAGATGTTCAAATTCAGCACACAACTCACTTGTCATGGACAACATTTGCATCTCATTGGCATAACTCTTCCTACTAAGGGCATCAGCTACAACATTGGCTTTACCAGGATGATAGTGTATCTCTATATCATAGTCCTTGATCAATTCTAACCATCGGCGTTGTCTCAAGTTCAGATCTGACTGAGTGAAAATATACTTCAAACTCTTATGATCGGTGTATATATCACTCTTATGCCCAATCAAATAGTGTCTCCAAATCTTCAAAGCATGAACTACAGCTGCTAACTCCAAGTGATGAGTGGGATAATTCAACTCATGCTTTCTCAACTGTCTAGATGCATAAGCAACAACTCTATCATCTTGCATAAGAACACACCCCAAACCTTGACGAGAAGCATCACAATAAATAGAGAACTTCTTACTCAAATCTGGCAATACCAAGACAGGTGTTGTAGTCAATCTTTTCTTCAATTCTTCAAAACTAGCTTGACATTTATCAGACCATACAAACTTGGCATTCTTCTCTAACAGAGATGTCATTGGTTTAGCAAGTTTAGAAAACCCTTCAATGAACCGTCTGTAATATCCAGCTAAACCCAAGAAACTACGAATCTCGCCCACATCAGTAGGTGGTTTCCAATTCAATACATCCTTTACCTTGCCTGGATCCACTGATATTCCACCATTAGAGACAATATGACCAAGAAAAGAGACTTTCTTCAACCAAAACTCACATTTACTTCGCTTAGCATACAGTTTATGCTCTCTAAGTTTCTACAATACCAACCTCAGATGTTCAGCATGCTCTTTCTCCGTCTTGGAAAATACCAATATATCATCATAAATACCACCACAAACTTATCAAGATACTCCATGAACACCTTATTCATCATGTACATAAAATAGGCAGGTGCATTGGTCAAACCAAATGACATAACAGTATACTCATACAGACCATACCTCGTAGTAAAAGCTGTCTTTGGAATGTCAGAGGCACGAATCTTCAGTTGATGATAACCAGAACGCAAATCAATCTTAGAGAACACACAAGCACCTCTCAACTGATGAAACAAGTCATCAATTCTGGGCAAAGGATACTTGCTCTTGATAGTTATTTCATTAAGTGACCGATAATCAACACACATTCTCTGACCACCATCTTTCTTATCAACAAAAATTACTGGTGCACCCCAAGGTGAAGAACTAGGACGAATAAAACCTTTATCTTGTAATTCCTTAATTTGTTTCTTAAGTTCCTCTAATTCATCTACTCTCATTCTATATGGTCGTTTGGCTATGGGTGCAGTTCCAGGTAATAATTCAATAAGAAATTCAATGTCTCGGTCAAGTGACATACTTGGCAAATCATCTGGAAAGACATCTGGAAATTCATCGATAACTGGATTCTCTTTACTAGCCTCATCATCAAGCTGATTCACTAAGGCGGTTGGCTGCTTCTGCACTACTACATCCACACTGATCTTCTCCCCATTAGGTGCATTCACAACTACTACCTTCTGCTGACACTGAATCACTGCCTGATTTTGTTTCATCCAATCCATACCCAAAATCACATCAATACCAGATGTCCTCAACACTATAGGAGTTATCTTAAACTCTACCCCCCTTAAAATCATACTAACTAGAAGACACCGATTAGTGGTTTGCATGGTACCCCCAGGTGAATTTACTAGGAGAGGTTCTTTCATGGCAAGCATGGGTACGCTATGCATTCTAACAAAAATGTTGGAAATAAAGGTATGCGAAGCTCCAGAATCAAAAAGAATGGTTGCAGGAGTAGAATGGACATTAAACGTACCAAGCATTACTTCAGGCTCTGTCTGTGCTGTTTCAGTAGACACATGATTCACCTTTCCAGTATTAGATGACCCCTGCCCCTGCGGTGTCTGCTGATTCTGCTTCTTAGGACAATGATTAGCAAAGTATCCAGGCTCTCCACAGCGATAACATAGATTGGGGGTACTAGGTGCACTGGTCTTCATTGGGGTATAGCTAGAATTACCCTGGCGTGGAGTTTGCTGACCACTCTGCTGTTGGAACTGCATATTCTGCTGATACTGGGGTCGTTGCTGAAACTGATTATTCTACCGATTCTGAGACCACTGTTGATTTGAATTACGGTTCCACTGACTAACTAGTCCTTGGAATTTCAAATGAAAACCATGCTGAGAATTTGTACGTTGGCGAATATTGTTCCCAACTCCTTGTCCTTTCATCTTTCTTTTCTTGTCCATCTCCCGACGCTCATTATCCAGCACAATAGCTTTATTCACAAGTTCCTGGAAGTTGGCATAGTTATTACCCTTCAGCTGCAAACGAAGATCATAATAAATTCCTTTGAGGAAGAGACGCTGCTTATCTGCATCTTCCCTCACTTCATTAGGAGCATAGCGAGCCAACTGCGTGAACTTGTCATGATACTCACTAACACTCATCTGTCCCATCCTGAGATTTCTGAATTCTTCCTACTTCAGCTCAATTATACCCTCAGGAATGTGGCGAGCTCTGAAATCTCTAACAAATTCATTCCAAGTGACAGGAGGAGCATTGTCAGGACGTGCAGCTTGATACGACTCCCACCAAGTCTGAGTTGTCCCCTGTAGCTGATCAGATGCATATAATACCTTTTTTAGATCATTACATTGAGCGATGTTCAATTGTTTCTCCACCGCTCGCACCCAATCATCCGCCTCCAATGGATCAGCAACATGAGAGAACACTAGAGGTCGTCCCTTCAAAAATTCACCATGTTTGTCTCTCACATGCATAGGTGGCGGTCCTCCTGCAGGGGGATTGTTCTGCATGTGCTGCATGAACATCTGCATCATTGATTCTGTGTATTCATAAGTTCCTCCATAGTAATGGGTGGGTTAGCACCTCCACAGCCCCTGCCACGGCCTCAGGCTGCCATCTGTTTTCAAAGCACAGAAAACGAAGCTCAGTACTATCCAGGATGATGTATACAATAGATAAGTAAATCTGAATTCTCTGGGCGAATTCCAAATTTAGCGGCTCAGTAAAACTGACATATCTCGAGATACAGACATCTAATTAAGGTGATCTTTACATGGTTGGAAAGCTTATGAAATTATCTACGACTTTTATTAATAACACTTTTCTAGATTCTATCAATAAATTTGTCAAAAACTGAGCTTAATCGAAACTGTTTCAGAATTCTAGACTGCACAGTGACCCCAACTTGGAACAGGTATATCTCTTAGCTCATAATAGATAATAAGGTGATTCTTGCGGGGTTGGAATGGTAAAGAAGTCTAATTATTCTCAGTAAAATTTCATAAATTTCCCACTAACAGATTTTGAGTTATTTTAGAAACATCCCAGCCTGATCCAGAAATCAGCAAAAGACAGAACCAAGTTTACCCCACACCCAACTTAATATTCATTATCAAACTTAATATTCTTAACCATGGAACTTGTAGACATGTCCACAAACTCCAGCATACATTACAAAGATCCAAATCACACACTATCATAATAACAATTCATCAATCACATAATTGTTCACACCGCATACTAATGCTCGACAATACCAAACTCAAATTGACTCGCAAACTAATATCGTTCTTATTACATAGAGACTTCCTAATTTTAATTAAGCTTCTCATAAATCTTGGGACAGCCTAGCTCAGCCCTTAGTTCATCGATCTCCTTATAAGCTTGCTCTTTAAGTTCCTTTTCCTTTAGCAACTCATCCTTCAAATCCACCTCATGGAGAGCCAACTCACGAACCAGTCCCATTGTAGCTTGTAAAGTCAAGGATGAATCATCCACAAGCGGCACGGTCCAAAAACCCTTGTCATGTAAGAAACAGGGAAAGTGCCAGAGTGCACCCTGCAAAGTCTTGTCCGAGCGAAGACCATGGTAGTAGACAAACGCGTTATAGGCGACATCTTCCATGCTTGTTTCTACGGTTGCCCGGCTCACTCCGGTGATGAACTTTGACTCCACCTTAGGCTCCTTAGTGGTAGAATCCCTTGTCTTGACCCATAGCTCAGTCTCCCAGTAAGAGTTCATCAATGGATGACTGTACTCCTTGTAGCGATACTCCAACGTAGCTTCCCAATCGTAGTAATAATTATCCAAGGTTCTTGTCAGCATGTCATGGAAGAAATCATCGGTTTTAGGAACCATGATTTGAAGCTTCGTGGTCCACCCCATGACTAAATCCTCCATTGATGTGTCACCGACTCTTGATTTAGCATCGGATATCTCTTGGTCACCATCTACATGGGGTTCCTGGGGTTTGAAGCGGGCAAGGTACTATGTAGCGAACAGGCGGGGATGAGGAGGCATCTACAAGAATTAGACATAGATTAGATGGAATCAATATATTTTCACAATAGAATAAGATAGAAGAAGCATAAAAATTTAGCAATTAACCAGGTGAAAGGAGTAAGCATGAACTAAGTGAAGCATGGATGCTAATAACGACCATTCTAATTAGACTTGCGTCCTACAGTCAACACGGCTCTGATACCAATTTGTCACATCCATTTTTAAGGACAAAAATAGGATGCATAAAAGACTTATGTGCGTCCCAGGATATGATCGCACACACAAGAAGACAAATTACATAGTATCATCACAGTGCTTATTACATAGCAAACAAATATTTAACACATAGTCTTGAACAATAAATAGTAGCAACTAGTAGTAGATCTCCAGCGGAAACTCCAAACACAGGGACACGGTTGACTGGTTGACACCAAGACTAGTACTCATTACGATAATCTTCCTCATAATCTTCATCTGTTATGGTGGAAATAGCAAGGGTGAGTTCATGTCGAACTCAACAAGTATAACACAGGGTTCATGAGGCACAAAAGGCTGGACACCGTTTTACTGCGTTTAGCTTTTAATTATCATATAATTAGCAATTGAGTAGCATCAAGATAATCCACTTCCCATTAAAGAACCAATGATCAATTGTAATAAAGATAATGAATAGCATTAACATGAGCATAGTAATAATCAACAATAATTAAGCATGATATAACCATGGTGATCATCTATCTGTAAATGTTCCAAGGCCGCTCGTATCCGTGAGCACGGCTAGTATACCAGTTTTTAACTCTGTGCAGAGGTGTACACTTTCACTGTGAGTCATAACTTCCAAATGCATGGGTTCGCGACTCCATAAAACACCAGAAATCATATAAAGCCACTTAAAGGTTCATCTAACAAGTTAGGGCCATTAGATTCACTCGGCAGGTAGATGTAGGAACCCCTTTTTAAATGGCACAATTCCTTCTCGGCTATACTCATAGACTAGAGGTTGTCCTACACCCAACGTGGCAAGTCATTCTTACGCCATTTAAGGTAACCACTAACAAGCTAGAAAAGGTCCTTTAAGCAACTAAAGCCAGAGCCATATAGCCCTCACAGCTGTACTATATGTCCCGGATGATCACGTACAGATAAGTCCTTATGGAGAGAAACCAGAGCAACAATATAACCCCTTGCTCTAGCCCCCTTTTTAACAGTAATAAAATCATCTTAATGGTTGATTGCTTAATCCATTAATCAAATTACAAGATCATTATTCATAATTAAGCACTAGCAATAGCTACCCAAATGCACAACCCATAGGTGACAAGGAAACAAGATATCAATAGCTAAGTTATAATCTCTATGGTTGTCAAGGAAGACACATGCATATGTATGATAATTTCAGTGAATAGGACAACAAGGATAGTCCCATGTTATACTTTCCTTGATCAAAGCCTTCCTGATGATACTGCTGGTCTAGCTCAAAATAATACTCCTGATCGTCCAGAAACTGCTCACCGTCTATACTCGATCATCAAGCATTAACACACAATCATTCGAGCAATCATACACGAAGAAAACAAAGAACATAGTTAGAACAGTACACCAACAGTAGCAAAACAGTATTAAACATTTGTAAAACTCTTCTACACGTTACTACGATCACACAGACGTAAAGATCACAAAATTCGGAGTTAAAACGTGAAAGTTATGAATTTTCTAAGATTTCCTATAGATAAATAATTACTTAAATATAAACTCGAAAATTAAACTTTCCAAACCTACTGTACAACTATACTAACATGTAGAGCTCGCAAATACGAACCTAACGCAACTTGAACGGGCCAAATCGGAGTTAAAACGGAGATTTTATGATCAAAACAAGTTTAGTGGCAAAACTGTAAATATCAGAAAACGTATTTTTGATTTACCGAGAAGAAATACGTTTTCAAAACGAAGAAACGTAATTACTAAATGACGCTAAGGACTGCGGGTTCTATTAAAGAAAAACCCAAGGGCTCTTTTGCAATTTTTTCCCACGAAGGGGTATCGGCGACTCTCGGCCGTTGATCCAGAGATGAAGGGTCCAGATTAACAAGAAAGGGGTTCCGGTGGCTTCTCTCACCGGAATCAAACTCCCGCGGCGGCGCCATGGCCGGCAACTCGCCGGAGTAAGCAATCGGACGCTATAGGCCACTATTCAATGTGAGACCGGTACCAATCGACAGCGGAGCTCAAAGCGATCTCACCTGACAAGAAGATGAATGCGAAGGCAGCCCGTGATGGTCGTGCGGCTCGAAAGGGCGAGCGGCCGAGCTCCTGCTCACGGTGGCGGCGCAATAAACAATTAGCAACCAAATTGATGGCACCCTTATGTTCACAGGATCATGCTAAAGCTGGTAAAGTGGCTTACGGTGGCAAAGAGATGACGTACGCGTCGAATTGATTCTCACAGCGGCTTCTAGGGTTGCGGCGGCGGCAAAAGCTTGAACGGGGGTAGTTGCTCATGGTTTGATCCAAAAACGACAGGCGGTGGCTTGGCTCTAACTTATATAGGGTTGGGACACCTCAATTTGGATCGAAATCCTGAGAAAATCGGTTTTGATCCGGTGGAGATTGAGTTCGTCTCCGGCTCGGCCACGGCACAGAGAAGAGAAATGCGACTGACCTGTGGGGCCTGTTCGTCTGCGAGTCCAGGAAGGGAGGGCGCGCGCTATGATCGTCTGGGCCGGCCCACGCGGCCGCGGAAGGAGCGGGCAAGGCGGGCTTCGGCTTAGTCGGCCCAACAGCGCGGGGAGGAAAGGCAGGCCAGCTCGGGCGGGCCTCCAAGCCGCCGGCTACAGTAGGTAAGTTGTTCTCTCTTTTTTTTATTTGATTTCAAAACCATTTAAATAGATTTGCAAATCCAAATCAAATAAAATAAAAGCCACACCACATAATAAAATAAATGCAACAGCATGAATGCATCATCAAACATTCCACCTAAAAATTTAAATTTTAATTCCCCATTAATTATTATCTAAATTATTTAAACTCATACTAAATCTCTTTTAACTCTAATTTTTTTTCTAATTCTCAATTTTAAAATTTTTTGGGTGTTACAGGCTCGAAAAAATCACAGAATAGTGGACTATTATTGTTGATGATTAATTATGAGATAAAATGTTGCTTTATATGATCATGTGGTATAATTGGGGCTTAAGCACAACTAAATGCTAATATAGGGTTAAATTTTGTGACTTAATAAAAATGCTAACCACAGTACAACCAGTGTCGGCCTTTTGAGCTTCGTAACCCCATGTTATTCTTGTTAAGTACGAGATGTACTTATGCTTGTCCATTTTTCATTATTTGTATAAAAATCCTGGATGGGTAACAAATGGCAATGGTTATGGAAACTTTTCTGAGGATTACTAGACTTGTGGTTCACCCGTCGACGTCCCTATGGAGTTTGGAGGCTCTCGTGAAGAGTAGTTATCTAGTTCTTTCATTTTGAATATTATAGACTTGATACTATTGTATGAGTTATTATTCCTGAAATAATAAGCACTTGTGTTGATACTTTATAATTTGTTAGCTTATGTGTGTGACTGATCTCTGGGCGCACATAAGGTTTATGCATTCAATTTTATCCTTAAAATTGGGTGTGACAGCTAAGTGTACAAGGGGCCCCGAGTACACAAGTGGAGGTAGCCGACAACTCTGGTACTTCTCCCACTCTTACTCACTCACTCCCTACACTAGAACTAGCTAAAGAGCTAAGATAGGAATGGAGCTCTTCCCTTCTTGTCACATTGTGTCTCTCTTGTGTTGTCTCTTCCTTGATGAAATGAGAAGGAGGGAGCATCCTTTTATAGGTGGAGAGGAGGGGTGTATTCCTGGAATATTCCCTGGATCCCCTCCATCATGCAAACCGACGTCCACAACATTAATTATACCGCCAAACCACATGAACCGACCATGGGAAGGTGGTAAGAGATAGCCTACCAAAATTGGGGCCAAACGGGCCAGATGGAGGCACCATGGCTAAGCCCAAACGCGCCTCTTCAATGGGTCGCCTCTTGTGAGCATTGTGACTTGGGCCATGGTGGTTTGGCGCAAAGTTGAGGTGATTTGCTTCGGTTATGGGCTTGTTCTCCTCATCTTTGGGCCTTGGTTCTGCATAGTAGTGGGCCTTCTCTTCTTAGATTGTGTAGGATGGTATTTACGCTTTGTTCCTTTGCGCATTCTTAGCCTTTTATGTGCATTTCCACAAATGCCCTCCTGCAAATGGTCAAACACCAAGACTCGTGGAATTCATTAGTCATAATCCCTATCACTAAGTTTGGTGTTCATTTGAGTGGTTTTTATGTGAGTGTTGGCTGTTATTTTTAGGAGTTAAGGACCTCCAACAGCAGGTGATGGCAAGGGTTTTTGTTTTCTAGACCATAGAAGGGTTGTACCCAAACCATGGCTATTAAGCTAGGGTGGAGTTCACAGCGAGAATGAAGGGTTGGTTTTGGTGGTGGCTCACAGAACTCCCCCTTTGAAGCGAAAAGATTTTTTATAGGAGTTGTGTTCATGGTGAAAATATTTTATTTTTTATAAAAAGAAAAGATACAAATATGAGGACAAACTAGGTTTGAAGAAAATACATCAACCATTTTCTGGCAACGGCGCCAGAAAGCTTGTTGGTATTTTTTAACGTTTACAGAATTAATCTGCAAGTGCATGGAATTAACGTTGTAGCTTTCACCTAGAAGTATTCAGAGTATCATATTTTTCACAGGGAACAGAGGTATTTCTTCTAGCTAATTCATCCAAGGACAACACAAGGATAGCTAATAAGGGTAGAGAAGGATTCTTATGGCTTCAGGTTTAAGGATAGATAAACTCTACTTATACTTGCTAACTTCGGGCACCGAGTTGCACTTGGTCTGCCAGGCGATGCCGGTCTACAGCTCTACGCCGTACCCAGACATGGGGTATTACAAGGGACAGACAAGGTTGTCACCACCTGCCACTTATCCCTCAACCATGGAGTACGAGACAAACGAAGGTAGCCTCTAGCCTAGATGTTGGGACAAGCCATATTCATATGGGTAAAGTCCCCTAGAAGGGGCCCAACAAGCGCTGTTAGAGTGGCATGTAAAACCCACCCCCCACCAAGGGGGCTCTCTCCTCTCCCACTCATTTTCTTCACAAACCCTAGTCGCCGCCTCATTCTCCCCTCTCTCATGTTGGAGCCTTTGTCACAGGGCCTTCTCCACGGAGCCTTCTCCGTGGATCCTCTGCACCAAACCTTCATCATGGATCCTTCTCCGTAGAGCCTCCACCAAGGAGCCTTCTCTGGCCTTCATCAACAGACCTTCTCCGGCCTTCGTCGCAGACCTTCTCTGACCAGCCTTCATCGGCGGACCTTCTTCGGTCGGCCCTTCATCGGGGACCTTCGTCCAAGGCCTTTGTCCAGGACCTTCATCCCCGACCTTCATCGGGGGACCTTCTCCCGCCGTCCTTCGTCTGGGACCTTCATCTAGGACCTTCATCGGGAGACCTTCTCCCGCTGGTCTTTGTCCGGGACCTTCGTCCAGGACCTTCGTCAGGAGACCTTCTCCCATCGGCCTTTGTCCAGGACCTTCGTCAGGAGACCTTTTCCCACCGGCCTTCGTCCGGGACCTTCGTCCAGGACCTTCGTCGGGGGACCTTCTCTCGTCGGCCTTCTCCGGGAGACCTTCCCTCGCCAGTCTTCTCTGGGGCCTTCATCCAGGACCTTCGTTGGAAGACCTTCTCCTGCCAGCCTTCGTTGACAAACCTTCTCCGACTGGGCCTTTGTCGTGGACCTTCTTCGGCCGGCCTTCACCGAGGGACTTTCTCCAGCTAGCATTCACCAAGGATCCTTCTACTCTCTAATCTGTTCGGGACACTTGTCCCAACATTGGCGCCCACCGTGCTCGGCACGAGTAAATTTTTCGAGCGAGGAAGCTTGAACCTCTGAGAAGGCCTAAGCCGAGCCTTTGTCAACAACCTTCGTCAGCAGAGCAAAGTTTTTAACCAGTGTGAACATCGAGCGAAGGTAAGAATCTTCGGATGAAGGTAAGACCTCCTTAAGCCTCACTAACGTTTTCCTAAAAAGAAAACCAAAGCTCCAAACCCTTAGTCAGTTATTTTTTTAAAAAAAGTGGTAAAACTAAGTTATAAAATGATGAAATAATTAGGCAAAGCTCCAAAAGCCTTCGTCCCTTCATGTTAAAGAAATAATCATAACAATAATAAATCTGCAAAATTTGTGTAGCACCTAAGCTTCAAGCTAAGAACCTCAACATAAAAAAAACAATGCGTACCTCTATTAACTAACCAGCAGACAACACAAGCTCTTCTGTTAGGCATATGCAGATCCTTTTTCATCACCTTCGGCTTCCGATCGGAGCACCCTCAAGGCTTCCGATTGTGTTCCCAAGGCCCCGGAGGTCCACAAGGGGCACAACCCTCAGCTCGCAGAGCTCTTGCCAGCCGCGAAGGCAGCCGACCGGTTGGCACAATCAGATAAGCAAACATCAAATCCCCTTTTTCCTAACTCAATGTTGCAAATGTGTCTCCGTTACACTCAGGTATTTTTTGGGCCCTCGTGGATTTTGTACCGAATTTTTTGGCCTTCGGAATGTTTTCTGGGATGTTCCGCTTCGGAAAGTTCTGGTGGCCTTCGGCTTCAAGAGCCTTCGCTCTCCTCATCATCTTAGCAAATTTTCCGCGTCCAAATCTCTATCTCTACATAACGAAATCTGCACCATAGGCTCAGACAAGAGAATGAGCCACGTCGCAGCAAGAGATTGGGCCACGCCGCCTCTATTTCCTCACCGTCAGATCTTCCATCTACGGCCAGAACCAGGCACATGAGCGTGCAGGGTCTAGAGCCACTCAAGTCTCGACGCAACGCTTCGCGTTTCCCGTCGCCGACTTTTCGCCTCGTGGACGGTCAACAGCTAGATCTTGTTCTTCCTCGCCGCCACTCCTTCGCGGGTTCTTCCATCGTTCCCAGCTAGCAGCGAGAGCCCTTACTTATGCCGTCACTGCTCATCTCCTCCCCCACGCTCATCTCCATTGGCGAAGAGGCCAGCAGGCCAGCAGGTCTGCCCGAGATAACGGCGATGTCGACCGCTGACGGTGGTGGCCCTCCCGTGCTAGCTATCAGAAGTGCCCGCATAGTATCCTCCTTGGGCTCGCCGATCACCTATGCCGCTGCCGCGATTGCAATGCGCCGGCGGAGCAAGACCACCACACGGCGCCGCCGCAGCAGCAGTCCACATGGGCGCTGGCGCAGCAGGCTCGCCGAGCGGCAATGTGCTGGCATAAACGAGATGATATGCCCGCGGCCCCAGCAGCACGTCGGGTTCTCCATCACCAGCCCCCTTATTTGATCCCAAAAAATCAAGTGTTACCAAGCAAGCTTGAGACCTCGAACCCAAGGTGAGGTCACCCAGACCAATCCCCTTCACCTGTTTGTTGTGTTTGCCCAAGTGAATTTTCAGTGCTGCTTTTCGACACTTAATTTGCTTTGCTGCACACACGAACAAGAAGTTTGGATTATAATATAATCCACGATCTACGATTTTTCATCGATTCTTCAGTTCACTTTACTGTCATAAGATGTTTTGACACATTTGCTTTGTTAACTGACGCTCTGAGCAGGACGCAGATTACATGTTATAATACTAATGTACTTAAACCTGTTTAAAAAGTTTTTCACCGAAATGGCCTTAGCTTACATTGGATATACATAATTACATTCATTTCTAATTTTTTCACAACTTCTGAATTAATTATAGTAGTATCCTCAATAGAATTCATATTGTTTTCCATACTTTTATTCTATTTTACAGATCTTGATTTAGATGGACACTTCTAGATTAACATGTATCATTATAATGCTACTTCTAAGAACTATGAGAGTTCATCACTGGAGCATCCAGTTGCGAGTTAATTTGACATGCTGGTTTGGCGGTTCCACCAAAAGATGGCACCGCCTTTTGCATCTCATCAAAGTTCATTTGTTATACTGTGTTTATTACTGGATTCTTAATTTCAAAGTACTCATAGGCTCTGCTAATTCTTAGTGAAGTATATTAATCCTGTAACAAAGCTATGCATTATCCTTGAAGAACAAAAGAAATTCGTTTTTTGCAAACATCTGATCCAGATAATTCCAAGTACCATGAAAACTGAGATGAGAGAGGTACCAGTGGCAGAATGGCAGCTCCATGACGCCCACCAGGTACCTGATCAAATGCAGGGAGCTGTCTTGATAGGTATATATGCCCAGCTCCATAGTCATATACTCCATTAGCCATTGTTCATCGATGTTATTGCTTCTCAAGTCGAAACCAAGTTAGGGTGGGTTTAGTTGGTGAAAAGTTTTTTGGAAAAATGTCACATCGGATGTTTTGTGCGATGTCGGAAGGGGTTTTTGGATACTAATAAAAAACTAATTACATAGCTTGCCTGGACCGCGAGACGAATTTATTAAGCCTAATTAATCTGTCATTAGCACATTTGTTATTGTAGCACTTTAATGTCAAATCACGGACTAATTAGGCTCAAAACGTTCATCTCGCGATTTCCAACCAAACTGTGCAATTAGTTTTTTTCGTCTACATTTAATGCTCCATGCATATACCGCAAGATTCATTACTGTAGTTTTTCATGAAAAGTTTTTGGATCTAAACCAGGCCTTGCATTCCAACTTACAATGGTTCATATATATCTCGCTCTAAATTTACAATGATACACTTGACAAGGGTGCAGCATAGGATGTGTGTTCCATTTTGAGTGCATTTACACTGAAAGGTTCTTTGATGTTCACTTATGCAATTCCAAGACGGGCTACATATTATTTTGACATTTTTAGCAGTAACCACTAGCCATAAAGAATTGGAAGACGTGCAAACTTCATCAATTTTTGGAGATGTGCTGCTGAAGGACAGTAGAAGTCAAACAAATATATGAACTCTATAGGAACAGATCCAAGATTTAAAGTGGACAATTTGAAAATTGGTTACCTATTATTGCAGCTCACATCCAGAACAGGTTGATTGCTTTAGGTCTTTAGCATATTGGAAGGCTTCAAACAAATAATTAATAAGTTCCAAGTTGGTCCAGTTTTGCAGTTTTCTTAACCTTAGTTATTCTAAGTTGGTGGCAGATGAGAATACTGAATCTCCACTATCCCAAGCCTTTACTTCTGTATAGATCTTGTATGGTTAAATTTTATTTTCCTATGGAAGTGGTAATATTAATACCATGTAACAAAGAGATGCATCTTTATTCTTAACAACTTATCCCTCAACTTATATCAGCCATCAGTTAAGAATGGCGAGCAGACGATAGAGACTTTGGATGCAAGAACAAGCCTACTGACACCAGAGAACATCACCCAAACCTAAAACAAACAACGTTGTTACACATCACAGGTTCTTAACTCCATCGATGAATTCAATTACCCTGTATCCTGTAATACCAGTTTACGAAAAAAAAACTACACCATTGGCAATGACCAAAGGCTCAGAGCCACAAAGCGCAATCACTGCAAAAAAAAAAATATCCTCTCAAACGACGACTACAGACGAAAATTCCATGCAATTCAAGTTTTAAACCTCACACACCAACGAAAACAACTATACTAAATAAGAAACACTGGCCTAACCGTCGTACAGGCGCCACGCCGCGCCAAGGTTTCTAGTATCAAATGATAAGCGTACCCCTTCCCCTCTCAAAAAAATTGCTCGTATAAAATATTCCGCAAGATGTGCGCGTGCAGGGACTTGAACCAGGGACGTACGAGTGACCACAGCTCCCATCAACCGCTGCAACTCTAAAGCCTTCATGCCAATTATGCACAATTTCTTATATTTAAAACATTTCGCGAAGGTCGGAATTTCAGGACTAACTTTCTAGACCTCGGACATCCACCGAATGTCCAACCTTCTGTTTGGAATTTTCGGACTTCTGGGATCTCCCGGATTTTGGAAGCATGGAGTTGAATTTTTGGACTCCAAATCACCAATATACAAGACCTTGAAAGTGTTCTCTCTTGCAAGAATATGCCACTTGACTAAGGTAATAATAGCACCTTAGTCTAAAGTATTTGCAACTTGTGCATATCTAACTCGCCTTGCAGTATCTTAACCTTCGTTTTTCATAATTATATGACTGTTGTAGCACATATATCATTCACTAAACCTTTTACATATGCTAAAAGTACCCTTGTGCAGGAATCAAACTAGCACAAGTAAGTATTCCTCACCTGTCTATAAATTCTCATCAGCTTATATAAATTCTCATCAGCTTATAACGTCTTACAATTTTCGCTCTTGTGATTTATTTTTTTCACACTCTTGATTTAACCTTTGCGCCTCGAGGCAAATTTTGAAAATTAACCTTCGTATACAACTTGTCACCAATGTGACCAAGAAAGTTGTTGTGGCCTTCACCACATTAAAAGCATGGCCTGAGTGGCTATATATGCTTAGCCCCAACTAACTAACTCAAAACCTATCTTTTTTTTTTCTTATGTTGAATCCCTTTTTTACTAATATGCAGATCACCACCACTATAAGTATCTCTTTCTCTCCCTAAGCTAACCCTCCCATATATTCATTTGCCTTATTAAATATATACGTTTCCACCTTCTCAAGTCAAAATAGTCAGTACTCTCCATCAGAGAATGGTTCTCATTAATTGTTTAGCTTTCGTCACGCATCTGTTCAGTTTTTGAGTTTGCATTAGTCCGTATCCTCCGCTAGTCAGCAGTTCTCATGGAATATTTAACCTTCGTCAAATACTTCAGCGATCTTTTATCAGTAAGTGATCTTCATCAGTTAGCTATCATCAGTCAGCAGCCTTAACCAGTTAATTGCTTCGCCTTGGTCATTCAGTGGTCTTCGTCCGTTATTGACTTTCATCACCAATTAGTGGCCTTCACCTATCATTGGTTCTCAGTAGCCTTCGTCATTCAGCGGCCTTCATCAGTTATTGGCTTTCATCACTTGTCAGTGGCCTTCACCGATCATTGGTTCTCAGCAACCTTCGTCAATTATTGACCTTTGTCAGTTATTGGCTTTTATCATTTGTTAGTGGCCTTCACCTATCATTAGTTCTCAGTAGCCTTCATCAGTTTCTGACTTTCGCCAGTTATTGACTTTCATTATTTGTCAGTGGCCTTGCCTTCATCTATAATTGGCTATCATCAGTCAATAGCCTTCGATAGTTATTAGCCTTTGACAGTTAGTGGCCTTCGTCAGTCAGTTGGTTTTCAATAGTTAGCAACCTTCGTCAGTCATTGGCCTTCATTAGTCAGCGACCTTTGTTAGTCAGCAGCCTTCATCTGTCATTGTCTTTCGTCATTCAACGACCTTCATCAGTAATTAGCCTTCGACAGTCAGCGACCTTTGTCGGTCAGCAGCCTTCATCTGTCAACAGCCTTCGTTATTTAGGAACATTCGTCATTTAGCAGCCTTCGTTATTTAGCAGCCTTCTAGTCAGCGGCCTCTATCAGAAATCGACTTTCGACATATACCCAACCTTCGAACCCACAAACACCAACATGTTTTCTATTTTTTGCAGGTTATATTGTTCAATTTTTTAGGTTTTTATAATATGCATTAACCAAATTTTATCTGAGCTAACCTTCGTAGGGAACTGATCCTTTTTATTTTCAATGTTAAAAGTCACATATATAACCATGCTGGTTCTTGAATGGCAGCCTTCGCTAGCCATCCAAAACTACAACCCTCTTCATTCGAGGGCATTATTTCTCATATGCAGAGCTTATCTTTTGTTCAAGCATAACCATCATTTTTGCAGGGTGTATGATATGTTTATCCCTTTTAATATTTTCATGCAAATGCACTTACTTGCATCATCACATACATACATGCATTACATAAATGCATTGCACTGCGGTACCCTGACAAAGACCTGTCCATGATCAGGCATCGGGGCCGTCACTCTCAAAAGCTTCAAAAAGTTTTACCCGACGAAGACCTGTCTGTAGCAGGCATCGAGACTTTTGCTCTTTCAAAAGCTTTAAAAAAACTTCACCCCTTGCATATTATACGAAATGACTAACCATCTTTTGCACTAGTAGAAAGCCAGTGTCTTTTTGAGTGTCGAAAGACTTGCAAGTAAGTCGATATTCGACGAAGCTGTAACGCCCAACCTAAGTCCCTAAACAATGCAGGAGGTCAACTCAGGTGTATTTTCACGTGACTTCGGCGCCTATATTGGCATTGCCTTCGACATGATGAGCTTCGCCACCATTTTCATTGACTACAACAACATCGCCTCCGCCAAAACACCTTTTTCAAGGGGGGCGAGCCAAACAACTTTGCAGGAGGGCCTTCGCCATCACCTTTGGCATCTACACCAACCTCGCCTCTGCCAAACATCTTTGCAGGAGAGTCTTTGCAAATAGTCATGGCGAACAAGGGGGCTTCACCGACACCTTCGTCGTCCACGGCAATATCTACTCCACTAAACACCTTTGTAGGAGGGGTCTTTGGCAGGAGGGGCTTCGCCATCATCCTCGCCCACTACAATGGTTCAAGAGCCTTCATCAACTCCTTTGGCATCAACACCTACAGTGGCTCGCTCCCATCACCAAGCTTGAGGGCCTACATCAACTCCTTCGACCCTAAGGTCTACCACACCTTCATCAACCACTTCAACTCAAGGGGCTCATTGGCAACTCTAGTCCAAACATCTACCTCCACTACTATGACTACATCGACTACACCTTCATCACGAGCACAACCAAGAGGGGCTAGGGGAGCATACCAGAGGACCAGCAACTCTGGAACACGAAGTCTTTTTGCCTGGCTCTCGTGAGAAGGCCTTGAAGATGAAGGCCTCCACGCCGAGAAGGCTCAGAGATGAAGACCTCCATGTCGAGAAGGCCTCAAAGACGAAGACCTCCGTGCCGAGAAGGCTCGGAGATGAAGACCTCTGCGCCGAGAAGGCCTTGAAGATGAAGAACTGCATACCGAGAAAGGCTCAGAAATAAAGACCTTTGTGCCAAGAAAATTTCAGAGTTGGAGACCTGTGCGTCATGAAGATGTTGGAGGAGAAGGCCTTGAAGAAGAAGGCCTATGCATGAAGCAAAGTCAAGGAACCATGTCATAGAAGTGGAGAAAAAAGCCAAAACTGAAAGGCGAAGACACCCAGAAGAACAAGGCACTCAGAGGAAGACGCCTCAGGACTTAGAACATGTATAGGTTAGAGTCGTGCACATGCTCTTTTTTCCATGCCCTTTTTTCCCATAGGGTTTTTGGGATGGAGTTTTAGTGAGGTGTGCACGTGTGGTTTTCGAGGGCAGTCCTCGCAACTAGGTTCAAGTTGTATTGTGTCTCTTCTAGTATGAGCATCTACTAGGTCATATAGTACCAGCCATAACCTAGTGGATGAGGGGCTACTGTGGGGACATGCCATAGTCATATGGGCAAAGTCCCCTAGAAGAGGCCCAACTAGCGCCATTGGAGTGGCATGTAAAACACACCCCCACCAAGGGGTCACTTGTAAACTTCCTCTTGCCAATTTAATGCCAAGACCATGAGGGCAAGGGGGCTCTCTCCTCTCCCATTCATTTTCTTCGCAAACCCTAGCCGCCACCTCATTCTCCCCTCTCGCATGTTGGAGCCTTCGTCGCAGGGCCTTCTCCATGGAGCCTTCTCCATGGATCCTCTACACCAAACCATTGTCATGGATCCTTCTCCGTAGAGCCTTCGCCAAGGAGCCTTCTTCTGCCTTCGTCAAAAGACCTTCTCCGGCCTTCGTCACAAACCTTCTTTGACCAGCCTTCGTTGACGTACCTTCTCCAGTGGACCCTTCGTTCGTGACCTTCGTCCAGGGCCTTCGTCTAGGACCTTCATCCAGGACCTTCGTTGGGAGACCTTCTCCCGCCGACCTTCGTCTGGGACCTTCATCCAGGACCTTCATCGGGTGACCTTCTCCCGCCGACCTTCATCCGGGACCTTCGTCGGGAGACCTTCTCCCACCAGCCTTTGTCCGGGACCTTTATCTAGGACATTCGTTGGGAGACCTTCTCCCACCGACCTTCGTTCGAGACCTTCATCCGAGACCTTCGTCGGGGGATCTTCTCTCTTCGGCATTCTCCGAGAGACCTTCCCACACCAGTCTTCTCTAGAACCTTCATCTAGGACCTTCGTTGGGAGACCTTCTCCTGCCAGCCTTCGTCGACAAACCTTCTTCGGCTGGGCCTTTGTCACGGACCTTCTACGGCTGGCCTTCACGGAGGGACCTTCTCCAGCTAGCATTCACCAAGGAGCCTTCTACTCTCTAACCTATTCGGGATGCTTGTCCAATACTAGACACCATGTCTACGCTATCGACTACTACTCTAGTATCGATCAGAGTTATCCATCTTCATCAGGGCCCTCTACTAGAATATCTGCTGCAAGAACGAACGACGAACCCACAAGCAAATAAGAGTATAGCTTAACCAACCGAAAGACTTTTATACTGAAAGAACCACGAACACTTACTAAGATACCCGTCGAGGTACAAGCGGGGGAAGGCTACCAAGTCTGGTACTTCTTCCCCGAACTCTCCCTCACATCTCTCCATACTACCTTTCTAGAGCTAGCTAGGGCCTAAACCCATGGAGTGGTGATGCTCTTGCTCTTGCTTTGCTCTTCTTGTCTCTTGTGTGTTTTTTATCAGGAAGGAGGTGTCCTCCTTTTATAGGTGGAGGTGGGAGAGGCGGTAAGAGTCAACTGACCAAACCTTGGGCAAAATGGGGCAGGTGGGGGTGCGACCGCACCACCATGGCCTGGTCCAAATCAGCCCAACTTCGTTGGGTAGCCTCATGTGATCCTCTGGACTTGACCCATGGTGGTTTAGCGCGGAGTTGAGTTGGTTTGGATTGATTTTGGGCTTGTTCTCCACTTGTTTTGGGCCCTGATTTGCCTGGTAAGTTGGCCTTCTCCCCTTGGCTCATGTCGGGTGTTTGTTTTGCTAAGTTCTTTGTGTACTTTTGGCACATTTCTTGTGTTATCCTGATATGTCCTCTTGCAAATGGTAAATCACTAGAACTCATGGATTCATTAGTTATAAGTCTTAATTCTAAGTTTGGTGTTCATTTGTGCAAGTTTTAGATGAGAGTTGGCAGTTAGTAATAAGAGTTAAGGACCGCCAACATTGCTCAGGCCAGCCTCCCCATTCTTCTTCGCCTTGTCATCGCCAGAGAGTGTAGCCGAAGCCTCGGAGTCCATGTCAAAGTTGGCGGCAGGGCATCTCCTACCTCCTCTCCACTTCGTTTTCTCCCTCCTCCACCCTCAATCCTAATCACCTGTCATGCATCGGCTTAGCACGAATTTGGTACTTCCATGGCCAGATCACATGCTTAGGCTTGTGGATCAGTTCCCTCCCCCAACCCCCAAATGGCTTGTTCCAGCACTGCGGCGTAGCACTAGGTGAACATAGTCGTTGTGGGGGTGTGCTGCATGGGCGGTTGACAGATCTCGATGGTTATGATATGTGGTGGCGGCGTGGTAGGCCGGATGCACATCGGGGATTGATGGATCTGGTGTGCTACTGGATCAATTGTTTTTGCCCAGTGGAAGACGATGGCCAAGTGGTGTGTCATGGATATCCCGATGCATCCTTCAGCGGGCTCTGGCAAGGGCTCGGGTGGGCGACAACGTCCTGGCACTCACACCCGCCAACGCAGTGGAAATTTTGTGGCTTGAGCCTAGATGTGCATCTGTGGTGGCGGCGATGGCCAAGGCTCATAGATGACGACGACCAATTTGGCTAGTGATGGCCCTGCTCTTGGGCAGCCATATCTATGGCTATGTCCTTGGATTTGCTCAATGGTAGCACATAGACGTCGCATGGTGGCTTCTACGGTGGTGGGCTTTGTAGGAATGGCGGTAAAAAGTTTTTTGCGTGGTTGTAGTGGTCTAGGTGTTGTGGACGTGTTGGCGAAAGACTTGCCGGTGATCTTACTGGTCTTGACTGAAAGGATCAAGATGCCCAAGAGGGGGGGTGAATTGGGCTTCTCTAAAAATTAATTGCAAGAATTAAATCCTACAAGCCGAAATTCACCCCTAGTGCCTACTAGTGTTCCTTGTGATTATTCCAAAAAAAAGTTTTGCACCCTAAGTTCCAATCCTAGTCTAGCATGGCAATTCTAGAAAAGTAAAACAAGCAATAAAAGTAATACGAGAAAGTAATTGCTTGAAAGTAAGGGTTAGGAACACGGCGATGTTTTCCCGAGGTATCGGAGAGTCGCCACTCCCCACTAGTCCTCATTGGAGCACCCGCGCAAGGGTATAGCTCCCCCTTGATCTGCGCAAGGATCAAGTGCTCTCTATGGGCTGATTCTTTGACACTCCGTCGCGGTGAATCGCCCAAAACCGCCCACAAGATGAGTTGGGTCATCCACAAGCTCCACCGGATGATCACCAAACTCCCAATCACCACCAAGCCGTATAGGTGATGGCGATCACCAAGAGTAACAAGCAAGAACTCTCACTTGACCACAACAAGCCTAATGAGAAGGTGGATGCACACTTGCTACTCCCTAGTCACTAATGAGGGATCTCAAACTTTGATTCTCAAAACACAACCCTCACTAGAGCTCTTGCACATCCTTGCACTTGAAAGGTGTTTCTCAGCTGATCAAATGAGCAAGAGGACCTCTAAAAGAGGTGTAGGGGATGTATTTATACACCCCACTGTCAATTCCAACCGTTACCTGCCAACTCAGCAAAAAACGTGCTGACCGGACGCGTCGGTCGATGTGACCGGACGCGTCCGGTCGATGGCAACGGTCGAAATTGAAACCGACAGCTCTGAGTGACCGGACGCACCGATCAGGGGTGACCGGACGCGTCCGGTCGTGCAAGGACATTACTGTACTTTGACCGGACGCTCGGTCGAGTCCGATCAGTGATGACCCGACGCATCCGGTCAGCGAAGTACCTTACTAGAACGAGACCGGACGCACTGTGGATGCGTCCGATCATTTTTCAGTCGCGTCCGATTAGTTCACTTACCCTCTGTGACACGTGTCAACACGATCAACGCGCCCGGTCCTCGCAAGGACCACGTCCGGTCAACCAAGTTGAAACGCAGTAACTGTCAGCACTGACCGGACGCTTCCGGTCAAGACAGAGACCGCGTCCAGTCAAGGGTAGACGGTTCAAACGACTTCGAAACGCGACGCAACTTGAACCGTGTTTCTTCCAACTGAACTTTGGGCTTCACTTGAGCTACCTAGTGCTAAGTTTGACAAGTGTGCACCACACCTAAACAAAAGACTCACCTAGGTCAAGCTACTCGCTCATGCCCCCCTTTATAGTACGGCCAAAGGAAAAAAGCGAAGATCCTAACGACTATTCCGAACGTAACTCAACACCTCGACATCCGGAACTAACCGTCCTTAATCTTGACGTTAATCCTTTGAAAACAGAAACGATTTCCATCAAGGGGCATGAATACCATAGTGCCCAAAGCAGTTACCATTCCCATGACCTAACTTACCAAAGTTTCTGCAAAACACACGTTAGTCATGGTAATAATGTGTTGTCATCAATTGCCGAAACCAACTCTCGGGGCCTAGATGCTTTCAATCTGCCCCTTTTTGGTGATTGATGACAACACTTTGATTCAGTAGATTTAAGAGTTCACATAAGCAAAAGGCAATAAGCACAAGGGGTTAGGAATTGCTTATGTGCTCCAAGCCAACAGGGTGTACTCATAAGATAAAACATGAAGAGTTAGTACACAAAAACATAGCTCATATGAAATCGGAGTAAGGCATGGAAGCAAAACCTTATTAGCTAGAACCAATCAAGTGACATGATATATAATAGCAACAAGATAATCCACATGACTCAAGTATCTCACAAGCACACATGTCACAAAATGCAAGTGCGAGAAAATAAACATGATGCATGAATGTAGCACACAAAGAAAACAAAAACCTCTCTCAAAACTCCCCCTGAATCCACTCTCTCTCCCCCTTTGACATCAAGAGCCAAAAAGCTAAGGATCCGATGGAGGAATAGAGGCAGTCGTGTCAGGTGCCGAGGAGCATGGAGTGATCACGAACTGAGAAGTGTCCTCCTCTGACTCTGAGCTGTCAGGCTGACCCTCTGTAGATGCACGTGGTAGTGAAGCAGTCTAGGTCTGTAATGCAGGAGCATGAACTGATGATGTCGTAGCAACAAGAGCTGTAGTCTATGTCACCTGAGCCTGAAGAGCACCAACTGTGGGAGGATCTGTCGAGGCAACTGACGAAGGCACTGTCTCTGTAGTCCCGGTCTCTGTCACTGGAGGAGCCACAGTCTCTAAAGCTGACATCCCTGAAGTAGTCACAACTGTGGTATGCGAGGGTGTCGGCTGACCAGTCAACTCACTGTAGGATGCACTCAAATCAGTGGAGAATGGAGTGCCTGTCAGTAGGTGAGGCCTGAGCTGAACTATCACACCCCAAAATTTTTCATTTTGGGTTGTGCGTGAAAACATTAAATAAAATAAAAATAATTTAATATTTGTATAAGGTTTTTCAAGATAATTAAGTTTTTTTCTAATTTAAATATAGAAAGTTGGGGGTTTAGAACTTTTTCATATTATTTTGATAGGCTTTTGTGATGTAATGTTTGCTTGTTGTGTGACTTTCAGTGTTGTGTTCGTGAAAAAGGTTTAAACCGTGTTTAGTAAGTCGTTTACTTTTCTTCGGCTTGTCTCTGCCGTTTTCCATAATCAAATCTTTGCTTTCTTGATCTTAACCTTTCCTTTTGGAGCTTCCCAAAAACCTTTCCATGTATTCTGGATCACTATTTATGCTCATAATTCATGAACCTATATATCTCTGAAAATTTATCCTGAATATTTCTTTTGAGGCTTTAGGGTATTTTTCTTGTGGCTTAAAAACTAATAATTCTTGAGTTTTCTAGAATTGGTTTAGTCATGAAATTAAATAACTCCAAAATCTTCATACCAGTCAATCAAGGCCCGTACCACTCTCTCGATCTCGTTGACACTTAGAAATCTTTTTCTTTTCAACTATTTCTTTTAATCCTTGTAATCTCTGCCTTTGACGTGATCACAATCCAGGAAGGCAAGCCAAAGTCACGTGTATACGTGTATATGAGCCAGACCTCTTTACCCAAGGTGTACCTTACATGCTTGCACGTGTATTAGCATGTGTATTAGCTTTCCATCTTTGACTCCCTAATAATCACGCCATGCACCGAATCAATCTGCTCTGTGTTGCTGGCATCCATGCACATGTATCTGAATCTTGCCTTTTACAAGTCGATCACGTTACGGCTGATCTCTTGAGTTAATTTTGTACATGTCATATATGTCACGTTGCCGTATCTTAAATAGACATATATATAATAAGCCATCACAAAGCCAATGCCGCCCTTGTATATACATATATATGTCCAGGTAGCCTTTTATACTCAAAGAAAATCTGGGCCTTTTGACATTGTAACATCCATGCTTATTTAGGCCCATATCTGTTAGCCTATATATATCTATAGCATGTTGAAGGCCGCATCTTTGCCCTAGCGGGTTCCAGCCGCCGCCGCCGCAGAAGCCTTGCTCGCCTAGCCGCAGCGGCCGCCCGTGTTGGATCCCGCCGAACCAGGAGCCGACGCCACCGCAGCCATGCACGTCGTCTGAAGCCTCTCCGCCGTTCACGAATCACTGCCTAGCTCTTTGTCGAGGAAGCTGCAGTCCGCCTGCCGCCGTCGTACGTAATCTGCCGCTGCCTCGCTGACCTAGCATCTCACCGAGAGGAAGAATTCACCGCCGCCGATGTCCAGCTACATCCGATGGGTACCTCTGGTATGTGCTGCCATCTTCACCGGCCTCTTTGCTGCTGCTGAGCCTAATTGTTCGTCGTCTCGTCGACTCTGCCTTTGTGCCATGTATGGTCGAATTCGTCATCAAACTTGATCGGTGAGAACTTCAGGCACAAGTTCATCTCTCTCCATCATGTGAATTGCACCGGCTAGATCTTCTGATTTTCTGCTCTTTCCATTCACTATTGCAGCCTGCCGACCATCCTCCGTCTTCGAGCGAGCAAAGGCATGTCTGCATACGTATCTGCTTAGCAGCAGGAACAGTAGGACTTGCACAACACGTACGTCTGCCTGGCGCTGCATCCTTTGCCGATTTTCTTCTAATCATCTACCTCCAGCCAATGGTAATTTAGCCATTTAATTATTCAAATATATATCTTTCGTTTGCTCTCCAACTCAACGCCTATTAAGTTCTATAATCAGCTCCTTCAGAAATCACCCATAGGGTGCACATGATGGCTATATACTGCACGCAAGGATGGTTTGCCCATAAAGAAGCAGAATCGCCACCATACGTACCTGTTGTTAGATCGTTTTACTCTTAGAATCGCGATAACATTGTATGTGTGTTAGTGTTGATGTTTAATGTCACATTTTCCTTTGTGAATTTAATTTAAATATTAACTTGATTAAGATTAATGTGCAACTAGCTTTCTAAATTAATTAAAAGCAATATAGGATTGTCACGTGGCCTTTTGTAAATGAATATTAAATTGATTAATATCAACTTAAGTATGTTTTGATTATAATTTGTTTAGCTTCAACACAATCATATAAAACATGTTTAGATGCTCTCTCGTATTCTTTTCTTTTGGCAAGGAAAAAGTTTAACTTGATTAAATTATACACATTGTTTATAAATAAAATATGAGTAGTTTCAACTCGGTGTTGAGTCCAAATATGATTTGTCTAATCTGAACTAATTACTTTTCCATGATCTTGTTAGCTAAAATAAATCAAGCATGTAGTGGTTCCTTTTATAATATAAATATTCCGATAGTCTTTTTTCCTTTTAACGATAGTTCCGTTATCGACGTTTCTTGTGTTCTCATGATCGTAGCCGGTAGCTCTCTTTTAGTACGCTATTTTCTCTCATGTGATGTACTATTCTTAGTTGCTTTTATTGTTGTTTGTATGTTTGCCTGTGCGTGGTGCTTGCTATGAGTAGAATAAAAACCGTTCATGAGCGCTGAAGATCAAGAGGGGATGACTAGAAGATAACTGAAGGTTCTCTAAGCAAGTTGCTTTGGGTGTAAAGCAAGTTCAAGGCAAGTATAACATGGGATTTCCTTGTTGTCCTATTCACAGAAAATATTATTCATATGTATGTGTCTTCCTTGACAACCATAGAGATTATAACTTAGCTATTGATATCTTATTTCCTTGTCACCTATGGGACTTTGCATTGGGTAGCTTTTGCTAGCGCTGAACATAAACTATGATCTTGTAATATGATTAATGGAATATGCAACAACACTAAAAGATGACTTTTTAATTACTATTTGAAGAGGGCTAGAGCATGGTGCTATTCTTCTTGGTGCTCTAGTTTCTCTCCATAAGGACTCATCTGTGGACGAACATCCGGGATTGACAGTACAACTGTGAGGGCTATATGGCTCTGGCTTTAGTCAAGTATGAGGACCTTTTCTAGCTTGTTAGTGGTAACCTTTTTGGCGTAAGAATGGCTTGACGAATCGGGTATAGTGCGGCCTCTGTCCTTATGTGTATAGGCTGCGTGTCATTGTGCCATTTGGAAGGGGGCTCTACATCTGTTTGCCGAGTGAATCTAATGGCCCTAACTTGTTAGATGAACCTTTGAAAGGCTTCATAGTGTTTCCCTGCCTGCTCACCTTGGAAGTGTTTTGGGAGTCGCGATCCCGGGCATATGGGTAATCACGACTCACAGTGAAAGTGTACACCTCTGCGCAGAGTTTAATAAACTGGTATACTAGTCGTGCTCACGGATACGAGCGGCCTTGGACCTTCATAGAATAGATGAACATTTATTGGTTTAATATGTGTTTTGCTATTCGTTATTCATATTTACATTGATCATATGTTTATTGTGGGATTAATGCAAACTTGATGCTACTCATGTAATAAAATTGTGACAATTAAAAGCTAAATGCAGTCAAACCAGTGTCTAGCCTTTTGAGCCTCATGAACCCTTTGTTATACTTGTTGAGTTCGACATGGACTCACTCTTGCTATTTCCACCACACTCCAGTGTGTATTGAGGTGCTGCTTAGAAGAAGGATGAAAGTGTAGTTGAGTTTTAAAAAGTCTTTTTGAAGTGTTTGGCATACGGAGCCCCCAGTCAGCCGTCCCTAAGAAGAATGGAGCCCGAGTAGAAGCTTAGCCACCATTCTGCGATACTCTGATAGTTGTAAGTGTTAATATAGTAAGTATTCCGCTTTATAGAAACATTGTTTTGATATCTCTATTCTGTTGTTGTATGTGTGGACTTCCTGGGCACACATATAACGAGTGCTTGGTCTTCTTTCGAAAACCGGGTGTGACATGAACTGGTGGAGTGAACCCCATCTAAATGGGAGTGTACCCTGGGGACTGAAATCTCTAAGGGACCTGCTGCTGGGGGGAGGTAAACTGAAAGCTCGGCTGTCCCTGACTCTGAAGTCCACTGGACTGTGACGCTGGAGTAAGGACAAACGGAGGTGGAGGAACCCCAACAGTGACAATGTGTCATAGAAGCTCAAGGTACTGCTGCAGGGTGGTTGCCTGCTGTCTCTGGATCTCAAGCTGCTACCTCTGAAACTTGTCCTGCCGAGCCTGAATCTGAGCGAATGCAGCTGCGTTATCTTGAGCCTGTCGCTGCAGCTGAACCTCCTGCCTCTCCTGAGCCTGGGTCAGCCTCTCAAGGATAGCCACCATGGCTGAGTCTGAGCAGGAGGCTGAACCTAAACCACCGCCCTCATGGTCGTGAGACCGAGGAGAGTAGTACCGAGGAATAGGCTGATAGTCCTCATCTATGCTGTCAGTGGCGTCATCCTCGTCTAGATCAGCTGGCTGAGCATCTAGATCTGCAAGCTCGGCCTCTGCAAGGCCCTCAATTGTCTCGTCCTGCTCAGCTGTAGTCTCTAGAACCTCTGCCCTCTGACGCTGTCCCAGTCTAGGTGCCTACTCTCTAGTGATAGAAGCCCACAACTGTCGAATGTCATACTTAGGGAATGCAGTAGTGGTGTCTGAAATCTCAGCTCTAATCTCAGCAAGTAAGTCACAAGCAGACCGTATCAGGAAGCAAATCCAGTGGGCATAGGGTAGCTGACGGTGACCCATGAAGCCCTCTACCAAAGTGTCCTCCATCTCACAGAGCATCAGATCCCAAATGTCAAACGATGCCTGAGAGATGAGGTGATGGACTACCCATAGCTGCATACGTGTCAGGCCCTCTCTGTATCCCAGCCTCGGAAGTAGTGTCTGCCTCACAATAGCATCCAGCACGCGGGCAAGGGGAGTCAAGCTAGCAGGTGTACGTCTGGACCCCTCACCAAACGGCTCACGAAAGCAAGGCCTGATCAGGTCTGTAGGTGGCACTGTGCCTCTGTGTGGACGCCTCGGTGGTGAAGTCTGACCAAAGCACAACTGGTGAATCTTCGTCTCTGAAGCAGGGAGCCTGAGAATCTCCCGTACCCTGGTGTTGTACAACCTGCGGTCACGGCCTCGGAATGCAAAGTGAATGAACTCGTGAGTAGGGTCAATCCAAAGTGAGGAATAGAACTCTCTGACCCAAGTACTGCAGTAAGCTCTAGTCCGTCCTAGAAAATCTGACAGTCCCAGTAAGAAAGAAAGGTGTGGACGGAGCTGCTCACCAACAATAGCAACTAAAGCCTCAAGTCAACAACCTCTCTGAAGTCTGAAAGCAATCCCACTGTCAACATAGGCTCTGTAGAAATCCTTGTGAAGAGGTGTGTAGAAACCCTCTGAGGCTCGGGGGTCCCGCTGAGGTGGGAACCACCGACCAATCTCGACAAACCTGAGAGCCTGGACCTATCGTGCTGTAGCTCCCCTCAGGTCAAAGTGCTCGACTGGAGGGTGACCTCGAGCTCTGAGAGGTGGAAGACCTCCACGTCGCTGACCCTCTGGCCTAGGTGTCACCTGAGCACGCGTACGTCCTGAGCGACGACGCGGTGGAGTTTGTATGGTCTGCTCCTCTGTCTCCTCTGTCTCCTCTGTGGGCTACTCTGTAGGCTGGTCCTCAGTCTCCTTAGTAGCCTCTGTACTGAGCTGTCGACCTTCAAGATGAAAGCGACGCTCGCCAATGTGAATGACACTACCTCTGCCACCTCTCTCTGCTAGATCTGCCGCATCAGCTACTGCCTGTGCTATCTCTGCCTTAGTGAGTGTCCTCTTTCTCTTCTTGGCGGCAATCTTCTTACGCTTGCCACGGGCAACCTCTGTCAAACGAGGAGGACTCTCGTCCCTGTCATTCGGTGCATCACCAGCATTCTTGCAGCAAACCATGCTGACTAACCTTTGTGACTGAGAAACCCTGATAGTGAAAGATGATGAGCTGACTCTCGTGAGGCTTGGCCTCAATCCGTATCCGCAGGCTTGGCCTCGGATTCAAAACTGACCAAGAGAATCAACGACCACACACAAGGCACCGACAGGACTCTCTACAAAGATAGAATAGATAGAGCTACCTTTAAGCAATATATTTTAACTAATAGATGAGCGAGGTCCTTATGAAAGCAAGCATACGAGATAAGAAAAGAATAGATCATGATATGCTACCTTAGATGAGCGAGACTCCGGTGAAAAGGTGAGGGACCTTGACACGCGAGGGTTTCACGAAAACGATGGACGAGCGCTGGAGTGCCGAGACAAACAAAGGATGAATTAGAATACGACGGGATTTCATCGGCAATCCAAAAAGTACGTCAAGTAGATGCGAAACAACCTCGCAGAGACGAAGTTGCGCGAAGGGCCTTCGCCGGAGGACGGCCGAAGAAGAGTGATGACGTCGGCGAAAGCTAGGGTTGGAAGCAGCACTGTGGACGTAGCACGCGGTTCCTAGGGTTTTGGAGCAGTGAAGGATCACGGGCAGTGGATGGAGGAGCACGGCTACGGCGCGGGGACAGCGGCAGAAGGCGCGGCAAACGGTGGTGGCGCGTGGCCTGAGCGGCAGTGGTGGAGGCACGGCGGAGCAGTGGCGGTACGGCGGTGGCGCGGCTGCAGAGGAGAGCAGTTGCAGCAAGGCGCGGCTGCGGAGGAGAGCGACTGCGGCGGCTCCGGCGCGGCGCGGCACGGCAGGAACAGAGAGGAGCGGGTGGTGCGGCAACAATGGCGAAGGGCGGTGCTAGGGCTAGGGTTGGGGTCTCCGATTCAAGAGAAATGGCTGAGGTGAGCGGATGAAGAAGAGAAAGAGAAAAAAGATGAACGGTTAATAGAGGCTCAGATCCGCTTTTCACAGGATGACCGGACACGCTGATCGCCTGACCGGACGCACTGCAGAGGCATCCGGTCAAAGTCTAGTAAGCTCCTGGCGTGACCGGACGCGTCCGGTTAGAGCTGATCGGACGCGAACAGAGTCCAGTCAGAGTACACCCGGGAAACCAACACGCATGACCGGACGCGGTGGTGGGGTCCGGGACCGGACGCAGTGGTCACAGCGTCGTGTCTGGTCCAGCGTCCGGTCATAGGTCCTTGAGAATTGTCTTCGGCTTGACCGGACGCACTAGTGGTAGCCGGGACCGGACGCGGTGGTGAAGCAGCATTACGTCCGGTCCAGCGTCTGGTCGCTGTTTTTCACCTTTCTTCATTCCAATCTTCGACGCTACTTCTCCCAAACAAGTTCCAATTCAAAGAGACTCAAATAAACACCAATTGAAACCTGATATGAGTGACCTCTCTCAAACCCTCAAGTTTTTCAAAATATTTGCCTTAGGCTAGTATTATTTTTAAGAAAGTATGCGATAAACACCCGAGGAGCAATGTATGGCAATGCAATAGAGTTTATGAACCCATGGGAGCGTCAAATGCTCTCTCTATCCATGGACGAACACAGAGGTTGCTCAAAGCCAAACCGAAAAGAAATGACAAAGCAACAACCATGCAAATGCAATGCAAAGCAAGAAAGTAAAGCTAGGTTTCTTGTCAAGTTTGATCCACGGTTAGGCTTCTTCACTCCTCCAAAGGAGGGTTATCGTAACCGTATTAGACAAGTCCTAGATGCATTACAGAAATTTAAACATGACATATAATACAATGCAATGCAAGGGACAACACAAGCTCATTTTTTAAAGTTATTAGAATCAAGCACATTTAGTTCACTTCTCAACCTACAAAAGGTAGCCTCATCCAATGGTTTAGTGAAGATATCCGCTAATTGGTTTTCAGTTCTTATACCTTGTAGTGATATATCATTTTTAGCAACATGATCTCTTAGAAAGTGGTGGCGGATATCAATGTGCTTGGTGCGTGAGTGTTGTACCAGATTATTAGCAATTTTAACGACACTTTCATTGTCACATAAAAGTGGCACCTTATCAAGAACAACACCATAGTCTAGAAGGGTTTGCTTCATGTATAAGATTTGTGCACAACAAGCCTCCGCGGCAATGTATTCCGCCTTGGCGGTGGACAAAGCCATACTATTTTGCTTTTTAGATGACCAAGATACTAAAGACCTCCCAAGCAAATGGCACCCTCCGGATGTGCTTTTTCTATCAATTTTGCAACCGGCATAATCCGAGTTGGAATAGCCAACTAGTTGGAATCTAGCTCCTTTGGGATACCAAAGACCAATGCTTGGGGTGTGCTTAAGATATCTTAAGATTCTTTTTACGGCACTTAGGTGAGGTTCTCTAGGGCACGCTTGAAAGCGAGCACACATGCACACACTAAACATGATATCAGGCCTAGATGCGGTAAGGTACAACAAGCTACCAATCATAGAACGGTAGAGAGTTTGATCAACCGGTTTACCTCCCTCATCTAGGTCGAGATGTCCATTAGATGGCATTGGGGTCTTGATTGGCTTACAATCCTCCATCTTGAATCTCTTGAGAAGATCCTTGGTATACTTTTCTTGAGAGATGAAAATCCCTTCTCTCATTTGCTTGACTTGAAAACCAAGGAAGAATGTAAGTTCACCAATCATAGACATCCGAACTCCTTCGACATCAATTCACCAAATTCCTTGCAATAATCTTCATTTGTTGATCCGAAGATAATGTCATCAACATATACTTGACAAATGAAGATCTTCCCATTAAGCTTCTTGGTGAATAGTATGGTGTCGACTTTCCCAATAGTGAAGCCCTTCTCAATGAGGAAGTCCCGGAGGCGCTCATACCACGCTCTAGGGGCTTGCTTCAGCCCATATAGCGCCTTGGACAACCTATAAACATGATTAGGATATCTAGGGTCTTCAAACCCGGGAGGTTGATTAACATAGACTAGTTCATTTATGAAGCCATTTAAAAATGCACTTTTCACATCCATTTGATATAGTTTTATTTCATGATGCGATGCATATGCAAGAAGGATACGAATGGCTTCAAGTCTTGCAACGGGTGCAAAGGTCTCTCCAAAATCAAGACCTTCAACTTGAGAGAACCCCTTTGCAACTAGTCTTGCCTTGTTCCTCACAACTACGCCTTGGTCATCTTGCTTGTTGCGGAACACCCACTTGGTTCCAATGACTCTTGCACCTTTTGGATGCTCCTCAAGTGTCCAAACTTGATTGCGGGTGAAGTTGTTCAATTCTTCGTGCATTGCATTCACCCAATCCGGATCTTGAAGAGCTTCTTCTACATTCTTAGGTTCAAGACAAGAGACAAAAGAGTGATGTTCAACAAAAGAAGCAAGCTTTTGAGATCGAGTCATTACACCCTTTGTGGGACTCCCTATGATGAGATCTTGTGGATGTGCTTGAAGTAGAGGTGAGTGTCTTATTTCAACCACTTGAGGGGGTTGGGGAGCATCAACATCTTGAGCTTGTGCCTCAGCTTGTTCATGAGAGACATGAGTGTCTTTATTTTCAACTCTCTCATTCTTATCATCATCTTGAGGCACATATGATGAAGATGGTGGATTGACAATTTGTACATCGTCTTCATCGTCTTTAGGATTGATGTCTCCCACCGGCATGTTCTTCATTGCCTCCCTCAATGGTTCATCACCTACATCATCACAATTCTCAATTGCTCCTTGGGAGCCGTTAGATTCATCAAATTCCACATCATATGTTTCTTCAACCAAACTGGTGGCATGGTTAAATACTCTATATGCTTTGGACTTTGATGAGTAACCAACAAGAAAACCAATATCACAACGTCTTTGAAACTTCTCTAGGTGTTGCCGCTTCTTATAGATGTAGCATTTGCAACCAAACACCCGAAAGAATGAGACGTCCGGCTTCTTCCCATTTAGCAACTCATAGGGGGTCTTGCCAAGAAACTTTTGTAGGAAGAGGCGATTTGATGCATAGCATGTGGTGTTGATTGCCTCAGCCCACAATTTTTCCGGTGTGTTATACTCATCTAGCATTGTTCTTGCAAGGGTGATCAATATCCGGTTCTTTCTTTCAACTACACCATTTTGTTGAGGAGTGTAGGTTGATGAAACTTCATGCTTGATTCCAATCTCATCACAATAAGCTTCAATGTTTGTGTTGTCAAACTCTTTGCCGTTGTCACTTCTAATCTTCTTTATCTTGACTTCAAATTCATTTTGAGCTCTCTTTGCAAACTTCTTGAAGCAATCGGCCACTTTGGATTTGTCATGAAGAAAGAATGTCCAAGTGTATCATGAATAGTCATCCACAATCACAAGACAATAAAGATTTCTACCCAAGCTCTTGTAAGTTGTAGGACCAAACAAATCCATGTGTAGAAGCTCTAACACTCTTGATGTTGACATGTAAGCTTTTGTTGGATGAGTATTTGCAACTTGTTTGCCGGCTTGACATGCACTACAAGGTTTGTCCTTCTCAAACTTGACATCTTTCAAGCCTCTCACTAATTCTTTCTTCAATAGCTTGTTGAGAGTGTTCATTCCAACATGAGCTAGCCTCCTATGCCAAAGCCACCCAAGTGAAGTTTTGGTGAACAAGCATGTCATCAAGTTTGCATCTTCGGAGGTGAAATCAATAAGATAGAGATTGTTGTATCTAAAGCCTTTGAAAATCATTTGATTGTCATCTATCTTTGAGACTACCACTTCATTTGGTGTGAATAAGCATTGATAGCCAAGGTCACAAAGTTGCCCGACGGATAGTAGATTGAAACTCAAGGAAGCAACATAGAGCACATTTGAAAGAAAATGATCATTTGATATTGCAATCTTGCCTATACCCTTGACTTTGCTCTTTGAATTATCCCCAAATGTGATCTTCTCTTGACATTCCCCATTCTCTTCAAGTGAGGTGAACATATGAGGGTCACCGGTCATATGTTGAGTGTAACCACTATCAATAACCCAATGAGATCCACTGGTCTTATAGTTCACCTACACACAAGAGATCAAGCTTTTTGTTTAGGGACCCAAACTTGAGAGGGACCCTTGACTTTCTCAACTAGTGACTTGGCAACCCAAATTTTCTTAGGCCTATTCTTGTTTGGGGGACCCAAGAACATGACTTTCATCTTTCCACTAGAATCTTTTCTAAGCATGTAGTGAGCATTGAAAGCAAAGGGTCTAGCATGCTTGGGCAAGGGCTGTGGTGGTGGAGTTTTGCACTCATGAGCAAAATGGCCCTCTTGTCCACACTCAACACATCTCTTTGGCTTGAGCTTTGACTTGCTTTGTTGTTGTTGAGTTTTAGCCTTCTTCTCTTGATTTGCTAAGTAACCAATGACACTTCTATCCATCTTCATGATAGTGTTCATGAGTAGCTCACTTTGCAAATATTGACCTCTTGTGAACTTGCTTAGGCCGGTCTTGAGATGCTCTTTCTCTTGCTTGAGCTTTTTGTTCTCCTCAATTAGTGACTCATTTGATGTTTGCTTTTCAAGAGCCATCAACCCTTTTAGCTTCTTGTTCTCATTTCTAAGCATCTCATTTTTACTCTTGAGCTTGACATAATCATCATGGTTGTCGGACTCAACCACATTCTTGCCTTGCCACTAGAGCCTTGCTCAATGCTCTCAATAATCAAGTCATCACATGATGTGGCTATATCAATCTTAACAACTTGGTTAGTAGCATCATGTGTCTCAAGAAAAAGCTCATTAGCAACAATAAGACTATCATAATTGATTTTCAATGAGGTATATTTGTCTTTTAGCAAGTTGTGCCTAGTGTTGAGCTCATCATGCTTCTTCTCAAGTTTATCATGTTCATCTCTAAGCTCTTTGTTAAAGGTTTTGAGCTCCTTGAGAGTAGAAGACATAATTTTATTTTGATCTTTAAGCTCATCACTAGACTTTTGTGCAATCTCCAGCTTTGATGAGAGTGATTCATTTTCATTTTGAAGCTCATCATTTTCATTTCTAGTTTTTCTTATGACTTTAGAGTATTTGTTTAGCAATTTCATAAGTTCATCATAAGAAGGTGCATCATATTCATCATCACTATCACTATCATCATCATCTCTCATTGTTTTGTACCTTTCGTTCACCCTTGGCCATGAGGCATAGGTGAGTAGTGGATGATGACGGTGAAGATGGCGGTGAAGATGTCGATGAAGATGATGATGGCCCAATCACAAATGCGGCGACCTTCTCTTTCTCGTCGTCGCTTTCATCACCGGAGGACTCACATGATGATTCAATGTCGGTGAGCCAATCACCAACAATATAAGCTTTACCTCCCTTCTTCTTCTTGTGAAACTCTTTCTTCTTGCCATCCTTCTTCTTTTATGGCTTGTTCTTCTTCTTCTTCTCATCTTCTTCATCACTAGAATCATTTTTCTTGCCCTTGTTCTTGTTCTTGTACTTGTCTTTTGGAGGCCTAGGGCATTGATGAGCTAAGTGACCAAGTTCACCACAATTGTAGCAATCCATCTCGGATATAGGCTTTCTTTTGCTACTTGTGAAGAACTTCTTCTTTCCATCGAACTTGATGCCACTCTTGTTGAGCTTCTTTAGCATCTTGGTGGTCTTTCTCACCATGAGTGCAAGTGATGCATCATCAATATCACTTTCACTTGAGCTTTCTTGCACGATCATGGCTTGGCTCTTCTTCTTTTTCTTGTCATGGCTAGCTTTGAAGGTCAAGTCCTTCTTCTTGGAAGATGATGAGCCCTCTTCTGGAGTGATGTGCATGTACATCTCATGAGCATTGATCTTTCCCAATACTTGTGTCGGTGTTGCGGTGGAGAGATCACTTTGGTGAAGCACAGTAACAATATGACCATACTTCTCAATGGGAAGTACACTCAATATCCTCCTTGCAACATCCGATGGACTCATTTGAGTGAGCCCGAGAGCATTGAGATCCTCTACAAGAACATTCAAGCGAGTGTATATGTCATTAGCACTTTCCTTGGGAAGCATCTCAAAAGAATTAATTTTCTTCAAAGCAATGTGATAGCGTTCCTCACGCTCACTCTTAGTTCCCTCATGGAGAGAACAAAGGTTTTCCCACAATTCATGAGCATTTTTTGCATTACGCACATGATTGAAGATATCCTTGCCAAGGCCCTGGTAGAGTGCATTTTTTGTCTTTGCATTCCACCGGTCGTACTTCTACTCGTCACCACTTGGGTTAGCGGGATCCTTGATTTCAAGAAGCCCTTCGGTGGCGGCTCTAAGACACCCAATATCTATGGCTTCGAGGTACGCCTCCATGCGGATTTTCTAATATGAAAAATCATCTCCCTCAAAGATGGGAGGTGGTCCTTCCCCATTAGACATCTTGCTCTAGGCGGTAAAGCCTAATTTAGGAGCAACTCGACTCTGATACCAATTGAAAGGATCAAGATGCCCAAGAGGGGGGGTGAATTGGGCTTCTCTAAAAATTAATTGCAAGAATTAAATCCTACAAGCCAAAAATCACCCCTAGTGCCTACTAGTGTTCCTTGTGATTCTACCAAAAAAAGTTTTGCACCCTAAGTTCCAATTCTAGTCTAGCATGGCAATTCTAGGAAAGTAAAACAAGCAATAAAAGTAATACGAGAAAGTAATTGCTTAAAAGTAAGGGTTAGGAACACGGCGATGTTTTCCCGAGGTATCGGAGAGTCGCCACTCCCCACTAGTCCTCGTTGGAGCACCCGCGCAAGGGTATAGCTCCCCATTGATCCGCGCAAGGATCAAGTGCTCTCTATGGGCTGATTCTTTGACACTCCATCGTAGTGAATCGCCCAAAACCGCTCACAAGATGAGTTGGGTCATCCACAAGCTCCGCCGGATGATCACCAAACTCCCAATCACCACCAAGCCGTCTAGGTGATGGCGATCACCAAGAGTAACAAGCAAGAACTCTCACTTGACCATAACAAGCCTAATGAGAAGGTGGATGCACACTTGCTACTCCCTAGTCACTAATGAGGGATCTCAAACTTTGATTCTCAAAACACAACCCTCACTAGAGCTCTTACACTTTCTTGCACTTGAAAGGTGTTTCTCAGCTGATCAAATGAGCAAGAGGACCTCTAAAAGAGGTGTAGGGGATGTATTTATACACCCCACAGTCAATTCCAACCGTTACCTGCCAACTCAGCAAAAAAACGTGCTGACCGGACGCGCCAGTCGACGTGACCGGACGCGTCCGGTCGATGGCAACGGTCGAAATTGAAACTGACAGCTCTGAGTGACCGGACGCACCGATCAGGGGTGACCGGACGCGTCCGGTTGTGCAAGGACCTTATTGTACTTTGACCGGACGCTTGGTCGAGTCCGATCAGTGATGACCGGACGCGTCCGGTCAGCGAAGTACCTTACTGGAACAAGACCGGACGCACTGTGAACGCGTCTGATCGTTTTCCAGTTGCGTCCGATTAGTTCAGTTACCCTCTGTGACACGTGTCAACACGATCAACGCGTCCAGTCCTCGCAAGGACCGCGTCCGGTCAACCAAGTTGAAGCGCAATAACTGTCAGCACTGACCAGACGCGTCCGGTCAAGGGTAGACGGCTCAAACGACTTCGAAACGCGACGCAACTTGAACCGTGTTTCTTCCAACTGAACTTTGGGCTTCACCTGAGCTACCTAGTGCTAAGTTTGACAAGTGTGCACCACACCTAAACAAAAGACTCGCCTAGGTCAAGCTACTCGCTTATGCCCCCCTTTATAGTATGGCCAAAGGAAAAAAGCGAAGATCCTAACGACTATTTCGAACGTAACTCAACACCTCGACATCCGAAACTAACTGTCCTTAATCTTGACGTTAATTCTTTGAAAACCGAAACGATTTCCATCAAGGGGCATGAATACCATAGTGCCCAAAGCAGTTACCATTCCCATGACCTAACTTACCAAAGTTTCTGCAAAACACACGTTAGTCATGGTAATAATACGTTGTCATCAATTGCCGAAACCAACTCTCGGGGCCTAGATGCTTTCATTGACAATGGCAATGCCTTCGGGCGCCGTTTTCCTTCCGGGAGGTGTTATCACGGCACTCCACAGCTCTCCTGCTGATCTCTAGGTAGCCTCGATGAGGTGGGTAGCATCGGTGATCCTCATCGTTTTCCTGCTTGGAGGCGTCGCCTCGAAGGTCTAGTCTATAACACTGAAACGTGCACACATAGTAATTCTCACTGACATAGTCTGATAGCAGTACATATATAGATGTGCGGCATCTCCCGATCGACGCGTGCACTCTATTTCTACAAAAATAACATAGTACGTATATAATCTCTATCTACTTAGGCACACACAATGCAACTACGCGTGCAGCTGACCGACGACGCTGCTAACTCTGGGTTGCAACCACGTCACTCACACCTAGCCGGCGGCGGCAGGGACGGTGGCCTGCGCGATCCTCCTGAGCTTGGCGATGACCATGACGAGCTTGCTGTTGAGGCGGCTGACGATGCAGCGCGGCAGCCAGCCGGCGGCCGGGTCCAGCTGCACGACGTAGGTGACGACGCAGGAGCCGGCGTCGCCGTCGAGCCTCTCGACGACCCAGCCGGACTGCAGCAGCAGGCTGCGGCCGACGACGACGGAGCCGCCGCCGGGCAGCAGGCCCGCGGCGATCTCCTTGGGCAGCGCGGCCACCGCGACCACGAGCGTGCCGTCGTCCATGGCCTGGCGCCGCTCGTAGACGACCAGATCCCGGCGCCGCGCGGGCCGGGCGGGCCGCCGGCTGGTGGAGGAGGAGGAGGAGGAGGCGTCGCCGAACTTGAGGTGGATGATGCTCAGGTCGTCGCCGAGCTCCCTGATGTAAGATGACTCCACCAGCTGGTCCGACTCCCACTGCTGCACTTGCACAAAAAAAAAACCAACAACTCGGGAATGTTACTATTGCATACTGTATAGGAGTACTACGGCCCAAATCTGATACTTTTAGGGTGGGCGAGCTTTTTTGGCCCACGATCACAGGCACAGTTAATAAAACAACCCTGGCTACCTGCTAATTATAACCTCTGTCCACGAAGGAATGCAATCGTGGAAAGCATGCCGGTCTTTACTAACTTTATAGTAAATAATATTAACATCTATCTATGTCTGTAAATAAATTTATTAAAAAATATATTTTATAACTAATTTAATGATACTTATTCTGTATCATGAATGTTAGTACTTTGTTATACAAATTTAGTTAAAGTTCAAATTGTTTGACTTCTCAAAAAGTTAAAATTGTATTTTATTTTATTTTTTTGATAGAGGGAGTACATTATTACAGGAGCCTATATATAAACGACTCACGCAATAGTTTAAGACTTAGCGACCGACAGCTAAGCTATTATGCAGTACAAGTTTGTGACTAGGGCCCCGTTTGACTATGCTGATAGCCGGCTAAAAAATAATGTTGGTTGATTTGCTGTGAGAGAAAAACACTGTTCCGGCTGAAAAAAAACGGATTATAACCGGATGAACGGGGCCTAGGTAGCGTTCCTAACCAAGCTATCTGCCAGCTAATTATCGTACCTAGAGTAGGAATAGCTCGGTAGAAGGACTGGTAATGCAACACAGCATATGGCCTGTTATTAGGTACGGGCCCAAAAGTGGTAAAGAGCCTCTAGTGCCAGATCGAGTCGAGACCGGCCCAGCCTTGGTGGCTAGTGCTACGTGGCAGCAGTCTGTACACTCATTTCCCAAGTGGCAAGCAAAAAGTTTCTACACAAGACGTGTTGTGAGTCCAAGTGTACTCATTCGGTCATTCCGTCCCCTACCACACGCACGTTATTATTGTCTTGTAAGTATATTGTGGTGCCAAGTCTAGCGTGACCCGGCATTCATTTGTACTGAGCTTCCAGCTGTATATATGTGGACTACCCAAACTCGGAGAAGTTAGAGAGTGAACTCATACAGTAATCATATACCACCGTGTATCCCTAATTACAGATTGTTTTGGCTTTTTCTGAATACATAGCGTTTGTTATTCACCTGGATATATGATACACGGGGTCTACATGTACGATAAAAGTTGTGTATTCAAACTTGTATATTCAAAGTCAACCGCCGGGTCGTCTCGTTCAAACTATTTGCATCCTCTTTAGTAGTTTTGACTGACAAACATAATAATCTTTTTGTCAAAGAAATACTTTGATATACAGTAGTATATCTTAACAAACCCAGCGTGTCTAGTTTCGTTATGTTTGGGAGCGCGCGGACGCAGTGCAGAGCAGAGAGCACACGCATGTGACTCAACGTGCGGCCACATGCACGCCTGTGCAGCGCACGCATCTACGTGAAGAATCTTAAGACTGTCATCCAAATGAAATGAAACTCAGATGAAACACTCGCTTTTAATAGAAAGTTTTATTTTATAGTTTTATAGGCATTTAATTTCATGACTCATAGAGAGTTGGTAATATAGATGAAACTCATTTCTTCTCTCTCTTCTTAAATACACTGTCATATCATCAAAAATACCTATGTAGTAACCTATTTAATGCAAATGAAACTCAAGTGAAACTCCCACGTAGACTCGACTAACTAATCATGCATGCATCTACCGACCCCAAACTTGCATTGTATTAATTCATTCACGCGCACGCACCTAATCAAAGTTAATAACTACTACTGTAGTAGGGGTGCCACCATCCTCGTACAGTCGTCCGTCCTACTCCTACCGCACAGCGGCTTTGTGGTCATGCTACTGCCTACTGCTGGTGCTCTGTTCCAATTGAATTGAATTGAATGCTCCGGCACCTATTTCTTTTGAAATTATCAGCCAAATCAGCCAGCCAGTCAGCAGTATTTTTCTCTCAAAAAAACCAGCCAGCAGTACTTTCGGCCACAGCCAAATCAGCCCAAGCGAACAGGCTCTTAGAGAAGTTTTAGGACTGACTACCCGCGGCCCAGGGACAGGTGTCAGATGTGGAACATGTCATGTGCAAGTAAATCTAGGTACTTGCCTTAGCGTTTCTTCACCATAAAGCTCATTTCCAACAATATTATTCTGAGCGTCCGTACTAATAAGCAAATATAAAGCTGAAACGGCCGCTCACAAAACTCTTGTGAACCATTTTTTTCCTGGCGGTATAGCCAGGTAATAAGAGAGCTGTCGCAAGGTGATTGGTAAGAAGAGTAGTTCCGGGTCACCGTTGGAGGGGATGGACGGTGCCTGTCTGCTACGTAGATTTCCCTACAAAAAGGCTTTAAGAATCACGGGTGTAGTTCCGAGTCGCAGCAGGGCTTCTAATTTAATTTAATTTATTTATTTACCGGAAAGAGTCACGAGCCACAGTGACTTACTGCCATCTGATCTAACTACCACCGTATTTTCATTTCATTCACCGGCACCGCCGGTCGCCAGCTTTTATTACCACCAAAAATGCTAGTACTATTTTTTTCCCGTGCGTCCAAGTAAGGGGGGCGTTTAGATGAAAAAAAAAATGGAATTTTGCTACTGTAGCACTTTCTTTTGTATTTGGCAATTAGTGTCCAATCATGGACTAATTAGGCTCAAAAGATTCGTCTCGTGATTTACAACCAAACTGTGTAATTAGTTATTTCTTTTATCTACATTAAGTGCTCTATGCATGCGTCTAAAGATTGATGTAATGGAGAGAGTGTAAAAATTTGGAATTTGGAAGGGAAGTAAACAGGCCCTAAGTTGACGACCCTAAAATTTGAGCAAATATGGACATGCCTGCCGATTGACAACTTGCTAGTACTCAAAGTGTTTCGTCAACATATATCTAGTGGACGCAGCTAACACACGCACGTTTGTCTTCCTCCTCTCGCCATATTGTCGTGGGCCGCCTTCTTTCTCCTCGCCTCCGGCACCCTACGCCCTTCTTCCTCTTCCCCCCCCCCCCCCCCCGTCAGCCCTGCGCCCTCCTTGTTTGCTTCAGTCTTCCTTCTCGCCCCTGGCCAGCGGCTCCCTTGACCCCACCCTCCTCCTCGTCCTCGCCCTTATTGCCGCCCACCGCACCGCTACGGCGCCCTAGGGTTTCTTGCTGGAGCTCCAAGGCCACCACCCTAGCGCGCCACGGCGGGATTTTCGCGGCATAGGCTGCGGAGCTCTGACAAAACCCTAGCGCACCTGCGGCGGCCGCCTTCTTCCCATCCTCCCTCCATCTTCTGCAACGAGCTTCTGCCATGGAGCACCCCTGCCCCGACCTAGCCCGGCTGCCTCCACCGCCGCCAGGACCCCTAAACCGCCCTCTCGACATCCCCACTGCCTAGCTGGCCTTCCTCCCCCCCCCCCCAACCCCTTCTGATATAAGCCCACCAGAGTTAGGGAAGAAGGAGGGTGGCGGTGGCATGGGCGAGGGTGTGTGCGGTGAGGAAGAAGAACAATGCAGTTGGTGGGACCCACCATGTGTGGCGTGCTAGGGAGGGAGAAGGTGGAGGTGGGCGTCCGGTGCACCTTCAAAATGCCCGGCCGCAACAAAGTCTTTACCATATCCAGTTGAAACAAACATTTTCTCCGATCATAACCAAAGTACTGGATAGTAACATAACAACGAAAGCCGCATTGCATTCAACGAAAGGCGGTTTTGATTAGCCAAGTCACGTGGACATAAAGTGCTGGTCCTAGAGCAAAGTGAGCATGGCAGGTCGCTAGCTTTTAATTAACCACAAGCGCGGCCTTGTGCAACGATATGGAACCCAAAGTCTTGGATTTGCGGAAGCCTTCCGCTGTGTCAATGAATCACTTCAACAGCCTTACTAGCTTTTGACCTAAAGTAAAGAAGTTTACTCGGAGCTACTTGAACTGGAAATGAAAAAGAAATCTTAGAATAATCAGTTTCCTCAAACCCTTTATAATACTACTCGTAGATTAACTATTAGTGTGTCGCGAGCGAATAGTAATTGATATACGCGCAGTATGGATGGTATGGACGTATGGTACCTTGGCGGCGTCGACGGCGTTGGCGACGACCATGAACTGCTCCGGCGAGACGTCCTGCAGCAGCCACCGGCTCCGGAAGACGTGCGCGGGCCCCGTCCGCCGCTTGGATATCTCGACGCCGTTGTGGTACACCAGCACCTTCCACCCGTCGTCGCCATCGCCGTCGGTGCCCCGGCCGGAGTCGGACGCCGCCAGCAGCTCCTGGATGCAACTCTCGCTCGCGTAGCTCACGTACCTCCGCAGCGAGTCCTCGCTTATAGACCTAATTAATTTCATATTCATAGCATGCACATCATCAGACCAATGCAAGTGACCGATCCATGAGAACCAACACTGTAATGTAATTAACCAATGATTCCTTCATTCTCACCAAGCTAGCCAGCTAGCTAGCTATAGGTGATGGATCGTACTTTACTTAGGCGATGATTAGAGCAAATAGACCTATGTAATTGTAATGTAATCAATGAGGAAGAGCAAAAAAAAGATGGACAAGCCAGATGGAATGTGAAATGATTTTGGTGTCAGAGTAGGATGTCACCATGATCTGGAGCAGGCAGGTGCTGCAGAAGGGGAGGGCAGAGAGCTGCCGCCACTGCTCATGCTGTTGGCTCTGCTCTCTGCAGGGCTCTGAAACCCGCCGCCGCCGCCACCGCCACCGCCACCGCCGCCTTGCGCTGGCGACGATACGCCGATGACTGAATGCGAAGGAAATATGGAACACATGAAGAACACTGCTGCTGGATTTTTCTTCAGTGACGCGAGAGAGAGATGAGGAAATTTGAGGGATGACGAAATAAATCGAGCTTTATAGGCTAGGCTGGTGAAACTTGAGAGGTGTGTGTTGGTGTTGGAATGGAACGGAGCAGGTGTAAAGCCTTTATAGGACTTGAGAGGTGGGTTTTAAGAGGCCGGCCGAGGATGAAATGGAGGTGGTGGTGGGGAGGCAGCAGGATGCAGTGATTGGGGCACATGGAGAGTGGCAGTGCTGACAGAGAGGGCGGTGGTGGAGTCAAGCGCAAGCGCAGCAGGCAGAGCATGGGGAAACGGGGAGAAGAGTGCGTGCATGGGAGAGTACTGCCATGGTGACCAAGTTTTTTTATTTACTAGAACACATGGATGGAGCTATGGGCTTTATTTTTTTCCCTTTTTGTTTTTGCCATTATGCATATTATATGGAGGCCTTGTCGGTCAGCCAGCAAGGGAAATTCCTTTCATACCCATAACGGTCCTTAACGAATCGGCCGTAGGTGTTCTGTAGTTTTTACTTCTCTCTCTTTGCCAAAAAGAATGACACTTTAGCGACTATATAGTATCATACTTCTAATTATGAAATATCTTAACGTCTTATAATTTGGAATAGATGGAGTAGCTGAGAGCAGGGAAATGACTATGGGTGCCCCTATCTGTTACTGTCAGCAGTTCCATTCCTAAGGCTTAGCCATCTCCCAGATATTAACCGGTGCATGCATATAATTAAGGAGATGCCATTCAATTAGTTGGCACGATGCACCATAATTAGTATCCACCTGTAGCATAATTTGAAGGTAAACTAAAGTGTTGGGCCCACCGCGATGGTGTATTGCTGAAATGACAATTTTTTTGTAGAACAAATTATGAATGCAACAATGTCATTCTTTTTTTTTGACAGATGGAGTATTTTATGAAGAAGGAAAGAGAGCAAAGCACGGAGAAGAGAGCCAAAAAAAACTCCAAAGTGGGACCTTTTTTTAGAAAAAAGTGATGGCATAGGAATTGTACATGGTGATAAAACAAAATGATGAACTGTGTATGCACTAAACTAAGTGCTCTTTTCAGCTTGGCATATGAATGGATGGTAATAAGCATTGAAGATTTCACTACTACATAAATGATTTTGCAAGACGGTGCCCTTTTATTAACGAAGGCGGTTACAAAATCCAACCGCCGTAGTTAATGCCTGCGATTAACGGAGGCTGGCATTTTTTTATTAACCGAGGCGGGTACTTTTGCCCGCCTCGAAAAATCAATTTATGGAGGCGGGCACCTTAAGACAACCATCTTCAAAAGTAGCCCATTTTCGGAGACAGTCATCCATAAATGTATTTTCGGAGGCGGGCACATTATAAGGCCCGCCTCCAAAAATACTGGCCTAGCTCAGGCCCAGGCAAAGTCCATTGTAATGGGTCATATATAAAGAAGGGCTTAGGGTTTTCTTCGATCATTCTCTCCTCACACGCAGACAGCCGCAGCGCCCATCACTCCTCTCCGTCTCCTTCCCTCTTGCGGTCTCGCCCACAGCCCGCCCCTCCCTCTCCGTCTCCTTCCTCCCACTCCCCCACAGGCGGCAGTGGCAGGGCTCCTTCCCTCTCCCTCTTCTCTTCATCTCCTCCACAAGCGGCGGCACCTCTCTCCTCTTCATCTCCCCCACAGGTGGCGGCGGCCCTCCCTCTCCCTCTCCCCCGTAGGCGGCGGCGCTCTCCCTCTCCCCGAGCGCGGATCTGGCCTTCCCCCACCACCGGCGAGCCAGAGCACCTCCACAACCGGCGGGTTCCGGCGCCCCTCCCCTTCTTTCCTGCCACCGAGCATGGATCGGGTCGCGACGGCCCCTCGGCAGTGGATCCGGTCACGGCGGGGGCAGATCGGGCCGCCGCGACGGCGGATCCAGTCACGGCAGGGGCGGATCGGGTCGCGGTGACTGCGGATCGAGACGCGGCTAGGGCGGATCGGGTCACGGTGGCAGCGGATCGAGGCGCGGCGGATCTGCCCCGTCCACCTCCGACGATGGCAGAGGGAGGAGCGGCAGATCCGGTGGTGGATCGAGCAACCCTGGCTGCGGCGGCACGCGGGGCGGGGCCTTCTTCCCCGGCGGCACCAGTGAGCAGCTAGTGGCGGCGGCGGCGACGGCCCGTGGATGGGCTCAGCGGGCCCATGGATGGGCTCGGCGGGCCTGTCCACTGTTTTTTTTTTGTATTTGATTTATGGAGGCGGGCAAAGCAACCACCTCCATATTAACCGTGACCTTTGATTGGAGGCGGTTACAATGCCCGCCTCCAAAAATAAAAAACGCCCGCCTCCAATAAATATTATGTAGTACCCTTCTATTTAACCTAGGAAATGAGACTTTGTATGTAGTGTGGTTTATTGTTAATTCTTTACATTACATACATACATGTGCAATGCTAAAACTTAGCCAGTGTCCTTGAGAAGTTTTTAAGCACCTCTGATCTGTACACAATAATGTTGTTTGTAGGTTTTTAGTGGTTGAGTGCTGTAGCGAGAAATTTCTCCGGTCCATATGCAGTATTTAAGGAATCCTTTTTGTACAGAAGTTGTTTGAAGGTTAATTTTTCAGTGGTTGCGTGCTGTTACCGTAGTGCAAATGCCCAAGAAAAGGATTCTTTACCTTCGGTGGTCATAAAGGGATGAAGCAAAGGGAAGGTTTCTGCACATGGTATGTTGGCATGCACTTGTTGGCAAACCTACTCTGCAAAGGAAAGAATTGGGCTTTTATTAGGTGACCAAACTATATCTGATGATGATACAAAAAAAAAGGTGATGGAAAAAAAGAAGGGGTTAAATGATGACTTTCGGGGCACTTGTCCTTGTTCCTGTGGGGTTTTAGGGCATAATTGGCTCTCATTGCACATACATGTGTGCCAACGAGGCTCCAAGCGGAGTAATCATGCCACGTCAGAAGGAGAAGGACCATTAGGACCTTTCCTTCGATGAAGGGTCGATCGTATTGTTCAAGGTACTTAAACAGGTAGCACAAGGCACTGCGCAGCCACATGCATCCAATTGGTGTGCTTTAATTTGGAGGGAAAGGTGAAAGTTAGATGCACTGGCCGGAAGTTCCAAATCATTGCAATGTCTCATTGCACATACACTTTTACTGTCTGGTTTTTATTTTTACTAGAAACTGGGATCAAGACAAATAGTGTTTGTTACAGTAAAAGATATTCTACTAATTAATTAATAACCCTGGTCCTTGCATGACACACATTAGTTAAATTAAACCGACTTGAACGACTTCATTCTAGAGGTCTCAAGGTCATTATTGACTAGGCGATGGACATGGCAAACATAGCACCTAGTCTTATTAGACCAGTCTCAGTGAGAGTTTCACTACAGTTTCATTTGTATTTAATAGCCTGCCACATATGCACTGCGGGCGGGGTCAGTACCCAGTACACTCAAAACAGTGCATTAGCATGAAGCTGTCCGGGTAAAACGTTGAAAGTCTTGCAAACCCAGAGCGCTGTTTTCAAGTGACCGTAACAAAAATTGAAGCTTTTGTCCTACTTGCTGTACGTCCTTGGTACCCAGCTAATGTGTTACCTTAAACATGGGCTGTCTCTGACTTGAATGCTGCACAAGACGGCGATGTGCATGCATGTTTTCACGTTTCTCGATCAGGGCCTAAATTTAACGTAACATGATTGTTTTCATGCTGCATCCATTGGTTGAGCAGTCGAAGGGGCGCACTGCAGTGGTTGAGCAGTTAACATGTTTTCATGCTGCACCAAACGGCCCCGCCAAGGCAGGCACCGGCGTACGCGGTGGTAGCATAGGTGGCGTGGGAGAATTTTTTTTATTTTTAACACTTTTTTTAAAACTATTTTTAATTTTAGCACCGAAATTTTTTTTTATATCTAACACTTTTGGCCGCTCCCCACGTGAGGGAGCGGCATTTCAACTTTGCCGCTCCCCACGTGGAGGAGCGGCAATGCTGCTGAGGTGGCAGTGGCGAAAAGAGTAGTGATGAAAGCGGACGGAAACGAACGGAAAATCGCTCTATCGTTTTCATTTTCATATTTTTAAACGGAAACGGGAGCGGAAGCCGGACAACCGGGAACGAAAATGGTAGTGGGATAAATGGTAATACGAAAACGGGTAAATACGGTCGGAAAATAGACGGAAACGAACGGTAAGCGGAAACTTAAGCCGGAACATGTATGCCGTATATAAAATATATATTGCCCAGTGCCCACACATAAATACCCTCTAGATGAATGAATTATCAGATAATGAAAGGGCAGACACTGGCACACTGTTGTGCACTCTACTAAAACAAAAAGATGATGACTTTAATATATATGTGACATGTCCACACAGATGAAAAGAAAAATAAAAGCAACTCAGGCATGTGCTTTCATGGCCCAATAGGCCCAACATCTCTAAAAAACAGGCCCAATAGGCCCATCCCGTATTGAAGAAAAACGGAACGAAAAACGGGATATCCCGGTTAAAAACGGGATACCGCAAATACGGACGGACAAATGCTCTACTGTTTTCGGTCCCGTTTCTGTTTACTCCGTCCCGTTTTCGGTCCCGTTTCCGTTTGTCCCAGAAAAAACGAAAACGGACGGGAAAAAACGGTATACGGTTGCGGATGAAACGGGATTCATCCCGTCCGTTTTCATCCTTGGAAAAGAGGGCACGGGGCTGCCGCTCCCCCTGGAGGAGCGGCAAGCCTGCCGCTCCTCCAGGGGGGAGCGGCAAGCCCCGTGTCCGTTTTTCGCCACTGCCACCTTAGCATCATTGCCGCTCCTTAGATCAAGGAGCGGCAAGCGCAGGACGTCTTTTATTCTCTTCTCCTCTTGAGCTGTGGTCATTCGTCGTTTCGGCGCCGCGCCCTCCCCCCCCCCTTCCCGGCCATCACACAAGTTATTTTCTTATTTACTTGTAGTTCAAATGTCGGGCGGAAGTTCGTCGAGCAGAGGTAGAGGAAAGGGAGTGAGGAAGGGGCATTCGATTGTGTGGGAGGGTTCTCTGGGTCCTAATTCTTTTGAGGAACCTATAGAACAATTTTCTTTGGAGAGCAAGAGTGACTTCACCTGCGAGAGACCTCTTAGATCATACGACAACCGCACGGAAGATTAGCCAAAATGTTGCCACGGTGAGGATTTCGTCGTGCAAATGTACAACGACTATGACGGTGGAGGCCGTCGTTTCTTCAGATGCCCGCGAGGATTTGTATTTCCTTCTAACTCTCATTTTTTTCATATTTGCATTTGGTTTGTAGAATTACTTATTGGTAGATGCGTTTTTAGGATTCAAGCTGCCCAGATAACTGTGGGTTCACTCGATGGGTCGATCCTCCTATCTATCCCTATCAACAATACATCATATATCTACAGGGACGCATCTTTGATCTAGAGTATGACCTTGGAAGTGGTAACAGGGACAAGTCGGAGGACGACAGCATCAACGATGCAGAGGAGCCACTATGCAACAGTCCATACTGCCAGTGCCCATACCATAAGAAGCACGGGCCTCCTTCTCCGCCGCCACCGCCACCGCCGCCGTCAATGGGGGTTACCATGGGGAAGGCGCAACTCAGTTCAATACGTGGTACCATTATTAGGCATGTTAGGTTTAGTTTGCAACATGCCATTGTTTAGTTCGTTAATATCAGTGTTTGAGTTTGAACTATGTTTATGTTGGAACAAGTGGTAGTGGAACTGTTGAACCTTGTAATAAGTGTATACCATGTACCTACTGTTTCCCTTGATCGTGCAAGTGTTTTATTTTTAACATATGACTTTCCAACATGTCCTAGTATTATAAAGAAGTACATGTGGTCGAGGTTACCGATCAAAGCACGAAGCAGCAGGAAACACAGCCCCCAGGCAGGGAGCGGCAGAGTTGTTGCTCCCCCAGCCAGGGAGTGGCAGCCATAAAACACTGTTAAACGTCGTCGAACGCTCCAGTGAGCTTGAAAAGTAGAATGTAAGCACATTATAAGTTTACTAGAACACATAAAACATCATATTACAAGCTCAAATCCATTAGATCTAAATACATGTAGTTGCAAATTATTTCAACACACTGCTAGGACACACAAGTTCAACAAAATGACTTGGATACATAAATGGCGACATAGAGTGCAACAAAGGGTCTCCAACTTCATCCTGCCATGAAAATGACCAAGTGAACCTGCAGTATATATGACATTGGTAAGTAACACATAGATAAATTTTTTGATCATTCAAATGTTATCCTTATATAATTGCTATGCTTACATGCACTCTATGTCCTAGGAGTGTAAGGCTCCCTCGGCCACCTCCATCTCTTCGGATTGGTAGGCACCACGTTGGGGGTGTAGCCAACGTCCGTGTGGTACCGATGACGGTGCTGCCGTCCTTGGCCCCGCGCATGGCTCGTCCCCTGCACATAGGTCGGCCCCTGCTCAGATAAAAGATAAATTGGTGTTAGATTGTGGTATTCTTACATAACATGGGCTAGGCAAATAAGAAAATTTGCTTATTTAGTTTTACCTGTTCGTCTCCTTGGGTTCCCAACGGGGCATCATAGAGTTGCGACATGCCAATCTCCTGGTGCTGGGAAGGGTCCACCGGGGTGTGCTGGTACGGGCTAGGCTGGGACGGGGCGTGCTGGTATGGGGTGTACTGGTACGGGCGGGGCTGGTACGGGCTGTGCTGGTAGGGGCTTTGCTGGAAAGGTACGTGCTGGAAGTTGCCCTGCTGGAAAGGACCGAGGTGGATAGAGCCCTACGGGTATGCGCCTGGCTGGGAGAAGCCCTGCTGGAAAGGACCTTACTAGAAGAAGCCCTGCTGCAAAGGACCGAGGTGGATAGGGCCCTACTGCGTAGGGTGTCTGTGCTGGGGTATGCCGAAGCCCGGTGCCTCGTCCTCGTCAGATGACTCTGAGTCGTCATCCTCGTCATCCTCTACCTCAACTGGGGCCTTGTCGGGCCGGTGTGGTGGTGTACGCGCGCCGGAGGTGGACCCTGTCACGGGGTCCGAAGAGCCCGAAGGTGTCCTAAGAGAAGCCGAAGCTGTGCTCTGGGAACGCGGAGGGTTTGCTAGCGGCTCCCACGGAGTGTCCATGCAACTCAACTTCTAGGCTAGCTTCCTCAAACTCCTGCTCATTTTCTGCAAACACATATGTGGACTCATATTAGGACAACCTTTTGACTCATACAACATTATAGGATATTTTCAACGTGTTGCTTACGTGCACAAATGTCTCAAGCGCACCTCGCCCTTTGTTCCTGCAATCGTGTAGTTGAAACGCTGCTTCGTTGGACATCATTGACAATTGTCTGGCCTGCATACATAAATGAGATTTCACCTTGATGTTACAATTTACTAAAACTAGAATACAACCCACCCAAAGTGCACGGACCCAGGATCTTACCACGTATCTCTGAAGGGGGGCTCTCTGTGGCTGTGTCTCGCGCATAGTCGCCTCTTCGTATTCGTCAGCGACGATGTCGTCCTCGGAGTCGGCGGGAAGTTCTCCCCCCTGGTATGCCTGCCTCACCTGCACACGGGTCGATCTGTGAAGCCACCGTAGGTACTCGTTGAAGGCGTGTGGGTCGTGTGGCGGGCCATCTTGTAGCGGCTGCTTCTCCCTTCTCTCCCACCCCTCGATGTATTGTGCATGTATCTCACGCCAGTCCTTTTGCTTCATCCTCAGCCTGCGGTCCACACTGCAACAAGTTCAGACGGTGTTAGTGCACATAAATGCAATGACGTACTTATGCCAAATTAGTTGATACATAAATATGATTTTGTGAACCAACCTGTGCAGCTCCTTGCCCGTGGAGTAAAGAGGTGGTGGCACGCCCGTACGTTTGCCAAACTGCCTGCAAACCCTAATGGGATAGTGCATCTCAACCACGTGGAAGAAAACAAGCGGGACGTCGGACCGAAACTCGTCGTTCTCTTGCCAACACTTCGGACTCAAGTGGCCCCGCAGATCGGGATCGTCGTAGGGTTGCCAATACACCTAGAAAATAGCAATTCAGTTAAACTTTAACATTGACAAGATAAACTATTAGGATGCAAATCAAAGACCCCAACGTACCTGCATGTGTGTTAGCATGTCAATCAAGTCAGTGTATACTTGCGCTCTGCATTCCCTGTGACCTGCTCTGCCCCGCTCCAAACCCATAAGGTTGTAGGCATTGTGTCCTGAGGATCCCAATTCTGCATTGTACACAAAAGATGAATTAGTCATTTCTTAAATAAAGTTTCATACGCAATGCTAATGTAATTAGTTTCGTCATAAATTACTTACAAGAAAATTAGCCATTCTGGGGCGCCCGACAGGCCACCGGTACCAGATCCAGATCTGCAACAGGTACGAGCAACCACCAAGCGACGGGTAGCCTGATCCGCGATGGCAAGCAGCGCACAGCTGCCTATACGTCCACGCTAGGACCGCGCTGCCCCAACTGAACAGGTCGATGTTCTCCCACGGCTAACGTAGTATGTCCAGAAAGATCCAGCTGACGACGTTGCCCGACTGGTACTCTGTACACACACAACATAGAGCCTTAACCATGTCACTAACCTCCTTCTTCCTCTGACGCCACCAGAAATTAGCTACAAAATGACGCATGCACCATCTATGCACCAAAGACGGGAACCCTTCGATATCTTCACCGGCGGCGTGGAGAATCCCTGCGTGCCGATCCGAAATCAAACATATAGTGTGTGATGCCCCAAGCACTTGGGTACGTAGAAGCCGCATGAACCATGACCATGACGAATTGTTCTCTCCCTCTGCCAACGCAAAAGCCATTGGTACTATCTGGTCCTCCGGATCAATCGATGCAGCCATCATCAAAGTGCCCATGTACTTTCCCATCAAAAAAGTGTCATCAACAAGGACCACTAGCCTACAGAACTGGAAAGCATGCTCCGTCTGAGCAAACGACTAGAAAACATGATGTAGCACATGCCTCACCGAGTTCTGCAAAAACATCCCACCGGTGTCCACAAACCATTTCATGCCATGGTTGTAGTAATTCATTGCAAACAGTATTCGGGGAACCCGATTGTACGCCTCCTCCCAACTACCCCATCGGATCGCCAGTGCAATTTGCTTTGCACGCCAAGCCTTGCCATACTTCACATGATACTTTACCAGCTCAGATATGGACTGCTGTAAATAAGACACCGAGACATCATTATCCTTGTCAACGAGCCTCAATATACAATGGGCAACGTAACGTGCAGTGAGCTACGGATGATATTCTTTACCCTTGTTATCCAAGCATAAATGGGGTTGGACCAATTTACTTATCCTCCATTTGCCATCACTCGCTTTCTTCCTTGCAGTAAACCTCCACTGGCATGGATAACCTACTTTGTAGGTAATGTGGTACCTCAAGTTCTTGTCAGAATGAGTCACCAAGTATGGCCTATAGTGGTACACAGCATAATCCTGAAGAAAGAGCTTCATCTCTGACATTGTATTGAATATCATGCCCTTCTGAAGGATTACATGCTCATGGTTATACAGTGATTATGCACACATCTGCAGACCTGTGTCACAAACTGCCATATGTACCATGCTGACATCCCTATAGTTCGGACCACCACTTAAAGGTACACCGCCCTGGCTCAGTTGCATGAGTTCTGCCTCTGTGTAAGGGGGCGGTGCAACATAATGCTGTGCTTCGCTGATCCTACCCCACAAATCAAAATACGGCGCACCACCCTCTGGCAAATCATGGACCAGCCTGCCCTGAGTCAGCATGGCATGAAGCACCGAAAGTGAAACATCGGACGTTGTAGCATGAATCGGCGTCGCATGGGCAGCTCTATCATCATCGTCGTTGTCGTCGTCATCATCGTCATCATCGTCATCGTCGTCGTGGTCGTCATGACCGAACCAGTTCTCTTCCGCCTGCTCCTGCTCTTCACATTCGAACTCCCTCACATCAAAGTCATTGCTTATACAACCGACTAGATGTGAATGCAACTACTCCTGCGTTAACTGACCATCCATATACAACTGACTGGATGTGAATGGAACTGCTTCTTCGTCACATCCAACATCGTCATGATGATCATCCTCCAACCTGTACCCATTCTCCACAACCACCTCAGCAATGGGTGAGTTCGAGCCTGCGAGGACCCTAGTGTAGTGGGACCAATGAGCAGGGTCGCACAAAGGCATCAGGACATATTTTGCCCGAGTCTTCCCACTGTCAAATCTCTCCTTGATTGTGAAATCACCGCCAAACTTTGCGTTCAAACGCACACAAAGGTCATTGAAGCTCGGTGGTTCATCAAACCATTCCAACTCCTCTTCCATATTCTCAAATTCACCATCTTTCTTCCTAACAATTCCTCTGAAATAAACTCGGACACAACAATCCATCTAAAAACCATTCGAGCAAACTTCAACAAGTCGTCCAAACAAACTAACTATACTAAGTTTATCAACTACACTATACTAACTAAACTAACTAAAGTAACTATTTATATCACATATACTAACTTCACTAATCTAAACTAAACAACTAACTATTCTAACTATTTATAATACCTAAGTAACTATTTATATCTCCTATACTAACTTCACTAATCTAAACTAAACATACGAACTATTTATAATACCTATACTAACTTTACTAATCATACTAACTAAAATAACTATTTATAATATTTATACTAACTATGCTAGCTTTACTAATGATACCAACTAAACAATTAAACTAACTACTTATACTAACAATACTAAACAAACTAATCTAACTAACGATTATAATACATCAAAAATTAAAAAAATGAAATTACCTTGGCTCGGACGTGGGGAGCTGCTATGCCCAAAGTGCTCGGGGGAGAAGGCTCGGCGCTGCTCGTGGGGCAATGCTCGCGGAGGGGGAGATGCTACGCGAGGAGGGGGCAGCCCTGCCACGGGGGGCGCGTGCGGGAGGGGCGCTGCTGCCACATCCTGTGCGGGGGGGCAGGGGGCATTGCGCTGCCGCTGCCGCTGCCGCCGCCGTTGCTGCCGTTCCGCGCGCAGGCGCCCGCGGGGGGGGGTGCGGGTGCGGGCGTGGCGTCGGGCGTCCCTTCTATCCGGCACAGCGGCTCCTACGAGCATACCTCGCGCAGAAAAACACACCCCCCGCTGCCGCTCCTTGATCTGGGGAGCGGCAACCTTGCCGCTCCCCAGATCAAGGAGCGGCAGCAGGGGGGTCTGCTGGCACAGTTTTTAAAAATATATTGCGCGCTCCCCACTGCCGCTCCCTAATCTGGGGAGCGGCAGCCCTGTGCCCCCTTTTCGCCACTGCCACCTCAGCAGCATTTCCGCTCCTCCACGTGGAGAGCGGCAAAGTTGAAATGTCGCTCCCTCGCTTGGGGAGCGGCCAAAAGTGTTAGATATAAAAAAACTTTCAGTGCTAAAATTAAAAATAGTTTTTAAAAAGTGTTAAAAATAAAAAAAAAATTCTCCCACGCCACCTATGCTACCACCGCATACGCCGATGGCTGCCTTGGCGGGGCCGTTTGGTGCAGCATGAAAACATGTTAACTGCTCAACCACTGCAGTGCGCCCCTTTGACTGCTCAACCAATGGATGCAGCATGAAAATATATAGGGTGCCTACAATAAGCATGAAAAGAATGGAGCTAGAAGAACAGAGAGGAGAATTGGTGTTTTGTTTTACTTCATAATTAGTATCTCCTTACACAGCGCTCGTGTCCTTAGTAGCCTGAAAAGGATCAGGCAAACCTAGAGGAGATGTGAATACGCCTGTTTAAAATTTAAACTCAATGCAGCGGTTAGTACAGATGCGGCAATTCCACACTTGCGCGCGGAATTCCCACAGGGTACAGCTATGGCTCAAAACCACAATTCAAAATCTAGTAAAGGAAAAGTAGATTCAGTGAATTACTAGTGTTCCTAGTAGTAGTCAGGTCCTATTCCACTACTTCTCAGAGGTTGGAAGCTCTTGTATAGATAGATCGAGTGCAAACCCTAACTTCATAGCCAACAAAAGTAGAGCACAAAGGAAACAACAAGAACACAAAGGACAAGGTGTTCATCCTATGGTTCGACTCACCACAAAGGCTAGCCTACTTCCACGTTGTTGAGGAAACCACCAAGGCTTAGGTTTTACCAAACCCTATCCTCTTTTCAAGGCAAGAGAGAGCAAGTCTCAAGCTTGAGAGTTCTTACTAGTTTTGGGGTGATTACAAACTTCCCGGAGCACCCACAAGATGTTGTAGTGCTTCAACAGGCGATGCCTAGCCATCTAGTAGCTCTTGCTCAAAGAGTAATATATGCGAGACTCCATCATGAACGTGAACCAAGTGCTCTCTAGGAGTTGAAGTTCAAGATGGCAAGCTCTGTTTTGAGTTTTGGAGGCCAATCTCTCAAGAAATCACTAGGGATTGATGGAGGTTGGAGAGCCTTCAATGGCTTGGGAGAGCTTGTCTACTGGTTGTTGGAGATTGAATGTATGAACTGAACATTGGGAGGAAGAAGAAGAGGTGTAAGTACCTTGTGTCTCCCAACTAGCCGTTAAGTCGTAGCAGTTCCGCGAAATGTACGGCACTTCCGTAGTGCAGCAATGTGGCGCACCCATGCGACACTTCCGCGCAAGCCAACAACAGAAGCAGAGGATAGGCTTTGGCTGGCTTGGCTAAGATGTGAGGAAACATGTAAGGTGGGCAAAAGTTGAGCACTAGATTGCGCATTGAAGCCTACATTTTGCATTCCCCTTAATAGTACGGTGGTTCCTATACTCAATTTTAAAATATAAAATGAATTTAAACTTCCATTCCGTCCACCACCACATCGTTTTGTAATTGGGAGCTCCACCAAGTTAACTAGTATCCTCACAAAATATTCACCTGATTGTTTTTTTTGAAAGGGCGGCAAAAGCTTTGCCGCGATTTCTATTAGACAAAGAAAGAAAAAGGCAAGTGTCAACCAAGTTTTTTGAATGGAAACTGAGCCAGAAAAACCATACAACTGAGGGGAGTGCCATACTCAGCCCATACAACTCTAGAGCAACTAACACGACCCATGCCACCTTGCAGCGTGGTCGAAGACTACTCAGCTAAACTCCGCTACTGAATACTCCGGTGAAGAACACAGAGCCAACTCAACTCAACTGGCAACTCAACTTGGTCGAAACCGACCCAACTAGAAACCTGCACAGCGAACAACTAGTAGCAATACACCTTAGGCAAAGAAAAAGAGAACAGAGAAGCCAAACACCTCCAGTGGAACCTCCAGAAGCATGACCAGGGCCAGGTAGCAGGAATGGGGCAGCAGAGCGTAGCTGGAATGCCTCATGACGCCTTCAAGAAGGACACGATGCAGAAGACGTCGACGTCGCAAGCCCACAAGGGAAGGTTTACACCTACAAAACCAAGAATGGATGGGAGAAGAGGTACAAGAAGGACGCCTCCAAGGAGGAAGCGATGTCCACAGACGCCGCCGTCTAGGCTTTCGCCATGACCTCTCACCCCCGCACCACCACTGGCCTCCGCGATGGAGACAGTCACAAAGGAAGATGCTAGTGATGAAAGCGGGTGTCCCCGCCGACACCTGACGCTACCACGCGTACCACGAGCATCCTCGCAGCAAGCGCAACCACATGACGATGCCCCCGACCAATCACAGTGACGGGTCATGAAGAGCCAAGTGGAGCTGCAAACCAACCAACTGAGAGAGGGACCAGACGAAGCATGCCGAAGAGGAGGCCCACGCCGGAACCAGCTGAAGCCAACCAGCAGCAAGCCAAACGAGGGTTGCGGCAAGGAAGAAGGGGGATGACGGGGGAAGAAGGGGCCAGGGAAGTGGAGGTAGAAGCCCCAACCGCCCAGCCCGCCAACCCTAACCCCCTGGCCACAACCGACCACCCTCCAAGCAGCCCCGCCCGCCGGACTCACCCATCCAGCCACCGGACTCAAGGATCCAACCGCCAGCTCCCTGGGGCTACCACCCCCGCGAGGAAACTGGCCACCACCACACCGCAATCCGCCGGAGCTAGTGCTTGCACCACCTCCACGTCGCCAGAGCCGAATCTAGCCAGCAGGGAGCCATATCCATCCACAAGGAGGCCGGATCTAGGCCGCCAGCCACCACCATGAGGAGCATGACAACGACGCAAGTCTTCACCGGGACAGGGAGAGAGAGAGAAAGAGGGATGGAGAGGAAGGGAGACGCCCGGCCGCCGCCGTCCTTGCCCTCCACCGGAGCTCCGGCGGCGAGCTCTGGCAGTGGCCAAGACGGGGAGGACGGAGGGAGGGGCTCAAGTGCGGGGGCGATGGCGCCACCCGAGTCACCCTCGGGGGAGAGCGATGCGGGGGCCGAAAGGGTCTTGGCCGCTCTATATTCACCTGATTGTCTACTCGATAAATCTCATTAGTCCTCCAATTATGTGGTTATCATCACCAAAACACACATTAGGGCTAGATTGCACTTGCATAGTCGCACGCAGGTGGAGTGGAACATGGGTGGCGTGCGGTGGCTTCTCCACAGCGTTGACCCATTCTAGGTTGTAGACTCGAGTATTGGTTCTTCTGGGCCTTGATGTGCGTAATGTTGTTGGCCCATCCTTCTCTCCCGCACTTGCCTTTGGCTTTCTGCCATCTTCCTCAAGGACTTGGCCACACGTGGACTTAGACACTTAGTGAGACAATCTCCGATGCTCATGGCCACAGGCAACTTTGGCTCCAGTGTGGCCGATCACAGGCATAGATCCATGACTGTCAGGTGCTGGTGCAGCGGCCCCTGACACACCGACCAGGCACAATTAGCTCTGACTCCAACAGGGTTTGGCGCAAATAGCTCTGGCTCTGGCATTGGCGCAGATCCACAGTAGATGTGCACGAATGGGTGGGAGGCCCCTGGCACGGCGACCGGGCATGGACGGCCTTGCACGGGCAGCTATGGTGGAAATGGACTCTAATGGTGGGCTGTGCGGTGGGCCAGTGGGCTCATCACTGTAGTTGATCGTGTTTTTAAAAAAAGATTGCAAAAACATGATCACTACTGACTAGATTCTCCACTGGTTCGGACCCAACGGTGATAACCATTGGGGCGAGACCGACAGTGATGACCCTTTACCAACCAATGATGATGTGCAATCTGTAGTAGTGCTTGTCAAATGGAACTTACCAAGGGCATATGGAGATTGCGTAATGGAGGCACTCGAAACTTCTCACTATTAGATGTCAATGTCATGACTCATGTTAATATAAAGCATGAATACAACTTTTGCTGCAATGTAATATCGAGAATTGTCTTTAAAACAAAATCACATTGACAGAAGAATGTCCTCACCACATATAGTGGCAACTAAAGTGTCTCAAGGCCGGTTCTTTTCCTATACCACTGAAAAATAATGGGTTTGGATGCGTGATATAAGGTAGATTGCTGGCTAGCTGGTCAGCGTGTGGCGAGCATTGAAGCATTGCGTGCACGCAGGGATATTCCTTTATCGCGCGCGCGCACTCATACATTATATACGTACTGAAAATGGGGAAAAGGAACATAATCCACTGAACGATTGTTGGAAGTCCAGCTCCATTACCATATTTTTAGGTGTTGACTTAACAAAGTACTTGGTGGCAAGCTATCTAGCTGTTGCAGCCACTTCGATATGCTGGTAGCCAGGTTGACCTTTGGGGTGGATCATAACTCATAGCTGGGGGTTCATCTTGTCGATCCATGGGTTGACCAGCAGCTGGTGTTCATCATAGGCCAGCCAACTGTATGTCATCACTGAAGAAGTTGCAAATCAGCGGCATCAAAAGTCTGATCTTCTTGATTCCAAGTCAATACAGCATTACAGTATGCACCACAATAGCTGAGGATATTAAGCTGACAGTAGATTTACTTAAATATGTCAGTAGAAGAGAGATAAGGGGATAAGGAAGCTAATAGTATACTACTCTACTTGGTTGACTCAGTGAAGCTGCAGGCTGCAGAAGATGATAAGTTTATATTTATTTCAGTACATTTGGTCCATATGGATCTCATTGGCGGTTGTTTTAGTCTGCTCACTGCTTGTTCCCCCCAAGAACAACATTGACCAGACAGTCCATCCTTCGTCACAAGTCACAACGGTATTCAGCATCATGCTAGTAACTCACATCTCACAATATTTAGGGTGTGTTTAGTTGTCATGTAAAATTTTTGGAAGCACAGTAACTCTTTCGTTTGTATTTAGCAATTAGTGTCCAATTATGAGCTAATTAGGTTTGAAAGATTGGTCTCGTGATTTACAATCAAACTGTGTAATTAGTTATTTTTTTTATCTATATTTAATACTCCATACATGCGTCAAAGATTCGATGTGACGAGGAATCTTATAAAATTTTTGGAACTTTGAAGTAACTAAACAGCCTTATTCATGTGAGAGATAAAGGATGCCTGACAGTGGCAGATCAGAGCATGCATGCATGCTCTAGAGATTGGTAACTCTGGCCTTGCTTAGATACCAAAATTCACCCCTAAATTTCACTATGCAAAAAGAAGATTCCCCATCACATCAAAATGCTGGCATATGTATGGAGTACTAAATATAGATGAAATCAAAAACTAATTGCACAGTTTTGTTATACTTTACGAGACGAACATTTTGAGTCTAATTAATCAAGATTTAGACAATTATTACCACTAAAAAACAAAAGTGCTACAGTGATCGGGGTGGCACTGTGCAAAGTTGGCCACCCCCGATTCCGTATCTAAACAAGGCCTCTGACACCGATGTTAGCTGGTAGCTTGACAAGTTCAGGCCTCGACAGGCACCCTGCAGGGCTCATGTAATCAAAGATCTGGGCCTTGTTTAGTTTTCTAAATTTATCCCTAAATTCTACTATGCAATAAGAAGATTCTCCATCACATCAAAATACCGGCATATATATAAAGTACTAAATGTAGATGAAATAAAAAACTAATTGCACAATTTTATTGTACTTTGCGAGACGAACATTTTAACCCTAATTAATCAATGTTTGAACAATTTTTACTAAATAAAAACAAAATTACTACAATGATCTATAGTAATTCGGGGTGTGCAAAATTTGGTAACTAAACAAGGCCATGATCTGATCATAAACGGTTAGCAGTCCATCAGACAGTTGCTGTCCACGCTGTCGCTAGTTATTCGTAGCACTCAGCACTACAGCCTATAAATTTATATAGAAAACAATAAAAAGGAAAGAAGAAAGTTCAGGCATTCATTTCAGTGACACAACTTAACCCATAAATCTTCTGCACGCATTCTTTTTTTTTAATAAAGTCCTCTTTCCATTTCTTGCGGAAATGAAGAGTATATGATAGGCCCCCATTCACTTACCAAAATATTTCCTCTTCCACTCATCACATCGAATCTTTAGATGTATGTATGGAGTATTAAAAGTAGATAAAAAAATAACTAATTACACAGTTTGTCTGTAAAGGTCGAGACGAATCTTTTGAGCCTAGCTAGTACATAGTTGGACAAATTTTACCAAATAATAACGAAAGTGCTACAGAAATTTTTCCCCCAAATATTTCGAATATAAACACAGCCATCGTCACAATGCAGAAGTTATATCTTGAGAGCAGCTACAAATGATTCAGTGTTAGTAATCTTTTATTGTGTCTTGTACAGGAGCAGCTGTGCGCAACTGAAAGCTGCTTAGTAGCCAAAATCAGCCAACTAGAATCGTCGTTTCAGCATCTAGTGCATGCCTCGGATACTCGACAACGAGCAGAAATTTTTGAAGCACCTTCAGACAGATATCCTACCACTTGATATGGGGAGGCAAATTCTGAGAGACCCACCCCTTCCTTTATCTGAAGAGACCTCCCTCCTCTACTTGCACGTGGCATACACCAATCTCAAAGCGAGCTGCCGTAGTTTTCTCAGGCCGTGTTTAGTTGGCCCGATTTGGGTCTCCCAAAATTTGTACAGTGCAATTTTCTCTATTGTAGCATTTCGTTTGTATTTGTGAATTTTTGTCCAAACATTGACTAATTAGACTCAAAAGATTCGTCTCGCAAAGTACAACTAAACTGTGTAATTAGTTTTTGATTTCATCTACATTTAGTACTCCATGTATGTGCCGACATTTTAATGTAATAGAGAATCTTCTTTTTGTTTAGTAAAATTTAGGGAAAAATTTAGCATCTAAACAAGCGTCAGTTGGAGACGCCGTTAGCATCGACAGGCCGTGAACAGCAGGCATTGCCTTCCATCCCCACGCCCGCTCACCAGCCCCGGCGGCCCTCCTGCCTCACCCCCACGCGGGCGCCGCCCCTCGCCGGCTCGCCCCCTCCCCCTGCGGCGCCGCGGGGCTGCGGCCTCGGACGCGGCGCCTGGGAGCCCGCCGGCGGCGACGCGCTGTGGCGGGCCTATGACAAGGCCGGGCCGGTCCTGCTCGGATGGGCGATGCACGTGCTGTGCCCGCACTGGCCGGCGGGGAGCGCCCGGATGTGCGACGCGGTTGGTTAACGCTGCCGGATTGTTTTTGTTTAGCTGTTCATCAGGATACTGCGGGCAGGAGGACCAGGCCGCCGTCGAGGAACGCGCTCTCCGCCGTGTTCCAGCGAGAAGGTGCCCGATTATTTTTTTTTTTGTTCAATCTGCCGTTCCGTACTGTCCGCCGTGTTCCAGCGAGAAGCTGCCCAGCTGATAACAACTATACTGTGTAATGTTCAGGCCGGCTTTTAAAATTTCCAACAGAGCTTTGTTTGCTTGGCATCCCCTATTGCTGTGAAATTTATTTCTCTTCCATTCATGTTTTGCTCGCACATGTCAATCACTTCTTTGCATGCCATTTGGGACAGTAGTTTCATATTCATTTGCTCATTACAATAGCGCACTAGCCATGCATTTTTTATGACAAGGTATTATGCATAAACTACCTCTGCTCCTCAACAATCAAATAGTAGTGCAGCAGCTGGACCTAGTGATACAGCAGATGTATTAATGGGAAATATAGATGACGGCCTTGATCCGAGCCCGCTTTTTAGTGCTGCTGGTCGTGTTGTTGATCCTTACCGTAGTGGACTTGATCCCGAGGTGGTAGAGGCATTGATTTGCACCAAAGATTGGGTAGCGGCAGCAAGAAAAGGTGATGATTCAGTCATGTTTTTTTATGTGTTAATTTAAAAATGCGGCAAGCAAAAAGGCATCGATTAGTTTCCTATGTTCATCTTTTTGTTTTCAGATTCTAAAATTGTTGGTTCAGTTATGGGTGTTCTTGAGGTGGATGCTTTATCTACAGCCATGGCAAATAAACTCAAATTTGAGCATGCCACTAAACCTGATTTTCAGTCCATGGGATTCTTTTTTTTAGTTGCCAGTTGCTACATGGAAAAACTTATATAGTAGAGATAACATGTAATGTGGAATAAATATGTGAATGATTTTTCTTCATCTTGCAAACTTGTAGGCAGGAAACAAAGAGGTGGATGAGGATGATAATGAGGAAGCCGAAGATCTGGGAAGTGATCCAGACTGATGAGCTGTAGTAGCTGGATGCCTGGATGTTAGCAACCTAGAACTGATGGGCAGAGAATAGAAAGGAATCAGAGAAGAACAGCAACAGAGCAAGGATCGAGGAGAAGACGAACAGCACAGAAAGAGGAATAGTGATATGAGGATCAGGAGTAGTATGAGTTTGTTACAATAATCTTGATACCCCTCTCCACAGCCACAGGAAAATATATACCACTCCATACACGGGTCAAGCCCAACCGGCAGAGGCACGCAGGCCCATGTCCGAAGCCCATAGCTATTACTAATACTAGTACCCAGATACCTGACATTCTCCCCCGCTTAAGCAACAGCTTGCCCCCAAGCTGTTAGAATTCTTGGTAGATGTATGAGCAAGTAGTCTTCCTTGGCCGACCAAAGCCTTCAAGGGTCCTCAACCAGCAGGTGATAGAATTGAAGTTGCAGTAGCCATTGCAAAGCCCATAGATCAACACCAGCATTAGTGAGATACAGTAGCCCAGGTGGCGGCCAAGGGTGCTTCAAAGGCTGATCAGAAGGAATTTCGCCCACTACCATTGCATCAATACTGAAACAAATAATATAGCATGCATCTATAGGACCATCAACTCCATCAACCAAACTAAAATGAACATATGGATGGCAGATTAGACAGTTATCGAGCTGCTGCCAATCTGAAGATGGGTGAGGCCTCTGAGTCAACAGTACAACACTGATAGCATTGAAGAGCTTCATTTGAACAAACTGATCTTGTGCAGGTGGCAGCCATGGTTGAGAACAAATTAAACCACCACACTTCCGCTGTACTTGCTCCGGAATCAGTGTACAACTAACCATACACGCTGATAGCAAGAGCTGCGAACCACCAGGAATTGCAAGCACGTCATAGCTTGAAACTTCCACACTTTCAGATGATGTTGTCAGAGGAAACATATGGGATTGAGCACTGAACAACAACTGTATATGTGAAGACTGGACTATGCACCCATCCGGTTGAGCACTGATCAAACTCGTGCGCACAAATAATACCCATGCAATGAAGTTATGCAACACTGTTCCACTGCTACTGAGTTGGCTCACTGTAATCACGGATAGCTTGGACTGTACACTCCATTCTTGAGAAGATAATAGTGATACAAAAGCAGACAGCATATGGAAATGTGCAGAAGCATACCAAGTTGGGATATGAATCAAGATAAAATCAGAACACCCTTTCCAGGTAAAGGAAATCCACATCATCGCAGCTTTGTGCACATATGAAGACCAGATTAGCTTCCAATACTCCCAACTGAACCCACAACAGAGAAGCCACATCAGATACTTGTGTAGGAAACATGTATGGCACCTCACTGTGTGTAACACCCAAATTTTGAGATAACAAAATTGGAATAAGTTAGATGATAAATAATTACAAAACTAAAATAATAATAAAATAAGTTTGATGTTGCATTCATGCTGTTGCATTTATTTTGTTATGTGGTGTGGTTTTGTTTTATTTTTATTTTGGATTAGAAAATTTATTTGATATATTTTTGAAAACAAGTAAATAAAAAAAAAGAAAACTTACCTACTGTGGCGGCCTGGAGAGCCAGGGCTGGCCTGTTGTTCTTCCGCGCGGTGGGCCGAATCAACCGCCGCTTTTCCCCGGGCTCGCGCTGATGGGCCGACCCAGCTGAACGCCTGTTCGCGTGGACCGTCAGCCTCGCAGCGGCCCAAGTCGGCCCAGCCAGTCAAGCCGCGCTTTCCTTTCCTCTAAGTCGCTGACGACTGGACCCCGCCTGTCAGCCGTTTCTTCCACCTCCGGTCGTAACCGGGAAGGACTCGAGCACGATCTCAACCGAATCAAATCTTTGATTTCCTAACCGTAATCGATGAAGTGAACTTATAAAAGGGTAGCCGGGTACCTCTAGATTCCGTTTTTCAACTAAAAAGTTAGGGTTGCCACGGGAGAATTGAGTTTTAGGGTTTGGGTTGTTGGAGACCGGCGGTGCCTTGCGGGTGGAGTTTTCGGGAGGCATCGAGGTCGATTTTTCTACGTGGGTGAGCTTATTTTCTTCTCCTCTTGCTTTCTACACTTTCAATTGGTGTTTTAGTGTGATGAATCGAGGTTTTGGAGGTCACCGACGAGTCGGCCATGGAGCCGCCGCCCCCTTGATGTCGCGGGTAGCGTACGGTGACCGTAGAACGTTTGTTTTCGGGTAGATGAGATCGCGTGGAGCTTCTCCACCGATTGGAGTTGGTTGGGGGGTGAGTGGTAGTCGGTTTTCGCGTGGCCGATGTTCTCCGGCGAGGCGGTCATGGCGGGCGCGGTGGCCGGCGGCCGGAACCGAGGGAGAAGGGTCGGTTTCTATACTGTAGACTTGCAGATGAATCTTAACCGTCCGATCGTGATTCAACGATCCAGATTAGATCATACCCTTTCAATGGCAATTTTGTTAAAGAGACCCTTAGTTTTCAGTGAATCAACCCGCGGTCCTTGGCGCATTCCAGGAGATTACGTTTTCGTATTTGGAAAGCGTATTTTCAACCGGTTAATTCAAAAATACGTTTTCAGTAATTTACAGTTTTGCCACTAGAATTGTTTTAGTCATAAAATCTTCGTTTTAACTCCGATTTGATCCGTTCAAATTGCGTTAGGTTCGTATTTGCGAACTCTACGTGTTAGTATAATTTTACAGTTAGTTTTGATAATTTATTTTTCGAGTTTATAATTAAGTATTTATTGATCTATAGGAAATCTTAGAAAATTCATAACTTTTACGTTTTAATTCCGATTTTGGTAATCTTTGCGTCTGTGTGATCGTAGAAACGCGTAGAAGAGTTTTATAAACTTTTATTACTGTTTTGTTACTGTTGGTGTACTGTTCTAATTATATCTATTTGTTTGCTTCGTGTATGTTTGATTGGATGCATGTATGTTGTTGATTGATGATCGAGTATAGAAGGTGAGCAGTACTTGGACGATTCGGAGTATTATTTTGAGCCAAGTCAGCAGTACTATTTGGAGAGCTTTGATCAAGGCAAGTATAACACAGGACTATCCTTGTTACCTATTCATCAAAATTATCATATATATGCATATGCTTACCTTGACAACCTTAGAGATTATAACTTAGTGCTTGATGTCTTAATTCCTTGTCAACCTTGGGTATGCATATGGGTAGCTGTGGCTAGCGCTTAAACAAAGAACAATGATCTTGCAATATGATTAATGGATCAAGCAACCAATTATTAAGATGATTTAATTATTGTTAAAAAGGGGGCTAGAGCATATGTATTATTTTTGATGCTCTAGTTACTCTCCGTAAGGACTTATCTGTACGTGATCATCCGGGATATACAGTACAGCTGTGAGGGCTATATGGCTCTGGCTTTAGTTGTTCAAGAGACCTTTTCTAGCTTGTTAGAGGTTACCTTAAATGGCGTAAGAATGGCTTGCCACGTTGGGTGTAGTGCGAGCCCCTGGCCTAGTGTGTAATAGGCTGCGGTTGTTGTGCCACAGGGAAGGGGGGTTCTACATCTGCCTGCCGAGTGAATCTAATGGCCCTAACTTGTTAGACGAACTCTTGAGTGGCTTTATATGGTTTTTGAGTGTTTGGGCTTGATCTCCCCACTCATTTGGAAATCATGACTCACAGTGAAAGTGTACACCTCTGCGCAGAGTTAAAAACTGGTATACTAGCCGTGCTCACGGATACGAGCGGCCTTGGAACATTTACAGATAGATGATCACCATTGTTATATTATGTTTAATTATTGTTGATTAATATTATGCTCTTGTTAATGTTATTCGTTATCATTATTGTAATTGATCATTGGTTCTTTAATGGGAAGTGGTTTATCTTGATGCTACTCAAATGAAAGTTATAAGATTAAAAGCTAACCGCAGTTAAACAGTGTCTAGCCATTTGAGCCTCATGAACCCTGTGTTATATTTGTTGAGTTCGACATGGACTCACTCTTGCTATTTCCACCATAACAGATGAAGAGTATGATGAGGATTATCGTAATGAGTACTAGTCTTGGTGTCAACCAGTCAACCGTGTCCCTGTGTGGAGTTTCCGCTGGAGATTATTACTAGATATTATCATTTATCGTTCAAGACTATGTTTTAAATATTTATTCGCTATGTAATAAGCACTGTGATGATACTATGTAATTTGTCTGCTTATGTGTGCGATCATGACCTGGGGCGCACATGAGTACTTTATGCATCCTATTTTTGTCCTTAAAAATGGGTGTGACAGATTGGTATCAGAGCCGTGTTGACTGTAGGACGCAAGCCTAGTTAGAATGGTCGTTGATAGCATCCATACTTCACTTAATTCATGCTTCCTCTTTTCACCTTGTTAATTACTAAAGTTTTATGCTTCCTCTACTTTATTCTATTGCGAAAATACATTGATTCTATCTAATCTATGTCTAAATCTTGTAGATGTCTCCTCATCCTCGTCTGTCAGCTGCACAATATGTTGCTCGTTTCAAACCCCAGGAGCCAAAGGAAGAGGGTGATCAAGAGCTATCTGATGCTGAATCAAGAGTTGGTGATACACCTATGGAGGATGTGGTTATGGGGTGGACTACGAAGTCTCATATCGTGGTTCCTAAGGCTGATGCTTTCTTCCATGATATGTTGACAAGAACCTTGGACAACTACTACTACGACTGGGAGGCTACTTTAGAGTATCGCAGTGCAGAGTATAGTCATCCATGGATGGATTCCTATTGAAAGACGGAGTTATGGGTCAAGAAAAGGGATCCTACCACTAAGGAGCCTAAGGTGGAGTCAAAGTTTATTACCCGAGTGAGCCGGGCAACCGTGGAGACAAGCATGGAGGATGTCGCTTTCAATGCATTTGTTTACTACCATGGTCTACGCTCGGACAAGACGCTAAAGGGTGCACTTCGGCACTTTCCTTGTTTCTTGCATGACAAGGGTATTTGGACCGTGCCACTTGCTGATGATTCCTCTTTGACTTTACAAGCTACGGTGGCATTAGCTCGTGAATTGGCTCTTCATGAGGCGGATCTGAAGGATGAGTTGTTGAAGGAAAAAGAACTTAAGGAGCAAGCTTACAAGGAGATTGACCAATTAAGGGCGGAGTTAGGTCGTCCTAAGATTTATGAGAAGCTTAATTAGGAAATAGGAAAAATCCCTATGTAATAAGAACGATAGTAGTTGCGAGTTAATTTCGAGTTTGGATTGTTTTAAGAGTCAGTTTGTGGTGTGAATAATTGTGTGATTGATGGATTGTTATTATGATAATGTGTGATTTGGATCTTTGTAATGTGTGCTGGAGTTTTGTTGACATGCTTACAAATTCTATTATTAAGAATATTAAGTTTGATCAAGATATATTAGTGAACATGAGGTTAACTTAGTTCTGTCCTTTGCTGATTTCTGGATCAGTCCGGGATGTTTTAGAAATAACTTAAAATCCGTTCATGGGAAATTTAAGAAATTTTACTGGGAATAATTAGACTTCTGTATCTTTCCAATCCCATAAGAATCACCTTAATATCTATTATGAGTTAAGAGATATACCTGTTTCAAGTTGGAGTTACTGCACAGTCTGGAATTCGGGGACAGTTTCTGTTAAGTTCAGTTTTTGACCAATTTATTGACAGAATCAGAAAAAGTATTGTGAATACGAGTTGTAGATAATTTTATAAGCTTTCCAACCATGTAAAGATCATCTGATTTGGACGTCTGTAGCTCGAGATATGACAGTTTTACTGAGTTGCTGAAATTGGAGTTTGCCCAGAAAATCAGATTTTGTTTATCTATTGTATACATCATCTCGGATTGTACTGAATTCCATCTTCTGTGTTTTGGAAACAGATGTCAGGCAGAGGTCGTGGCAGAGGTCGTGGGGGTGCTAATCCACCCGTTACTATGGAGGAACTCATGCAAACTCAGAATCAGCTGATGCAGATGTTTATGCAGCATATGCAGAACAATCCCCCTGTTGGAGGACCACCACCTGTTCAAGTAAGGGATAAGCGTGGAGAATTTTTGAAGGGACGCCCTCCAGTGTTTTCTCATGCTGCTGATCCTTTAGAGGTAGATGATTGGGTGAGGGCGGTGGAGAAACAGCTGAACATAGCCCAATGCAATGATATGGAGAAGGTGTTGTATGCATCTGGTCAGTTACAAGGAACAGCTCAGACTTGGTGGGAGTCGTACCAGGCTGCACGCCCTGACAATGCTCCTCCTATCACTTGGAATGAGTTTGTTAGAGATTTTCGAGCTCGTCATATTCCTGAAGGTATAATTGAGCTGAAGCAGGAAGAATTCAGAAACCTGAGGATGGGACAGATGAGTGTGAGTGAATATCATGACAAGTTTACCCAGTTGGCTCGCTATGCTCCCAATGAAGTTAGGGAAGATGCAGACAGGCAGCGTCTTTTCTTGAAGGGAATATATTATGATCTTCGCTTGCAGCTGAAGGGGAATAACTATGCTAGTTTTCAAGAGCTGGTGAACAAGGCTATTGTGCTGGATAATGAACGTAGGGAGATGGATAGAAAGAGAAAGATGAAGGTGCAAGGCTCAGGAAGCAACAACCGCCAACGCACAAATTCTCAGCATGGCTTTCATCAGAAGTTTCAGGGACCGGTTAGCCAGGGGAATCGCAATTCAAATCAGAGGTGGTCCCAAAATTGGCAAAACAATCAGTCGCAACAGCGTTCATCATATCCACAGCGTCAACAGTATCAGCAGAGTGGGCAACAGACTCCTCGCACTGGAAATCTCAATGCTACCCCCATGAAGAATAATTCTCCCAGTACTCCTATTAGATGCTTTGTCTGTGGTAAAGAGGGCCATTTGTCTTATAATTGTCCTGAGAAGCAGAACCAACAGACTCCTCAGAGCCAGAAGAGCAACCAGAGGCAATCGGGTACTGGAAGGGTGAATCACGTGTCTTCTGATACAGCTCATGGTGCACCAGAAGTTATGATTGGTACGTTCAATGTACATTCCACTCCCGCAACTGTTCTTTTTGACTCTGGAGCATCTCATACATTCATATCCAATATTTTTGTTAAAATGCATAGTATACCCATGCTAGCTATGAAAGAACCTCTCTTAGTAAATTCACCTGGAGGTACCATGCAAACCAGTAATCGTTGCCTTCCAATTAGTATGGTATTAAGGGGGGTAAAGTTTAAGATAACTCCTATAGTGTTGCGAACATCTGGGATTGATGTGATATTGGGTATGGACTGGATGAAGCAAAATCAGGCAGAGATTCAGTGTCAGCAGAAAGTGGTAGTTGTGACTGCGCCTAATGGAGATAAAATCAATGTGGATGTAGCAATGCAGAAGCAACCAACCGCGGTGGTGAATCAGATTGAAGATACTAATAAGGAGAATTCAGTGATTGAGGAATTTCCGGATGTCTTCCCTGATGAATTGCCAGGTATGCCACCTGACCGAGACATTGAATTTCTTATTGAATTATTACCTGGAACTGCACCTATAGCCAAACGACCATATATGATGGGAGTAGATGAATTAGAAGAACTTAAGAAACAAATTAAAGAATTACAAGAAAAAGGTTTTATTCGACCTAGTTCATCACCTTGGGGAGCACCAGTTATTTTTGTTGATAAGAAAGATGGTGGTCAGAGGATGTGTGTTGATTATCGGTCACTAAATGAAGTAACTATCAAGAATAAGTATCCTTTGCCCCGGATTGATGACTTGTTTGATCAGTTGAGAGGTGCTTGTGTGTTCTCTAAGATTGATTTACGTTCTGGATATCATCAGTTGAAGATTCGTGCCTCTGATATTCCAAAGACAGCTTTTACTACAAGGTATGGATTGTATGAGTATACTGTTATGTCGTTTGGATTGACCAATGCACCTGCATACTTTATGTACATGATGAATAAGGTGTTCATGGAATACTTGGATAAGTTTGTGGTGGTATTTATCGATGATATACTAGTATTTTCCAAGACAGATGGAGAGCATGCTGAACATTTGAGGTTGGTGTTGCAGAAGCTTAGAGAACATAAGCTGTATGCGAAGCGAAGTAAATGTGAGTTTTGGTTGAAGGAAGTTTCTTTTCTTGGTCATATTGTTTCTAATGGAGGTATATCGGTGGATCCAGGCAAGGTGAAGGATGTATTGAATTGGAAACCACCTACAGATGTTAGCGAGATTCGCAGTTTTTTGGGTTTAGCTGGATATTATAGACGGTTCATAGAAGGGTTTTCTAAACTTGCTAAACCTATGACATCTCTGTTAGAAAAGAATGCCAAATTTGTGTGGTCTGATAAATGTCAAGCTAGTTTTGAGGAGTTGAAGAAGAGGTTGACTACAGCTCCTGTTTTGGTTTTACCAGATTTGAGTAAGAAGTTTTCTATTTATTGTGATGCTTCTCGTCAAGGTTTGGGATGTGTTCTTATGCAAGAAGGCAGAGTTGTGGCATATGCATCTAGACAGTTGAGAAAGCATGAGTTGAATTATCCTACACATGATTTGGAGTTAGCAGCTGTTGTTCATGCTTTAAAGATTTGGAGACATTATTTGATTGGACATAAGAGTGATATATACACTGATCATAAGAGTTTGAAGTATATTTTCACTCAGTCAGATCTGAATTTGAGGCAACGCAGATGGTTAGAGTTGATTAAGGATTATGATATTGAGATACACTATCATCCTGGTAAGGCTAATGTAGTAGCTGATGCTCTTAGTAGGAAGAGTTATGCCAATGAGATAAGAACATTGTCTATGACTAGTGAGTTATGTGCTGAATTTGAATATTTGAACTTGGGAATTGTTACTAATGCAATGGAATTAGTAATAGAGCCTACTTTAGAGCAAGAGATCTATAAGGGTCAATTGAAGGATGAGAAACTAAAGAAGATAGCGGAGGATATAGTGATTGGTAAGTCACCAGGCTTTAGAATGGATGATAATGGAATTTTGTGGTTTGAAAAGAGGCTGTGTGTACCTGAGGATCAGGCTATTAGACAGGCAATTCTTCGTGAAGCTCATGAGTCAGCTTATTCTATTCATCCTGGTAGTACTAAGATGTATTTGGATCTTAAACAGAAATATTGGTGGGTTGGATTAAAGCGAGATGTGGCTGAGTATGTGGCATTGTGTGATACTTGTCAGAGGGTGAAAGCAGAGCATCAGAGACCTGCTGGATTGTTGCAACCAATGAAAATTCCTGAATGGAAGTGGGAGGAAGTTGGTATGGACTTTATAGTGGGGTTACCGCGTACTCAGAGAGGTTATGATTCTATTTGGGTGATAGTGGATAGGTTGACTAAAGTTGCTCATTTTATTCCAGTCAAGACTAATTACACGGGAGTACAATTAGCTACCTTGTATATGGAGAGAATAGTATGTTTGCATGGAGTACCAAAGAAGATTGTGTCTGATCGAGGATCGCAGTTTACATCGCATTTTTGGCAAGCTGTGCATGAATCTTTAGGAACTAAATTGAACTTTAGTACAGCATATCATCCACAGACAGATGGACAGACTGAAAGGACCAACCAGGTATTAGAGGATATGTTGAGAGCCTGTGCATTGCAATATGGAACTAGTTGGGATAAGAGTTTGCCTTATGCAGAATTTTCTTACAATAATAGTTATCAACAGAGTCTTAAGATGGCACCGTTTGAAGCTTTGTATGGACGTAAGTGTAGAACTCCATTGTTTTGGGATCAGACAGGTGAAACTCAGGTGTTTGGTACAGATGTTCTTAGAAACGCAGAAGATCAAGTGCGAGTGATTCGTGAGAATTTGAGAGTGGCACAGTCTCGTCAGAAGAGTTATGCTGATAATAGGAGAAGAGATCTAGTTTTTGAAGTAGGTGATTATGTTTATTTGAAGGTGTCACCTATGAGAAGTGTGAAGAGATTTAACATGAAAGGTAAACTAGCACCAAGGTATGTTGGACCATTTAAAGTTATTGCTAGACGTGGGGAAGTTGCTTACCAATTAGAGTTGTCTGAGAATTTATCTGGGGTGCATGATGTGTTTCATGTTTCACAACTTAAGAAGTGTTTGAGGGTGCCTGAGGAACAGATACCTTTGGAAGAATTGACTGTTAAGGAGGATCTCACATATGAAGAGTTTCCAATTAAGATTTTAGAGACTGCTGAGAGGGTTACTCGAAGTCGGATTATTAAGATGTGTAAGGTGCAGTGGAATCGATATTCAGAGGCAGAGGCAACTTGGGAAAGAGAGGATGAAGTGAGGAAATCATATCCGCAGTTGTTTGAGTAAGCAATCCAATCTCGAGGACGAGATTCTTTTAAGGGGGGTAGAATTTGTAACACCCAAATTTTGAGATAACAAAATTGGAATAAGTTAGATGATAAATAATTACAAAACTAAAATAATAATAAAATAAGTTTGATGTTGCATTCATGCTGTTGCATTTATTTTGTTATGTGGTGTGGTTTTGTTTTATTTTTATTTTGGATTAGAAAATTTATTTGATATATTTTTGAAAACAAGTAAATAAAAAAAAAAGAAAACTTACCTACTGTGGCGGCCTGGAGAGCCAGGGCCGGCCTGTTGTTCTTCCGCGCGGTGGGCCGAATCAACCGCCGCTTTTCCCCGGGCTCGCGCTGATGGGCCGACCCAGCTGAACGCCTGTTCGCGTGGACCGTCAGCCTCGCAGCGGCCCAAGTCGGCCCAGCCAGTCAAGCCGCGCTTTCCTTTCCTCTAAGTCGCTGACGACTGGACCCCGCCTGTCAGCCGTTTCTTCCACCTCCGGTCGTAACCGGGAAGGACTCGAGCACGATCTCAACCGAATCAAATCTTTGATTTCCTAACCGTAATCGATGAAGTGAACTTATAAAAGGGTAGCCGGGTACCTCTAGATTCCGTTTTTCAACTAAAAAGTTAGGGTTGCCACGGGAGAATTGAGTTTTAGGGTTTGGGTTGTTGGAGACCGGCGGTGCCTTGCGGGTGGAGTTTTCGGGAGGCATCGAGGTCGATTTTTCTACGTGGGTGAGCTTATTTTCTTCTCCTCTTGCTTTCTACACTTTCAATTGGTGTTTTAGTGTGATGAATCGAGGTTTTGGAGGTCGCCGACGAGTCGGCCATGGAGCCGCCGCCCCCTTGATGTCGCGGGTAGCGTACGGTGACCGTAGAACGTTTGTTTTCGGGTAGATGAGATCGCGTGGAGCTTCTCCACCGATTGGAGTTGGTTGGGGGGTGAGTGGTAGTCGGTTTTCGCGTGGCCGATGTTCTCCGGCGAGGCGGTCATGGCGGGCGCGGTGGCCGGCGGCCGGAACCGAGGGAGAAGGGTCGGTTTCTATACTGTAGACTTGCAGATGAATCTTAACCGTCCGATCGTGATTCAACGATCCAGATTAGATCATACCCTTTCAATGGCAATTTTGTTAAAGAGACCCTTAGTTTTCAGTGAATCAACCCGCGGTCCTTGGCGCATTCCAGGAGATTACGTTTTCGTATTTGGAAAGCGTATTTTCAACCGGTTAATTCAAAAATACGTTTTCAGTAATTTACAGTTTTGCCACTAGAATTGTTTTAGTCATAAAATCTTCGTTTTAACTCCGATTTGATCCGTTCAAATTGCGTTAGGTTCGTATTTGCGAACTCTACGTGTTAGTATAATTTTACAGTTAGTTTTGATAATTTATTTTTCGAGTTTATAATTAAGTATTTATTGATCTATAGGAAATCTTAGAAAATTCATAACTTTTACGTTTTAACTCCGATTTTGGTGATCTTTGCGTCTGTGTGATCGTAGAAACGTGTAGAAGAGTTTTATAAACTTTTATTACTGTTTTGTTACTGTTGGTGTACTGTTCTAATTATATCTATTTGTTTGCTTCGTGTATGTTTGATTGGATGCATGTATGTTGTTGATTGATGATCGAGTATAGAAGGTGAGCAGTACTTGGACGATTCGGAGTATTATTTTGAGCCAAGTCAGTAGTACTATTTGGAGAGCTTTGATCAAGGCAAGTATAACACAGGACTATCCTTGTTACCTATTCATCAAAATTATCATATATATGCATATGCTTACCTTGACAACCTTAGAGATTATAACTTAGTGCTTGATGTCTTGATTCCTTGTCAACCTTGGGTATGCATATGGGTAGCTGTGGCTAGCGCTTAAACAAAGAACAATGATCTTGCAATATGATTAATGGATCAAGCAACCAATTATTAAGATGATTTAATTATTGTTAAAAAGGGGGCTAGAGCATGTGTATTATTTTTGATGCTCTAGTTACTCTCCGTAAGGACTTATCTGTACGTGATCATCCGGGATATACAGTACAGCTGTGAGGGCTATATGGCTCTGGCTTTAGTTGTTCAAGAGACCTTTTCTAGCTTGTTAGAGGTTACCTTAAATGGCGTAAGAATGGCTTGCCACGTTGGGTGTAGTGCGAGCCCCTGGCCTAGTGTGTATAGGCTGCGGTTGTTGTGCCACAGGGAAGGGGGGTTCTACATCTGCCTGCCGAGTGAATCTAATGGCCCTAACTTGTTAGACGAACTCTTGAGTGGCTTTATATGGTTTTTGAGTGTTTGGGCTTGATCTCCCCACTCATTTGGAAATCATGACTCACAGTGAAAGTGTACACCTCTGCGCAGAGTTAAAAACTGGTATACTAGCCGTGCTCACGGATACGAGCGGCCTTGGAACATTTACAGATAGATGATCACCATTGTTATATTATGTTTAATTATTGTTGATTAATATTATGCTCTTGTTAATGTTATTCGTTATCATTATTGTAATTGATCATTGGTTCTTTAATGGGAAGTGGTTTATCTTGATGCTACTCAAATGAAAGTTATAAGATTAAAAGCTAACCGCAGTTAAACAGTGTCTAGCCATTTGAGCCTCATGAACCCTGTGTTATATTTGTTGAGTTCGACATGGACTCACTCTTGCTATTTCCACCATAACAGATGAAGAGTATGATGAGGATTATCGTAATGAGTACTAGTCTTGGTGTCAACCAGTCAACCGTGTCCCTGTGTGGAGTTTCCGCTGGAGATTATTACTAGATATTATCATTTATCGTTCAAGACTATGTTTTAAATATTTATTCGCTATGTAATAAGCACTGTGATGATACTATGTAATTTGTCTGCTTATGTGTGCGATCATGACCTGGGGCGCACATGAGTACTTTATGCATCCTATTTTTGTCCTTAAAAATGGGTGTGACACTGTGAGACAACCAAACGACGGCCAAGGTGTAGGCCTGAGTTGAACCCCATCACTCTGTATCTCGAACTGCATAGGTGGTGGCCATGGTGGCCTATGCCGCACTGCATCCCAGCTTGGCGAGAAACAGCTCTGTATGTTCTTATCAACCAAGTATGGAGCTACTGGTATACTAGAGCCACCACTATGGACTGCAGCAACATGAGCTTCTAGTCTCTCAGGCTTTTCATCATCAGGTTTGCCAAAATCAACCACATCAACATAGCAAGGACTGCAAACTATACCAACTCGAGCCATATGTTCAGACATTTCCAGAGATTTGCTGGTGGCTACAGAAATCCAGTACATGACCATTTGATCTGAATGCCATGGCTGATAAGCTATACTGTGATGATAGAGAATGTGCACACTAGAAACATCACTGTCACTACAGCTTCCACGATGAACTAATTTTAGCTTTCTAAAAATAGATGCATTCATCACCTCAGAATCAAGCAGGCATATACCAATCGGTACAGGAATAACAACTATTCTCCCTGGTCTCATCAAGCATTTCCACAACTCTACAGGTTCAGGAAGCACACCACTGATGTGTTGTTGAGTTGAAACATACCATGGGGGCTTCCAGAGGCGGACAGAGAGAGACGTGACCGCGAACCTCCCAACAATGTCGAACGACGGCCAGGGTAGGGGACGCAGCTCAGCCTCACAGCTCACCAACCGGAGTTCTGAAGGTGGAGGCCACGGCCTGTGCTGCCTGTATAGCACTGCATCCCAGCTGCATCTGAATGGAAGCGAGAAACAGCTCTGCATCATGATGAGGCAATTCATCATACACCTGTTGGGCAAGGTGCTGGGAAGTTCGTCCTCCTTCACAGGCACCACCATCTGCACGAGAGAGGGAGCCGGGAAGGGGATGCTGAGCTCGGCACGCCACTCCTCGAGTACAGCGGCGACGGCGGAGCGGCTCGCCGTGCGAGAGGAAGGGATGGGCGCGACCGTGACGCAGTGCTCCTCCGGGATGTGGTCGTCGTGGGCAGAGCCCGACCCGACGAAGGCGACTCCGGGATCGGCCAGGAACTGGTGCAGCGCCTCCGAGACGGTGTCGGGGCGGGTGGCCGTGGCCCGGCGCGGCGTCACCTGGTCGTGGTTGAAGCTGGAGCCCCGCGGCGTGGGATCATGCGACGAATGCAGCGAGTCGATCGCGGCCTCTGTCTCGATGGCGTTGGTGCGCCCATCGAGCGACACCATGTCGAGGTCGACGACGATGGAGGCGATGGCGCTCGTCGTGTCGGGGAACTGCTCGGTGATGGGGATCCTGGCGCCGCAGTACTCGAACAAGGGCAGCAGCAAGGAGGCTGGACGTGCCGCGGTGGTGGAGGCATGGTGGTGGTGGATCTGGATGTCGGAGCGGCTCACGGGCACCACCGGGATTGCAGCAGGCGGGGACCGGGTGGGCATCGCGGCCAAGGGCGACGAGAAATTGCTCGTGGAGGACGAGGCGCCCAACAGTCCAACGCCACGGAGACGGGGGTGGCTGGAGGCGGAGGAATCAATTGGTGGAGCGGGCACGGAAGGGAGGGAGCTGACGACGGTGCGCTCGTTGTCGTCGGGGCCGGCGGAGAACACGCGTTCGGAGTGGATCCACGCATGCGGGTCCGAGTTGCCGGAGAAGACGCGCGTGGAGTTAGTGAGATGTGGCGCGGGCGCGACCGAGGCAGCAGCGGACGGCGCGGGCGCGGTGATGACCGAAGCGGCGGTGGAAGGGGCGGGTGCGGGCGAGATGCAGGCGGCGGTGGAAGGTATGGTCGCGGTCGCGACCGAGGCCGGGGCGGAAGGCGTGGGTGTGGTCGGGACCCAAGCGGCGGTGGTGGAAGGGGTGGGCGTGGGCGCGATCAACGCATTGTGCTCGGCGAATCGCCGATCCAACCTCCCGTTCTGCTCGGTGAAGAGCCTGCGCATCTCGTTGAGCAAGAGCTCGGTGGAAGGATTCATGACTTTGATACCAGATGTTAGCAACCTCAACCTAGAACTGATGGGCAGAGAATAGAAAGGAATCAGAGAAGAACAGCAACAGAGCAAGGATCGAGGAGAAGACGAACAGCACAGAAAGAGGAATAGCGATATGAGGATCAGGAGTAGTATGAGTTTGTTACAATAATCTTGATACCCCTCTCCACAACCACAGGAAAATATATACCACTCCATACACGGGTCAAGCCCAACCGGCAGAGGCACGCAGGTCCATGTCCGAAGCCCATAGCTATTACTAATACTAGTACCCAGATACCTGACACTGGATGACATGGTGGATCTCCAACTGTGTTTGAATCTTAATCGAGACTTGTCTTATCCCTTTTGGCATGTTGGCCGGCTGTTCCAGCTACTTTCCAGTGCTTGTGAATTGTGGTTACTGTACTACTGCAGCTGCAATACTCTAGTTGGCTCATATACACTTTATTGTCACCCATGCTGCAGCACATTGTTACAACTGAAAAAATGGGCCGTGTATACAAAAGACTGATTGCCGTTGTCGGGTGCATGTAAAAAGCCGACGCGCTCTGCCTGCGGCGCATCTGTTTGGCATCTTGACGGGGTTTTCAACTTGCTGCGAAGACTGCCTTGGATGTAAGTCCACCTTGGATGGAAGGAGGAGATGTGGTCGAAGAAAGCGCGTACAAACCAATTACAGAGGTTGGCCTTGTAGCATTTGAGTTGAAATGACCCTGGACCAATTATATTGCCAGAATGAAAACAAAATACAAACTGAAATAAATCGTTAATAAACAAGACATGAGCTTTGGTTAATCTTACAGCCTGCTGTGAAGTTCCACTTCCATGTAGATTTATGTTGTATGGTTGCCTTGAATCATCTGTTGTAAACATGTGCAAACAATCAGTTGGTACACAGTGAAAATTCGTAAATGTCATACTAGTTAATATGCATACCTTTCTTTTCTTTTTTTAGTTGTAGCAGCATTTTTCTTTCCTCCATTCATTTTAGTTGAAGGGTTTTTCTTTCCTCCTTCAAGTACATTTTTTGATCTTTTAAGCGTGGGGCCTTTTATGTGTGGAGGTACTCTAAATGATATGCGCTCCTCGGCAACCTCTTGGGTACACTTGAGAAAACATTGTGGTGCTTCTTTCTCATTCATAAATTATCGACTTCTAAAGTCAGTCTATCAAAACCATCATCTAAGTGCTGCAGAACCTTTTTTGAAACACATTTCAGCGCAACTGATATCATCTTTCGGGAGAGAAGTGCACTTTGAGCTGGTAAGTCATCATGCCGATGTTGCTTGTTATTATTAGAAAGGATGCCTCTTTTTGCATATTTTGTCCATCGACTCAATATGTACCTAGGAGGCAAACTGAAAATACTGTTTTGGCTAAAGACTCGTAGTATGTGCTTGCATAACATACCTGCATGAATAAGAACTATTAGATATGCCATATTGATACAATTAGATTGCACAACTCATTAGTGACATGCACTTACCAAGACAATCGTACTTTTTGCATGAGCAAAACACTTGCATATCATTTGAATCAAAAGTGACGGTAGCTTCATCCCAACTCCACTCCATGGATGCTACCTTGTATGACCTTGTTGTCCCTTCGTGAGATAGCAATGTGCATGAAAGAACAAACTGCTTTTTGAATTCCTCCTCAAAAATGCTATGCATATTTCTTGTGTATGATTTAGCAGCTGCGTTCAACAAAGGTAAGTTACTAACACAGAGAACCGGTTCTGAACTCCGTGATTTGTAATCTTCATATAACTCATTACCACGAAGGCGTGCAGCACACTTGTCAAATTCCACTAGGAGTTCTGAAATAGAGAGCTTTCTGCGAAAAGTTCTTTTAAATACATTATTCATACCTTCACTCCTTTGAGTGGATGTCATGTCCGCACAAAACGAATCACGACGATACACGGTGGCCCATTTCTCACGTAGTGCATACAAATTTTACAACCATGAATTCTGCCCAACGCTGTAAGTAGCCAATAACTCTTGCCACCTCTTGTTAAAATGCGCTATTGATCTTTCTTCATATACACAATACTTGAAGTCCTTTAGAAAATCCTCATTATCGGATATTACTTGGCTAAGGTGTTTTGCAGCATTCTGGTATATGTGCCATAGGCAAAGGCGATGGCTTGAGTTTGGAAAAACAAGCTTAATTGCCTTTTCCATTGCAGCACATTGATCTGTGAAAATGGTGACTGGTTGCTTCCCAGACATTGCTTTCAAAAAAATTTTAAATACCCATACAAATGAATCAGCACTTTCATCGAATAATAGTGCAGTTCCAAAAATGATGGTTTGCCTGTGATGATTTGTTCCAAGAATAGGAGCAAAAGGCATTTCAGGTTTATTTGTCTGAAATGTAGTGTCAACGCACATGACATCCCCAAAGCAAGCATAGTCTGCAATGGCCTGACCATCTGCCCAAAAGAAGTTACATATTTGGCCATCCTCTTTGTCTTGCATGGCATAATAGAAAGAAGGATCTTGAACTTGTTTGTTCTCTAAATATTCCAATAGGGTTTGTGCATCTTGGGCTTCCAAGTACCTTTTACGCTCACGACCAATGAAGTTATTGCAATTCATTTTCAAGAACTGCACATTCTCAGCTCCCCTGATCACCGTTGAAAAAAATCATATATTTCAGTTGGCCTAACACCAGCTTGCCGCATTTTGCTAATGATATGCTCGTTCGCTTTTGTTATACGCCGCAGTGATCTAAGCATGTGTGTCTTGTCAGGGCTTACAAAGCTATGATTATGAGCGAGTATGACTCTCTGCATCATCCAAATCCCTTCTCGTGACACATAGAATTGGATACAGCATGTCCTTGTTGAAGCACGCTCTTTCTTTGGTTGATATTCTCGACTAGTGTTCTTGTGACCTTCATTGCTGCAAACAAAATACTTCGAAGATAGTGTGCCATCTGCCCTATGTTTAGTGTGGCACTTCTTGATACTAAAGCCGACTTTTCCGGGTATGCATTATAAAACTTGTATGCTTCTTCCTTCGAAGTAAAGATCATGCCAACCTTTGGCACAAGTTCAGTTGAGAAAGTTTGTTCATTACCCTATGTACACCAAAGCGGCATATCCCATATCAATTACTTTTGCTGAGAGTATCCTTCATAGAAAATTACTTCATAATTATAGAAATATCTCACTAACCTCCAAACATGTTGCAGCAGTTTCTTCGGATTTCTCGTTGTCAGGGTTGAAATATCCATCACCGTCCTCAAAGTTAGGACAAGAGATTTTGCCCAGATCACCACGAACAGCCGGCTGCAACATATGGTCAGAAGACAGACATGTCAAACTTTCAGCGAGTATGAAGGTGAAGAAGCTCCCAAGCACTAGCTACTTATACCGTAAGCATCCTTCATTTAATATATATATATATATATATATATATATATATAACTATTACCCTACAGCTGGCTACAAAATAACTTATTCTGTAGCCACTTTGAGTTACGATAATTGCTATGCTAATTTATTATATATATATATATATTATTTTGTAGCCAGCTATAGGATATATATATATATATGTATATATATATATCGTATATGTCACATATGCACACAATAAATTACTTCATTAAATAAAAATGTGTTCCTCGCTCACCTCAAAACCTGCAATTTCTTCAATTTTCTCAACATCAGAGTTGAAATCTTCATCCTCAACACCGAGATAAAAACTTTCTCTCATATTATTGTCAGTGTTTTTACCACCGATAGCCTGCCACGGGGGTACCCGGGACAGTTGTTTGGGCTTCGGCGTATACTGAACTCGATGGTTAACGCAAGAGACAGTCGATTTATACTGGTTCGGGCCCTCGTGATTGAGTAATAGCCTTTACGTCCCATCGGCGTTAGCCTTTACGTTGGATTCATTGTTATAATAATTCTGTTACAAGGGTGCCCATAGCCTCTCTTTATATAGGGAGAGACGGCTATGGTACGATTACAGTCCTAGTCGGATTCCAAAGAAGGTGTCCTTATCTAATTACAGAAGGTACTTCTATTAGAAAACTGGCTAGTTCGGCCTATTCTACTCGGAGTCGGCGTTGTCCGTCGCCATGCCTCCTCTGTCAAGCAGTGGGCCAGGCTGGGGCCCACTGCTAGTATTTGTACCGACGAGGAACCCTGTGGGTTCTGTATCGAGAAGCCCCCGAGCATTTCATGGTTGAACTCGAAAGCCTCCTTGTTTCCTCAACCTTGCCTGGAGAAACAAGTCTGAAGACCGATTGATAGTTGATAAATGGTGTGTGAAATGTTTGTAATGACTAATCTCTTCCCATTCCCCTCATTTGTAATCTCCATGGCATTGGGTCCTCTGGCCCTGTAGGTGCCCCGGCCCCCTCCATCCACCGGCTTTGCCGGCATCAATGAAAAACTCATTCAGGTGGGGCTCTCACCCCTCCGGTGATATCTTTAAAAAGACTTACATCCAAAAAGCTCAGTATATTGGTCTTCTACTTCCTAGGCCTGACCAAAGCATTACACTTCACTTTTATGAAAATGTGTTATGATCCCACTACTTGAGAATATACACAACATATTAATATCAACATCCTCAAAGAGGCTTGAATGCTTGTGTTAATATCACATCAATCCTACAAAGTAATGTTACACGGAGATAAACAAGCACATTTGTTACACATATTGCTTCTTTTTCATTGTACAAATAATGTGTCATTATAGTTTCCAATAAATCCCTAATTTGTGCAAGACGCCTGCCGCAACACCCCAGAACACTATCTCACAGAATATGACATACAGCAGAGTTCCCAGATTCTGTGAGTGCCAGACATTGACGAACACATGCTTCACGATCCAATTGACCTGAAATAGAAAGAAAGAAATCAGCAAATGAAGTTCATTAGGCGACTCGGCCTGGAACAAAAACGGCTACAAACCATGTTCTTATTACGCCAAATTAATAACCTCCACCCATTATTACTTACGAGATTGTTATCCGGCGACTCGTAGTACCATCCATTCACAAATGCAGCCAGTATTCCCTGTGCTCCTAGGACAAACACAAGCATCGCGTTCATGCCTATCCACTCCAGGAAAAGGAATGGCATCCTTAGTCCCCAGACGTCAATCTGTCCATCAAAGCATAGATGTAAAGTTCTTTATTTTGTTATTTTCTTGTAACATGAAATCGAAGAAGTGTCATGTCTTAAAATGTATACATAAACCGTACCAGTATATAGAAAGCTGAAAGAACAATTCCTGCTGCACCGCCTGTAAAGCAGACATAGCTGAAGCTGTAGAGCTGCTTGTTGATTGGGATGGCTGCAGGAGCAGAGAAATGCATGTAAATCTGTGTCCAAGGATTGTAAATGGCAGCCGTGTCTCACAATAAATATGCATGGATAAGCACCATTTGTGAAGTGTAGGATAATGGCGAGTACAAGGAGCGAAAAGCCCAACAGAAGCCAGTGCTTCAGTCTCTCCTTGTGAGTCTGCAAATAAGAAACTTTCTTGACCACATTGCATATATATATTTGCATTCATCAAGAAGTCACAGGCGGAAGCAAGTTTTCAAGAATAACCTTGAAATGGATTAGAACATGCCCGTAATGTATCCCGATTGTCCCTGATAGTATTGACGATATTGAACTGAATGGAAACAGAAAAGATTGTCAGATACTTGAACGGTTTGCTGCAAATGTTCAGCTTCTGTTAATGTACGTTGTCAAATGTCAGATTTCCACCTTAACAATCCTTCCGGTTCAAAAGGCGCAAGGCACCACGCTGGTGCATCAGCTCGCAAGGGACCCATGTTGGGTGAGCTTGATGTACAATCCTGATCAAAGCAATTTCAGATATCCAATAGAACAAAATATTCATTAATTGTGACTGAGTAAATAGAAGGATCAGTGACAATGGCAAGTAGTAAGAATTCTGTTGTACCTTTGACCGGATCCAAACTGGCTGTGTGTAGAGATGATTAATCCCCCAGACCTGCCTATCAACATAGCCAACTGCGTTGCAGGCTTGCTCCAGGCTGGCCCTCACACCACATTTTACCTGCACGAACAAGCAAAAACTGTATCAAAGACGACACATTTCAGTGATGATGGTATGGTATGCCCGGGAAAGTTGCGGATACTGTAAATTGTTTCCCGTCATTGACGTCGCCATCATTATGGTAAACAAAGCTCCAATCCGGGACATATAGTGAGAATGTTGTAACCATGTATATCACAAATGCAATGAAACCACCTAACCTGTTATTTTCAGAAAGCGTCAGGGATGTTACTCATTTTCAGAATCAAGAAAAAGAAAAATGGAAAGATATTTGCAGTCACAGTGTTATTGAACTATCAGGAAGAATAAGAATCGTGTACCATTGCCATCGATATGCATTGAAAATGGCGTAAGGACCGGACCGCACCATGGTAGGCCGTACCTTTACGGTGAATGCCTCTATCAGAGCAACAATGAAGTATACCAAAGCTATTCTCTGATGATCCAATGTGAAGAAAAGAAAAGAATCCAAGTTATTGCCATGATATATGTAAAGCTGTAGGTGGCAAAAGAAAATTATGGTGACTGAACCAAACCTGTAGGATGCCCATCCATCTGATCTTCTTCATGTCCACTCCATAAGAGAGGTCATCCGGAGCATGAGAATATCCACCTTTATACATATCAACATATCATCAAATCCAATATCAACATATCATCAATTCCAATACTAGTAACATATCATCAAGCCGTGACAGAATCATAGTAATGAAAGAATTACCTTGGAGAAGCACACCCCAGAAGAGCATTTTCAGTGTTCTGATGGTAATCTTCTTCACGGCGGCACCAATATTTGGAACTCTCTGCAATCAGATCCAAGTGATGATCAGCTCTCTGCTAGTATCAAACATTATTCACTTGCGAAAAAGCAAGAAGTACAGAGCATGGACGCTTGCTATTTTCCTCTGGCAATGTACACCATCTACTGTGACAAATAATGGACCGGCGCAGTGCAAGAACCTCTACATTATGGAAGTATCAGTTTGAAGAGTGTATGTGCTTGCTCACCTTCAGTGCGAAGGCGATCGCAACACCAACTATGAAGAGGAAGAAGGGCATGACGAAGTCTGCCAGGGTGCAGCCGTTCCATGGTGAGTGGTCAATCCGCTCATAAGCCCCACCGGCATCATCCACCAGTATCATAAGCTGCAAGCAAGGAAATTCAACAGTTTATATGATGGCATTTAAATAATTCTGGATTCATAAAACGAGGGCTCTGAATACATCACAGATCCTAGGAAAAACAAACGAGGATAGTTACTACTCCCAAACTCCTTGTCTTCATTTCCTCTCCAATAAAACGATGGAACTTTCTTAAATCATTTCTAATAAGGCCATGAAGGAGTTTGTGTCAATTAGAAATTAACACTGTGTGCCACAAAACAAAAATCAAACTTTTTGGATTAAATAAAGAAGCAAAAAGTAGATATGGGCCGATGGGTGTATGTATGTACCACAATGGTTAGCCCTCTAAAAGCATCAAGAGCTGCCACTCTCCTGCTCTTCTTCTTCTGCACGTCCTCAGCCACAACCACTCTCTCCTTCTCAATGTCCTCTCCCTTGCCATCACCATGCTCGGCATGGCCAACGTCAATGGCGTGCTGATGCTGCTCTGGACCTTTTTCACCATCTGATGCTGCTATCTCCTGCCCCTTCTCCATATCCACCGTCTAGGTATGTATGTATGTGGCCAGTGGCTTGTGCAGGCTTAACTTGCTTAGATTCTAGCTACAACTTGAAAATTGTAGCATTCTAACATAGAAACGGATGCCCATAAAGGTGACTTGTATACTTATCGATGAGCCATGTATGTTCAAGTATGTCACATTCGTATATATAGTTATATACATACAGCTATCTAGTTACAATAATTGTATGTGTCTTGCAGTCCACAAAGTGCTGTTTATTTTGTTTATAACAAGTTCAGCTGCTATAGCTAGATTAGTCTGGCAGCCTGGCAGGGTTGCCGTCCTGCAGTAGGTGAAGTAACTGTTTTCCACGGGAGTTTGTCACTTTCCATGATTCATTTCTTGGAGTGGCTTGGTGTCCTCTGTTTCCAAGTGTCGGAGCCTTGCAGATTCCACCACCATGTAAAAAGCCTTCACATGGAAACAAAGCTATCGAGGGCAGCAGTGTAAACTAAGATATGTTGTGTGTTAGGAAAATGCGCCCATGTTCTTTGGAACGACTTATAAGGTTAGGGACCATGGCAAAGCAAACTAAGGCCCCTTAGGAACGACCAAATTTTCCTGAATCCAAAGAAAATTGAACCGTTTGTTGTGAAATTTTCGTGTCAAAACAGAGATAGATCCATCGAAATAATCTGACCAAAATGTGGCATGGGAGTCAGTATATATATACAAGCTAATTTTGTCCGCAAGGAGCGTTTGAAAACGATGTCTTACACCTGTACTTTGAGCTAAGGAGATGCACATATGAGCAAACTAAAGATTCTTAGGGGTTGTTTAGTTGGTGAAAAAGTTTGGGTTTGGCTACTGTAGCACTTTTCGTTTTATTTGGCAATTTATGTCCAATTATGGACTAATTAGGCTCAAAAGATTTGTCTTGTAGCACTTTTCGTTTTATTTGGCAATTTATGTCCAATTATGGACTAATTAGGCTCAAAAGATTTGTCTCGTGATTTACAACTAAACTGTGGTACTCCATGCATGTGCCGTAAGATTTGATGTGACAGGTACTGTAGCACTTTTTAGGTTCTCTTTTTGGGTTGGGGGAGGAACTAAACAGGCTCTTACTCGAAAGAGGAAGAAAAAAGTCAGATTTACAGGTTTAACGACAGGGGGGTCGTCTAGGGCAAACAAACAATCTCTATTTTTTAGGCGTTCTTATCTTGAAAAACGATGGAGCGAGCGTCACGTAGGCACGTCGTCTTTGTATTGGAAAATCAGTCCGTGTGGAAGACGACGGGCATCGCCGGCTGCGTTTGGACGCCGCTACACATCTTTGTCATTGTCTTGGAGCGTCCAGTTGAGGATGTTGCTCCATCTGGATTCAAACGGCTGAACCCAAACTCTTGCACTTGCACAGCGAGAGGACCATAAAGAAATCAGTAGGAATGTGCCGTACTAGTACAATAATGCAATCGGTGATGACAGCACTATCATCTCGGTTTGAACGATATGGGCAATTGATGCTTTTTACATTCATGGTCTATTTAGAACATGGGATTTTTTTTCATGTTCATGTGTTTTTTCTGTGAAATTAAACTACGAATCCTATTTGATTCCTCTGTTCCAAACAAGCAAGCAAGAGCTGAGCATGAAGGCTATGTTCGTCTCAATATTTAGTGCCTCTTCGGCAGGCTTTGGTATCTCCAAATACAGTGAAGTCAAAGAAAACTACATTTTGTAGCTTCGGTTTTTTTGTGAATTTGAATTCAACTTCATCATTCTTTCTGCTTGACTTTTTTAGCTTTGCAAACCCTTTTCTACGTGTGCATATTTGGTAAGGCTTTTGATTAAACCAATGGACGAGTCCTAACAAAAGCCCCGCCCGCCAAAGGAGGTTCTCGAAGCAGGGATAGCTTTTCTTTCCTCGGACAAAATGTGGCCAAAATGGATTGGAAGTGTTTTTGGATGAGGTTTAGGAATCGCCTGGGCATTAGGCCGGGCACAGGCACGGCCGAGTCCATCCGATTTCAATTGATTGATTAATTGTTTGCTTTAGAATTCTTGCCGTTTCTAGGGGAAAGGTCTAACAGAGCTTTACTTTCAAAAAAAATGGTCTAACAGAGCATAAGTGCAGAACTCAAGGGAAAAGCAGAGGATGAATGGTAGGCCCAATAAGATGCAGCTCCTGAAGTCGAAAGGCCCACGTTGGCAGCGCAGGCACATCCCCACAAACCACCACGGCCTTGGCCCAAATCCGGATTTCTCCGCGTGGATGGGCTTGGTTGGGCCGGCCGCTCTCACGAGCACGCTGCTGCCGCGCGGGCCCAGGTGGGCGGAGTTCCCAAAGCTGAAGCACGGGCAAAGCCGTTGAGCCGCCACAAACGCGTTCCAAACATTTTCCCTCTTTATATAAAATCAAGATTACTTATATATTAGATGAAAATGAATAAAGGCACCGGGACATTTTACGAATGACGAAGGAAACGCACATAGAAGCTCGCGTACAGGAGAAGCTCGCTGGCGGGAGCTTTCACGAAAGCAATGAGATGAGGCACGCCCACCGCCCACGCGGTCAGGTCAGCAGCCGAACGGCCGCCGCTGCCGTGTCGGCCAGCTGCGGCGGCAGCATCTAGGTGGTGGTCCGGACGCTACAGACAGCTAGCTCGTCCCGCTCGTCCACGTCGTCGGTGGGCGAGCTGCGGACGCAACGCAACGCCATGTCGCCATGGGCGGATGGGCCGTGGACCACGGGCCGCGGTCCCTCCCCTCCCCCTCCACGCCCTCCCTTTCCGTTTCGCCTGCCAAGAACCACCGCCGTGCGCGTGCCCATCCCGAGAGTACAAGTGTTCAACCATCGATGGCCGATGGGGACCGCGCGACGTAGGTTCCGGCGGCGCGGCACGACGGCAACCGCTCCCCGCTCCAACCCGTCAGCCCGTACCGCGGCTACGAATCTGTGGACGGTGGAGCGGAGGAGAAGATAAGACTACCCGCACTCATGGACCTCTATATTCATCCTCTATACGTCCTAGTCAGCAAGATTCTCTTCTCTATACTCAATTCTTCCGCACTCATCCATCCTCTATATCATCATCTATCCACTCTATGTACTGTGGGACCCACTTGTTACTTTATCTAAATATATCTATACGTGATCTAGTTTTGAAGGATTTATTGAGACGAATTTAATGGTGCAATCGAAATTTAATTTAGATTTTTGGTTTGTGAGTTATAGCATTTTTTCCCTTTGTTTAGCTAGTGGGGCCTACCACTATAGAGTATAGAGTAAGCACTGTACTACTCTAAATATAGAGTGAGAAAAAGGATAGAGTATCGTTTTAGAGTACCCAGTGCAGCAATTTTTACTCTATATTTATACTTTAAAACTTTAGAGTATCATTTTAGAGTACCCACTCCACTGCGGGTAGTCTAACAAAGATAGACAACACACCAGCCACCCGGCCGGGGTAGCCGTCTCCATCAATCAGCGGGCGCGGCGGTCAAAACCGCTGGCGGGCGCCGGCCTTATCCTCGCCTTTGCTTGGCTTCAGGTTCAAGGGGGGAGGCGCACACGGACACGCACACCAGCTGGAGGGGGACGTGCGATGCGAGGATGGGCGATACAGATCAACAGCAACAGATGGGTGGCGGAGGCGGATGGATGGATGGCTCTTGCTGAAGGCCAAGCTTCACCCCACCCAGCGACTACGCCCTCGTTTAGATTCCAAAGTTTGCCTCCCAAATTCACTATGCAGAATTCATATTCCCCGTCACATCAAAATACCGACACATATATGGAGTACTAAATATAGATAAAATCAAAAACTAATTACACAGTTTTGTTGTACTTTGCGAGACGAACATTTTAAGTCTAATTAATCAATATTTGGATAATTATTACCAAATAAAAACAAAATTGCTACAGTGTGACAGGACACTTACTATGCAAAATTTGCCTTCAAACTTTGTCATCTAAACAAGGCCTACAATTTTTATAAAATATCACCTGGCAATGTCAACTCTTCTGCTTCCATTCCATTCCAATGTTGGATTGATTGATTGACTTTTTATTACGCCAGCTTGGATTGCAATCAAGAACAGCCGTTGTGTAGTCAGGAGAAACGATAAACAAGTTGGGGTACATTTTCGAGATGGGCGATCCGCACAACTGCGTCTTGTGTTCGTTCAACCACGGGGCAGCTGCAAAACGCTGGCAATGGAACGAACCATTGTTGAGACGAGAGCTGCTGCAATTGCTCATCATCAGTCATCGCCATGCTCCAGATCACACACGCACGCAGATCAGGCGAACTTGGATAGTAGAGTAGTGTGTACAGTGGTTTTTATTACTAGTACTCGCCTAGCAATAGCAGCGAAAGCATGGCTGTAGGACAAGAGCAACAAGAAACAGTCTGTGTCCTTCACCTCGGGACAAAAACACCACACACTCATCTCTCATCCAAATTTCACACTCACCAGCAGCAGCAACAAAGCAGGAATCTTTTTTTCAGGTTTTTACACCCATGGCTCCACGGATCTGATCTGGCTGGAGTCGATCACCTTCCCGTTCAATGGCAGATCCAGCAATGGCGGAAACGGTGCACGGACATAGGAGTACGTACTAGTACTAGTAGTAGCCTTTACGTCTCTTGGTCGCGGACGGACGGGACGAAGTACTCAAGAGATCCAGATCCTCGTCAGATCCGGACGGACGCGACGGAGAAGACGAAGCCGGCGAACTCGGGCGGCGGGCGCACGACGGTCCAGCTCTTGGTCTTGACTTCAAACACCCACACGGCGTGCCGCCCACCAGCGCCCTCGCCATCAAGCGCCCCGGTCACCACGACCTTCTCTCCTCCACCGACGCACACAGCGCGCGCCGTGCCGGCCTTGAGCCCCGGCGGGTAAGGGCCGACCTCGCGCCACCCGCGTCGCATGCCCATCCACTCCATGACGGCGTTGCCCTCGATGCACCAGACGCGTCCTTTGACCACGACGTGCGCGGCGGAGGGCGGCGCCCGGACGCGCTCGAGCCTGCGCCAGGCCCCGGCGGCGGGGTCGAACCACTCGGCGTCGCGCTCGAACCCGCCCTGCCGCGCCGTGCGGTACCCGCTGACGGCCAGGAACCGGTCGCCCGCCACGGTAGCCATGCCGTCGCACTCGTCGCGCTCCTCCGACATGTCCGGCAGCGGGTCCCACGCGTCCGCCGCGGGGTCGTAGGCCTCCGCCGTCTTGAGCGCGTTCTTGTGCTTGTCGTGGCCGCCCGCGACGTAGATCTTGCCGCCCGCCTCGGCGCACGCGAAGAAGGACCGCGCCGACCGCATCGGCGCGCCCCGGCGCCACCGCCCCGTCGCGGCGTCCAGGACGTGCACGTCGGCGACGGGCTCGAAGGTGCGCGGGTCCCAGCCGCCGAGGACGGCGAGGCGGGTACCCACCGCCGCGCACTGCGCGAACACAGGCACCACGGGCGGCGCGCCGCGCTCACGGCGCCACTCGCCGGTTGTCACGTTGTACACCGCGACGCCGTACGCCGGCGTGTTGGCGGGGCCATCGTCGTCCTTGGGCCCGTCGTCGGCGGCGGACGGGTTGCCGAACTGCATGAGGTAGACGAGGTCCTCGTTGGCGCCCGCCTGCGCGCGCGCTGAGGCGAAGGCCGGGGTCGCGGCGGCGCTCCGCCAGCCACGGCAGACCCGGCGCATGGCGCGGTGGGAGGCGTGCGGGACGCGCGCCAGGCAGTCCACCGCCACGTCGTCGGGGATGCCCGGGATCAGGTCGACGTGCTCCTGGCCGCCGGCGCCGCCGCGGTAGCAGCCACCTCCGCCGACGCCTCCTCCCCTTGGGCTCCGCATCTTGGGTTTCTTTCGGCTTGCGTGTGAGCTCAGATTTCTTTCAGCTTCTCTCTTGTTGTCTCTAGAACTCTGGGATGAGATGAGGGGAATGGGATGTGTGCGGCCTCGCCGAGCGGCGGATGGTGGATTAAATAGAGGGGTGCCCGTGCGACGTGGCGATCGGTTATTGGACCAAACGCACAGCGAAGCCAGATATAAAGAGCATGTTTAGTTAAAAAATAACAAAAAAGTGCTACAGTACCTGTCACCTCAAATATTACGACATATGCATAGAGTACTAAATGTAGACGAAAGAAAAAACTAATTACACAGTTTAATTATAAATCACGAAACAAATCTTTTGATTCTAATTAGCCCATGATTAAACATAAATTACCAAATAAAACAAAAAGTGCTACGGTAGACGAATCCAAATTTTTTCATCATCTAAACCAGCCGAAAAACCGGCAAATGGGTCGTGATAAAGCTGGGGTTTTTCTGCCGGGTTTTAATGATTTTTTCTGTTCATCGTGGTTATGAAAATAGTACTTCCTCCGTAAAAAAAACATATAAATCTTGTTTTATGAGGAGTCAAAAAAATCTTAAATTTGACTAAGTTTCTAGAAGATATTATCTACATTTATATCTTTAATTAAGTTTATTATAAAAATATATTCTATAATTAATCAATAATACTTATTACGTATCATAAATATTAATACTTTGTCATATATATTCAATCAAAATTAAGAATATTTGACTTCTCCGGAAATGAGATATATATGTTTTTCTTTTTTAGACAGGGAGTACGTCCTAGTGGACTAGTACCTCCTCGTGGAGGTAGGCTGCGTTTAGTTTCTAAAAAAATGTATTATGCAAAAAAAAAATTCTCGTCACATCAAACTTGCGATACATGTATAGAGTACTAAATGTAGATGAAATAAAAACTAATTGTACAACTTGGTTGTACTTTGCGAGACGAACGTTTTAAACCTAATTAGTTAACGGTTAGACATTATTTACTAAATAAAGCTAAAACGTGCTATAATACATTTTTCACCCTTTTTAGGAACTAAACACAGTCGTAGAGAAAAGGATGAAAAGTTTGCAACCTACAGATGTGACTGAAATACTTTTTTTAGTTACATGTCCGTGGATCTAGAAGGATGGTCTGAGTCTGATCTTTTGGTTGTGTACAGCGTGTTGATGAGCACGAGGAGAAGGACGGAGCTGTAAAAGTACAGTGATGTTCCCGTTTGTGAGCAAATGGACGACGCAGGCTGCGGATTAGAGGGTGACACTGACCTGTGTAGAACAAGTGGGCCTTTGTTCGCGCTCATAAACCATGGACGAATCGTCCAATTCTTAACGGCGGCCAAAAGAGGCGGCACTTTTTTTATCTGCGCCCTGATCTCATCCGGTTGCACAGCAAAGGTCGTCGCCCCCCCCCCCCCGTGACAAGGTCCGGATGTGATCGCAGAGATTGGTACTCGTATTAGCGAGCAATTTTTGACATTACAATTATCTTATCATGCAGATTATTGCAAACCTCGTTTAGACTTTTCTCCTGCTTCTGTGTCTGAGTTTTCTGAGATTTGCTTGTGATACGAGGATATTTTTTTTCGATGCCAGGCAATGTCGTCTGTCTGTGTGTGCGCGCGTTTATCTCTGCATTAAGATTTTTAAGACTGACTTGTGAATAAAATGGGCCGCAGCAGCAGCAAGAAATGGAACCGGTCCAGTCCATGAAGCAGGCTTCTTGATCCGGCTAGAAAATCATATACTGGTGAGCTGGGAAGGACTGAATTCAAGGTCACCAGGAAGGCATGAATTGAAGCCAGGCCTCGCCGAGCGGCGGATGGTGGATTAAATAGAGGGGTGCCCGTGCGACGTGGCGATCGGTTATTGGACCAAACGCACAGCGAAGCCCGATATAAAAACCAGCAAATGGGTCGTGATAAAGCTGGGGTTTTTCTGCCGGGTTTTGATGATGTTTTTTCTGTTCATCGTGGAAAAGTTTGCATCTTTATGAAAATACTAGTACGTCCTAGTGGACTAGTACCTCCTCGTGGATGTTGAGGATGTGTTTAGATGGTGGTATAAAATTTTTAGAAGTACAGTAACTTTTTTGTTTTTATTTGATAATTAATGTCTAATTCTGGGCTAATTAGGTTAAAAAGATTCGTCTCGTGATTTACAACCAAACTGTGTAATTAGTTATTTTTTATCTATATTTAATGCTTCATGCATACGTCCAAAGATTCGATGTGACGGAGAATTTTGTAAAATTTTTGAAACTTTGAAGCATCTAACAGGGCTAGAAAAAGGATGAAAAGTTTGCAACCTACAGATGTGACTGAAATACTTTTTTTAATTACATGTCTGTGGATCTAAAATGATGGTCTGAGTCGACGCAGGCTGCGGATTAGAGGGTGACACTGACCTGTGTAGAACAAGTGGGCCTTCGGCGCTCATAAACCATGGTCCATGCGTGAATCGTCCAATTCTTAACGGCGGCCAAAAGAGGCCGCCGGGACTTTTTTTTTCTTGGCTGCGCCGTGATCTCATCTGGCTGCACAGCACAGGTCGTCGCCCCCAGCCCGTGACACGGTCTCGGTCTCCGCAATCCGGATGTGATCGCAGAGATTGATACTCGTATTAGCGAGCAATTTTTTACATTACAATTATCTTATCATGCAGATTATTGCAAACCTCGTTTAGACTTTTCTCCTGCTTCTGTGTCTGAGTTTTCTGAGATTTGCTTGTGATACGAGGATATATTTTTTGGGATGCCAGGCAATGTCGTCTGCCCGTCTGTGTGTGCGCCGTGCGTGTGTGCGCGCTTATCTCTGCATTAAGATTTCTAAGACTGACTTGTGAATAAAATGGGCAGCAGCAGCAGCTAGAAATGGAACCGGTCCAGTCCATGAACCAGGCTTCTCGATCCGGCTAGAAAATCGTATACTGGTGAGCTGGGAAGGACTGAAAGGTCACCAGGAAGGCAGGAATTGAAGCCAAGCCCGCCCTGCGAGGGTTCGAGCTGTGCCATGGCATAGGCCCCCGAGGCCAAGGGGCCCAATCCCAGGTCTCCATACGTATAAACTATAGCTGGTATCCTCCGGTCCCAATAGTAAACATGTACATGGCCCCATATAGAAAATACCAGGAGCGTCGTACGCAAGAGGAATAGTCCGTCGATTTCCCTTCTGCCGTGACTGCTCTCCTTCGTGGCTCCATCGCCACGCCTTCGCATGCCTTCGCATGCGACGTCGCCGTCGCACCTCTCCGTCGGCAAGAGAGAGGAAGTGAGGTGTCGACTTGGCCTTCATCTGTGAGCACGCGTGCGCGACGTGGAGGAGCTAGCTGGGCATGCACGCCATGTGGTGGCTCGGCCCTGAGCCGGTTGGCCACACTGTCTGACTGAAACTTTTGAACCCGACTGAATCGGAGTCTAATGGAACGACTAACAGCAACACTTTGATGCCCTATTACTCCTAATCCAGGCTAATTTGGTGTGAGCCGTAGTTAGCAGAATTGTAGAGGGACATGAGATCTACAAGTTTGTCAATAGGAGCTCGAGCTGGTTCAGCTTGGTTTTGAGAGTTACAATGCTCCAAAGATGGGTACTTGAAACTGTAAACACAGTTTTCAGACTTAGTAAAATTGCTAAGTGTTGGGCAGTCCTCTAATTGACTTGTAGGCCCTGTTTGAGCATGTTCCACCCATTTTCATGAGATGGCCTTATTGAAACTTTTGTTCCTTGATAAATTTTCTACAACTTTGTTAAAGGGTGCACATCCATGCAAGATATCTATGCTAGACTTTTTAAATAGTCAAACTAAGACACTCTTTAGGACATCACATGGTCACAGGAAAGAAAAGTAAGATCAAGAGAGTCTCCCTAGCTATTTACTACACGTAGAGAAGACGAAGAACTAATGTACTCAGTTGCTTCATGTGTGTGCCAACAACGTTTGGGGACAGCATTAGCTACATACTTCCTGTCCAGATGACGCTGTAGGAGGCGTGAACAAGATTTGGCCACAATCCTGCACGCGAGGGAGGGGTTTATCCCCAAAGCAATGCTGTCGCTGTTGCGACCCCAGGCCCGCGCAGCACGCTACGAGAGCTAGCGGTAGTAAAACCCATTGTTTGTTTGACTGGGTGGCGTACTCGTGGTAGTGGACAAAAAGTTTATCTTAATCTGTCGCCCAACTTGCTACGCTTTGGCTAACTCCAACCCGTCACCGTGAGACAAAAAAAAAAGAGCATATCAGCGCCAGTAGTTTCTTCGATTCCATGGAAAAAGGGGGTCATCCGATCCAATCCGGCGGGTCCAGGTCCAGCACTCCAGCTCGGCGAGTTGAGTGAGCAATGGAGCAAGTCCGTGACAGGGAAGCCCGTGATAGGTCAGTCCGACGCGGACTCGTACACCTCAGCCTTATCTTATCTCTACTCGTGCTACGGCTGGCTCCTGGCGACCAAGGTAATAAATAGCGGCGGTAGCGGCCGCAATTGCACCCGCAATAGCGGTAGCGGTCTATTGCCGCGACCGCTACGAGGTAGCGCTCTAAACTTTGCATCCTGTAACTTTGCGGCCGCAATTCTGAATAGCGGGCCGATATTGTAGCCGCAATTGCGCGTAGCAGGCCGCAATAGCATGGAAGCAGATATCCTCACACCTCAAATTCAAATACTCACGCATCGGCTATAAAACTTAAAATTATTCATGATATATGCACTTAAAATTATTTATACTCATTATTCAAGATATATGTACTTAAAATTATATGAGATTATTGGGTCCCGCTATTGGAACTTATCATCCGCAATATCGTCCGCTATCCGCAATCCGCTACCTCGACGCCAATCCGCTACCAACCCGCTATACGCTATTTATTACCTTACTGGCGACACGCATCTGTGTGTTTTTACTACTCGCAGCGTCGCAGAGAGGGGCAGAGGGCCGTGCCTGCCTGCCGGAATGAATGATGATTCGATGTGGATAAGGGCCTCGTTTAGATCACCAAATTGGTGAGTGCAAAATCAATGTTTGGCATTATAGCAATTTTATTTTTATTTTGTAATAATTATTAAAATATTGATTAATTAGGCTTAAAATATTCGTCTCGTAAAGTACAACAAAACTGTGTAATTAATTTTTAATTTCATCGACATTTAGTACTCCATATATGTGCCGGTATTTTAATGTGATAGAAAATTTTTTTTTTTTGCATAATGGAATTTGGGAGTGAATTTGGTGATCTAAACAAGGCCGACGACGAGGCCGCCGAGAACGGGGAGGTGCCGGCGGGCGGACCATGGCGCGGCGCACGTGGGGTCACCGACCTGGCCGGAGGCGGAGCGGAGGGAGAGGCGTCGCCGTCAGCGCCAGCGGCCCCCGGCTATCTCGGCCCCATCGTCGTCAGCGCTCGCTCCCCCTCTCTCTTGTGTTTGCAACAGACAGAGCCCCCACAATCATATCACACACAGTTCTCCGCGGCGGTAGCCGTCCACGTCGTCGAGGGGCCCTGCGTTGCACATGGACAGGATAGACCATGCGAGCAGCTCAGCTGGGTTCCGTCGCTCGCTGTGTCGCGTCGTATTCGTATCGTATCGTCCGTGGATCCCATGCAAGTGCAACAGTGAACACTCGGTGATCGAGTCAGTGCGACACTGATCAGTCATACACGAGTACAGAGGGAATGACGATGATATGCCTGCTTGCCCTGCTCGTGATTCGGCAGAGTTTGGCTGGAGGCCTCGTTTAGTTTACAGAATTAGGGAGAAAATACTGTATCAGAATTTCTGTAGCATTTTGTTTGTATTTGGTAAAAATTATCCAAATTTTGACTAACTAGGCTTAAAATGTTCATCTCGCAAAGTACAACAAAACTGTACAATTAGTTTTTGATTTCATCAATATTTAGTACTCCATACATTTGCCGACATTTTGATGTGATGGAGAATCTTCTTTTTGTATAGTAAAATTTAGGAGAGAATCGGGGAACTAAACAAGGGCTGGCTGGGCACTACTGGGCAGGCAGGCAGGTGCCGGTGGGTGCGCTGCGTCTGCGCCTGGCCGCTTGCGTCCTTGCTTGGTTGTCGTGTTGCTCCAGTCCAGCTGTTGATGACGATGCGTCCTTGTCCGCCTGTGCTGTGTCGTAACGTGGCACGGGGTACTGTAGCAGTCACAGCCTCTAATCATCGTGTCGATCGACCCATCCATCCGGTGCTGTTCCTCCTTTTACTCTTTTGAGAATCGAGATGATGGAAATAGTAGGGCACTTGTACTGATGGATGGTTTGCATTTGTTCCACTTCCACCGGCCAGATCGAGACCTGTGGCTGCCTGCACGGCACGGCACGGCTGAGCTACCTAGCCGGCCCGGGCCGTACCTCATGTTTCACCACGCCATCAGCGTCGTCATGGCCCGTGGCCGTACGGAAGATAGCTATTGCTAGCACCTGCGCTGGTTTTCTGAAATCATCGGTCCATCCATCTTATCTTACTGTTACTGATTAGAGGCTCCAACATAGGTACCACGTTAACTCTCACTAGACGCGCTAAAAAAAGATAAATAATAAAAAATCTCATAATAATCAGAAACATCTAGCCTTTAATTTGGTAGACTCGACTCATCATCGTCGATTATAGCCATTGGATCTGTTGCAACTTAAAATAAAAATTACCCACCACTGCCATTATGTAGAATAATTTAGGATAACCCCCTTAAATTTGTATATAAATTACCCACATCTATCATTATGAAAGACAATTCAAATAACTCTCTAAATTTGCATCTAAATTACGTACCTTTATCATTATGAAACATAATTCCAAATAACCCCATAAGATTGCATCTAAATGACCCATCTTTACTATTATGAAAGGTAATTACAAATAACCCTCTAACTTTACATCTAAATTACTCACATCTACCATTATGAAAGATATAAATTAAAGTACCCAGAATGCTTCTATAAGACCTCAGCCTACCCATAAATGTCATTATGAAAGATAAATATTTGTATGTACCTGAGATGTTTTAAAAAATAAACAAAAATATCTATCAAATCTACATATAAATACTTATATATTTTATTGTAGAAAACAACCTATTATTCATAAAGTATGGTGTGTGTCAAAAATATTCATTTAACAAATGACATAGCAATAATGCTGACTATTTGAAAGGACCTAATTGGCCTATAGGGGGGTGAATAGGCCTTTTTGCAAAATCTGAAACTCACAAACTCGAATTTGCGGAAGTTAAATACCTAACCGGAAGTTCCGGTGGTCTGGATCGGAAGTTCCGGTCAGGGGGACCAGAACTTCCGGTGCAGACCTTCAAAACTTCTGGTGCCCTAAATGAGCTACGAAATCAAAGTGAATCGAGTTGGGATTTCAGATCTAAGTGATGCCACACCCTCCTAGAGGTTGTTGATGAATATGTTGAGCTCCTCAAGGCTTGGCACCGCACCAAATCGTAGATCGGGACCTCCCACCTAAGAAGTTGGGGTAGAGAGGAAGAACAACAAGAACACAAGAACAAAGGGTAGTCGAAGCTACCGCCACAGCAAGACAAGTTATTTTTATCGAGGTTCGGCAATCCCCACTAAGGAGTTCCTACTTCCTCGTTGTTGAGGTGACCACGAAGGTCCGACCACTAAGGCCTCCTCCCTCAAGCAACCACGAAGGCTAGCTTGAGATTTCCACTAAGAATTAAGGGGTGATTACAAACACTTCGGGGTGCCCTCACAAATGAATCAATACGGGCAACCACGAAGAACGCCTAGCTGGCTAGGGTTCCAAGAACCCAAGAGAAACAAACACAAATCAAGCCGACAAAACGAGGAACCCAAGTGCTCAAGTCGAAGATCGATGCTCTCGCTCTCAAATTTCACGTCCCTAGCTCAAACAATCGAAGATTGAAGCTTGGATGCAAAGGGGGAGAGAGAGTGGATGAGTCACAACTTGTGGAAGGTTGGGAGAGCTGAAATGAGTGCAAAGTTCGGGCAACGGTTAAAAATGAAGTGAGTGGCTTATATACTCAAGCTCGGACGAGCCACCAGAAGTTCTGGTGGAAGCCACCGGAACTTCCTATCAAACCAGATCAGACCGTTGGGCTTGTCAGTCAACACTTCCGGTCCGTACCGGAACTTCCGGTCGGAGCTCGGAACAGTTTTCTCGAACGCGGGCGCACACGCAAAACAGTACTATCCGGAACTTCCGGTACCTGACCGGAACTTCCGGTGAGTACCGGAACTTCCGGACGGAGACCGGAACAGTTTTCTCGAACGCGGGCGCACGCGAGCGCCAGCTACCAGAACTTCCGGTGAGGCACTCGTCTTCCAACAGTACTCGTCTAATGCCCTCCCAAGAGTACTCGTCTTCCATTAGACCCTAAGTACCCAAAGGAGAACACTAAACTAAGCGATTCCGTCGAGCACACCGCGAGGGAGAACTCGAAGATCCACATTTTTACATCAGAATCACAAATGAGAGAGTAAAGCTTACAACATCCTTACCATTTCTTACATCAATTTTTAGTACAACATCAGAGTAATTCATTATGTAATTATAACAGCCGAATAGAAACATTATCAGAGTTCAGCGGAATAAAACCATCTAATGAAAAGTTAAACATTAACATGAAGAACGTTTATATGCATGGAATGATAACAAGTTAATAGTATTTTCCTTGTAAAACTTTTGGTGAGAGTTTCATAAATAAACTCTACTCTGCATCGCAAAGGAAATCCTCGCTGAGCCCACCATGAGGTTTCCACACACAAGTGTCAGTGTATCCGCACCTGCCACCTGCAACAGGATAGAACAAACCCTGAGTACTCAATTGTACTCCGCAAGACTTACCCGTCAGGAGGAAAGAAAAGACTCCAAGGATTATGCAAGGCTTTCTGGCTTGTGGGTTTATTGCATTTGCAAGAAGCAGCACTAAGAGTGTGTCCTTAAATTCTTACTTTTAGTAGCCGTATTTTACTTCTTATCCAACCTTCTATATAAGCACCTAGTCTATAATCAAGCAGGGTAGAGCAGACGGAACCATTTCTTCATCTTTCAACTGTCAATTCTTACTACGATGCCAGAGCGTAGTCAAGCCGTACCGTCACGCAGAAACGGCGATTTGCTTATACCCCGGGCACAAGCAAGACCAACCCGTTCCACTCCTGTCAAGGGGTCCAGGTCCCCGTCCAAGCTCGGACTCTAAGCCCCCAACACTGCAGGCCTGGCATCAGTATGCTGCTTAGACCTCCTCAACCCAATATATATAACCACCCTAAAAAGCCGGTCCAGAAAGAGCCGGAACCCCTGACAGGAGAGAAACAAGTCTTCCCGCTCCCATAAGCAAGTATATGCTCGGGACAATAAATCTGTGACTTGACCAGGGTTCATACAACGAACGGTCCTTAATTGACACAGGCGGAACAAATGCAACCAGAGCCCTGCTCTGCTGCCCAACCAGGTCCTAGTCCATCCAACCCGTTCCGTCCGGTCTCCAATTATCCATATACATTTATATTCCATGTGATAGTAACATGATAATAGTAACAATATTATAATTCCTATCTCTCGCGAGTGACAGGAAATCACTTGACTTCTACCGGATTCTTGTAGCATAGCAATCTACACGATCCTGACCTGCTAGTAAGACTCATGGGATCAGGATATTTATATGCAAGTGGGTTTCATTCAACTCCTTTAAACTTAATGCACAAGCATAAAATAAAGTGCACTGGGGCTTGCCTGGGTAGAATTTAACCAAGTTAGCATTTCGTCACAATGACATGATCCTCAAGGTGCCATCTTCTCTGCTGTTCCAGATGACTTCGCGCTCCATCATCGTTCCTATTATGATATGCGCGAATGCAATCGTAGAGACATAAGTAATCAACGGTGACTGAAATACTTAAGATACGAGTACGTCTCTCGGCTAACGAACTAGCTCATCGACTAACGCACTAGGCCACGTATCTAAGTTACCAAGTAACGCGCTATTTTCCAAAGAGTATTTTGGTTATACAAATCCAAGGTTTTACTTTACTTATTTTGTCGGTTTAATATGTATTAGAATTAGGGCTCAGTAACGACCTTAGCCACTAATTAATCTGAAGCGATACAATTTACAATGAACATCCAATAATACTACGAAGCCATAGTAAAGTTTTCAAAGCTAGCACCATTGTCATATTGCCATGAAATTTACTGCAAGTTTACCTTTGATAAGTTTGAGCGTCTCAAAATAATTAGAGCAAGCTTAGAATATTATGAAACCGCGTGAACCAATCACACCCTTAGATAGATCATGATTTTACATAGCTAATAAAATTGGTTTCACAATTTTTGGATTTCCATACTACTTTATATTGATTTTACAAGTTCACAGCATTATTAGAAAAGGAAAAACTAAATCGATTCGCTAGAAAAGAGGAAAGGCCGGCGCCAGCCAAGCCTGCCCTGGTGGCCCAACGCAGCCTATGCAAAGGCGTGACCGCGCGCGGCCAATCGGCCCAGCAGACGGCCCAGGGCGGGGAGCCCGCACGCGCCTACGATTTTGCAAAAAGATACTCGCGCTTTTGGTTAAACGAGTGGTACGGTAAACGCTATTCTAACAGACACAAGCTTCGCACTAAGATCCCTGGATATTCTCATCTTTACAACGGGGAGGTCCCCGACCCTCCCCGTGCCCACTGGCACGGCGGCCGACGGCCTGGGCGGCGGCGCCGAGCACCCCAAGCCCGCCCCACCGAGGACAAGGAGCCGACCTCCATCCTTGACCAAACGCGCATGGTTAGGTGGCAGTTAGGAGCTTAGAGACACCGCACAGGGAGTTGCAGCAGCGAGCGGTCTTTTGCGGCGACGGCGTGGCCGTTCGCCCGAACCTACGTGCTCACGGGCGAGAGCAAATGGTGTGGAAACATCAACGGCTCACCGTGGTGCACGCCAGGGTGATGGTTGCGGCGGAGGGATGCCGAGGCGGCCCGACCACGTGCGCGCCGTCGGGGCGGCGGCGCTCCGAGGCTGACATGGCCGCGTCAGCATGCCGACGACGCACGCCCTAGCCAAAACATAAATGAGCACCGAATGGGGGAGGTCGAGGTGAGTTCGTGGGCACAAGCAATTGAAAAGCTAACAAAGCTACGGGCCTTACCCCCAACTTCTCGAGCACGGGGCGTTTTTGACCGGCGACGAGCAATTCACTCAATTGCTGGCCGGTGGTGCACAACCGAGCTTGGGAAGAACCGGGCGGCTAGCTATCTCCCACGTCGAGCTACAGACATGATCAAAGGACCAACCCGCTCGGGAAACACCATTTGTAGAGGGAGGCAACGTCGGCTAGCGGGTGAAGGACAGGCAGGGCAGAGCGTGGATAGTGAACCACAACAGCAACCGCCTAACCCCTTGGTTGGACGTGACTCACGTCGGACGCAAGGGACAAGGAAGGGTCAGGCCTTAACGCGGCTTGTCCTTGCCTTGGCGACGCGCGCTGGCTGCCAGAGAGTGCGCCCATGGGCGGCACCACAGACGAACGCGCGCCCCACCGAACGGGACCACGGCCTTGCGCGGCGCCATTCAAGGTGACGTGCTGGCTCTAGGGCAGAGCAGGCAGCAGCGGACGGCCAGCAGTCGGCCAATGAGGGCCACTGACATGACCGTGGCCAGGCGCGACCACACACGGTAGCGAGGACATGAGGACGGCGGAACCGCCCACGACATCGGACACAGGGCGTGCCCAAGCGACACGACATGACGAGGAGGCAGTCGGGGTCCTGCGCGGAAACCACCAAGGCGAACAGGGCGCGGAGGACAACGACTGGCCGGCAGCGCGGCGTGCCGGCCACGTCCAACGTGCAGCGCAGAGTGGCCACGCGCGGTGACCGCGGACAAGGGCCGAGCGTGAGCAAGCGTTGACGAACACAAATTTTAAAGCGCACACCAATTTTATATCGACTCGGTTGAGACCAAACCAACTCGCCTGTCCCAAGGCCCAACCTACCGGCTATCAAGAAGAGCACACACACGGACCAAAGGATAGCTGAAGAGGACGGTAAAGACATGCCGAGATGGGTTCGTCACTGGAGTTGCAGTTCGCGCGAAAGAATGTAACACTCGGCTCACAGCGCGTTCAAGCGATGTTAGCCAAAATTACAAGAGAGCAGCATGACACCCAACATGCCTGCCATCTATGCCACGCCCGCGTGCTCGCTTAGATGCAACCAACAGTGCCAAAACCTAGCTATTGCCTTTAAGTAAATTTTTCAGAATTTCAATGCCAACATGACATTGCCTAATTGAAAGTCCCTAGTTTGGTTTTGGCTAATTGATGAAACCTAGGACTAACCTTTGTATCTAAGTGGATGATTTAGATAAAGGTGGTCATTGAATATGAGACATGACATTGACTCATATGACCAAGATGGTGAAGACCAAGATGAGGCTTGGCTCGATGGACCGGTTGTGAAGGTGAAGGGCTAGTCGAGGCTTCGAAGCGAAGGACCATGCGATGGTGAAGCTTGAGCAAGACTTGGCGCCGATGGACCGATGCAACGGTGAAGAGCAAGTGAAGTCAAGATCGATGGATCGAGACGGTCATGTGATGATATAAAGTGGATCATATCATTTGGAGAAACAAAATGGGCTCAAGACAAAGGTATAACCATAGGGCCATTTTGTTTTACACTCAAGACACCATAGAGGGTGTGAGTGGTTTAGGATCGATAGCCGAACTATTAAGAGGGGAAGTCTTATCGGTTATTCGACGCATGGGTGCCACTAGGTGAATTCATGAAGTGCATTGCATGTAGGGCCTAGTGAGCTAACTGGAAAACCTTTGAAAATGATTGAGAAAAAGCTAACACACAAGCACATAGAGTTGTACACTTGATGGTGTTGGCACATTTGCAAAGGAGAAGGTGTTGGAGTTGTTTTTGATCAACTTGGTGAAGAGAGAGAGGTTTTTCGGTGTTCTCCGGACACTAGGATGGCTCTTGGAGTGAAATACTGCTTTGATCCATTGTGAACTGGATCAAGTACTTTAGTGGGTTGTGTAGCCCTCTGAGTAAGCTTTCCAAAATGTCCAAGATCATCGAAATCGGAGTTCGGAGCTAAGAGATATCGCCGTTTTACCGGAGAGTGGTCTGTGACTGGACTCGTGACCACCGCGTCCGGTCAGTGTCGACCACCGCGTCCGGTCAGTGTTTTTCGTGGGCGAAAGTGACCGGACGCTGCAGTGAGTCTGGTCAGTGATGACCGGACGCGTCCGGTCACTTCGGGAGCTTACTGGAACCCGACCACCACGTCCGGTCCCGTTAGTGACCACCGCGTCCGGTCAAAACAAGTTTATACGCGCGAAAACTAGCCGTTGGAGCACGCTACTGACCACCGTGTCCGGTCACTCTACTGACCACCGCGTCCGGTCAAAACAAGTTTATACACGCTACTGACCACCGCGTCCGGTCACTCTACTGACCACCGCGTCCGGTCGTCCCGAAAATTGCTCAGTGGAGTAGCAACGGCTCTATTTGTTTGGGATGCTTATAAATACTCGTTGGCCGGCCCTTGGGGAGGTCTCTTGGCATTTCTAACACTCTTGTGCATCCTTTGAGCTAAAGCATCTCCTCCCACTCATCTCTCTTGCTTGATTGCAAATCAAAAGTGAGATTGAGTGATCCCAAAGTGCATTGCATAGCTTGAGGGCATCTAGTGGCACTTGTGGGTGGTTTAGCCGGTGGATTTCTTGTTACTCTTGGAGAGTACCGCTCCTAGCCGGCTTGGAGATTGTTGGAGGCGTTGGCAAGAGAAGGTGAATGTTCTTGGCCACCTCCGGTTGATTGTGAGAGGTTCTTGTGCTTTCCTCGGCGGGACGCCAAAAGCAACTCTAGTGGAATCCGCGTGTCATTGAGTTACCTCACTTGAGAGTGGTGTCTTGCGGTGCCTTGCGGGGCATGTCTTGAGGGGCAAGTGACTTGAGGGTCACACCGGGGAACCATCTAAGTGTTGGTCGACACAACCGGTGACATAGCTTGTCGGTGCACAAGTGAACACCGGGTGAACAAAAATATTGTGTCTCTTGTCTCCCGGTGATTGGTCTTCATATTGTGTTGTTGTCAATATTGATTGATTGTATATCATCTTGGTGATTGGCAACATCTTCACTCCACCGTCGGTATAAGAATCATAATCCTCTCTTGCACTTACTTTTACTAGATTATCTTGTGTAGCTCTAGTGGTAGCTTTGCTAGTAGTTTTGTTTAGCTTGTTCTCTAGTGTAAGATTAGTGACATAGCTCTTGTGTGAACTAGAGATCATAATCTACTAGACTTGTGGATAGGAGGCTTGCATCACAACCTTTGGCTAAGCAAAACTCGCTTTACGCCGTTTGTTGTTCTAACAAGTTTGCTTAGTGGTATTTGTAGAATTTTTTATAGGCTATTCACCCCCCCTCTAGCCATCTAGGACCTTACACTAATGTTGTTTAAACTTAAGAGACTCGCGGTTTTAGTTAGAACTAGCATTCCCGTGCACTTTCACCTTAATTCTTAAGAGGTCTAAACCTCGCCGATTTCTACTAACCAACATAGCATGACATGATCCACGCTTCGCACTAACTTATAGGAACAAAATATGTAGATATCGTTTTATCATTTTTCATACTATAATTCGCCCAAAGGAGATACCTTTTAATCATGAGTCATATCCCACGCGTTATAGAATTTGTTTTCGCGCTAAATGATTAAAACAACTTATTCTATTTTTCCTATTAGGATTTCTTTTTAACATGTTTACGCACTAAATCACTTACTTAGATTTTTATTTGATTCCTATCAACCACAGAGTGAGTCGCATAAAATTTGTTTCCTCATTTCATGCGAGTTTAAAATTTTAAAATCCGAGGAACTTGTTTAGGTAATTCTCTCCGGCCTTAACCTCGTGGCTCAGTACGCTCGTAACACCAGGGGTGTTACATATAGGTTATTACATTAAATATATTTATATATTTTGACTAAAATGTTTGACACGTCTGTAATGGTAATCTAACTGTAACTGCACATGTAGTTCTTTGATAGTTAAATTCAATCATCTTAAGAAGTGTGGGCAATCACTGGTCACTATGTTTTTCTAACTATAAGATTACTTTAGAGTAAAAATGATCATTATAAGGCTTAAGTATTAAAAATTCTATTGAGGTTAGCATTGCGACCACCATCCGAGATCTTACTTCATGCTCTATCAATTATGTTAAGCGACATGGCACAAGATTTAAATGATTGGTTATGGTAATATTGTATTTAAGAACATACTCTATGACCTAAAATTTTTATTCAAAAAAGTCCGAAAAACAGAGTTAATAAAAATATAACCACAAGAGTTTTAACTTAACTTGAGGATAAAAAGAATATGTAGTAGTCAATAAGAATAAAATTTGAACAACATTTAGATTCATGACTTCGCAAGATACATGATGCAACAATAACCACCATAGTTAATGGTAAGGTTTCAAACTAATTGTGTATTTAAAATATACAAAGGTGCCATGTAAAGAAAAAATATGAATATGAATGAAAAATTTAAAGATCAGTCCCTGCAGAGAAATATTTATAAGTTAATCATAATTGGATATAAACTATGTGTATCTATTATGTTAGAAAATAAACAAAGACAAAACATAAATTTAATATAAGTAATTCTTTATTCATCATATGTATTAAATAATAACTAATAGTTACATCTCCTAAAATTCTAGCCCGTGCGGGAGCGCGCGTTGATGCACTAGTTAATTATTAATTATTATACTCTACTAATTAAGGCTTCTGGTTATAACCACGCAATCGCTCTGCTGGCCTCTACCTCGTCGTCTCCATCGTGTCGTCACAAGAAACCGGTCGAGCTTCTAGAAGCCTGCAGCACACGAGAAGGAGACATCATCAGTAGGTTCCAGGTTGCAACATTCCGGTGCTTGCTTTTCAGTATCCAACAAACTGAAGCCCTCTAGAAACTAAAACTACAGAGCTCGAACGTTAAAGAATGCATATGATGACACTGGTGAAGAATGCAGTAGATGAGTAGAATGGTCCGGTCCGAGTAGCAGGAGTGTGCTGCCGCTCTATATACATTTTCGTCGCCGCATGCAGATACGTATATATATCCAAGTGGGGCCCACTAGGGACGTGGAGAGATCATGGGATCGTGGAACTTGGAGAAGCAAAAGTGGGGCCCACTATTCGGAAGCTAGCACGCGGTATCCTGATTAATCCACCGACGTGGGGATCCGGGGCCGAGGGCGGCGGCCGCCCGGCGGATTGCCCGCGTAAGCGAGACGGTGCAGCACGGCACGGGCGGGCCCACGGCGATCCTGACGCCCTGGACGGACCCAGGCCGCGAAACGCGCCGGCTGGCCGGCCGGTTCATTTCCTCGCCGATTCCTTGCTCGATCGTGGGGCGTCACACGGACGCCCGTCCAGATTCAACGAATTTATTAATCCACTCACTGCTGGAGAGGAACGGACATCAGATCGTCACAGCAGGAGGATCTGTGTGTGCTGACACTCCCCCTGCTTAAACTAATCCTCCTGCTGAGACGATCGATCGGTCCATTACAAGTACGGCTTCTGGTTATAACTAAAAGCTGGCGATCGACACCTAGTACTATAAAAACCTGCAACTGGTAGCAGCTCCATCCATCTGGCTTCTTTTTCCGTTGCGGCTTCTAGCTACTACTAGTCAATTACTACAATACTACTCCCACTACTAGTCGTATCTTCACAAAAAAAAAGAGAAACCGATACGTACAATCTCTCTCTCGCTGAAGGGCCGGCTACAAAGCTTCTAGAAGCCTGCAGCAACAAAGGACAAGGGCAAAAGGGAATTTGGTGGATCCGTGGGCCACGAACATGCATTATTTATCGTATGAAAAGCGTATAGACATTCATTCGGTGCAGCTGCTGCTTTAATTTAATTTCATCCTTGAGCAGCCCGTGCATGCATGCACGCACGCTGTCGGTGATCCCGATCTCGACCTCGATCGCCAGGTGCAACCACATTCTTAATTTGATTGACGCGTTGTTGTTTAATTTAGTGCTGTCGGCAGGGCTTCCGTTTCGTCCTATCGCGTGTTGATGAGCCTCGACATATACCCGAACGGCCCAATAGGCAATATTGTCATCCACACGGAAATAAAAATAAAAAACCACCACGCTCACCTTCCTCTCGAATCGCCATTCTCGAACCCACTCTCCGCGCGCTGCATCGCCATTGCAGGCCCCACGTGGGGGCACCGGGTGTGGGCGCGGGGAACAGGATATTGGCACCGGCGTGCAGATGCGGGCGCCCGTCCGAATGCCTGGGCACTAACGATTCCCTTAGTTTAGCTTGGGTTGTTTGATTGTTGGTGATCTCAGTGCCCGCTGCCCAGCTGTCTAGCATCTGCACGATCAGATATGCGCTGGTTAGACAGCGGTTGGAGTAGTACTGTAGTAATCAAAATTGTGTGGAGAGCGAAACAGATCAGCTAATTAACGCCGTCTGTTCAAACTAAATTTCAATCTAAAACCTGATCCCTCAAATTGTTACCGTTCATATTTCGAAAGATGCTTTTGTTTTCCTTTTTTCAATATAAATTAGTAAAGATGCCCGTGCGTTGCAACGGGAGGAAAAAAAGCTATCAAACGTTAATAGCAAATGATTATAGAATTTTTATATATGTATTTATGTTTTATCCTTTCTATAAACTTTAAAAGCTCTAATTTATCTTATGATGACCACATTACATGGATTAGGTGTGCAGTGTTTTTATATAGATGTGGAGCTATTATGGATGGCATCCGGACTCACCTCCTTGATGCGGCAACATATTAATGTCAACAAAGAGTTAGATGGGAAACTCACTTGAGTTGAGTTTTCGCATGCTAGCCATCGTTGATGATTGTATAGATACATTTATTTAGACCAGATTAGACAATAAACTATTTAAATTTTCTACTCACATTTTGATTAGATGAATCACATGTTAATCTAGGTTTGAATATTTTCTAATCAAAATTATGTTAACAACTTGGTAGTAGAAAAAAATCGTAAAGAAAAATCAGGGTTCAAAGATTCATAATAATTATTCTTAAAAAAATCAATCAAAAAACCACCTATGAGGATAACGAATGCAACAAAAAAGAAATTAGATGGAAGGCCAACAAAAAATCAAAAGAAAGGAAATTTATATGGCAGAAGATTTACCTAATAAATATAAAGATATTATTGTAACACATGACATGTTATAGTGTGGTGGTAGGCAGTTTGTTTATCAATCCTATTGCTCAGGGTTCGAATCTCACCAGTAGCATATTTTTTGGCTACCAGGAATTATTCGGACCACAGGCTAGAGTGGGTCATTGGACTGGCTAAATTGGGCCGCGAGAAAGCCCAGACCACCTGGCAGACAGAAATCTATGGTGAAAACTAAAAAGTGTGTAGAAATTTTCACAATTTATTATTAGGTATAGATTTTGATTTGAAGCTTAACATAATGTCATTTATATGTTTGTCCATGAAGGGATAGAGATGCTTATAAGCAGAGATGACGCGGGCTACGGGCCAGAATTCGGGCCGTGCCGGCCCGCTAAGCAGGGCCAAATCTGCGGGCCGTGCCAGCCCACAGCCTGGCTACCACAAAAAACACCTCAAACTGATCACAATCACCAAGACATTCATAATTTTCATAAGTCAATCACACATTCACAGTCACATTATCACAGTTCACAATTTAAGATAAAAGTTCTAACAGTTTATAGTCTAACTTTCAAAGTTCAAACTGATCTCAATTCTCAATCAGCAATCAAAGAAACTCCAAAAGACACATTTAAGATAAAAATGAGTTGTTTGTGCAATGCATCCTCATTAAAAATCTTTCTAGGTAAAACTCACTCTTATGCGAAACCCTAGAAAGAGAAAAAGAGTACAACACAGCTCTTAATTAAGTTAAAAGGTTTCAAGTCTAAGTCTTACAAATTACAGATAGATACAACTAAAAGAGATAGTCCTCTCTCAACTCTCATCTCTCAATCTCCCATCTCTCAACCAGAAGCACCAACACCCCCTAGATGGACCAGCAGCACCACCACCAGATGTACCTCCATCATCTTCATCTAGATACAGATTCTTGAAAGACTCCTCCAACTCTTGGTTGTCAACATCATGCTATAGCCTTCTGTCTCCCAACTCTCGATCCTTTATGCAAGTCAGCATCTCCACATGTTCAGGCAACAAACGCCGTCGCCGCTCCTCGATGATCCTTCCTGCTAAGCTAAAACATGATTATGAAGGAACAGTTGAAACAGGAACTGACATAACATCTCTAGCCATGATGGATAGGATTGGATAGGTTAGTTTGTGGTCACGCCACCAGAGAAGTAAATCAAAATCATCCTCCCAGACAGTGACATTGTCCCTGTCAAGATAAGCAGAGAGCTCAGACATAACAGAACCAGATATAGATGAAGTGGGTGTAACAGCCCAAAAATGGGCCAAATGGGACCAATTCGCGGAATGGACCGATGATACTGTAGCTTTGGGGCAGCGGGCCGATACTGTAGGTGTAGGGCTCTGTACATCTGGACCCCGAGCATTGTAGCAGTGGGGCACTGTAGCTCGGACGCTGTAGCATCCCGCGCACTGCAGCTAACCCTAGGCACGAAATACCAAGAACCGAGTACTGAACCGAATTTACCGAGAACCGAACTGAATTTACCGAAACCGAAAAATTCGGTTCCCTATTCGGTTCCGAGTTCCCAGGAACTGAATTTACCGAGGTAAATACCGAAACCGAACCGAATTTACCGAACTTACCGAATTTACCTGAAATGTGATGAGTTTGAGTGTTGTATATTATTGATTGTATTATTGTAGACTATTATATTATGTATTTTTGGTACTCACACTTATAGTCTTGTGGACTTTTATATGTATATGTATTTTGCACTATTATTCTCTATGAAATTATGTCAAAATTAGATTGTGAACCTGCTATTACATGTATCTGTGATCAATTTGGTACTATTTTACCGATACCAAATTTCCTCGGTACCGAGTTTTTTTAGGAACCGATCGGTACCAGTTTCCTGAGGAACCGAATTTGCATAGGTACCGAAGAATCGAACCGAACCGAACCAAACCGAAGAACCGAACGCCCAGGGTGAACTGCAGCACTGAATTGGGTCGGGCCAAATTTGGTTTGTTGTAGCTCAGGTACTGTTCATCAGCTACTGTAGCATCGTGAAACACTGTGCAACCGGTGTTTAGTAGCAAGTGACCTTTGGTTAACCGTTTTGAGCGAAGCGAGGACAAAAGCTCAAGCGTGTTGCCACGTAGGTGGGACCACTCCTCGGCAGGGTGGGCCTGGGCCATGTATGCCGGGATTGGATGTTACAGTGGGGGCAGAGGCAGGGGAAGGACCACCAACACAAGATCCAGGGTCTCCAAATATTCTTCCCTATGCCTGTTTTCTTTTACCTGATTGGCTTGTTGGATGTGTAGGCCTTTGAGACCTAGCTGCACTAAACTTTTTCTCATATTTGGTAAATAAGTTATAAAGCTCAGTTTTAACATCAGCATAGTATGAAGTGTAATCACAACCAGTGTGCTCTTTAAGCAATGTCAGGACATTGAACAGACCTCTTATCGTTGCTCTAGGAATTTAAGCTTCATAGGATATACAATAGTCCCAGTTATGCAAACTATCAGGATTAAGTGCAAGCCTAGACTGAACTCTAGCATGTTGATTAGTTTTCTCCCTACATGATTTTTGGTGCCTCTTTAAGTGTCCAGTACCAACAACAAATCTAGCAGACAAAGTAGCCTTACACATTTGTAGACAGTTTTAGTGCAAATGCTAGTGCCATTCACATCCTCAAAGATCTCATCAAAATCAGCCCAGACAGGAGATTTGTGCTTACCACCGCTGGATCTAGTACCAGCAACAGATGGAGTAGAGCTATTGGTGTTGGAACCAGTCCCAGTTGCCGTTGCCCCTTCGCCACCACCGTCGTCTAGATCGAGACCAAACAAGGCAGCAGCGTCCTCATGGATGTCGTCGTCGTTCTTGCCCTCGGGGGCCAGGCCAGGCAGAAGGACGCCATCGTCTTCATCCATGGCCTCTCCAGCCCCATTCCTCGACGGTGCGGGTGGCCACCTTGCTCGCTCTACGCCAGAGGTAGACGACGAAGCATCGGCTACCGACCTGCAAAGAAATAAGATCAAGAAACAAAACACATTAGATCAAGAAGGCGAGATCAGATCAAGAAAGAAAGAAGATGCAGAAAGAAAGAAGATGCTAGGGTCAGGGTTAGGGTTTACCTGCGCAACCGGAGCCTGGTGTAATAGAACCGACCAAATTATAAGAGCACAAGTACAAAAACAAGCGCCGAAACACTCAAATTTTCGAACTTGAGCCCATATAATCCCGGTAGTCAATCGAAACCACGAAGGATTTCAAACCAACTTGCTTACAACAAAGATCGCATCATTCAACATAACACATCACATGTTACATTTCCCAAGTAGTTTCGAAATCCACTTACACACATGGAGTCGCAAAATTATTACAAACCAAGTTCATAAAGTAGCGGAAGCATAACACACGCACATTGTTCAAATACTACTGCCAGTCTTACTGATCAACATTCCGCAAAAGCATTAAGGAAAGTACATAACAGATGATCACGCCCGAGTGTTCTAGTCTTCGTCATCCGCAGGGTGGAGACAGTTCATGCAGAAGCCTTGGTAAAGCATATCATCTGCAACAGGAGGGAATAAACCCTGAGTACTGGAATGTACTCAGCTAGACTTACCCGTAAAAAATCAGAAATAAGATGACACCAAGGATTATGCAAGGCTTTCATAAGTGGGCTAGCTGACATCACATTTTGCAGAAAGGCATAAGTAATTGAAACTCTTTTAACCTGTACTAGTAGTTATTTTTAGCCTTTACCTGTCATCTATCTTAGCACCTGTACTAAACATTCACTTGATTATAATCAAACAAATAATATTATTATATCCGTAGCAGGTATAATTTGCGGCAACATTGTATCATTCACTTAACCATCTGTTCAATTTAATGAGATCTACGTTGCCGCTGCTCAAGTCAAGTGCTCACTAACCGGGAGCGACGACGATTCGAATCGAATTCCTATCCAGCTGGAGGGGTATTTCTAACACTCACCGCGCAGGCCCCTGCTAGGGTCGCACAAGCCACCTTTCATACAATTTAGGAATCGCGGGTCTGAATAATGTCGCATCCCCAAGGGCGACACTCTGCTAGGTGATAGGGACTCTAACCCCCCTTGGTCTCACGCCAATGTCCCCAAGCACATCCTTTCTCTCCTCCAAGATGTAACCTACCATTCGATTCCCGGCCTGAACCATATTACTCGGCTTCGCGGTCGGAACGACTTATCCGGCCAACTAAGTGTTAGACTGCATTCAACATGACTCAAGGACGTACAGCGAATCGGTCCTTAAACGACTCAGACGGGCATAGCTCCGCACCCAAGACGTGAAGTGTCTTGCGGCAGTACTATCGAACTCCCGCCCGGTCTCAATTTCATTTTAAGGCATGGTTCCATCCACGATAGCCATAATAGCCACTCGTGACCCATCCTACATCTCGCGGATGACCGGAAATCATCCGACTTCTACCGGACTAAGCAGGGCTAAGCATTGACACGTGCCTAACCTAATTTAGGATTTAAGTACGATATCTGGACAAGGACAAGTATAATGCAACAAGTGTTTTCACACAACTCCTACAACTTAATGCAGTAAACAAGTAAAAGTACTCAAGATTGATTTATAAAACAATAGGGTCAGCATGCACCGGGGCTTGTCTTTCAGAAAAGAGGACGGCCGGTGATCAGGACACTCTGGTAGATCTTCTGCGGGAACTCCTTCGTCGGCTGGTTCCTCTGGCTCCCTCGGCTGCTCCTGGATCTCCTCCGGGATCACTCCCTCGAACTCGAGAAGAGTCACCCCCTCCGAAAAACCTATTGCATGAGTGCATAATAAATTTCATGGATGCATAAAAGAATGCAGCATGCTCGGGATGAAATGCACTACAACCATTTCCAAAGCTCTATTCAAATCACTTCAATAATAAGTGCAAATCTCTTCTCCGATAGAGAAGTACTTACCTAATCTACACAACCTAATGTATAGTTGTTCCTCCTCTATTAAGGCCCTAACACCTAACAATCACAAGAACAATTTTTCTTAAGTTCCCACATTCAAGCACAAAATATCAAAGCAAGACATTCTGGACAGCAGCTAAGTGTTTCTATCATAACTGGAGATTTCCAAATCCAAAAGACATGATACATGACAATCTGGAAAGCTTATAAAATGCTCTACAAATCATTTTCAGACTTCAACACTTAATTCCTAAGTTTTCCTAGTCGAAATTCTAGAGTTCCAGAAATTTGTCCTCTCCAAACATAGAGCAGCCATTTCTGGACAGTCACTTTAAACAGCAATAACTCCTAGACTACTAAGCCAAATGCCCTAAATTTTGACACAAGCTAGTTTATCAATATTACTACCACTTTGGTATTCACAAGTTTTCCAGCAAACACTTTTATTAAGGGTCAAGTTCAAAGATGCTACTAGCTGTCTAGAGAACCTAGAAATGTGAAAATTAAATATTTATTTATGTGTCAAACTTCCTCTATGACCAAACCAATGATACTAATAGTTCACACATGTCATAAAAACACCAGAAAGTAAGGTGTGCCAACCTAGAACATTTATTTTCACCCCTTTCTTAATTTACTTAATTAATTAAGTGGGAAATTAAACTTATATGTAAACTTCTTATAAAATTATACAAAAATTACAGGAGACTCTCTGACCTAAAATGAGGCCACTGTAAAAATTTGAACTAAAGTTATCCAAAGAAACTCCCTACACAAAATTCACAAGCCAAAAAGTCAGATTTTTGTATAATTAACAAATCACATTGAAAAGTATCAAACAACAGAATTCATATTTTTCCCAGGACACTCTCCACAAATTTATATGAACATTGCACATATAGAAAAATTACTAAAATTCATTCAAGTATTTCCTAAAATAACATGATATCATCATAACTTGAAAAATACTCAAGCACTAGTACCCAAATTTTTACCAGAGCTATTACATGCATAAAATAACCTATCCACCAATTTTCACAATTTTTGGAACAATACAACTCCAGTTATTCATTTAACAATTTTGTATCTAATTTAAAACACATTTCCAAACCCTAATTAATCCTTCCAGAACATAAACATCACATACATATTTGATATTTTTTCTAAATACTACACTTTAGTGCTAAACAAAATTGGAACCATAGCATTTGGATCTACCATTTATGAGATATGAATTTTACCATAAAACATGAAAATCTGTGACAAAATAAAGGAAAAACAAAAACTGAAAACCTAAACCGCTACTGGGCCGGCTTGTTACGCCGACGCGGCCCAACCGCGCACGGCCTGCTACGGCCGTCCCACCCGCACGTGCGCGTCTGCCAGGCGGGGCCCGCTGTCAGTGAGAGAGGGGTAGGGGAGCGGCGAGCCGCGAGCTCCGGCGAGCTCAAGCTCGTCGGAGGGGAGCTCGCCCGGGAAACCGAACCCACCCACGTGTTCCCCGTCAAGCGACGCCTCGATTGGTGCAAGCAGGACGGCATGGGGTGGAGCGAGAGGGACTCGCTGTCGTGCATGGCGGATCACCGGGGCGGTGCTGGCGCACCTCGCCGTCGGTGACCGCGACACCCTACCCTAGACCCTCGGTGAGCACCCCCGCGCTACCCCGAACCTAATACACCCACTAGCACGCGAAGGGGATGTCCAGAGGACCCTGGCCACGGAGAGCTGCCATGCGGATGGACGCCGGCGAGGCACCGCGGTGGCGGAAAACGCCAATGTGGCCCTACCGTGGCTCGGCTGACTGCGTGGAGTGGACGAGGAGGTAGACGGCTTCAAGGCAGAGCTGGTGGCCGGATTGGAGACGCGGTGGCGTGGTAGAGAGCGCGTGCGAGCTCACCGGAGCAAGGGCGGCGATGGCGGCTCGGTTTTTCCGCTTGGGCGTGGAGAGAGCGAGAGAGAAAGAGACCGAGCCGCGAGTGAGGGCCGGGGATCGATTTCGTGGCGCCCTTGAAGGCCTTGTGGCCTGACTGGTGGGGCCACGGCCGACGTACGGCTGCCACCGAGCGCCCACGCGTCGTCGGGAGTCTGCCTCCGGTCGGCCACAACTGAAACTCGAAGTCTGAGTTAACTGAATGGAGGCCATCATTAGATGACTGACAGTGTGATTTCAACGATGATTATCTCCTAAACCAGCTCGAGTTAGCAGAAGGTGCTAACATCAAAGTTGTAGAGCTACATCAGGGCTACAATTTTGTTAATTGGCTCATGAACTAGTTCGGCTTGGTTTGCAAGTTACATGGCTCCCAAGTAGGGTTTAGTGAAACTGCAATGTCATCCCAGACTTAGCCAAAATGCTAAGTCACAAAACAGCCCCTAATACTGCCTTGTGGGCCACTTTTGAGCATGTTTAAGACATTTTCACGAGATGGCCATATTGAGACTTTTGTTCCCTAAGAAATTCTCTACAACTTTGCTTAAGGTTGCTCCTCCATGCAAGGTCTCTAAGCTAGACTTTTTAATTGGTCAAACCCAAGCATTCCAAGGTCAAGTGTTGGTCAACGGCATATTGGAGGGCATTTTGGTAATTTTGGTCAACATGAACATTGCTCCACTAGTTACCCTAAGTGCAATTAAGGTGTTGTAAGATATAATTAGCCACTCTACCCCTTAGTTACACAAAAACACTAGTGTCATATAATTGGAAACAAGCAAAACCCTAAATGTTGCAATGTCTTGTTGCACATGTTGCAAGACTTTGTTGCACCCTTTGAGCCTAACAAAATGTTCTAACCATATTGTCATATTTCAAAATGTGTGACCCAAAGTTGTATCTACAATTTGAACCACTCACATTTCATAAGCAATCACTTTGTGAAACAAAACACATTAAGGCATGTTGCATACTCATGTTGCAAGCAAATAAAGATATGGATGATATTAATGATGCTCATGCTTATGAAATGCAATGGAATTATGGAAGCTAAACACCTGAGGTGTTACAGCCCTCCCCCCTTATAAAAATCTCGTCCCGAGATTTGGAAAGCATACCATTTTTGATAGAATTCCTTATAACCATCACGTAAATAGTCCTCTCGTTCCCACGTAGCATCACTCTCACTACCCTGATTACTCCACATTACTTTATACCACTTAACCACTCGACTTCTCGTTACTTGCTCTTAAGTGTCGATCACACGGACTGACTTCTCTTCGTAAGTTAGATCAGATTCTAGCCTGATATCTCCTAAAGGAACTCTTTCCTCAGGAACCCGAAGATACTTCTTTAATTGAGATACATGGAAAACATCGAATATGGCGCTCATTTCAGGAGGTAACTGGACCTTATACGCAACAGCTCCACTCTTACCTATGATCTGGAAATGACCCACGTATCTCGGTGTAAGCTTCTGCTTGACACCAAAATGTTGTACACTCTTCATAGGAGAAACTTTCAGATAAACGAAGTCTCCAACTTCAAACTCGATCAGCTTTCTACGACGATCAGCATAACTTTTCTGTCTAGCTTGAGCTGCAGCCATATGTATTTTGATGGTACATACTTGTTCCTCAGCTTCCTTGACAAAATCAATGCCATAATACCTTCTTTCGCCAGCTTCTACCCAATTTAGTGGGGTTCTATACTTACGACCGTACAAGGCTTCGAATGGGGCCATCTTAATACTCTCTTGGTAACTATCATTATATGAAAACTCAGCTAGAGGCAACCTTTTTTCCCAGAAACCCTTGGATGAAATCATACATGCCCGTAACATATCCTCCAAGATTTGGTTAACTCGTTCGGTCTGACCTGACGTCTGGGGGTGATAAGCAGAGCTTCTCACTAATTTGGTTCCCAGAAGATGATGCAAGTGCTCCCAAAAACGAGCAGTGAACTGGGGACCACGGTCAGAAACGATAGTACGAGGTACCCTATGGAGCCGGACTATCTGATTGAAGTACAACTCAGCATAGTCAGTGGAATGATAGTCTACTCGAACAGGAATGAAGTGAGCTGACTTGGTTAAGCGATCTACAATTACCCAGATAGAGTTATGATTCTTGATAGTAGGAGGAAGTCCAACAATGAAATCCATACTTATCTCCTCCCATTTCTAACCTAGGATAGAAAGTGGTTGTAGCAATCCAGCTTTCATGTGCACAACCTTAACTCTACTGCAGGTGTCACACCTAGCAACATATGCAGCTATCTCTTTCCGCATTTTGGTCCACCAATAATACGGCTTCAAATCATAATACATCTTATTGCTACCAGGATGGATGGACAACTTTGAAGAATGTGCTTCAGACAGGATCTGATTTCTAAGCTCTCGGTCCTTAGGCATCACTAACCTATCCTTAAACCACAGCACACCCTCTTCATCTACCCTGAAATGTTTAGTTTCTTGCTCTTTCATCTTACGCTTGATGTGGAATATACCAGTGTCAGTCTTTTGGAGCTCAATAATTCTGCTCTTGCAACTGACAGTGATGTTGTACAAAATTGCTGGATGTAGAAGGCGAGACCGGTGAAAATCAGTTTCAACTAAGGAATGGCAATGAGACTTACGGCTTAAAGCATCGGCAACCACATTTGCCTTGCAAGGATGATAGTGCACTTGAAGATTATAATCCTTAATCAACTCAAGACATCTTCTTTGGCGCATATTTAACTCGAGTTAGGTGAAGATATATTTGAGGCTTTTGTGGTCAGTGTAGATATTGCAAACATTGCCCAACAGATAATGTCGCCAAACTTTCAAAGCATGAACAACTGCAGCCAGTTCTAAGTCATGCGTTGGATAATTCACCTCATGCTTCCGAAGTTGTCGAGAGGTATATGCAATCACTCGGCCTTCCTGCATCAAAACACCTCCTAAACCTATGCCTGAGGCATCACAATAAACATCAAATGGTTTCATGATATCCGGTTGCGCCAAAACTGGAGCCGAGGTTAGGAGGGTTCGCAGTTGGTGAAAAGCCGCATCACACTCAGGAGTCCAGACAAACCTGGTGTCTTTTTGCAGCAACCGAGTCATTGGCTTGGCTATTTTAGAGAAATCCGGGATGAAGCGACGATAATAACCAACCAACCCAAGAAAACTCCGGACCTCGTGAACCGAAGTAGGAGCCTTCCAGTTCAATACTTCTTGTACCTTGGTGGGATCCACCATAATTCACCCATCGGACAACACATGCCCAAGGAAAGGTACTTCACGAAGCCAGAATTCACACTTACTGAACTTTGCATACAGTTGATGTTCGCGCAGTCTTGTAAGGACGATACGCAGATGTTCAGCGTGTTCTTCCTCATTTTCAGAATATATCAAGATGTCATCAATAAACACCACCACAAACTTGTCCAATTTGGGCATAAACATCGAATTCATCAAGCACATGAAGTGTGCAGGGGCATTAGTTAGGCCGAAGGACATAACAAGATACTCATAAAGACTGTATCTTATAGAGAAAGCTGTTTTTAGAATATCTTTAGGACGGATTTTAATTTGATGGTAACCAGACCTCAGATCAATCTTAGAAAAGACTTTAGCTTTAGATAACTAATCAAAGAAGATGTCGATGCGTAGTAGAGGGTGACAACTGATCAAACACGGTGACGGTGTGGCTCGAGGTTACCGTGTGCACAGAGGCGGGCGCTACGACAACTCAGAAGATCGTAGCCCTTCACCCGAGCCTCCAGGCCCTCGGGTCTTCAGTAAGGCTATCCACGAGACGATACTCCCGGCTCGGTTCCGCCCTCCCACGACTCTCACCAAGTACAACGGTGAAACCAAACCCGAACTTTGGCTCGCCGATTTCCGCTTGGCGTGTCAGCTGGGCGGGGCCACCGACGACCGGGTTATCATCCGACAACTCCCCCTGTTTCTCTCTGACACCGCTCGAGCCTGGCTCGAGGATCTCCTGCCCCGACAGATCCACGACTGGGACGATCTCGTGAGGGTGTTCGAGGGAAACTTCAAGGGGACCTACGTGCGCCCCGGCAACTCATGGGACCTCCGGAGTTGCAAGCAAAAGCCGGGTGAATCCCTCCGGGATTATATCCAGTGCTTCTCCAGGCAACGCACCGAGCTCTCCAACATCACCGACTTCGACGTGATCATGGCCTTCCTCTCCGGAACCACCTGCACAGAGTTTGTCCGAGAGTTGGGCCATAACACCCCACTCACTGCCAACGGATTGATGGACATCATCACCAACTTTGCCGCCGGCGAAGAGGCGGTTGGTGCTATCTTTGGCGGCGACCAGGACAAAGGGAAGTAGAAGGTCGACGATCCCATGGGCTCCAGCCGGGGCTCCAAGAGGAACAACTGAAGAAAGAAGAAGAACCAGCAGGGCAAGCTCGAGGCCCCGACCGACGAACTTGTCTCTGCTGTTGAGCGCAAGAAGCCTCGAGGCCTCCCTAGCGGGGGCATCTTCGACAAAATGCTCAAAGAGCCATGTCCCTACCACAAGGGACCCACAAACCATAACCTCGAGGACTGTCACATGCTCCGTAGATACTTTGAGGGCATAGGCGTCAAGAAGGACAACAAGAAGGAAGATCCCAAGGACGACGATAAGGATGGGGGATTCCCCGAGATCCACGACTGCTTCATGATGTACGGAGGACCCTCGACCCGTCTCTCAACGCACCAGCGCAAACGAGAGCGGCGTGAGGTTTTCTCCGTACAACCGGCGGTCCCCCACTTCCTTAGCTGGTCTGAGGTGGCCATCACTTTCGACCGTGATGACCATCCCGACCACATCCCCAATCTAGGAGTCTACCCGCTTGTCGTTGATCCTATCATTGCCAACACGTGCCTCACCAAGGTACTCATGGACGGCGGAAGCAGCCTCAATGTCATCTACGCTCAGACCCTCGACCTCCTGGGGGTCGAGGGGACGCACCTCCAACCCAGCATCGGGGGTTTCCACGGAGTTGTGCTAGGGAAACGGGCAGAGCCTGTCGGCCGGGTCGATCTGCCTGTCTGCTTTGGCACTCCTTCCAACTTTAGAAAGGAGACTCTCACTTTCGAAGTGGTCGGATTCCGTGGACCATACCACGCCATCCTTGGGCGCCCATGCTACGCCAGGTTTATGGCGGTCCCGAACTACACCTACATCAAGCTTAAGATGCCAGGACCAAACGGTGTCATCACCGTGGGGCCCTCATACGAACACGCCTACGAGTGCGACGTCGAGTGTGTCGAGCACGGCGAGGCTGTTTTAGAATCAGCAACCTTAGCGGCGGACCTCAACGGTCTGGCCAACGAGATTCCCGACCCCAAACGCCATGCCGGCAGCTTCGAGCCCGCGGAGGACGTCAAACTCGTGCCCTCGACCCTGCCGATCCCAAGGGAAAGGCGCTGAGCATCAGCGCCACCCTCAATCCCAAATAGGAAGCAGTGCTCGTCGACTTTCTCCGCGCAAACATCGACATCTTTGCGTGGATTTCCTTGGATATGCCGGGCATACCCAGGGAAGTCACCGAGCATGCCTTGGAGATCCGGGCCGGCTCCAAACCGGTGAAGCAACACTTGCGCCGCTTCAACGAGGAGAAGCGCAAGGTCATCGGTGAGGAGATACACAAACTGCTGGAGGCCGGGTTCATCAAGGAGGTTCATCATCTCGAGTGGCTAGCTAATCCTGTATTAGTTAAGAAAAAGAGTGGGAAGTGGAGGATGTGTGTAGACTATACTAGTTTAAATAAAGCATGTCCGAAAGTTCCCTTTCCTTTATCATGCATTGATCAAATCGTTGATTCTACCGCGGGATGTGAAACTCTCTCGTTCCTAGATGCATACTCCAGCTACCACCAGATCAAAATGAAAGAGTCTGACCAGCTCGTGACTTCGTTCATTACCCCATTCGGCATGTATTGCTACGTTACTATGCCTTTCGGTCTCCGGAACGCAGGGGCTACGTACCAGCGATGCATGCAACACGTTTTTGGGGAACACATTGGACCAACCGTCGACGCTTATGTCGATGACATCGTTGTCAAGACCAAACAAGAAGACGATTTGGTAAACGACCTCAACGTTGCGTTCAAATGCCTCCGGGCAAAAAACATCAAGCTCAATCCTGAGAAATGCGTTTTCGGCATTCCTCTAGGTATGCTTTTGGGGTTCATCGTGTCTAAGCGTGGCATCGAGGCCAACCCAGAAAAAATCACTGCAATAACCAAGATGGGCCCCATCCGAGATCTGAAGAGCGTACAGAGGGTCACGGGCTGCTTGGCGACACTCAGTCGTTTCATTTCGTGCCTCGGCGAAAAAGCGCTTCCTCTGTAACGCCTCCTGAAGAAATCAGAGCGCTTTTCATGGACCCTCAAGGCCGAAGAAGCTCTTGCAAAACTCAAAGTTACACTCTCTAATTCACCAATCCTCATCCCTCCGGCCCCAGGAGAACCGCTCCTACTTTATGTCGCCGCGACAACACAAGTAGTCAGCGCGGTCTTAGTTGTCGAGAGGGCCGAGGAAGCACATACCTTGCTCATCCAGAGGCCGGTCTACTTCATTAGCTAGGTACTCTCGGAAACCAAGGTACGATACCCACAAATCCAAAAGCTGCTATATGCCGTCGTCTTGACACGGCGCAAACTCCGCCACTACTTCGAGGGTCACCCAGTAACTGTGGTATCTTCTTTCCCCTTGGGAGAGATAGCCCAGAACCAGGAAGCCTCGGGTAGAATTGCCAAATGGGCCGTCGAGCTCATGGGCGAGACCCTCTCCTATGCGCCGCGCAAAGCTATTAAGTCGCAGGTGTTAGCAGATTTCCTGGCAGAGTGGACCGACACTCAACTCCCCCAGTGCAGCTCCAGGTTGAACTGTGGACCATGTACTTCGACGGGTCGTTGATGAAAATGGGAGCAGGCGCGGGTTTGCTCTTCATATCGCCCCTCGGAGTCCACATGCGCTACGTCATCCGGCTTTATTTTCCTACATCAAATAATGTCGCCGAATACGAGGCGCTCGTCACGGGTCTGAGAATTGCCATTGAACTCGGGGTCCGACACCTTGACGTTCAAGGCGACTCCCAGCTTGTGATTGACCAGGTCATGAAGAACTCAAGCTGCCGTGATCCCAAGATGGAAGCCTACTGCGAAGAAGTACGGCGCCTTGAGAACAAGTTTCACGGCCTCGAGTTCAACCACATCGCACGCAGGCACAATGAGGCCGTCGATGAACTTGCGAAAATCGCGTCCAGTCAAACTACGGTTCCACCAGACATTTTCGCAAAAGATCTCCAGCAGCCATCCGTCGACCTCGGGTCAGAAGGAGGGGTCGACGGGCCGTCCCTCGACCCTCCACCTGTGGTAGAATCCCCCTTGACCGAGGCTGAAGCCATGCAGGTGGAAGGCTCGACCCCACAATCGGACCCCGGGCCTGACTAGTGTGTTCCATACCTCGACCATCTAATCCAAGGGGACATCCCCTCGGATAGGACCGAGGCTCGACGGATCGTTCGCCGGGCCAAAACCTTCATGATCTTTGGTGACAATAGGGAGCTGTACCACCCCAGCCCTACTGGCGTCCTCCAACGGTGCATCACAAATGAGGAAGGCAGAGACCTGCTCGAGGACCTACACTCGGGGGCTTGCGATCACCACGCAGCGCCTCGAACCCTTGTCGAAAATGCTTTCCGACAAGGTTTCTATTGGCCAACCGCGGTCTCCGACGCTGTCAAGCTAGTACGCTCCTACAAAGGTTGCCAGTACTATGCGAGACAGACCCATCTTTCAGCACATGCCCTACAAACCATTCCCATCACGTGGCCGTTTGCCGTTTGGGGGCTCGACCTTGTCGGACCCTTGAAAAGGACAACGGGCGGCTTCACCCACTTGCTCGTTGCCATCGACAAATTCTCCAAGTGGATCGAGGCCCGCCCTATCACCAGCATCAGGTCCGAGCAAGCTGTGCTCTTTTTCACCGACATCATCCACCGCTTTGGGGTTCCCAACTGTATCATCAAAGACAATGGCAACCAGTTTACTGGTAAAAAGTTTTTGGATTTCTGCGACAACCACCACATCCGTGTGCTCTGGTCGGCCGTTGCTCATCCAAAAACAAATGGCCAAGTGGAACGTGCCAATGGCATGGTCCTGCAAGGCCTGAAACCTAGAATCTTTGACAAGCTAAACAAACATGGGAAGAGATGGGCTGCCGAGCTCCCCTCGGTCCTATGGAGCCTAAGAACAACGCCGAGTCGAGCCACGGGGTTCACTCCGCTCTTCTTAGTCTACGGATCTGAGGCCATGCTCCCCACTGACATAGAATATGGATCCCCAAGGCTAAAAGCCTACAACGAGAGAAATAATGACGTCGCAAGAGAGGACGCCCTCGACTAGCTCGAGGAAGCTCGAGATGTGGCTCTGTTACATTCCGCTAGGTACCAGCAAGGTCTCCGACACTACCATGACAGACACGTCCGCAGGCACGACCTCAACGTCGGTGACCTGGTGCTACGACGAAACCAGAACACCAAGGGACAGCACAAGCTCACGCCCCCGTGGGAAGGACCGTACATCATCGCAGAAGTACTAAAGCCGGGCACCAACAAGCTATCCAACGAGAAGGGCGAAATCCTCACCAACGCTTGGAACATTGAACAGCTACGTCGCTTTTTCCCTTAAAAAGCCTCGAGGCTCTGTAATTTCTTCTCAATCTCATCAATAAAGAATACAGCAATGTTCAAAGTTTCGTTTCACAAACAATGAGGAAGGATCGACTCTGTTCTCCCAGAATCAACCCTCCCTCGGGGGCTACAAGGGGGAACCCCCAGTCCCCAAAAAAACTTGTACTCTTTTTTCAAAGTTAAAGAACTGCCTCTTAAGTCGACAATGCTCGAGAGCGCCCTGAGGCTCAAAGGGGATCTCGAGCCGTGAGATCACTTACGCCTCCGAGGCTACGGTACCTCCACTCACCCCTCACGCCCAGGGGCACGATTGCACGATAAGTAGACCTAATGACGGTTCATAACTTTGAAAAGGAGCACATCCCCCGTCGCTTAAATCAGGTTATTACACGATCTGCGAGGCCGCAAGAGCACCCTAGAGTTCGAGGGTAGTTGAGCCGCGAGATCACTCATGCCTCTGAGGCTACGGTACCTCCGCTCACTCCCTTACGCTCAAAGGCGCGACGGTGTGCTAAGTAAAACATACAAAAACATGATTCAAGCAATAAAGGGAAGAAAAGCTCGAACAAAACTTAAATAACCATCGCAGGTTTATGTTCCGAGTTTTTTAAGGCCTCCGGGGCCACTACGACCAAAATTCAAACCACTAACTTATTACATGGGCCTCTGTGCCCAGATTTGGCTCACAGGCCCTCATCGTCTGTGGGTGGAACCACCTCGGCTTCGAAAAGCTTGGCCAAGCGACTCCCAGGCTCCTCGGTGACTCCAATCAGGTCCAGGCAAGCGTTCTCGTTCTCCTCGTCCGTCCGGTCTGGGTCGGTGATGAAGCCATCAGCAACAAGCACCATGTCATACACGAACCTAGACCGAATGATGGCTAGCACTCTCTTCACGCCGTGGTGGAGGCTGCCCCGTATCCTTTCCCGGACGAGGCGGCCCAGCGCCACCATCCGGCAAACAAAGGAGTTCCCCGGGGCTTCCTCCTCGGTTTCGGCTTCGGGCTCGACCCCCAGGTCATCACACACGGAGGTGATCGTGCCCTGGAGCACCTGTGCCGCTGGGCCTCGGCCTCGAAGAGGCTTTGGAAGGAGTTGGCTGCCGCCTGGGCGACCCGTTGCTTCCTCTCCTACTCTGGAACACAATTAACTAGTTTAGTGCTAATACGGGGCCTCGACGCCAAGGCCGTAACACCAATACTTACCCTTGGAATGGGTCTGCAAGCCCACGATCTCATCACGGAGCCCCCCGCACGTCCTCTCGAGCGCCTAAAGAGCGCCATCCCTGTCACGAACGGCTGCCCTCAATGTCTCGATCTCCTAGTGGGCGTTCGAGAGAGCCTCATCCTTCTCCTGGGCAGCTCCACTCAGCGCCGTGACCTCATCTTTCAGGGCCCCGAAGCGAGCGCTCACTTTCCCGATCTGGACGTTAAGGGCGTCGCGATGCCTGGTGACGAGGGTGACGTCCTCCTCGAGCTCTTTCACCCGTGCTGACAGGGGCACGAGATCCTCGCGGGCCTTGGCCGCCTCCTCGCGGGCCTTGGTCACATCTTCACGTGCCACGGCCTCGGCCGCCCAGGCCTGCACCGCCTCCTCCTTGACCGTCGCGTAGGCGACGCGCAGCTCGGCCGTCTGGGCGCTCTGATCAGATAGCCGCTTGTTGGCCTCCTCGACCAGAGCCCGTTGCCGGGCAAGCGCCACCGACACGCCGCTCTCAATTCAGATGAAGAGCGACTTACGGCGGGAGCGCTCCTTGAGCTCTTGACCATGATTCGAAAAACCAAAGAGTTTAGAACCAAAAGAATCGGGAGCAAAAGGACAGCAAAAGCATAGCAAAAGAACTGCCAAACCAAGCTTACCTCTGTGGCGTCCCGCATGCCGCGTGACACGGCCCCCGTCTCCACACGAAGCGAGCGCTCGATGTGTCGACGAAGACCCTCGAGGTATTCCCAATGATGCACCTCGTCTCCGTCGTTCAGGGCAAAGACGGGGTTCGCGCCGGGGTTGGAAGCATCCCTGAACTCAAGGGTCGATCCCCCAAGCGCGGTATCTCCTCCTTCGCCCGCGCCAGGGCCAGCGCGGCGACGTCCGGCCACCCCGATGGTGGTCCAGCCGGGGCGCTCTCTGGCCCTGTGGTGGGACCGGCTTGACCTGCAGCTCCGGCCCCGTCAACCGCCGCCGAGGGACCGGCCTGGTCCACGGCCTCGACCTCCTCGACTCCCACCACCTGCTTCCCCTTGTCAAGGATGGAGTCGTCGAGGGTGAGGTCGACCATGGCCGGGGTTGACCCTTTCGCCGGAGCGGCCCCTCAACTGCCGGCACCTCCTCCTCTGGGATCACGGGCGGGGGCTCGACGACCCCACCCTCCACCGTAGCCGCCGGCAGGTCTTGCTGCGGCTGCAGCTCTCTCGGCTGTGCCGCCTCCTGTCCCGCCGCCGTCAGGACCTCCTCTATCACCTCATCTGCATCCGCCCGCTCCGCGTCGCGAACGGATGCCTCGGCCGTTGCGGCCTCGACGGCAGCCTCGGCGGTCGACGATGACCCCGGCTCCGCCCCCCCCCGTGCTGGGCGCCGCCACCTCTGACGGTCCCGACCCCTGTGCGACAGGATCAGAACCGGCGACCACCGGGACGCCCGCCTCCGCCTGGGTCGTCGCCTCCTGCTGCTTCAGGCGCTCCTTTGCAGCCTGAAGCCTCTCGACCCAAGCAAAGTCATCTGCCGTCGTCCGATTAATGACGACGGCACTCGCTCGGAGCGACTTTGCTGGGGTCAGTCCCATCAGCTCCGCCTTGCGCTTAAACCTGTGAAGCAAGAAGAAACATCAGAAACGGTACCGATAAAAAGCGATAAAACGGAGCACGGAGCCTTACCCGGAAATGGGCAGCAGGGGCCTCGACCCCGGCCGATCAGAACCCCTCAGCGCTGCCTGCGGTGGTTTTGCAGCCGGCCCCCCGGCGGGCCGGGTGCTCCTTGGGGCCTTGGCTGGAGGGCCGCCTCGGGTCCTCTGCGCCTCTGAGGCCAGCTGGCCTCGGGTCCTCACACCCGCCGGCGGAGTCGCCAATGACGACGCCGGCGCTGTCGTTCCAGCCACCGGCTGAGCCTGCGGGGCCTGGACTTGTGGAGGCGTCCCCGTCGACCCCTCCTGTGGGGTCTGGGATGGGGCGGCCCCTCCCATCGAGATGCCCGCCTCTCCGCCCGCCTCTTCGTCCGTCTCCTCCTCCACCACCTCGACCGACACCAAGGCCGACCCCGACGCCCGGGAGGTCGACCCCCCAATGGGCTCCAAGAACGGATGAACATCGGGGAGGTCCGCCAGGCCGGTCGCGGCGTCGTACCACGACAGGGCATCATCGTCATCCCCGTCGCTGTCATCATCATCCTCCCCCGAGACCGTCTCGGAGGGAGACTCTGCGAGGGGGAGCCCCTCGAGGCTCTGCTGGCGCCGAAGCTTCTTCAGCGCCTCCTCCTTGACCTTGCGGATCTGCCGCTTCTTGGCAGTTTCCTTTGTCTGCTTCTTTTTGGACGCCTGCTGGCATCGAGCCTCTCGGGCAGGCTGGTCCTCTAGGACTGGCGGCCGCGTCTCCCTCACCGCAGACAAATCCTGCACATCGACCTCAACTAAATCAAAAGAATCTAAAAACAGACGAAATAAACAAACGTGCTAACAATAACACTTACCAGAGGCTCGAACCCCTGGGTAGGCCGCATTGGCACCTTGTCGACGTCCTTCGCCTTGAAGTTCCCCACCATCCGGCGCGCTCGTCGGAGGACCTCCTCGAGGGTGAGGGACTCGTGCGACATCCGGCTCCCCTCCAGTGGCGCCTCCGGTGTCATCTGGTTGAGCCGAAGTTGACGCTGGCACAACGGCATCACCCTGCGCCAGTGGAATGCCGTGGCCACCACTGCCGCCGTCAAACCTCGCAGACGAAGCTACTGCAGCACCGCCATCAGCGGGTCCAAACGCGGCTTCTCGGCCTCCGCGACTCCGTAGGACCAATTCTCCTCTCGGGCAACCAGCACCCGGCCGGTATAGCTCGGCAACTGACTCTCGTCGTTGCGGAGGTAGAACCAGCCGTCGTGCCAGCCGCTGTTCGAGGAGATGAGTTGGGCCGGGATATACTGGTCAGCCCGACCATACCTCACCTGCAAGACGTAGCTCCCCGCTCGAACCGCGCACCGTATCCCCTTCTTGGCGAAGAGCTCCGCCCTGAAGAGATGGAGCCACAGATTCCACTACGGCTCCATCCCCAGGTAGCCCTCACAGACCGCCGCGAAGATGGCGGCCTGTGCGATGGCGTTGGGGGCGAGATGGTGCAGCTCCACCTTGTAGTAGTGGAGGAGCGCACGCATGAAGATGATCGCCAGCACGCCGAACCCCCGCTCGTGGAAGCAGGTGAAGCTAACCACGTATCCTTCAGGGGGGTGCCGGCACCCGGTGGTCGGGTGACGACGCAATCCACTCCGGCCGTGACCGTCTCATCCTCGGCCGCAGCAATCCGTCCTTGACCAGCTCCTCCAGCGTCCTCTCCGTCACCGAGGAAGCAGCCCAGTCGTCGGCGGGGAGAATTTGACCCTTGCCTGCCATTGACGCCGGGAAGCTGTGCGGACAGAGGGGGGCGACGGCGGTGGCGCTGGATGAAGGCGGAAGGGCGCAAGGGGCACAGAGAATTGTCTAAAACAAGAAAGGCAAGAACGCAAAGGGCCAGTAGGGGAGGCAGACCCCCAGACTTTGTTTTTATAGCCCCGGCGGAAACCCAACGACCGCGCGAAAAGGTAGGAGCGGTTTCTTGCATTTAATGCCCTTACCTAACCGTTTCCCCAAATCTCGCAGGAGTAGGGCACGTGGTCGTCCCCCACGTCTTAACCGTACGCCACGTCGCCCAATACCGCGCTGATCTCGCCCCCTCTCCTAAAAAGACGCGCCCGTCTAACGGGCGGGGCAGGGATCCGCGGACGGATATTCCTAGATACCTGGTAAACGGGCTCCGAGCCCGGTATGAGTCTCGAGGGAGCGGAAGCTGGCCCTCGACCTAGGTTCGACAGTTGCCCTCGAGCGATAGAGTTAGGGACGACCAGAGATGCGCCCGTACATGGCCAGGGCTTGAGCCGCGCTCTCGAGGCACCCCAAGACGTATTCGAGGCTGTAGGAGAAGGTCGACGTAGGAATCCCCTCGAGGGAGGCACCGAGCCCTCGAATCCCGTCGCAGGGAATCGAGATCCACACGACCACTTCTTGGCATTCTTGAGAGCGCCTCTGGGCCACTAGCCGACTCCTAACGAATGGAGCACGGGCTCACACTCGAATCCCCCCGCTAGTAGCTCACCGAAAATCGTCGGAACTCGCCCACACAGGGGTAGTATGGCGTTCCCCACCCCTCCTCCTCCTTCCCAAAGGAGGAGCGTGAGGGTCGAACGATAAAAGACGGCCGAGACTCCGATCGACCTCATGCGCACGAGGCTCGGGGGCTCGACCGCAGCAAACCGAACCCAAACAGAAAGACATGAATTGCACGGCAAAGTCCAAACCACTCCCTAATAAAACGCATCAAAGACCTCGGAGGAGTCTCAACACTCCACCTAGGCCTCGAGGGCTACACCCGACGGGTGCGCTCGCGCGCCCCCACCGGAAAAAACCACGACGCTACGACTCCAGTTCATTAACCAACAAGCCTCTGAGAGAGTGACCACACACTCACCCAAAGGCTCGGGGGCTACTGTCGATACCAACAATATGGGGGTACCTACAGTCGATGGCAATAAAAAACAAAACGTTTAAGCCGCCGCAAAAGGCAGCCCGCCCCAATCGCGTACCAGGTCCGTCTCGTACGAGGCTAGCTCGACGGAGCGCCTCGACCACGCCCCGTCCCGTACAACGAGGCACCTCGACCGCGCTCCGACTCGCACGAGGCTCGTACGCCCACCGGAAAAACTCCGACTCACATGACTCCGGGTCGGAACACTCGACCCACTCAATTCACCTACCCCGAGACAAAAGTCAGAGCATTTAATGCGATTACCTGCTACTACCTACCGACATGGCCATAACCAGGATCAACGTGGGAACAACGCCGGTGTCAGTCCTCACTGTTTTACCACCCATCCCGTGATGGGGGGTGAAACCTGTTACTATACACACCTTACCGTGTACTGTTTATCGCCAGTCACCCTCGAGGGAGGATACGACAAGGCCCGTATTCCGCAATCTCGGGGATTCGGCCTTATCCGTCCGACCTCGACCCGGCCTCGACCCAGCCTCGACGTCCAGCACAGTTCGACAGGGAAGAAAGGTCGTCGTGGCACGATGCTCCGGGTTATTTCACCGTCTCATCCCCAATGTCACCACGGTGTCCAAGGATGGCCGGCCATTCCCTAGGCACGTCGCTACAGTCAGTCCTACAGGGATCAACAAAACATCACCTCAAGGCTCCCCGGTGCCCTGGCCTCCTCTTACCCTATAAAAGGGCAGGCCAGGACCATACAAGGGGACACGAACAGCAGGCAAGACACAAGCTCAAAGCCAAACGCCAGCAATCCAAGATCCCGAACACAGAGATCAACATCTCAAGCAATCATCTCTGTACTCTTTTTTCTCTCTTTGAGACTTGGGCTCACCGCCCTCTCTCGCAAGCTTGTAACCCCTACACAAGCACATCGGTGTAAGGAAATACAAGACTCTCCCCCCGGCTAGACGTAGGGCCTTCTTCTGCCTGAACCAGAATAAACTCCTGTGTGTTCTCCTTGCATCACCATCCAGGTTAGGGACACGCAGCACTCGCTCATTGGTTTAGAACCCCCACGGGACCGAACACCGACACCATTCTTGCACGCCACGAATATACTCTATGTACGACTGGCATGATTCATAGGTGACGTGGTGCCTCTAGGGCCGCGCGTAGGCCCACTTGTGGGGTCGGGTGGAAAAGACTTGGCGTGGGGTGTGGTGGGGGAAGACAGGCACTGCCTGACGCGTGGGCCCTGTAGGTTCACCTCCGTGTTTCCTTGCCTAGCTATAATCCTTTGATGATGATGACACCGTCACAGTCCAGCGCTTAGAGGTACTGTAAGTTATATCTGTCTTTGTCTGCAATGCAAAAAACGGAATGGAACGGAGCGACATCTCTTCTCCTTTTTTTTTACAATTGTGATGTGATGGAAAAGAAAAAATTATAATTTTTATGGCATATAAAGGATATAAGGCCTGATTATATTTTAATGGTAGTGAAGGATTATTCTTTTTTTTCCTGGAAGATTGTGAAGGATTATTCTTTTTTTTTTGTTGGAAGATTGTGAAGTAGTAAGTAGTATGATTCTTCAGATATTTCCTCACATGGACCTCCTCCCTGCACTGCTGCTATATAATTACCGTTGCGTGTCTATCCCACGTGTAGGTGTGCTGCGCCGTGTCGTGCGGTGGAAAAGCCAGTCGTCGTACACAGCACCGGCTGATCCAGTGTACTAGTGGTCACACGGAGTAACAGTGACCCTTTGCCCGTACTGGCCCTCACATGCAGCACGAGTACTCCGTACTTAGCTCGCCCTGCTTCTAGAAGCATTATTTTTGCCGTCGGAGAGCGTGTTGTCCAGAATGTAGTCGACGTCTCAGACGGCTGCACAAGGAGCGACGACGGCGTCCGGAATCTGGAGGCGCGCCACGTGCTGTGGCCCGCGGTGGAAATGCACGATGAAGGGACACTGGCCGACGACACCCCATCTAACCAATGGGACCTCCAACAGCCCGCCTCTCCTCCACTCCATCTTGTGCCTTGTTTAGTTTCCCTATTCTTCCCCAAATTCCACTATGTAAAAAGAAGATTCCCCGTCACATCAAAATGTCGGCAAATGCATGGAGTACTAAATGTTGATGAAATCAAAAACTAATTACATAGTTTTGTTGTACTTTGCGACACGAACATTTTAAGCCTAGTTAGTCAAAATTTAGATAATTTTTACCAAATACAAACGAAATGCTACAGAAATTCTGATACAGTGTTTTTCTCCCCAATTCATCCATCTAAACGAGGCCTTGTTAGAAGCTTTTCTATTGACTGGCGTGTCCACGTCCGAGCTGGTGCAAAAGGTCGGTCCCCCAGAAAGAGCCCAATACATAGTACTCCCTCCGTCCGTTAAAGCATGCAAACCAAAGTTGCGAGCGTTGTCCGTTAAAGAATGAAATTCTGCCGTGCACCAGCTATATGAACTGACCCGAGTAGCTGTCCACCGTGTCTCATGGTCCACCATCCAAAAATATCTCCTCCCTCATCCTTTCCCCACCACACATTCTACACACATCTCGTTCTCATCCATCCATGCGACTCGCCACCGCCCGTCAGCCCAACTGACTGCGCCGTCTCCCCCTTCCGCTGCATGCATCTCCCTCAGCTCCATTGATCGCGTCGCCGCCTCCATCTTCCGCTGCATCTCCCTCTCCCCTTTCTCCATCTTCAGGCCTCACGCGTCAATAGGGATGGCTGGATCACACCGCCCTTTCCGCACCCGTAGGAGCTGCATCCAGTGGGTCAGGTGCTCCACGCATCAAGGTGCCAAGCTAGCAAGCAGCAGTAGCGGCGATGGGAGCCCAGAACACCCAGTTAAGGTGTTGGTCGTCGGTGGCATCGCCTGGCCTAGGCAGCGTCCGATTTTGGACGGCTGCGGGCTGCGGCTGTGATCGATGCCGCACAAGTCCCCACCTCGACCCCAGCCTGGCTGCCTCTACGCATCCTCCGCTCCCGCTTCGCGCGCCCACTACCCGCTCGACGTAATGCCGCGCCGCCCCGCCGCGGACCGCCTCGCGCGCCTGCCCGCCGCGCTCGCAGGCTTCGTCCGTGCGCGCGCCGCGGGGTCTGCCTCCGCGTGGTGCCGGTTCTCTTACGGCAACGCGCTGGCCGCCTGTGCCACCGCCTCCGCGCCGTTGGCCTTCGCGGAGCAGCTCTACTGCGCAGCCTGGAAGGATGGGCTCTCGCGGGACGCGTACATCTGCAGCACCGTGGTGGACCTGCTCGCCAAGCACGGCCGCCTGGGCGACGCGCTGCCGGCGTTCGAGGACGGGGATCGCGGAAGCGCGGTCTGCTGGAACACGGCTATCTCCGGGGCGGCGCGCAACGGTGAACACGCGCTCGGAGTCGAGATGTTCCGCAACATGGTGAGGGGTTCCTCCTGCGAGCCCAACTCGTCACGTATTCTGGGGCGCTCAGCGCATGCGCTGCTGGTGCAGAGTTGGGGGTTGGGAGGGCAGTGCATGAGATGGTGCTCCGGCGTGATCCAGAGTACGATGTCTTCGTTGGGACATCCATCGTTAACATGTATGTGAAATGTGGTCAGATGGGGGCTGCCATGAATGAGTTCTGGAGGATGCCAATCCGGAATGTGGTTTCCTGGACAACTGCGATTGCTGGTTTCGTGCAAGAGGAGGACCCAGTAAGCGCAATGCTGCTGCTTACGGAAATGTTGCGGAGTGGTGTGGCAATTAACAAGTACACGGCTACGAGCATATTGCTCGCCTGCTCTCAGATGTCCATGATATGGGAGGCTAACCAGGTGCACGGCATGATCATGCTGTTCTTGTGGCAAGTGCGCTCTCCACCATGTACTCCAGATGTAATGATTTGAAGGATACCCGGAGATGATGTTGGTGGGCACTACAACTGTGGACATGCAGTGTTGGCATCTACAACCAGTAAGATGGCCGAGAAGATGACCATGGTGGCGAATCCAGAGATGGCTGAACACTTGAAGGTACATCTTGCTGGGATTATTCGACGACATTAACTACTTCAATGTTGGATTATGTCGAACGCTCATTGCAATTTAACTTGCAGCCAAAACCAAAGTTGTAGTGTGAAAGTGCAGTTTGCTCTCTAAAGATGTTGTTAAGAGACTTGCGAATATGTGTGCTCCCTTCTGTATTTTTTTGTGTTTGCTCGCAAGTTCTAATTTAACCCTTGGCTAATTTTTCTTCTTCTATACAACACATTTTAGAGACCTTTGTACATTTTTACACGCACACTAGCAGCAGACACCTTTGTACATCGAACCCACTAGTAGTGAACACCTTTGTACATGCGACATATTAGTACCACACACATATGTACATGCAACCCACTAGTTGTGAACACCTTTGTACATGCAGCACACTAGCACTGCATTCAGCAAAATGTCAAGTTCTGAAGACTAAGAACTCGCCCTGCAAGGGGTACGCCACCCCCTCGGGCATTGCTGTACAAGAACAAACTACGCATTTAGAGACTCCATCACACTCTCAATTAGTTGACGGTCACAACTCAGGCTCTTTGGAAGCATACCTAGGGCCTCTAGCCTATCTTTGTTGATGTGAGGGATCTTGTATTTGTTTCCTCCACCGGCCTTCATCACCTCAATCATGCAACCTTGCAGTGTTAGGAAGACATTTCTAATTTCTCTGTGGTCATACTTGTCATATTCATTCTTAACTTTGGCAATTAAGTCATTAATATTGTTACAGTTAGTCGTGTCTATCTTCGACTGTAGAGATGCAAAGAACCCCAGATCTAAAACATTCATATCAGGGGAGTTAGGGGGCTGGTTCCTGAGGCGGATATCAAGCCCCATGTGGGCTGCCGCTAATCGAAAGTGCTCATCATTAACCGGGATATGAGTCCTAGCATTGTCCTGTTGAATCCAGATCGTTTGGTTGAGTCGATGTCGAGGCCAACGATCTCTAATTGCTGGCAGAAGTTTAGCAATCATATAGGACCTTATTGTCTCTCTATCAACCCTCATTGTCTTGTTCACTGGTGCCCCCCTTGGTCTGTTACCACTTCTTCTTTTTGCTGGTTCCTACAAGAATTGACAAACATGTTAGCTTCGAAAGCAAACCACAGAAATTGATTCTAGGAAAAGATGCACATAAGTTCATGTACCTCCCTTATAAAAGGCCATATGCCTAGTTTGCCATCAAACATGCAGTTCCCTTCATCATCATACTCAGGATTGGTTACTGCACAGAAGAACATTACTTTGTCAATGTAATTCTTGTTCCGCACAGTCCTGTGTGGGTCCTCTTCATTAGGACTCAGGTAGTAGGTCACATCTTTTCTTGTGCCGTTGAACCATTTCTCATCTTGGTGTATAATGTTCTTCATTTCTTTGAACTTTGGCTGAGTTTGCAATGTGTGCTCATCTAACATTGAAAGACACCACCTCAACCTTTCCTTTTTGTTTTCTTCCTTTAAATATGGCTTCAATGAGCTGGAGTGCCGTCTTAGGAACCCATCTTTGAAGATCCGGTGTACTGTGGTACGGTTCATACGTAGTTCTTTGGCTAGAGACCTTATGGTACACCTTCTGCGCAATGGAATGGCCTCTACTTGTGAGGGGTCAATTACAATCTTTTTGCGACCACAATTCTTGGGCTTTCTTGAACTAACATCAACCGGCAATCCATTAGCACGACATTGTTTTGCTCGTCGCCAAACGCGCCACACTGCATGTCGATTGACCTTAAATATTTCAGCAACCTCAGTTGTAGTGTTTTTCTTTAGTGTTCCTTGATTGCTTTTCTCCAGCAATGCTTCATATATCTGTTGCCTTTGAGCTGCAGTAAGATCCTTTGACCTTGTCCTAAAATTTGCATTTGTTGGTTCATAATTTTCGTCACTGGAGTCAGATAACTCTTCCTGATCAAAGATTATGTCCGTCTCATTTGCATAGGCGCCATACTGATGCATTTCCTCCATGGTTGGGATGTAGTAGTCACCATTAACTACAAAAAAAATATAGGTGCTGATTATGTTCATATAGAACTAAACAAATGTACAACCATTTATTGTTTGATGGATTATTAACTTGTTTTTAACATCTTAATCTACATTTGTGGAACGTGAAAGTTATTAAGAACATTACTTACATATTTTGCAGGAATTTGTGTACTGGACATGGACATGGTACATGCAGTCTTGGCACTGGTTGGAGGTACTCATAGGTAATTCTTCATCTAGAAGTGTATTGTGCATTCTAATAAAATGTGTTAATATTGTGTATGTTCATGGTCATAAATGCACAGCCACATTGACCTACTAATTCATCAAGAAATAAAACTTGAATATGAGAGACATTTTATCTAAATCAGATTTAGTGCTATAGGTTTAAATACAGTGTCATATAGTGCTTTCATTAAGTAAGTATACATTCAATTTATTCATAAGCATGCATGTATGCAAACTATGAAAGAAAATACACGCAGAAAAAAACACTTACAATATTCTATACCTGGTTGATAAGAGGCATCTAAGTTGAGATCAAAAAGATGACCAGAAACATGAAAGTGGGCATTTCCATCTGCACTAATTCCTTCGTGCGCTGTAGGTATGTCATCATCCCCAACAAAAACATGAAAAGGCTCTTCATCATGTGCAGGCACATTTAGATCATATATGGCTTGTCCTCCCCCATCTAGTAGGTGGTTTTAATAAAGAGCAGGTGAGTGGAGTGAGTTTGACTCTTGTAACTTAGATACAGTAAGTCAAGAGACAAGTACCTGGGCTGATTATTTGGCTATTCTCTCCAATAATCTCAGCTTGAATAAGATCTTCCTGATGTGCATCATCCATCTGGAGTAGATCAACGTCATCTTGAGCCTGCTGCTTGTTGAGGTCTAGTATGGCTTCTGCTCCCACATCTAGAAGTGGTGTTCATCAAGAGCAGGTGAGTGGTGTGAGGTTGCTGTACTCCAATAACTTAGATAAGTCAAGAGATAAGTACCTGGGCTGATTATTTGGATTTGCCCTCCAGTAATCGCAACTCCAACAAGCTCATATTGATGTGCATGATGGATGTGGAGATGATTGGCCTCATCTTCAGCCTGCTGCTCGTTGAGGTCTGGTAAGACATCTCCATCGTCAGGTGACTCATTGAGGTCCGGTAAGACCTCTCCATCGTCAGGTGACTCATTGAGGTCTGGTAAGACCTCTCCATCGTCAGGTGGTGGATTGTTTAGATCTAGAGCCATGGGCTTAATGGAGTGGGGTGAAGGATGCTAAGGCACTGGTTGGTGGACTTTTATATGACAAGGAGGAAATGGCGGCATCCCCAAAATTTGAAATCGTTTCCTTCGGCCACTTAACAATTGGCGCCAGGTGAAATGGCACTAGCTGGAAGGTGCTGGATGTTCTCACAATTAAATTAAGATTTTATTTGTTGGGTGGGATGAGGTGTGTGGCTGTAATTGCATGGTGTAGCAAAAAAAATTATTGTATTGCTCCTGGTTCTGAATGCAATCATTTCAACATCTGTTCGTGCGCGCTGCAGAAGACTGATTTTGTAGGGGTATATGCGTCATTTCCCCTCCACCTTAGCCTTGTCTTGGAATGCTAGATTTGCATTCTTAAGCGGACGGAGGGAGTACTCCTATCTCTTCGTTCGTTACGTCACTGATGCTTCTAGAAGCAAATCATTCTACTCGTGCTGTGCTAGGAGTGAGCTAGCTGAGCTGGGAAAGTCAGCAAGTGCATGCGCAGTGGTGTGTCCAGACAAACACGCGGCCCCCACCATGCGACTGGGAGTGAGGGGTGTGCTATCCCAAAAGATATGGTCGACGCCCTATCCTATCGCTCTCTGATGACATGTAAAGCACGCAGCCAAGACACTTTTCTTTACCCGATATTTTCACGCCTCCATGCTAATCCTGTTATTAGTGTCTCCAATCCAGGTAGGCAAGGCAAGTAGGTAGACAAGTACTACTCACGGACAGAACATATATTTGATACGCTGGTAGGCAGGGATGAAAACCGATCGGATAAGGACGAATATTACTGATATTATATTTAATTTTATATTTTTAGTTGGATTCGGATTTGAATACGGATAATGTCAACCATGTCGGATAGGATATGATTGGATATCGACATCATAAATATACAATTTGAGTATTCAAATACGGATACAGTATCGGATGTTGAATATTCAGACTCGGATACGAACATATCTGAACCCCTCTAAGACCTTCTTTGGATGCATATGTATCCACCTTAATCCACATGTGTTAGAGTAGATTTGAATGAAATTTAATTTAATTCCACTCCAATCCATTTTAACACATGTGAATTAAGATAAATACATGCGCATCTAACCAAGGCCTAAACGAATTCAGTCTCGAATACAGTCAGACAATATCCGTACCATTTTCACCTAGTGATAGCCACCAGAGGCCGAAACAGTGACGAACTGTTCTCACACTTGCTCTCTGCTAAGTACCTACTTAGGCACTGTCCATCCGATGCTTACTAAAGCAACAAATTCTAAAGAAAATTCCGTGGACATGGGTCAAACTCTTCCTATACGACCACAGTTTTGATGGATGATTACTGTGCATAGAATTGATGGCACAACTGGCTGACTCCATCACGTATAACCTAAAGAATCATGGTGCATTGTAGCCGTAGACTAAGCCTCGTTGGCTTGTCTTATAAGGTGTGCTTTTTCAGTTAATGAACAATATTTTTCTCTTACAACAAATCAGCAAATGGTACTTTCAGTTATGGCTTTTCAGTTAAGCGAAAAGGGCGTACATCTCGGGATGAATTTATGGATGTGTGGGCCACATGGTTTTTAGAATGCCACGTGTCACCCATTAAAAATGCGGTTGCACATGAGGGTTTGAAAAAACCGGATAATAATCAATTAATTAAACTGACAACGAGCCCATGGTTTGGCTACCATCATCCTTTGTGTGGAAATCTTCCGGATCAAGTGCCAATCCCATCGCTGAGATAGAGCTCACTCATCTATAGTAACGCAAATTGTGGTTTTAACACAGTCGTACGTGTTGCATATACAAATTGTACGAAGTACTTTAACTAAACATCGACTTATTTGGATATGTTTCGATTCAGCCCAGTTCACATGGGCTGTAGGGGTTTGATGTACAATTTACGTTAAGGCCTTGTTTAGTTTCAGGGGTGTAAAGTTTTAGGGTGTCACATCGGATGTTTTATGAGATATCGGGGGTGTTCGGAAACTAATAAAAAAATAATTACAGAACTCGCTCGTAAACCGTGAGACAAATTTATTAAGACTAATTAATTCATCATTAGCATATGTTTATTGTAGCACAACATTATCTAATCACGGACTAATTAGGCTCAAAAAATTCGTCTCGCAAAATACACGCAATCTGTATAATTAGTTATTTTTTTACTCTACATTTAATACTCTATGCACGTGTCCAAACAACTGATGTGATAAGGTGTAAAGTTTTGTGAGAGAAACTAAACAAGACCTAAGGTGGTAGCATCACCATGCGAAAAGTCCTTGCGTTATGGTCGGAGTCCGTCTTGGTCGTCACCAACTTGCATTGGTTCTATTTCTGCATCTGCGCGCGCAACTTCATCATCATGCAATTTTTCTAGGGCTGATGCTGACATGGGTTGGCCTAGGGATCGAGGAAGAGTATTTTTGGGTGCTAAGAGCATCTCCACCCGATTGAGTATCATTTTCCCTAAAAATGTCATATAAGGGATTGAGAAAAACTAAATTGAAAGTTATAGGTGAGGAATGCTGCAACAGATTTTGAATACTCCATCTCCTTTATTTTACCGGACCCATATATCAGTCATACCAATCTTTTCTCCTTTGTTCCCTCTCCTCTCCGTCCCTCCTCTCTCTCGGGGCTTCTAGGCACGGCGACGGCGTGGCCCGTACGTCAGTACACACACCGGACACGGAGGCAGCATGCTCGCAACGGCGCGGCCCACCTGGTGAGACGAAAATGCTGCCCAACGCGGCCCGCCCGTGCACTGTTTGGTACAGCGCCCTGGCGCGCCTCAACGGCATGAAGGAGAGAAAAGGGGATCGAGAAAAAGTGGTGGCAGGTCCCCTTCATTCGATGGATTGAGACAAGATTTTGAAGGATTGAAAAAAAAACTTAGAGAAAGGGGATTTGAATGGGGATGTGGTGGAGCTTGTATTTTTGGTTTTAATCTTCTTTATTGTGAGATACACTACCGGATTCGCACGCTTTGCCAAGTGCCAGGGGCACTCGGTAAAGCCACAGTTACATTCGGCAAACCCTTTGTCAAGTGTAACACTCGGTAAATTTCACTCGGTAAAAAAAGTGTTGGCAAAGCCGTCTTTGCGAGTGCTTTTTGTTGGGCACTCAACAAATAGTTTGCTGAGTGCCCAACACTCAGCAAAGTTTGAAATAAAAAAAACCAAAAAAAATTGCAAAAAAATTTTTTTTACCTGGGGAGGCCCTCATCGGCCAGTGGCATTTTTCGCACAAAATTCACGCGCTACGCAGCCGATGGGATTCAAACCCGCGACCTCTCCCTCGCGCGTAACCCCCTCTACCACTATACCACACTATCACTTGTGTCTAGATTCCGTTTAGGTTCCCCACATATTATGCAAAACCAAGTATAAATTGCTTGTTTGAGGCCCTAAACGAATTCAAATCAAAAAGTTGTCAACAACAAAGTATCATAACTTTTCGAGATCTACAACTTTTATATAGGAAGCTTTTCCATCCAAAGTCGTTTACAAAATTTGAATTTCAAATTTAAGAAATTCGAACGTAGTTTTACATGACAAGATGATTTCAAATTAAAAAGTTGTCAACTACAAAGTTTCATAACTTTTTGAGATCTACAATTTTCATTTTGGTTGTTTTTCCATCTGAGGTCGTTTAAAAAATTCAAAATTTAAAATTTTGAAATTCAAATGTAGTTTTGCATGACAAGATGAACTCAAATGAAAAGTTGTCAACTACAAAGTTTCATAACTTTTCGAGATCTAGAATTTTCATTTTGGGTGTTTTTCCATCCGAGGTCGTTTGAAAATTTTGAATTTTAAAATTTTGAAATTCAAACGTAGTTTTGCATGACAAGATGAACTCAAATGAAAAAGTTTCCAACTACAAAATTCTATAACTTCTCAAGATCTACAAAGTTTATTTTGGTTGTTTGGTCATTTATTCATCCGACACGGTGGTTCTAACCAGGGTTTTTTTACCGACCGGTCACCCCAAACCGCCGGCCTCCGGTAGCGGTTTACCGGACCGGTTTACTGGTAACCGGTCGGTAACCGGCCGAATTTGAATTTGAATTCAAACGCTCCTTCGGTTCGGTTTGTCACCGGTTTACCGGGCGGTTTGGAGCGGTAACCGCCCGGTTTGAGCGGTTTACCGCTCGGTTTGAGTTTGGAATTTTCTTTTTTCTTTTTTTTTCAAACTTCTATACGTATAAATAAATACTAAACGAACTCGAATTTGAAAAATTTTTACACCATTGGCTTCTATAAATCATGAACTATTTTTAGGAATTTTTTCAGCATTTTTTGTTTTTTTTCAAATTTTAAATTTGAATTTGGGGGCCTTAACGGGCCGGGATCGGGATTTTTTTTTCAAACTTCTATACGTATAAATAAATACTAAACGAACTTGAATTTGAAAAATTTTTACACCATTGGATTCTATAAATCATGAACTATTTTTAGGAATTTTTTCAGCATTTTTTTTTCAAATTTTAAATTTGAATTTGGGGAATACCTAACCGGACCGGACCGGAACCGGTCCGGCCCGGTTAGGGCGGTAACCGCGGTTTACCGCGGTAAACCGAGCGGTTTTTTTAACCCTGGTTCTAACATTGTTTACTAATCTTATATATCTCTTTTGTAGTTTCATGAAACTTATAAGAGAGATGTAGATTTTGTGAATAACGTTACTATCGCTTTGTCGAATGAAGAAATGACTAAAATAAAATTTATAGATCTTAAAAAGTTATACAAATTTGTAGTAGAAAACTTTTTTATTTGAATTAATTTACTGCTTCAAAATATGCTTTGAAATTTGTCTTTGCCGAGTGCAAAAAAACACTTGGCAAAGATCTTCTTTGCCTAGTGTAAAAAAAACACTCGGCAAAGAAGCTTCTTTGCCCAGTGTCAAAAAAACACTTGACAAAGAAGCTTTTTGCCGAGTGTTTTTTTGCCGAGTGTTTTTTATTTGGCACTCGGCGGCAAAGAGCTTCTTTGCCGAGTGCTCGAAAAAAAACACTCGGCATAGAGCCGTTTTCCAGTAGTGATATACGGACAGGAGATGACTTTAAATCAGTCTGGTGGAGATGCTCAAGGGTTGACTTTTTTGTTTCCAGATATATGCAATAGGCTCAAGGGTTGACTTGGAGCAGTCCCGCGGCACGTATGAGAGATTCAGAGGCGGAGCCACCACTAGGGCGAGCTAGGGCAGCCGCCCTAGGTCCCTGTAGCCGAGCACCCCTTCCCCACACCTCTGGAGCTGGCATCCAGCGAGGGCGCGAGGCCGAGGTTGAAGACGACGGTGTAGCTACTTCGGTTCTATTCAAGACGAGGACATGAGGCGGAGATAGGGAGCGTCACTCACGGACCTGCCTCATAAGACTGGGCCGTGGCCGTTTCCAAGGGCCCAACAGACACATGTGGCCTTACGGCAGGCTGCCCCGCTCCACGGTTCTAGCTTCTGTGCCGCCGCGGTTTCCACCAGGCTCGCGCTCACCCAGTTGCCCTCACCTTCCCCGGATCTAGTCTGGCCACCACCCACGGTCGCGACTCTCCCGCTTCCCCGCCTCCACTTGGCGCCTGTCGGCACAGACCTACCGCCTCGCAGCCCCAGTCGCTCAGAGCTTCCACTGATCACTGGCCACCGTTCACCCGTTTCCCGCAGTCCGCAGCCGCCCACCCCACCCCGTGCCAAGGCCCTCGGCAGGCCCGAGCCGGCCAAGTGTCCAGGCGACAGCCGACTAGGGCGCCGGGCGGCTAGCCCGTAGAGGCCTAGCTCCAACCTCCAGGCCCTACCCTGTGCTCAGAGTCCGCCCTAGGTCATTTGTCAGGCTGGATTCGCCACGGGAGAGATTGTCCTCTAACTGCAAGGTTGACTTGCTCAGTACCTACTGTAGGTGCTGTCCATTTGCTCCATACTAGAGCAAGAAATTCTGAAGAAAATTTCGTGGATACGGTTACAAACCCTTTCCTATGCGATGCCACCACAGTTTTGACGATATAATGGGCAATTACTGTGCATGGAATTGATAGGTACTCCCTCCATTCCAAATTATAAGACATTCCAAGAATCTTGGAGAGTCAAAGCATTTTAAGTTTGACCAAAATTATAGAGAAAATTACAAAAATTTATAACATCAAATAGGTATACTATGAGAATATAATTAATGAAGAATCTAATGATACTTAATTGGTGTCATAAATATTATTATCTTATTACATAAATTTGGTCAAACTTAATATCTTTTGACTCTTCAAGATTCTTGGAATGCCTTATAATTTGGGATGGAGGGAGTAGAATTTATATTAAGGTGACAGCATCGTCAAGCGAAAAGTCCTTGTTTTATAGTGGGAGTGGCAGCCGCTTCGGTCACCAATTTGTATTGGCTCTATTTTGTGCGTCTGCAGCATTAACAACATGCGGTTTTCCTGGGTGCTAACAATGGTTGACTTGGAGCATGCTCGGCCCGTATGATGGTTTGCCTTCTTCTTTTTTTTGGCGAGGAGATGGATTGCCTTCTAACTGCAAGGTTGACCTGATATACGTTATATGTACTTATGTTTATATATGTGGAAGAGATTTTTATAAGGCGGGCATCTTCATTCATTTAGTTTAACAACAAGTTACAGAAATCATGGTAAAAGTTCCCCCAGAAAGAGTTCTGAAACTCTTGCCCCCTGTTCGGCTGAGCTTATCAGCACGGCTTATCAGCCGTGGAACAGTATTTTTCTCTCACAGCAAATCAGCCACAGCCGACTTATAAGCCAAAAAAACAGCCTGCCGAACAGGGCCCGATTCAGCTGGCTCGCTATAGATTTTTCAGCTGCAGCCGCGACCCAAAAAGGCGCAGCGAATAAATAGTCTGAATAGTAGTACAATTTTCCCACATGCGAGTATGCGAGAGATTTATTTGACAAATAAAATTACATACATGGACGAGAAACAGAGTTGGAGCCGTTCGCCTGTGCTGATAAGCCGGCTGAAAAACACTGTTAGCTAATTTGTTGTGAGAGAAAAATACTATTCTGACTAAAAAAACAAGCTGAAAAAGACGGATTATAGGCCGGATGATAAGTCTACAGGTTACTGTTGAATTTCCTTTGAATCTATGTGCATGCAAGAGGATTGATGAGCCATTCAGCCTCCCGATATGGAGTAGTACTATCAGGGTTGATTTAAAGTCCCTCCCCTTTGCTGCATCCACAGGAATTGGAGCATTGGTGTCCTTTTCTGGGTTCGACACCTGTCTCTGACTTTTTTACAAAAAAACCCCTTCAAGTTGTTGGAATCAACCCGCAGTCCACTCCCAGCTTCGCACCACGCAACCCTAGCCCGACGTCTCGATCCCTCCTCTCCCCGTCGCCGCCGCCTCCGCACCTCCACCCCTTGCTGCGCACCCTTCACACAGCCTTCGCTCCACGCCGCCGCCGCCGCTACTCGCGTATCGCTGCCATCGCTCCTCCAACTCCTCCGGCAACGCATCCGCCACGGGGTGTCGAGCTGCTCCGGTATTTACGGATCCCACCCAACCATGCTGTCGCCGCCATCCACCATTTCTACCATCTCTCCCCTCTATATTGGACCTACTCCGGCATCAAGTTCGCGCGGTGGATCCACCAGGTGCTCCCCTCCTCCGAACTCTCCAATCTTCGTCCCCTTCCCCTCCTACTTTACATCCCTTTCTTGCTATATTTGAATGCTTGAATCCGTTACTGTTTTGCTAGATCTGCGAGGAGGATTTAAGGAAAGGGTGCTGAAGAAATTTGAGGTATTTCTATTGTTTTTTGTTGGGTCCAGTATGATATCTTTGCATCAGATCGATGAATGGTTGTCGAGTGGCTCATACGTGATCTTGCGGTTCCTCTCAATGACTTCCTCTCTGCCTCCTCATTGCTATGTCTTTATCTCTTTGGCGGTTTCCCTTCTCCTCCAGCAGCAGCCAGATCTATGGCAAAGCAGCGCTGAGTGGCAGCTGCTACGGCGTGGGGTGCATCCAGCTGGTGCTGCGGAGATAAGCTGTGGCAGCCACCTCCGCTGCACACTGCTCCTTGGCCCAGAGCTCTCGGCCTCGTGGCAGCTCCTCCTTAAAGCCACCAAAAATGATACCTCTGCCTGAATGTGTCTCTGTGATTCATTGAGTTGCATTGTTTGAGACTCAGTTGCTTGTGTAATCTTCAGTAACATTCATATTTATCTTCCAAATGACCAATTGATTTTTTTTTCAATCTCCTTGATAGTGGCGTTTTTTACATAGTAAAAGTATGGCATATAAATAGTGAGGCGAAACTTACATTGGGGGAGAATTAACCTGAGTAATTCTGAGAGGTACACATCTATTTAAAAAAAGATATCTTAAATCTTGGTCATGCTAAACTTACTAAACATGTTTGTCATTTGTGTATACATGTCTCTCTAAATAGACTACTCACTAATCTTATATTTTGTTGTATTTGACATTTATTTGCATTGTGGTAGTTAGATAAGCCAAAAGGCTGATAACCTTAGGTTTAGCATCCTTTGGAATTAGTACGAGCCTAAAATTGTAAATGCAAATTGGATATGATGATGTCATTCTTGATGTTTTTGGAAGCGATAGTTTTACTGACATATATTTGATGTTACAAACAGAAATTGCTTAGATGAGTTGTCTTGGAGGGCACGAGAAGGCTAAGTTATCACCAGTAGCAGATATACTTGCCAAGATATTCATTACCTTCCCACGAGGTAAAGTGATACACTATAGATTCAGTGCTAAGAATTTATAGCTTTTGACAGATCTGTCTAATGTTAGTTCTTCCCCTGTTGAAATAGGCAGATTTCGGCTCAGTTGTTTGTGTACATGGTATTTAGGTGCCTTATGTTGAGAATAAATTACTAGCTCAGATACCTAGCTTCACCGTTAAATGAATGTTGGTTTTCCTGTGATCTTACCTAACCAAATATGTTAGTCTACTTCCTGGACATTTTAAATTCTATTGTGTTAAAAAAATCAACATAAATTGTCTACCTTCTCTTTAAATATGTGCAACCTTTTGAAACAGACAAACATGCCCATAGTTTTGGGTTTGCTTTTTCTTGTGCTTTCGATTTTGGATTTTGGTATGTGTCAACAGTCTCATCTTTTAGTTTTTTCAGTGTTTGGATCTCCAATTGCATACGTGATTCGGATGCCAAGTTATAGGTCCTGGTGATATGGCTTGGACCTTTCTTCTGCCCATGGTGGTGAGCTGGTAAGCCAGATTTCTTGGTAGCCTTATCATGTGCATGTGCTTAATACAAGATCCACAGGCTTATGAATTATCTTGTGATAACTAGATCCCCTGGATATTTTAGATTGAATGCCTTTTGTGCTTTGAGAAATAGCTTGGCCTCACAGTAAACTACTCGGGATTTTCAAAATGCGGTGATAGTTGGTGAACAAATAGCTGAGGTGCATAATTCTCTTAGAAAAGCTGAGCCATTGCTTCTATAGTGGTCAAGCTCTTCTCTTTTGTTTTTTAATGTTAGGATTCAGGGACAATTTGTGTGATAATTATTGTCCCAAAAGTCAATCTATGTTCCCTCATTGCTAGAAATTTGTCAACATCTGTTTTGTATGGCGCCTGTCTGCCTGATCAGGGATATTCAACTTGGTCAGTTTAATACAAATTTGATGTCTTCCTTTCTGTTTCGTCATTTTGAGGCATTTTTAGGTTGTCAACCAATTCAATACCTCTGGATATTTGTTATAATGAAATTAGATTATTAGTACTTCTATCAGAGCTTTAGCCTGATTCCCAGAGTTCTAACATGTTACAGGCTTACAGTTCAATTGCTAACTACTGAAGATTATTATTTTTTTTCTGTAGAAGCAACAGAAAAGAATTTGAAAATTCGTCCACATACATCTGCTATCCTTTATGTAGACTGTTTATAAGTTTTTCCTCTCTTGATTACATAGTCCTGAGGATGTCCATCCTGACATTGCTGCCATGATGGGTTTTGGTGGGTTAGAACATAGACAAGGTTCATTTATATAATTGGAGCTTGAATTACATGTTTTAGGTGAATGTGGATCCAACCACATTTCTACGTGCGGTATCCTTGCGAACACAGTAAGAGCATGAAATAAATGTACTTGAATCGTGTAATCTTAATTTATACCAAGTATGGTGGCTAGCTTGGTTTGTATATGTTGGCAATTTTTTAATGTTTGTGTTGAGGTTCCTGCAGTTTTGTGTTAGCCCTGGTTCATCGCTGTGCTTGAGCTACTTGTGCAAATTTTTATATCTTAAATTCTTAATTTGCTATTGGATGGTTGGGCTCTCTCTACATAATTTGCTATGCTGGTTTTTAAATACTGATAATGAAATAGGATGGATTCTATCTATATTAGTCCATTCATGTGTCTGTTTTTAGATATGGATGTTTCTGTTTGGGTTTTAGATCTTAATGATATCATCTCCATGGGCCTTTATGAGGTTTATGTCTTTTTACTCTTGATTGTGGTGGAATTAATATTTGTAACTAAAGTCATGGAATTAATATTTGTAACTAAAGTAATGATATCATCTCTAATATTTGATTCTATCTATATCAGTCCATCCATCGATTGCTTATCACCTCGATCCCAATTAGGCGCCGTGGATGTGCGTGGAGTTGAACGGGTGCCGTTCATCTCTGGTGAGCTGCCCCAGTTGTGTCAGCGGGGGAGAAATCTAGCGGCCAGGAGCAGGACGACAAGCTAGATCTCGGCCTTTTGCCAGGTCCAGGTGATGCAAGTTCTTGCGCTATGAGCAAGTTGTTATGTATTTCTGAGTTCTCTCACGAAATTTTGTAGACTCGATTGCCTTAGTTCCAGTTCCTCCTCTGCTGCCGCATCCATGACAAGGTTAGTACAATGCATGCATGATAACAGCTAGCATGAATATGTGCCTTTGTAATTTATTTTAGTGTCACAATGCGTTGCTTCCTTTCAGATAAGTAAATGTTGTGCAACCATCATTGCATTTTGTTGGATTTCGTTCATAACAATCCCTGATTACATATTTTTCTGCACTGCATTCAGAAGAGATGTGTGCCTTCTCGACGAGGCAGAAGTGTCTCGGTTGTTTTACTGATAGCTGTTTTCCATATTTCAGATCTCAGACCTCTTGATTTAACTGGCAATAAATTTTCGTGGTGGCAAGTAACACAATGTGTTAGCCTGCCCCAATCCTCTACTGGATTTGCCTGATGGATTTGAGTCCTCAAGAATTGGTATTTTTGTGTTCCCTGAATTGCTGATACAATTTTACATTTTTTTTTCACCCTGTACCTCTGCATGAATCAACCGAAATGCTATCTGGTGAACATGACAAAATAACCTTTGTTGTCTCTTGGCCTGAAGCCTTATAATACGATTACATTGCATGGTTTAATATAGCTGAAAATCAGAGATGGCAGAGACGAGGCCTATGGTTCTAAGCATGATTATAGAAGATATGATGCACGCTAAGTATATCTCTTTCCAATGTTTTATCTCCTTTTGAATCTGCCGTACTCAGTAGACTAAATCTGAATTCACCTTTTTTTAACCGTTCTATCATTATAATGAATTGATTTGTTTCTTTGCACCAGCTCAGAAGTATACAATAGATTGATTATTGGCCTAGACATGATCGCACAATATTTTGATTAAAGAAAATAGTACTATTTTGTCAGCAGATACTTATTCTTTAATCAATGGTTGTCACTTTAATTGGGCCAAGGCTAGCTGACAACAGCAATAGGTGTATACCCTGTCTTCGGTAGAGTATATATCATAGTGTTATAAGATTTGCTCAATTTTTTTGTGCAATATTTTAGTGACTGTTACCATGTTTTTTTTTCTGGCTTGCTGCTTGTATTTCTAATTTTTATGATTAGTGATTACATGCTCACTACAATTACACCCTGGATCATTAGCATTCATTGTATTGGCAAAATTAGCTACCCAGCCTATAACTCTGTACAATATGTATACCATTTCAGTGGCCTTGTTACCACTGATTTTGGACTAGCTTGTAGAAAAGCTAATTTTCTAGACAGCTTGTAAGATGTTTCTTATCAAGTTTGGATAAGATTAAATTTTGTTTAGTGGTCTTGCTGATTTGTGAAGCAGGTACACAAAGATGCGGTAAAGACCTGCTGTTGCCGTCAAGCGGCTCCTCTGCAGAGCCGCCGTTGAGGGGTTTAGGAGTATAAATTGATGTTAACGGCATATCAATTAGAGATTCTATGAGTTTTTCTGTTTTAGACCATGTTCAGGACAAACTCTTTTGAAGTTGATTATGGTTCTCACCCCAAAATTGATCTCTGAGATTGTACAACGACCCTTCATAGTGCTGCTTGATGTAAGAGTTTTCAAATATGTCCAACGACATTGATCGATTAATTTTCTTTTATTGTGCAAGAATCTTTAGTGTATTACACGCAATTTTCTTAATTTTGTTCTTTATGAAAGGAGAAAATTATTGTTATAAATTTGGCTAAATACTTTAGCATCTATTTAAATCTGACAAATTAGTCATGATAGGGCGCCCGAAGGGCGCCTAATGTTCTAGTACACTTGCAAAGTATAGTACTACTACGACGACGGCATTATTAAGTGTCGTATATATTATTATTGGCGCTAAAGGTCGACGACGACCAAGGGCAAGTTTGTATGTTCAGTCTGTTCGTTTTGCAGGTTTATTAAGGCTGAAAGTACTGTTCGTTGGTTTAGTGTCAGAGAAAAACACTGCTGAATGGCTGTTGATTCCGCTGATAAACTCAAACGTGACATACCGTTTGCCATAATATAATCCATCCACAACACACCAGCGGGCACAGCGGCACGTATATAACACAAGTCCGCGCGCTGCTCCTGTGTATTCATCGAAAACACGAGCATGCTGCAGGCCTGCCGTTGACTTTGTTCGTCTCTTGTTGGGCTAATTGCTGCATAAGATGAGATTCATATCCATGCATGTTGGGTGCAGTTGACTTGGACTAGCCTGTGTAGATGAGCACGAGGAGGACGGAGGTGTAAAAATAACCTGTGATGTTCCCGTTTGGGAGCAAATGGACGACGCAGGCTGCGGATTAGAGGGTGACGCTGACCTGTGTAGAACAAGTGGGCCTCATAAACCATGGGTGAATCGTCCAATTCTTAACGGCGGCCAAAAGAGGCGGGGACTTTTTTTTTTTTTGCTGCGCCGTGATCTCATCCGGCTGCACAGCAAAGGTCGTCGCCCCCAGCCCGTGACAAGGTCTCGGTCTCGGTCTCCGCAATCCGGATGTGATCGCAGAGATTGATACTCGGATTAGCGACCAATTTTTTACATTACAATTATCTTATCTTGCGGATTATTGCAAATCTCATTGAGACTTTTCTCCTGCATCTGAGGCCGTGTTCGCTTCTCTTATAAGCCGTACTTTTTCAACAACGAACCGTGTTTTTCTCTCACAACAAATCAGCGAACAGTACTTTCAGTCATGACATTTTAGCCAGACGAATAAGATTCTGAGATTTGCTTGTGATATGAGGTGTCTGTGTGTGTGCGCGCGCTTATCTTTGCATTAAGATTTTTAAGACCAACTTGTGAATAAAATGGACAGCAGCAGCAGCAAGAAATGGAACCGGTCCATTCCATGAACCAGGCTCCTCGATCCGGCTAGAAATTCGTATACTGGTGAGCTGGGAAGGACTGAATTCAAGGTTACCAGGAAGGCAGGAATTGAAGCAAGGCATTCAGTTGACCACGCTAAAACAAATCTGGCGGCCGTTGCGTTGCGTTGCGTTGCCGGAAGATACGGTTTGCTGGTCACGTGTTGGGGCAGGCACTGAGGCACCTTGGCAAGCACGAATTCGGGCAGGCCGGCGATTGATGATGCTCTCATGCCATAAGCAAACGATAGTCTAATGCTGATGCTGCTTGGTTAATTAGTCGCACGCCAAGGCAAAAGCGATGGGCGCGTGATCTGGCAGGGCCTTGGCAGGCTTGCTGCCCATGCAGCCATGCTAATCTTTACCTAGTCACACGTAGATAGCAGTTAATGTGGCGACCCGGCAGTGCTGAGCCGGGCTGTCGACTGTCATTACGTAAGTACTCCCTCCCTCCCATTAATATGCAATTCTCACATCCCGAGAAGTCAGCCATCGCAAATTTTGATTAAAATTACATAAAAAATACTAACTCTTATGAGACAAAATAAGTACCGTTAGATTGGTTATGAAATATATTTTCATAATAAATTTATTTCGAGACATAAATACTAATACTTTTTGCTATAAATTTGATCAAAGTAGACACAGTTTGAACGGTACGTTTCTCATAATTGCATAATCAACGGGACGGAGGGAGTATTTTCTAGATGGCGTTTTGTTCTGAGCAAATTAGGAAGGTGCTCTGCTAATTCATCGTAGAGGAAGAAAAGCAGCACTTACAGCCGATGTGGCTTAGATCTTACGTATAACAGAAAAGAAAAGTACTAGGCTCGACAGATACGTGAACCAAACAAACGTCCGTTCTCGTTTCTAGCTCGGCGGCGAGTGAGAGAGCGATGGAGCAAGTCCATGACTGGGAGTCCCGTGACAGGTCAGTCCGACGCGGATTCGTACACCTCAGCCTTATCTACTCGTGCTACGGCTGGCTCCATGGCCATCATCAATTCTGAGTCCTGGCGACACGCATCTCATCTGTGGCCTTGTTTAGGCCTCGTTTAGATCCCCGGGTGGCTGATTCTGTACAGTGTCACCTTGAGCACTGTAGCATTTTTGTTTTTTATGGTAATAATTGTCTAAATCTTGATTAATTAGACTCAAAATGTTCGTCTCGCAAAGTACAACAAAACTGTGCAATTAATTTTTGATTTCATCTACATTTAGTACTCCATGCATATGCCGGTATTTTGATGTGATGGGGAATCTTCTTTTTTATAGTGGAATTTAGAGGTGAATTTTAGTATCTAAACAAGGCCTTAGATACACAAATTTACCCTCAAATTTCACTATGCAAAAAAAAAGATTCTCCATCACATCAAAATGCCGGAATATGTATGGAGTACTAAATGTAGATGAAATCAAAAACTAATTGTACAGTTTTGTTGTACTTTACGAGACGAACATTTTGAGTCTAATTAATTAATATTTAGACAATTATTAGTAAATAAAAACAAAAGTGCTACAGTACTACGGAATCGGGATCACCCGATTTGGGTAACTAAACACGGCCTGTGTGTTTTTACTACGGCCTTGTTTAGATTCCAAATTTGGAAATCAAACTTTGCATAGTAAATGTCCTGTTACACTGTAGTAATTTTGTTTTTATTTGGTAATAATGGTCCAAATATTGATTAATTAGGTTTAAAATATTCGTCTCGCAAAGTACAACAAAACTGTGCAATTAGTTTTTAATTTTATCTATATTTAGTACTCCATATATGTGTCAATATTTTGATGTGACAAGAAATCTTCTTTTTACGAATTTGAAGGTGAATTTGGGTATATAAAAAGGCCTACGCGTAGCGTCGCAGAGTGGGCCGTGCCTGCCTGCCGGAACCACCCGGCCGGGTGCGGTACTGATCACTGAATTATGAATGATTCGATTTGGATAAGGATGATGAGGCCCCTCGAGGACGGGGAGGAGCCGGCGGACCATGGTGACCGGCCTCCGGCCAGCCCGGAGGCGAAGGCGGAGGCAGAGCGGAGGGAGAGGCGTCACTTTCAGCGCCAGCGGCCAACGAGGCGGCCCCCGGCTATCTCGGCCCCATCGTCGTCAGCGCTGCCGTGTGTTTGCGACAGTGAGCAGCCCCCACAATCATGCGGGCAGGGCAGGGGCAGCTCCGTCGCTGTGCCGCGTCGTATTCGTATCGTATCGTCCATGGATCCCAAGCAACAGTCGGTGATCGAGTACTGTGACAGGAGTGCAGAGCAGGGTGCTTGCTTGCCCTACTCGTCCTTGGTGGTTCATCGGTCACGAGTGGAGTGCAGAGTGACTGCTCGCCCTGCTCGTGCTTGGTGGCTTCGGCAGAGTTTGGCTGGGTGGGGCAGGTAGGCAGCTGCCTGCCGGTGGGCGCGGTGCGTCTGCCGTCTGCGGTGGCCTCTACCTCGTCGTCTCCATCGTGTCGTCACAAGAAACCGGTCGAGCTTCTAGAAGCCTGCAGGCTGCAGCACACGGGAAGGAGACATCATCAGTAGGTTCCAGCTGGTTGCAACGTTCCGCCGGTGCTTTGTGACCAACTTCAATGCTGAGTACCACTGCATATAGCACACGTTAGTCACAACACTTATTATCCTCGTCAATCACCAAAGCCCTAAAGCACCAAACTAGCGTTGAGATGTATTGAACGCTGCTACTGAATACTTCTGACCGACACCTTGTTTATTTTTTTATTTTTTTTTTGAAACGAAACCGCCACCTTGTTTAAAGCAATTCATTTGATCATACCACGCCAAACTAGATTTGTTCGGAGTTTTATCCTCTAGTAAATACCTGTGGTATGTAAAGCGGCGTGCTGCACCACACCCGAGCGTTGCCGCCTACCTTCTTGACTCCCTACCGCCACCCACCACTCGCCGCCGGGTTCTCCGAGCCGACACGGTGTGGTCCATGGCAACTGCTAAGCGCATGGCATTCTTCAATGCGTCCAACCGTTTGCCTGCCGCCATCCTCCCTCTCCACTTCACCAAGCGTCGCTTGCTTGCTACCGCAGTTCCCCGCCAGGCAGGCCATGGCTACCGGCGACGACATGTTTCAAGTGTTTCAAAAGTTGTTTTCAAGTGTTTCATTTGGATGTTGTGTATGTTGCAATGGCTATATACGCATGTTGCAAGTATATGCTTCAAGTGTTTTAGTTGTTTCAGACATATGTTTTAAGTGTTTCATCTGTTGCAGAGTATATCTGGATGTTGCATAATATGCATGTTGCAAGCGTATGTTTCAAACGTTTTAGGTGTTTCATACGTATGTTGCAATTGTTTTATCTGGATGTTGCAAAACTAGATTTGGATGTTGCATAATATGCATGTTGCAAGCGTATGTTTCAAACGTTTTAGGTATTTCATACGTATGTTGCAATTGTTTTATCTGGATGTTGCAAAACTAGATTTGGATGTTGCATGCGTTTGCAATGGCTTTCAAGTGTTTTCATGTGTTTTGCAAGTGTTTCAGATGTATGTTACAAGTGTTTCGGACGTATGTTGCAAGTGTTTTATTTTGATATTGCAAAAGTAGATTGGTGTTACACATGTTACAATGGGACCACCTGCGGTAAGCCTGATGTAGTTGCTGGGGAGTTGGAAAGCATATGAGGCACGAGCGGTCCCTGCCTGCAAGCGCGTGGAAAGTGTACGAGGCACGAGCATCGAGCGGTCTCTGTGTGTTTTTGGTCGGGTGAGCGAGGCATGCGGTCCGGGTGCTGCGGGCTCCCACGTGGGTGCACCGGGTGTAGGCGCAGAAACAGGAAACTGGCACCGGCACGAGCATCAAGCGGTCTATGCGTGTTTTCAGTTGGGCAAGCGGCGCGTGCAGTTCATGTGGTGCGGGCCCCGTGTGGGTACACCGCGCGTCCGGAAGTCCGGGCGCTACTTGTAACACCCCGGGTGTTATAGTGCTAATTAATCTGCCATGTCATCATAATGCATTGCTAAGCATCCCTGTTAGGTTAACCTTGTGATGCATCAACTAAAACAAGTTTACTTATCTAGGTTGAATGTGTTTCTCAGTGGTGTGCTCCGAAACCGAAAACCCTAATTTCGAATGCCACCGCAAATACTTAGTCCATGCCCTGCGTAATTTGAGGTGTGCGACTGTGTTGCACACTAGTGTCAAGTGTAGGGTATGAGCTCAAGTACAACATCTAAAATGAAGCTCCAAATTTGAGTTTGAATTGGAGTCCCAAAACTTGTCACGAGTTTTCCGATTCGAATTCAAATTCAAAATTTGGGGAAAAATGTAAAAGAATTTCAAAAGCTAATTGGTCAACCAAGAGTGGCATTTGGTCAACCATGTCATGTTGGTCCAAATTATGCCCTTGGGTGAGGTTTTGATCACTAAGTAATCACAAATCAAAGTAGCAACAAATTCCAATTGAAAATTCCTCCGAAAACCCTAAATTTCAAAACCCTGTTTTACCCCTTTTGAAATAATTCAAAATCTAAGCAAAATTTGGGAAAAAGTTCGAAACTAAGTTTGTAGAACTTTTCAATGGCTACAACTTTGGTGTTTTGAGTTTTCAAAGTTTTAGTGTAAAATGTGGAGTAATTTTTAAAATAAACAAATTTCAGTTTTAACTCATTTTTGTCCCCAAACTAAGATTTCAAAATGGAGGCAGAATTTGAAAAAGTTTTGAACAGCAAAGTTGTAGGTCTGGTCAAGATATACAACTTTGATGTTTGGATATTTTGAAGTTTCAATATAAAATAAAAAGTAATTTCTAAATTACTAAATCTGAAAAATGTGTCCCTTTTTGAATTTAAACTCAAATTTCAAAATCCAGTGAGAATTTGAAAAAGTGTTCAATACCAAACTTGTAGAGCTTGAAATTCTAAAGATTTCATATATTGGAAGTTTTTCAAGTTGCTATACAAATTTGAAAGTAATTTGAAAAAGCAATTTGAATTTCAGAGTTTGGGGGGAAGCTACAGTGCTACGCCAATGAACGTCGGCCATCGGCCGGTATGGGCGCCGGCCGATTGCCGCCGTGGCCTTCCATGGCCTTCTCGCGCGCGCCTGGATCGCCAACGCGACGACGCAGCAGTGCCGCTCTGTAGCCGCGACCGCCTGCTATAAATACCGACGTTCACCGTGACCTTCTCCGTTTTCGCCACCGTCGCCACCGCAGCTCCGCCGCTCGCCGCTGCCGCCACCAAGCCGTCTCCGGCCACGCCAACCGCACCACTAGCTCCGCCTCGGTCTTGCGCACCTCGTGGACCACTGGAGTTCACCGTTCTCGCATCTGAACCACCGCACCGCCTGTTCCCGTGCTCAACTCCAGCGACCGCCCGCCATCCTCACCTTCTCGTGGCCAGGCCACTCCAGCCGCTCCCCGTCGCCACCGAGATCTTCACTGCAACCGCGGTGAGCCACTGATGCTTAGCCTCTACCGCTTTGTAGGCGCCGGTGTGCTGCTCCCGTGCCCACCGTGCCGCCATCGCCGTCGCTCGCTGGTCGTTAGGGCTCGAGCTACGATGCTACTTAGCAAAACGGAGTCTTGAGGTGGTGTAGAAGGTGTTGGTCAGTTCGGTTTGTCGACCGAGGCACCGGTCACCGCGGGGAAGCGAGCGAGCGCGCGGGAGAGCGAGAGGGAGACGGAGGTGAGGGATGACAGGTGGGGTCACGTCGTCAGCGAGAGAGAGAGGGAGAGCGCGCGCGCGGGCGGAGGCAGGCCGATGCTGGGCTGGGCCGCTTGCTGGGCCGAGCGCGGGTGCGGGCGAAGGCGCGGGCACGCGGGCCGTTTGGTTGGGCCGGACCGCGGGAGAAAAAGAGAATCGGCCCGATTTCGTTTTTGTTTTTCTTTTTCAAATAAATGAATAGTGTTATTATTTGTTTATTTCATTAAAAATTTTGTAGAGTTCCAAAATTCATGAAAATTTTTATGTATGCTTCTCAATGTATAAACTATCTAGGAAAAATGTTAAATCATGAATTTGAATACTTTGGGCAGTAGAATTAATTTGTTCCATTAAAGATTAAATGCAACTTCCAGGAATTTTAATAATTAAATTATTTATCCAAAAATTATGAAATTTATTATGACACTGTTATAAATCATTCTTAACCCATAGAAAAAGTTTGAACTTGTTTAGATAAAGTTTGATCAACTTCTAATTATGCCCTAATTATTTAAATAGTAAATAAATATTAATTTGAGAACTTTAAGTGTTGTGTGCCCTTTTGATTGCGTGATGTCCTTAGGTCACTACCCTTTTGTGATCTTTGGCACCTTAATTCCATGTTTGAGCTCATTAGTATCTTGTTTAGGTTAAAGCTGGTATCGCTGGAAATCGTCGCTACTAGTTAGTAGGTTTTCAGTTTGCGACTGTACCGTGAAGGGAAGTTGTACTCAAGTCGTAACTCGTAGCATGTTATCATCAAGCATCATGTTTATCATCGAGCATCATGTTAAAGCATGTTATGTATTCATGTAGTCTTCGCTTTCGAGGAAGCCGAAGTCGTCGAGCAAGCTTCTGGAGAAGAACGATCGTCGGTGGGTTCCGGACCAGACGGTGGAGTTCTCGAGTCTGAGTCAGTCGTCGTGTCCGAGCAAGGCAAGCCCCGGTGCATTTAAACCCTACCTTGAATTTTACAAATGTTTTATTATTTATATTATGGTTTATTGCATTAAGTAATTAGGAGTTGAGTGATAACCTAATTGCTGCATTATCATCCTTGATTATTGCGATATTAACCTTGATACCTGTTTTACGGAAAATGCGTAGTATGCTTCGCTATGCTTAGAAGTTAAGCTTTTAAATGAATGTTTACTCGGCCATGACGGCATCCTTAATGAATATTGAAATATGCGAATGAACTTGTAAGATCGGGCGGGTGGTTTGGCCACTGCTAACGTGCATTGGGAGAGGAGTCCCAATGTATTGTTTCTGCCTTATCAGTTAAGGACCGTACGTTGTTGGTCCTCGCGTCATGGAGTTTTTATTAGTACTAGCCATGTACCCATGTCGGGTAAGCCTTACTTTGGTTAGTCCATTACGAGAACGTCTAACCTCGCACTGGGAGTGGAGAGATGGCGAGAGTAGTGTGTACCCTCGGGGCTAGAATTGGGCCGGGTTCGAGGAGTACTGTGCTCTCGGGTGGCGATGGACACGTTCTGGTTTTGGATTATTCGGGTAAGAGTTGTATATGCTAGATTCGGTTCTACATATGTCGTGTGGTTAGGAATCCCCAGCTGGGTAAATGAAGCGGTTCGAATCGTCGTTGCTCCACGAGAAAGGAGTCTTGGCCTTGCACCAACATCGTAGTTAAGAACTGAAATGAAAGAAAGAATGAGAAATGATTCAATGATAATTACTTTGATCTAGATTAGGATCACCTAGATTTGGTTAATGAACCATCAATGGTAAAAGTAAAATATTGAAGATAAGGACTTATCTTAGTATGCTTTTCTGCAAAAGAAAATTTGATTCTTGATTACCTGTACCTTGATTCCCTAAAGCTAGCATGTCCTTGGAGTCTTTGTCTTAGTCGGGTAAGTCTTGTTGAGTACTCTCGTACTCAGGGTTTGTTGAACCCCTTGTTGCAGGTGCGGTTCATGAACAAGTCGGCTTCGAGCCTTTGCATGACCGTCGTGGTTGAAGAAAGCGATGACGAGTAGACTGTGTGGCCTTTGGGCAAGGCAACTCGCTTGTATGATGTAATAAAGCTGCTACCGATACTTCTCTACTAATGGTTTGTAATAATGTTACATAAGGTTTTGAAGTTTGAAAAATGGTTTGTAACCTTAAGTTATTGTAAGACTTCCGCTACTTTACTCTGTTGAATATTTTGAATAAACTGTTGTAATATTGTAATACTCCTGTGATTGGATCCTGTTCGGAGGAAAGCAGGTCTTTTAAGTTATGGTGAACATAAGTACGACTGTCAGAAGTCATTATGGCAATGACGTGTACTTGTGGGCCATCATAATTAGAAGGTTCTGTGACACTACTAATTCCCTTAATTTAGCTTCAGTCGTTTGATTGTTGGTGATCTCAGTGCCCGCCTGCCATCTAGCATCTGCACGATCAGAGATGCGCTGGTTAGACAGCGGTTGGAGTAGTATTGTAGTATTAATCAATTGTGTGCAAATCCGAACAAATTAGCTAATTAACTCCGTCTGTTCGAACTAAATTTCAATCTAATGCCTGATCCCTCAAAATTGTTACCGTTCACATTTCCAAAGATGCTTTTGTTTTCCTTTTTTTAATATAAATTTTGATTTGAAGCTGAACAAAATGTCTTTTTTTGGCCTTGAATGGACAGAGATGCTTATGCAGAGATGACGCGGGCTATAGAGTTGAGTTCTTGGGGCTCCCAGAGTCGGAAGGATCCTGGCCTAGAGCATCCAGAACGTATCATGTGGAAGTTGCGTAATGTTGTACATTCTCTATAAAAAAATGCAGGGCATTTGAATGGACGAAGACAGAAAATTTCCGTTTACTATTTTTTGCGTCGTCGGTGCGTGCGTGCATGCCTCATGCAGAGCACCATTTTCTTCTTCCTTTTCTGACGGGGAGAGCATCGTATCATAACACCTCTGCGTCCTCTCGGATGGCTTTGTTTGAGGGAGGACAGAGAGAGACTGCTTTAATCAGGCCGTTTTTTCCTCTTCGAAACGCGACCCAATGCAATGCAATGAAGGTAGTGCGGCAACGCCGGCCTTGGACCGACGAGCGCGCAATATGTCCAGCTCAATCACCGGCGGCGTACGTGCTATCGATCGTGCTGGTTTTCATGAGCATTATGCATGTGTGCTAATTTCGACGGGCATTGCTAATGGTGTGAGGATTAATTCTCAGGGTACACGTCTTGGACTCTCGGTCTTGGTGGGGATGCATGCATGAGGCCTGTCCATCGTCACAAATCAAAATACAGTGTACGTGCCAACGAGATTTTAACTTAATATTCGCACAAATCAACTTAAGTATTATTATTATATTGAGTTTAGAATCGAATAAAACATTGGGACACCCAGAAGAAATTAAAAAAGTGCATGTACGGTACTCGTATAGTGCGGCTCAAACTTATTGTCGGCGGCATCGCATCACATCAACTGGCTCTTGTCGCTCGAGTTTATCAGCTAAAATCAGTCATTCATGCAACAGTATTTTTCTCTCATAGCAGATTAGTATTAGCATCAGCATCAGCCAAAAATACAGCTAGCCGAACACAGCAGTCACGCTAGTTGACCTTGATAGTTAGTACTCCAGCATGCTAATCCTGTAATTAGTACTCCATCGCATTGCAGCAGCCGTCTCTGGGAGTACTACGGAGTATTATCTGATCGTCGTTGCACCACTTGCGGCATTTTTATCGGTTCTTTGTGACCGATTCTTGCACGGCACGAATATATGTACGACTCGCTTGATTCATTGGTTACGTGGAGCCTCTTGCGCCGCGCGTAGTCCCACTTGTGGGGCCAGGTGGAAAAGTCTTTGGCGTGAGGTGTGTAGTGGGGGAAGATAGGCACTGCCTGACGCGTGGGCCCTGTAGGTTCAGCTCCGTGTTTCCTTCCCTAGCTAGCTGATGATGGTACCATTATACTGAGCCTATAGGCAAAGTTATATTGAGCCTGATTGGTTCTTCAAAGATGTATTCCTGTATATATTTTTCCCATTTCTCCGTTTTCGTTCCACCCATCCTAGGCACCGTTTGGATGCCAAAATTTTTGGCAAAACGCTACTGTAGCGTTTTCGTTGTTATTTGTCAAATATTGTCCAATCATGGTCTAATTAGGCTTAAAAGATTCGTCTTGTCCATTTCGTCTAAACTATGTAATTAGTTTTATTTTTTATCTATATTTAATGCTTCATGCATGCGTTCAAAGATTCGATGTGACGGGAAATCTTGAAAAAATTTGGTATTTTGGGTGCAACTAAACAGGCCCCTAGTAGTATATGACTGCTTCTTCTGATATTTTATTTCAACGTGGCCCTCCTCCCTGCACACAGCTGCTGCTATAATGACCCTGGCGTGGGAAGCAGCTAGCGTCCGACCAAGGCCTTGTTTAGATTGGTGAATTGGGGAGAAAAACACTGTATCAGAATTCCTGTAGCATTTCGTTTGTATTTGGTAAAAATTATCCAAATTTTGACTAACTAGGCTTAAAATGTTCGTCTCGCAAAGTACAATAAAACTGTGTAATTAGTTTTTGATTTTATCAACATTTAGTATTCCATGCATTTGCCGACATTTTGATGTGACGGAGAATCTTCTTTTTGCATAGTGGAATTAGGGGAGAGAATTAGGGAACTGAACAAGGCCCAAGGAATCCCGTCCCACGTGCAGATGTGCCGCGCCGTGTCGTGTGGTGGAGGATCCAGGTGGAAAAAGCCAGTCGTCGTCGTGGATCGATACACGTACGAGCACCGACTGATTATCCCCAGTGTGCTAGACTGCTAGTGGTGTGGTCACCCTTTGACCCGTACTGGCTCTCACGTGATGCACATGCAGCACCAGCTTTATTTTTAGTCCGTACACTTTGCTCGCCCTGCTTCTAGAAGCATTTATAAGGGGTTGTTTAGTTCCTATGAAATTTTGCAAAATTTTTTAGATTTTCCGTCACATCGAATTTTTGACACATGCATGAAGCATTAAATATAGATAAAAAATAAAACTAATTACACAGTTTAGACGAAATGGACGAGACGAATCTTTTAAGCCTAATTAGACCATAATTGGACACTAATTGCCAAATAACAACGAAAGTGGCTATAGTGTCATTTTACCAAATTTTTAACAACTAAACGCTACCTAAATTTTTCCTTACAAAAAATTGCTTGACGATCACGGAGTAACCATTTTAGCCAACCCACGTCGCCGCATGCAGTCCCAGCGCTCACCACGTACGGCCACGAGCGCGGCGCCCGGTCGATCGGCGACGCCGCGAAGTGGTCGACCACGCGCCACTCGTCGTACGTAGCCACCGTCGCGAAGACACTGCCTGCCTTGGAGGGTGCCGTTGGACAGCGCGCGTGTTGTCCAGTACGTACTCGACGTCGCTGATGGCGGCAGCGAACAACTCGACGTTCGTCACGTGCGCGAACATACGCATGGTTTCGGAACTTCTGGTGTGGACGACCGTGTGGCTCGGTGCCATGCCGCGGTGCCTTGAGCCGGTGCGAGTGGCAGGGTTCAAAATTTCAGCGAAATTTCACGAATTTCGGTGGTGGCCAAAAGAAAAATATGAAATTTTGCAATATACTAATACATGTGCTGTATAAGTCTTTGACTTATATTTTCTATTGTTTATATATTGCATATTCTTCTATTCAATAGATGTTCAATAGTAAATCATGCTAATACTTACTTAGATCTAAATTTTTCTAGAAAATGCATACTTCATGTGCTAGTCTCTAAAAAAATGCCGACAAACTTTCAGCTAAAGTTTGCGAATTTCGGTAATTTCAGTGGTGGCCGAAATTTTTGCAACACAGAAATTAAAAATTCTGGCGAGTGGACGTGAGCGACGGCGTCCAGAGTCTAGAGGCACGCCAAGTGCTGTGGCCCGCAGTGGAAATGGAGGAAGGATCTTTGTGCTAGGACAGCCAAGGCAGACACGATGAAGAGACACTTCACTTGAATTTATCACCTCAGCTTATTAGGTATAATGCAGTATTTTTCTCTCATAACAAAACAGCATCAGCCAATCTATCAGTCGTAAAAACCATCAGCGAAACAGTCCGGTCAGACATCCCATCTAACCAATGGGACCACCAACAGCCCACATGACACAGCCTCTCCTCCATCTTGTTGAAGCTTCTGTGTTGACTGGCGTGTCCACGTCCGAGCCGGTGCAAAAAGGTCCATACATACAGTGGCGGATCTTGGATGAGGATGAAGGAGGGGCTAAACAAAGAAGATTTAGAGCTAATGCTGAAAATTAATGGTGATTTCACACTAAGCAACAGTGATTAGTAAAGGAATCAGGCTGATTAGGGGGGCTGTAGCCCCGGCAGCCCCCCTTTGGATCCGCCGCTGCATACATATCCACAAATATCTCTTCGTCCGTTGCTTCACTAATGCTTCTAGAAGCAAAGCATTCTGCTCGGCGGGAACTGTACTGTGCTTAGGAGTGAGCTGAGCTGAGCACCTCTTGAGCCCTGTTTAGTTCTCAAAATTTTTCGGGAAAAATTCATGTAGCACTTTTTATTGTTATTTGGTAAAATTTGTTTAACCATAGACTAACTAGGCTCAAAAGATTCATCTCGACATTTACAGACAAACTGTGCAATTAGTTATTTTTTTTATATATATTTAATGCTTCATACATGCGTCCAAAGATTCGATGTGACAATTACTATACAAAAATTTTTGACTCTTTTTAGCCATGGGCCTGTTTAGATGTGAAAAAAGTTTGGGTAAAATTCCTGTAGCACTTTTCGTTGTTATTCGACAAAATTTATCTAATCATGGACTAACTAGGCTCAAAAGATTTGTCTCGACATTTACAGACAAATTGTGTAATTAGTTATTTTTTACCTATATTTAATGTTCTATACATACATCAAAGATTCGATGCGAGAGTTACTATACAAACTTTTTTAGCACTTTTTACCGACTAAACAGGACCCATGTAAACAAGGCCAGTGCAAAAGTCAGCAAGTGCATGTGCAGTGGTGAAGTCCAGACAAACACGCGGGCCCACCATGCACCGAGCCGGCCGCCGGAGGAGTGAAGTGAATCATGCGACTGAGCCATCCTAAAAATTTTTACGGAAATTTTCTTTAGCATTTTTGTCGTTATTCGGTAAAAATTTGTTTAACTATAGACTAATTAGACTCAAAATATTTGTCTCGATATTTACAGACAAGCTGTGCAATTAATTATTTTTTACCTATATTTAATGCTCCATGTATGCGTCAAAAGATTCGATGTGACGGATACTGTGTAAAAATTTTTAGGTCTTTTTATCTAAACAGGGCCTGACCGTGAGGTTTGCCTGAATTTGGTTTAGACCAAAATATTATAAGAGAAAAATATTATTTTATGATTGAAAAGTAACTCAAACGAACAGGACTGATTGACGTCCTATCGCTACCTGGTGACATGAAAATAAAGCAGGCAAAGACACTTTTCTTTATGCGATATTTTCACGCCTCCATGCTAATCTGTTAGGCTTTGTTTAGATCTAAAATATTTCACGAAAAAACAGTAAATTACTCGTCACATCGAATCTTTAGACACATGTATGGAGCATTAAATATAGATAAAAAATAAAACTAAATACATAGTTTAGATGAAATGGACGAGACAAATCTTTTAAGCCTAATTAAGCCATGATTAGACACTAATTATAAAAATAACAACGAAAATGTTACAGTAGCATTTCGCAAAATATTTTAGAAACTAAACCAGCCCTTATTAGTGTACCCGCTGGCTTGCTTCCAAGACTAGTGACTCGTCCATGCCTTCGCTAGCTTTCAATTTACGTACTACTAATACTAGCTTGGCCCAAAAGCACTGGGCAACGCAAGAGTAAGGATGGCAACGGGTCGGATTCGGATTGGGTGGAGTCTTCGTGCATCCAAAATCAAAACCCGAAATCGAAACCCGAACCCGAACCGAAAACTGATTCGGGTGGAAATCCATCACCAAAACCAAACCCGCAGATACCCGAAACCCGAACGGATACCCGAAACCCGAATGATACCCGAAAACCGCGGATAAATATACACATATTCACATGTATAAATAAGAGGCAATAAATAATAAATATTTTCATGAGTCAATTTTGAATAGATTTAATAATCTAAGTAAACAAGTTATTATTAGCATATTATAAAATATGAGTTTTAATTCCAAATGATTTATTTCGGATATCCATTGGATATCCACGGGTGAAAAACCAAACCCGATGCCGAACCCGAAACCGAAACCAAAAACCGTGGGTGAGAAATTATTCCTAAATCCGAACCCGCATAACCTAAAACCCACATGTATCTGATCCGAACCCGATCCGCTGCCATCTGTACGCAAGAGCCATGGTCATGAGCTAGACAAGTACTACTCACTGACCGAACATATTTGATATGGCGGTGGCCACCAGAGGGCCAAACAGTGTGACTAACTGTTCTTGCACTTGCTCTCTGCTGAGTACCTACTGACAACTGTAGGCGCTGTCCATCCGAGATCCATACTAGGGGTGTTTAGATGCAAAAATATTTAGAATTCGGTCATTGTAGCACTTTCATTTGTATTTGACAATTAGTGTCCAATTATAGACTAATTAGGCTTAAAAGATTCGTCTCGTGATTCACAACCAAACTGTGCAATTAGTTATTTTTTTATCTATATTTAATGCTCCATGTATATATCAAAGGCTCGATGTGATGGAGAGAAAATGTAAAAATTTGGAATTTAGAATGCATCGAGCAACAAACCCTCCTATGCGACGCGACCACGGTTTTGATGGACGATTACTGCGTGCATGGAATTGAGGAGTACAAGGGAATATGGTCGGAGTGCCTGGGGATCGAGGAAGATTATTTTTTGGGTGGAAGATTGAGTATCATTTTCCCTAAAAATCTCATATACAAGGGATTGAGAAAACTGAAACGAAGGCTATAGGAGAGGAATGCTGCAGCAGATTTTGAATACTCCATCTCCTTTATTACATGGGACCCACATATAAGTGACACCAATCTTTTCACCCTATTTCTATCTCCTCTCCCGCCCTCCTCTCTCTTAGGGATTCTAGTCACGGCGACGACGCGACCCGTCATCACACCCGCCAGGCACACACCCTATTTCTGTCAGTGGCGTGAACGAGATAAAAAGTGGTGACAGATCTCCTTCATTCGATGATGGAGACAAGATTTTGAAGGATTGAGAAAAAAAATTAGTGAAAGTGGATTGGAAAGGGGATCCAGTGGTGCTGGTGGTGCTTGTATTTTTTTGGTTTTAATCTCCTTTTTTGCGTGATATAGAGACAGTAGATGACTTTAAATCAGTTTGCTAGAGATGCTCAAGGGTTGACTTTTTATATATATATGCTCAAGGGTTGACTTGGAGCAGTCCCGGCCCGTATGCGAGATTGTCCTCTGACTGCAAGGTTGACCTGGTATATATATGGACGCGACACAGACTGGTCTATAGGCTAGTGTTGGATTTCCTTTGAATCTGCTATGTGCATGCAAGAGGATTGATCAGCCTCCCGGTATGGAGTAGTACTACTATACACTTGCAAACTAGGTACTACTACGACGACATTATACTACGAGTACAATATTAAAGTTCCAATTGTTGTGTTATTATTGGCGCTGAAGGTGACGACCGAGAGCAAGTTGTTGATACCGACATACGCCCGTTGGCCACGATACAATCCATCTATCCACACCATGGGCACTGCGGCACGTACCACAAGCATGTCCGCGGCTCCTGTATTCATCGAAAACACGAACACGCCGTGAAGAAATGTTGGTAGAATTAATATATACCTGCAGGTCTGCAGTTGACTTTGCTCGTCTCATGTTGGACTTTATAATTACTGCATGCACAAGATCAGATTCAGATCCATGTTGGGTTGACTTGGAATAGCTCGTGCAGAGCACAAATTGGAACGAAGGATGCACACTACAGTAAACTGGCTCTTTGCCGACTGTAATTTTCTTTGCCAACTGTTTTTTTTCGACACTCGGCAAAGAGGTCCCTTTGCCAACTGGAATTTTCTGCAGTCGGCAAAGCAGGATTTGCCGACTGCCTGGCTTTGCCGACTGCCAGGCAGTTGGCAAAGAATTGCAGTCGGCAAAGGCAGGCCATGGTTGACGCCATCCACACCGTCACCTTTGCCGACTGCCACTCCGTCAGCAGTCGGCAAAGGTGCAGGCTTTGCCGACTGCCATCCTCCCTGGCAGTCGGCAAAGGCTCTTTGCCAACTGCCACTGATGGCAGTCGGCAAAGAATTAATTTTTTTTCGATTTTCGATCCCAGTTTTTTTGTGTTGCCTTGCTACAGTAAGTACATGATATATTCTAAGTTTGGGATCATTTTGATTTATTTTGCTATATTCCGTAGATTTTTTCTATTTCTTTGATTTTTTCCCGGCAGCTCCAGATTTGAGCTGCAGGTACATGAAATAATGGAATCCGGCCATTCAGAAAATGATATTCATGATGTTTGGAGCATGTTGAGGCCGTGTGCGGGGCCTCGCTTGAAATTTCGACCGTGTTGGTGTCGGAACACGCCGAGCCACGCGCGTGAAAAGTGTTTTTAAATTTTATAAAATCGAAACGGAGTCCGAAAATGACGAAACTTGACGACGTGTCTTGTCATCGCATGCGGAGGCTGTGGGAAAAATTTGAGAAAGTTTCGAGCAAGTGGCGATCGGACCACGGTAGATCACACAGCATCATGATTCAATATCATATATGAAAGTAGTTTTTAAGTAGTATATATTAAGATTAGTGGTGGGTAGGGTTAGGTATGGTGGATTTATGGTGGAGGCTAGCAAAATGTAGAGGTGGTAGAAAGGGAGTAAACAAAGGAATGGAAATGTAGGAGACAGGTGGGGTCTAGCGTCGTCAAGCAAGAAACGCAAACGAGGAAAATAACAAGTAAGGCATGTCAACAAGCATAGGCAAACAATCAATCCTAGACAGGTTAGTCCTAGCGGGACGATGGGTCGTTAACTAACCTATCATTATTATGTCAATTTGAAGTAATATTCGGATGGAGGTACTCCATCCCACAAGGGGGTTCCTACGGGTTCGGTTAGGGTGGTGATTAGGGTTAGCCATACATGGACGTATTCCCGGGTATAGCCATATATAGTGTGTAGGTGGTACTATCGGTACACTACTATATCTCCGGGTTCTCGCGTAACGTTATATTACTAATGCATCTATATATTAGTGCTATTTATATATGTTGGTTATATAATTCTAGCGCGTCTATTTTATAATTCTAACGCGTGTTTTATAATTCTATCAGATATATATTATGTTCCTCTATATTACTACTACGGTTATATTTATACGGATGCAATTGTATCACTAAGTATACATTATGTTTATTCGTGTAGTTATAATTAAGTGATCGGCTATGGAGCGTTTAATCTAATATATGCGTCTAAAGTAAATCAAGGCAAACAAATCTAGAATTTAAATGGACACCAAAAATTAGGTTTAAGTGTTTTAATATGTAGGGTTTTATTGTATAGGATTTATGGTTAAAGAATTATGGCATTCGGAATTAAATCAAACGAGATATGAATTTCTAAAATCTACTGACTAACCGCGTATGAATACAGCATGGTAAATGTTCCTATAATTCTTATATTATGGAAATGAGTGCAAATTATATAAATATGACCTAGGATGGTTCTAGTTTATTCTAGAATTTTTCTATATTTATAAACTTTTTTTTTAGTTCACTGTGTACGATTTCGTGTAGTAATTTCTCCCTGGGCTGACACGTGGGTCCAGCAGCTGTCCAAACTGACCGGCACTGTGCTCTTGGACACAAACACCGATCTGGTGGACTCACGCCTTGCCTGCCTTTATTTCATGTGAACAAGTCTATAGAAGAAGAGAGGGGATGGACAGTTCACGTGATTGGCCACTCGGTCACAGGGCTGGTACCCATCATCCTCATCCTGTGCCGTGGTCGTTCCCATCCCCATCCCTTCTCTGTTCATGCCGTGCAGTCAACTCAACTGAGCGAGAGAAGGGGGAGGAGAGCGAGACCAAGGGAGAGTGGGAGAGCAGCAGCAGAGCGGGAGGGGCATCCTGCCGGCGGCGTGCCTGGGTCACTGGTGCGGTGAGGTGCGGCGGCGACTGAGGCTAGGGCGTGGGGTGAGCAGGCTGGCTGCAGCGGCTCGGGCGGAGTCGTGACCACCGGTGCTTGTTTGGCGTGCGCGGGTCCCGGTGAGGAGGCTGGCTCCGACGGCGGCTCCCGGGTCCTCCCCACAGCCTGCCCCTGCACTGCGCCCCTCATCGCAACCTGCAGCCCCGCACCGCGCCCTCTCCCCACAGCCCCGCGGCGGTGCATAGCCCGGATGGACATGGAGCATGGTCGGGGCAGTGGCGCAGCAGCGCGGGGTTCCTCCGGTGGCGGTGCGGGGCCTGGAGCACGGATCTATGCGGGGCACGGCTCCTCCGGCGGCGGCGAGGCCAGATCCGCCGTCGGTGACCGCAGCAGCCAGGGATCCGTCAGCGTCATCACGAAGGTAATCGCTGAAATCTCGTGATGGGTTCGGGTTAGGTTTTTGAGTGAAGTTCTGAAATCCGACGAAACTAGCTAGAAAACAAGCACGGCAACGCCGCACACTTGCTTGTGCTGGCCAGCCAGTGATACGTGGGTGTGGGGAAACGGATGCGCAGCTGCTGCCTTCATATTCATCAGCTAGAAACAATTGCATATTTATCAGACAGAAAGAACCGTATACACATTTAGCTGTGAAGTGACCTACAAATCCTCTTTACGAAATGTAGAACCAAATATGAATAGTTTAGTTTTGTCCAAATTCAGTTCATTCAGACAAATATGTAGGTTGATTCCAGGAAATTAGTGGCATCAGGCACTATCCACGGCCAGTTGTTATTACTGAAAGTCTGAAATCATGCATCTATTGCTGTCTGAAACTTGCTTTTCGGTGCTTTGTTGAAATATAAATGCTTTTATATGTGCTAGCTATAGTGTCCCTATATTTAGCTGTGAAGTCGAACCAAATATGAGTAGTTTAGTTTGTTGCAAATTCAGTTCATTCAGACAATGTTTTATCTGAAATGTAGATGAGTGCATCAATACCAATTCTTTGTATTTATTGGTTCTCATCTCATGCAGTGAGAATACAAAGAATGTGCTCTTATCGTGTGCATTCATACACTTGGAAAAGAAGGAATTCATCAAGCAGTTTGCTGAGATTTCATCAATAAATCAGCGAATTTTGTTATCTGGTCCAGCAGGTACTTTGCCTCTGTTTGGAGACCTGTACTTCCTTTGTTGTTTACCTTTTCCCATTGATTTAAACTGTAGTCACTAGGTCTTGAGTTATGGCAGTTGCCATACTTTTCTTGAATAACGCTAGTGACCATACTTGTTTGATAATTATCCCAGTGCTTGTGCTCTTGTATTCCTCTGATTTTTCTGTGGTGATGCATTTAGGTTCCGAGATTTATCAGGAAACATTGGTAAAGGCACTTGCCAAACATTTTGGTGCTAGACTCCTTGTCGTTGATTCACTTTTGCTGCCTGGGGTAAGCACATTTAGAAGCTAAGAAACCTTGAATCATTGCATGTTCCATTACCATTTTCCTATTCTGAACAAGAAATCCACGTAGGCACCTTCCAAGGATCCAGAATCCCAGAAAGATGTTGGGAAGGCTGATTTTCCTATTACTTAATGTATTGAGTTATATTTTTCTCAAAACATGATTTTGCCTCCACATCTTCTGTAGGTGATAGGGTGCGTTATGTGGGTCCAGCTCAGCCAGCGTTTAGCCCATATATCCAAGCGGGACCACCTGTTGCTTGGGCCGCCCATATATTGGCGGACTAAGATTGAATTTGTGAAATACTGTTCGCCCAAACGATTGTTTAGCCTGTTTACAAACCGTTTAAAAGATATATGGTGGTACACCGTTTCCGTTTAATTGGTTGTTTTGCCCGATTAACAGCCGTTTTTTCTAGTTTAAATGACAAGTGACCGACTGTTCACCGTTTAGGGTAACATGTCCACCAATTATGCTTGGGCACCTGACACTTCATCATTTGTGAAAGAAGCATTTTATTTGGTGTCCATCCGTCAGATAATCTTTACAAACTATAATTTACTATGGTTGGATGGAACATTTTTCCCATGGAATTCGTGTCTGTACTCAGTAGACCTCTTAAACAGGAAGAGGAATAACTGGAATATGAGACTTCTCATAGGGAACCCAGTTATGAGCTTGCTTTTGTACTTACAATCCTGGAAAATGAGATATTCTTTCTCCTGATGACATTATTTTTTTTTCTAGCAACCATATTCATTCAATACATACATTTATTCTTATAAATTGTTTGATTGATCTCCAGGGGACCAAGTTATGGTTATCGAGGCAGAGTGATGCTTGCTTTTGAAGATAATGGATCCTCAAAAATTGGAGTCCGATTTGACAAGCAGATCCCTGATGGTAATGATCTTGGCGGTTTGTGTGAGGAAGATCATGGCTTCTTCTGCTCTGGTTAGCTCAAACTTCCAAATTCCCTTTGGCAGTTATTTGAACTCTTTATTTCCACAGCTGAGGACGCATTATTTCCACAGCTGAATTACTGCGCCCAGACTTTTCTGGTGGTGAAGAAGTTGAGAGGCTAGCTATGACCGAGTTAATAGAGGTACTGCTGCTTTTTAGGACAAGGAATCCTGTTGAATATGAAGTTAGCACCCTGTATAATAGTATGATTTTCATTTCCTGTCAGGTCATTTCAAAAGAGAACAAAGCTGGACCTCTGATAGTGTTACTTAAGGATGTAGAGAAATCATTCACTGGAGTTACAGAGTCACTTTCATCTTTGAGGAGCAAGCTTGAATTGCTTCCATCTGGTGTTCTTGTTATAGGATCCCACACCCAGATGGACAGCCGCAAAGAGATGGTACATGCATTATTCCTGATAAACTAGACAAATTTGGATTGTGGGGTTTTCAAGTTCTGATGCTATTTTGGCATATTGGTTCCTGCATTCATTTTGTAAATGAACAAGGCTGAGTTATTTTTTCTACCTTGCATTGCTGTGATTTTTCAATTCCCACACCAGGGGTTCTTTGTTGGCATATCCTGTTAACTAGTAGTATTAGTCCAATTACGGTTTGTGAGTTCAGTTTGTTGTCATTCATGTCCTAATTTTTGTAGGTATACTTAGATCAAAACCTTCAGATGTGCATTTCCTTAGTAATTGGCTTAGTGGCTCCCATGTTGCTGCCTGTACTGATTTTACATTTATCAATACACAAGCGCAAGCACAAGCTGGCCATCACATGTGCTCAGTCATGTGGTTTTCAGTTTTCATCAGTAGACAGTTCCATGGTTCATGTGGCAGAGCTTTCTGTTTTTAATTTTCTGTTACCTATGAGCATAGTACATAAACCTACCCGATTCTACATGTGTTATTTACTCTGTCCACGGTTTGCTTTAGCTAGCATTAGCATGATAATTCGAACCTATTTTGTTTCAAGTTAACTTTGACCATCTCGCTATAATTTAAATTACCCTATAGTCGTGTTCTCAGCCTATTCTGTAACTTAATTCATTTTGTGGTCATGTAGGAATATAAGTTTGGCTCTGAGAAGGCTAGTGCTTTGAACATATATGCTGAAATGAAGTGCTAATGCTGAATGTCCAGGTCCGATTCAAGAGGCTGCTTCTGCACAGTGTTTGTGAGGTTAGTATGCTCCCAAGTCTAAGAAAATCCAATAGCTTCCTCCGGAAGAACATAGTTTATCACTTAAACAGTTCTAGTTTTGATCATGGTTGTCGAATGTCTATGCAGTTCTACAATTGTATTTTATTGTTAATTTAAAAGTAAAAAAGAGAGGATTTTAACATGTTTTGTTATTCTTTTTAAAGCCATTTTTTCTATTTTAAACAACTAATGGATGTAATCATCTAACACTTTGTAGGTGGGTGACTCAGGAATGAAATGGTCTTCATGAAGCACAATTTAATTGTTGCTTTTGTAGTGTGTACACATGCTGCTTGTATTAGAACTAGTGTTGTGGACACCTAATCAAGTGAGAACCATTTGAATTGTAAGCTGTGAACTTGTGATGAACATATTAATAAACGATGTGTTCATATTTGAGTACATGCTGATTAATGTATATCATATCATGGCTTGTGAATGCATTTAACATGAGTATAGTGACTGGAATATTAGAATATATTGATGCGAGAAAACAGAAAACAAAAGCAAAAAAAAATCCAGCTTTGTCGACTGTTTACAGTCGGCAAAGCTGGGCAAAAAAACCCTAGGACAGAGTCTTTGCCGACTGCAATGGGAGGCAGTCGGCAAAGAGGTCAAACCTTTGCCGACTGCAACTCCGAAAGCAGTCGGCAAAGAACATTTTTAAAAAAATATTTTCTTTCTTTGCCGACTGCCGAGCTGGCGGCCAGTCGGCAAACAATTTTTGAAAAAAAATTCTTTGCCGACTGCCGAGAAACCAGCAGTCGGCAAAGCCTGCCGTCAGGGCTGACGGCGCCACGTGGCTATGCCGACTGCTGGCGTGGCAGTTGGCAAAGGCTTTGCCGACTGTGTGCCACGTGGCAGTCGGCAAATTTGCCTTTGCCGACCCAGGCTTTGCCGACTGCTCTTTGCCGACTGCCACGTGGCTTTGCGGTCGGCAAAGCCTTTGCCGACTGGGTTTATGCCTTTGCCGACCGGGGCAAGCAGTCGGCAAAGAGGCGTTTTCCTGTAGTGGCAGGAGCTGCACAAGATCAGATTCAGATCCATGTTGAGCAATCAGTGACCAAACAAGGATTTATCTATTTTTTCAGAGCACCTGATGAGGATTAACATGGAGGCTTCGTTGAGGCCTCTAATTAGTAATAGTAAGATTTATTTAGCTGCATTGGGACCACATACTTCAGCTGTAGCATTTGCTGCAGCGTTCGTACGTCACCGAGCAATCACTCTCGTGCTTCAGCGCTTTCTTGGTGTTGTCCTTGGCCTTTTGCGAGAGGAGGCTAATGTTGCTTCTGCAGGAGCTTTTGCATCGCTGCGAGACCACTAGCACAGATGATATAGATACACAGGGCCGAGGTGGAGTTTGAGGCAGCACGTCACGTTGTCGCGTTGGGCAAACCCTGAAGGGACACTGGCTGACGACACCCCATCTAACCAATGGGACCGCCAACAGCCCATATGACACACGGCCTCTCCTCCTCCATCTTGTTTGTTGAAGCATTTCTGTTGACTGGCGCGTCCACGTCCGAGCTGGTGCAAAAGGTCGGTCCCCCAGAAAGAGCCCCATCCATACATATCTCTTCGTTCGTTACTTCACTAATGCTTCTAGAAGCAAATCATTGTCCTCGGCGGGTACTGTACTGTACTTAGGAGTGAGCTAGCTGAGCTGAACAGAGCACCTCCTGAGGAGTGAAGTGTGAGTGAGGTGTGCTGTCCCAAAAGATATGATCGTCGTCCTCTCTTCCTGATGACATGTAAAGCACGCAGGCAAGACACTTTTCTCTACCCGGTATTTTCACGCCTTCATGCTAATCCTGTTATTAGTGTCTCCAATCCAGGTAGGCAAAGCAAGCAGGCCTGTTTGGCTGGCCGTAAAAGCGGCTGATGCTGATGCTGATTTGTTGTGAGAGAAAAATACTGCTGAATGGTTGGCTGATAAGTTTCAGCAAACAGAACCTAGGTAGACAAGTACTCCCTCCGTCCCTTTATATCCGTCGTTGTTGGTGTGCGTGCCACAAGTTTGACTTGATTTATAGAAAATACATGCAACATTTGTATCTCCAAATAAATTTATTAAAAAAACTAGATTAAAATATCTTTCCAATGATATTAATTATGTACTATAAATATCAATATTTTTAATATATATTTAGTCAAAGTTGTTTTTCGAGAAACGTAAACGATAGATATTTAGGAACAGAGGAAGTATATTTGATATGGTGGTAGCCACCAGAGGCCAAAACAGTGACGAACTGTTCTTGCACTTGCTCTCTACTAAGTACCTACTGTAGGCACCGTCCATCCGATGCATACTAAAGCAACAGCGTTGTTTGCTTCGTCGAAAAACTAGACTGAAAAGTATTATTTATTGATTTATTATGAGAGAAAAATAATATATCGTGACTGATAAGTTCAAGCGCACAGGAATTAATTCCGTGGACATGGGTTCAAACCCTTCCTATTGGACCACAGTTTTGATGGACGATTACTGTGTGCATGGAACTGATGGTACAGCTGGCCTACTCCATCGCGTATAACCTAAAGAAGGCTCACACATCTATTGTAACGTGGAATAGGCCAGCAACACAAGAAGTAGGCCTGTTGTCAAAAACACACACACACACAAGAAGTAGGCCCTAACCTAAAGAAGGCTCACACATCTATGGTATAACCCGTGTGAAAAGTCCTCGTGTTGTGGTCGAAGTGGCGGCCATCTCTGTCACCAACTTGCATTGGTTCTATTTTGTGTGTACGCAACATTATCAGCATGCAATTTTTCTATTGGTATGCTAGCATGGGTTGACCGGAGGATCGAGGAACACTACTTTTGGGTGCTAAGAGCATCTCCACCAGATTGAGCATCCTTTTTCCCTAAAAATCTCATATAAGCGATTGAGAAAAACTTAATTGAAAGTTATATAGGAGAGAAATGCTGCAGCAGATTGAGAATCCTTTATTACACGGGACTTGGGACCCACATATCAGTGACACCAATCTTTTCTCATTTTCTCTCTCCTCTCTATCCCTCGTGTCTCTCTCAGGGCTTCTAGGCACGGCAACGGCGCTGCCCGTCAGCACACCCACCAGGCATGGAGGCAGCATGCTCACGACGGCGCGACCAACTTGGCACGATGAAAGGGCAGCCCAGCACGGCCCGCTCGTGCGCTGTTTAGCGCAGCACCCTGGCAGTGGCTCACTCCTGCCCAGAGCTATGACAACAAGCCCGCATGTCAGTGGCGTGACGGAGAGAAAAGGGGATTGAGAAAAAGTGGTGGCCGATACCCTTCACTCGATGGATTGAGACAAGATTTTGAAGGATGGAGAAAAAAATTAGGAAAAGTGGATTCGAAAGGTGATCCGGTGGAGCTTGTATTTTTAGTTTTAATCTCCTTTTTTGCTTGACATAGGGACAAGAGATGGCTTTAAATCCGTGTGGTGGAGATGCTCAAGGATCGACTTGGAGCAGTCCCCGCCCATATGTGAGATTGTCCTCTAGCTGACCTGGTACATATGTGGATGAGAAACAAACAAGCTAGTCTATAGGCTAGTGCTGGATTTCGTTTGAATCTATGTGCGAGGATTGGGCCTTGTTTAGATTCCAAATTGGGGATCCCCGAATCACTGTAGCAGCACTGTGTTGCACTATAGCATTTTTTTTATTTGGTAATAATTATCCAAATATTGATTAATTAGACTCCAAACGTTCGTCTCGTAAAGTATAACAAAACTGTGCAATTAGGTTTTGATTTCATCTACATTTAGTACTCCATGCATGTGCCGACATTTTGATGTGACAGGAAATCTTCTTTTTACATAGGCCTTGTTCAGTTCCCGAATTGGGACACCCGAATTCGCTACAGTGCGCATTAAATGCGCTGTAGCAATTCGTTTGTATTTGGTAAAAATTGTCCAAACTTTGACTAATTAGACTTAAAATGTTCGTCTCGCAAAGTACAATAAAACTGTGTAATTAGTTTTTAATTTCATCTACATTTAGTACTTCATACATGTGTCGATATTTCGATGTGACGGGGAATCTTCTTTTTGCATAGTAGAATTTGGGGGAGAAATTGGGAACTAAACAAGGGTGGCCTTGTTCAGTTCCCGAATTGGGACACCCGAATTCGCTGCGCATTAAATGCGCACTGTAGCAATTCGTTTGTATTTGGTAAAAATTGTCCAAACTTTGACTAATTAGGCTTAAAATGTTCGTCTCGCAAAGTAAAATAAAACTGTGTAATTAGTTTTTAATTTCATCTACATTTAGTACTTTATACATGTGCCGACATTTCGATGTGACGGGGAATCTTCTTTTTGCATAGTGAAATTTGAGGGAGAAGTTGGGAACTAAACAAGGGCATAGTAAAATTTGGGAGTGAATTTGGGGAACTAAAGCCTCCCGATATGGAGCACACGAGTAGTACTACACACTTGGGCCATGTTTAGTTCCCCAAATTCACCCTAAATTCTACTATAAAAAAGAAGATTCCCCATCACATCAAAATGCCGGCACATGCATTGAGTACTAAATATAGATGAAATCAGAAACCAATTGCACAATTTTGTTGTACTTTGCGAGACGAACGTTTTAAGCCTAATTAATCAATGTTTGAACAATTATCATCAAATAAAAATAAAATTGCTATAGTGCATCACAGTGCTGTACAATGAATTCGGGGATGCCTGAATCGGGCATCTAAACAAGGCCTTGCAAACCCAAGCTTTCGTTCCCGTTCTACATTGTACATTCCCGTTCCATCGTGGGAACATGGCTGTTGAAAAAGGGAACGGTACAGTACAAATTGAACATCCAGACCGCCCCAGGCAGCATATTGATTAATACTCCCTCCGTCCTAAAAAAAGAGTTATTCTCGCTTCCCAAAAAGTCAACAGCTTTTAAACTTTGACCAAATATATTTAACAAAATATTAATATTTATGGTACATAATTAGTATCATTAGGTAGATCTTTGAATATGCTTTCATAATAAACTTATTTAAAGATATAAATGTTGCACGCATTTTCTACAAACGTAATCAAAGTTGAGAAATTTTGACCAGCACGCTTCCCACGGCGACTGTTTTTATGGGACGGAGTAGTAATATATAATGAAGATGGCTATGGTGACATGAAAGCAACGCACACGAGCAAAGCCAAGCACAGCCGCAGAAAGGTCCATGCCATGCCCCGCGTGCTGCTGCTTGGACACAACGCAACGCAACCGTCAACCGTGTGTGTGGTTCGATCAGTTCCCCGTGGGCCGTTATCACGTCCGCATCGGGTCGTTCTCGATCTCGCGCGCGGTTTCGTCTCGCTAGATCGTTTCTTTTGACTTTAATATTATTACGGATGATGGCCTGTTGTGTCAACAGCACCATTAATTACTGATAGTAGGAGTATGTAGACAGACAGTGGCGACCTCACAGGTCAGCGATGGCGCATACATCATCGCTCTTTGATTGTGAGACACGTACGGCCCAGCAACGACAAAGGGATCCCATTTCCATCGTCTTCTAGTTGTAGCAGCGTCGTCTAGAGTAGAGTAGGACACAAGGTTTTCCCCTGTTCGGCTGAGCTTATCAATCATGGAACACTATTTTTTTTCACAGCAAATCAGCCACAGCCGGCTTATAAACAAAAAAAACAGCCTACCAAACAGGACCCTTATGTATATGCAGATGATGATGGTGGGGGTATGGACGCTGTCTTGATGCCCTGAATCTTCATGCACGGATTGACGGACGGATGAAATAAGCGCCGGGATGTGGGCGGTGAGGTTGGCGGCGGTCGAGGTGGCAGCAGAGCGGCGGGGCAGCCAATTGCCAAGGAAGACGACATCTGAGGAAGAAAAACAGTGGACAGGAGGGAGGAAGCCAGGAAGGAGAAAACCGTACGTCGTTATCGGTAGGAGCGCGCGCGTAGATTAAGGGGGTCGTAACACAGGGGCCTGCCCTATGACGACAAGCTTGATATTGGTCCTTTCATGGCCAAAGTCCACGCGCACTGCTGCATCTTTGTTCTGCTTCTATACAAATACAACCATATATTTGGTACGTACAAATAAGTACTATACAATACTTTAACACTAGTGCAAAATTGATGGGCCGCGTCACCCGGCCCCTAATCTTCAGTGACACTGATCAGTGTCTCGCTAAAACTACCACTACTACTCCAAAGGCTTTTCGTCGTTAGCAGTGGACGTGGTGCTTTGCTTTTGTTGACTCATCCGTCAACGTCCTAGCTGGTGAAAAAGGTCCATCCATGCCTTGATGTCTACTACTAGAAGGCAGCAGCAGCATTTCGACAGCCACCATCCCCTTCTTTCGATGATTCGATGGCAGGGCCTACCAGTAGCGCACAAGCGCATGCGCAGATCCATGGTCGCGGACATACGTACTACTAGTAGTAGCCTTTTCCTTTCCTTTACGTCTCATGGTCGCGGACGGGCGGACGGACGGGACGAAGATGATCCACAAACTCTGAGATCCAGACCCTCAGATCCGGACGGACGCGACGGAGAAGACGAAACCGGCGAACTCGGGCGGCGGGCGGACCACGGTCCAGCTCTTGGTCTTGACATCAAACACCCACAGCGCGTGCCGCCCACCACCGCCCTCGCCATCAAGCGCCCCGGTCACCACGACCTTCTCTCCTCCACCGACGCACACAGCGCGCGCCGTGCCGGCCTTGAGCCCCGGCGGGTAAGGGCCGACCTCGCGCCACCCGCGTCGCATGCCCATCCACTCCATGACGGCGTTGCCCTCGATGCACCAGACGCGTCCTTTGACGACGACGTGGGCCGCCGAGGGCGGCGCCCGGACGCGCTCGAGCCTACGCCAGGCGCCGGCGGCGGGGTCGAACCACTCGGCGTCGCGCTCGAACCCGCCCTGCCGCGCCGTGCGGTACCCGCTGACGGCCAGGAACCGGTCGCCCGCCACGGTGGCCATGCCGTCGCACTCGTCGCGCTCCTCCGACATGTCCGGCAGCGGGTCCCACGCGTCGGCCTCGGGGTCGTAGGCCTCCGCCGTCTTGAGCGCGTTCTTGTGCTTGTCGTGGCCGCCGGCCACGTAGATCTTGCCCCCCGCCTCGGCGCACGCGAAGAAGGACCGCGCGGAACGCATCGGCGCGCCGCGGCGCCACCGGCCCGTGGCGGCATCCAGGACGTGGACGTCGGCGACGGGCTCGAAGGTGCGCGGGTCCCAGCCGCCGAGGACGGCCAGGCGCGTCCCCACCGCCGCGCACTGCGCGAACACGGGCACCACGGGCGGCGCGCCGCGCTCACGGCGCCACTCGCCGGTTGTCACGTTGTACACCGCGACGCCGTACGCCGGCGTGTTGGCGGGGCCATCGTCGTCCTTGGGCCCGTCGTCGGCGGCAGACGGGTTGCCGAACTGCATGAGGTAGACGAGGTCCTCGTTGGCGCCCGCCTGCGCGCGCGCGGAGGCGAAGGCCGGGGTTGCGGCGGCGCTCCGCCAGCCACGGCAGACCCGGCGCATGGCGCGGTGGGAGGCGTGCGGGACGCGCGCCAGGCAGTCCACCGCCACGTCGTCGGGGATGCCCGGGATCAGGTCGACGTGCTCCTGGCCGCCGACGCCGACGCCTCGTCCTTTTGGGCTCCGCATCTTGGCTTTCTTTCGGCCTGCGTGTGAACTCAGCTTTCTTTCAGCTTCTCTCGCTAGAACTCTGGGATGAGATGAGGGGAATGGGATGTGTGCGGCCTCGCAGAGCGGCGGTGGGGGATTAAATAGAGGGATGCCTGTGCGACGTGGCGATCGGTTATTGGACCGAACGCACAGCGAAGCCGATAGAAAAATCGGCAAATGGGTCGTCATAAAGCTGGGGCTTTTCTGCCGGGTTTTGATGATCTTTTTCTGTTCATGGAAAAGTTTGCATCTTTATGCAAATGCTAGTACGAGTACGCCCTAGTGGACTAGTACCTCCTCATGGATGTAGAAAAAGAAAACAAAAGGATGAAAAGTTTGCAACCTACAGATGTGACTGAAATACTTTTTTTAATTACGGCATATTCTAAGTTTTTACACTCTCTCCATCCCATCGAATATAGATAAAAAATAACTGGTTACACAGTATAATTGTAAATCATGAGACGAATCTTATAAGCTTAGTTAGTCCATAATTAAATAATAATTGTTAAATACAAACGAAAATGTTACCGTACTAAATTTTTCTAACATTTATAATCTAAACGAGGCCTAAATGTCTGTGGATCTAGAAGGATGGTCTGAGTCTGATCTTTTGGTTGTGTACAGCGTGTAGATGAGCACAGGGAGGAGGACGGAGCTATAAAAGTAACTTGTGATGTTCCCGTTTGGGAGCAAATGGACGACGCAGGCTGCGGATTAGAGGGTGACACTGACCTGTGTAGAACAAGTGGGCCTTCGGCGCTCATAAACCATGGGTGAATCGTCCAATTGTTAACGGCGGCCAAAAGAGGCGGGGACTTTTTTTTTGGCTGCGCCGTGATATCATCCGGCTGCACAGCAAAGGTCGTCGCCCCCCGCCCGTGACAAGGTCTCGGTCTCCGCAATCCGGATGTGATCGCAGAGATTGATACTCGTATTAGCGAGCAACTAGTCCATCAACCCGTGCACTTACACGGGCTAGTGATATGTAAATTATATATTCCTTAATTTTTTTCTATAAATAAAACAGTTTTCTTACTTAATAGGTCATGAAGAAATAAAGTTCATATATTAATCATAATCATAAGTAAGGCATATGCAAATTAGCATTCTAGAAACCATACAAATATGATATATAGATCTAAATGAAATGCTAAAATATTTGACTTACACATCTCAATGAGTTAGCTGTTGCATGCTCATAGTTTTTCGCTATACTTCCTCTGTCTAGGAAATAATGCAACTATGGGTTTCGTGTCGGCAAAAGTAGTCCACATTTGACCAAATTTTTAGTAAATACTATACGCATTTATGACTCTAAATTAATTTATTATGAAAATACATTTTGTAATTAATCTAATGGTATTTATTTGATATCATAAATATTAATACTTTTTTTTATCTATAATTAGTCAAACTTAATATTCTAAAACGTGACATTGTGCTAGAATTGCATTCTTTCCTGGATGGAGGGAGTAGTACAGTAGAAGCACCGTTACAATTCATAAATACAAAAAAAGCATGCACCCTTAATAAAGACGTTCATCTGGATGATTAAAGGGTGATTGCTTTGATAAATACAGGTAACAATAATTGGCCCGCCAAATTTATGCATCCATTTTGGTTACACTTTTAACTGCTACTGATTTTGATTTTGTTTCCTAAATTGTGAATTTTGCAACGTATTGTTACGTTTTTATAAAAAAGTGGCTAATGTCCTATGTTATACCATGCCCTCCATAATCTTATAGGCAAAATAACACAATAGTAACCATATGTTCTGTGGAATTTTAATGTGATTTTAATTAATTAATGTTTTTGTAATTTGAAAGTGACTAATAAAATACCTCCTTATCTCCATGAGCCCTCCTAAACTTAATCTCCCATATACTCGTATAGGGTGCATCCAAACAAAAAATTCCCCTTAAATACTTCTGTTATCCAACAGCTTCCCTATCTCAAATAAGATATAGGGTGCATATGACTACAAATTTAAGGGAAAGGAAGGAAGATTTAGGCTACCACTAAGTATAAGATGTTGGATAGAGAAACTATTAAAGGGTGATTTTTATTGCACAGTAGACCTTAATTTTGACTTTAAAGAGGTTGGATAGGAAAGTTCTTGGATCGAGATGCTCTGCAACATATTGCTCCTTCCAAGACTGGCTGCACTATTGTTTCGTTGGCTGATCAGTAAAGCACTTTTCCTAAGTTGTTTAATTCTAAGTGATCATAACTCATATAGGTGCGGATTTTAGCTTTTCCCCATAAAGTAAATGATTAGGAAATATAATACTTCAGTTATATTGTTTACGTAGAGATACCTGGATGCATTACCTTTTGATGACGGGCACCTCAGCTGGTACACTCCTTGCAAATCAAGCATTATATATATCTTAGGCCCAAGCTCTAGCCTTCCTATATACAGCTGGCTGACATTGTATATCGCCTGGGGAAACAACAGTAATCATAAGATGGTGACAGAACTTGTTATTTAACAAAAACAATACAACTATAGTCTATATTACATATCCAAGAAGGGCACCAGAAAAATGTCCATGGTTTGGATGTGTTTCCTACTTTTCCCGTTCTAACCAAGCTTATATTTGCCATTGGGGCATCGCCTTACATAACTTGGAGGTCATCAGGTCGATACATAGGGATGCAACCTTAGTAGAAAGCAATGTCTTTGACGAAGAAACAAAGGAAAGTGTCCTAGATGAAGATGATCAACTGCGAGAGGCAACACATGGAAATTGATTCTTCCTGTCACCGTACCTTGTTATCCCCAAAGCAATGGTGCGCAGCACGCTACGAGAGGTAGCGGTAGTAAAACCCATTGTTTGTTTGACTGGGTGGCATACTCGTGGTAGTGGACAAAAAGTTTATCTTAATCTGTGGCCCAACTTGCTACGCTTTGGCTAACTCCAACCCGTCACCGTGAGACAAAAAAAAAAAGAGCATATCAGCGCCAGTCGTTTCTTCGATTCCATGGAAAAACGGGGCCATCCGATCCAATCCGGCGGGTCCAGGTCCAGCACTCCAGCTCGGCGAGTTGAGTGAGCAATCGACCGAGTCCGTGACAGGGAGGCCCGTGACAGGTCAGTCCGACGCGGACTCGTGCACCTCAGTCTGTGGATCACGCTGTTTGTTTGGACTTATCAGCAGAATCAGCAGTCATCCAGCAGTGTTTTTCTTTTACAATAATCTAACGAACAATACTTTTAGCCACAATAAACCAGCAAAACGAACAGGCTGGCTCCACGGCCCGTGACAGGTCAATTCTGAGTGCTGGCGACACGTATCTGTGTGTTTTTACTAGTCGCAGCGTCGCAGTGAGGGCCGTGCCTGCTGGGATGAATGATGATTCGATGTGGATAAGGATCATGAGGCCGCCGAGGACGGCGAAGGGCCGGCAGATGATGGCGCTGCGCATGTGGGGTGATCGGCCTGGCCGGAGACGGAGCGGAGGGAGAGGCGTCGCCGTCAGCACCAGCGCCCAAGCCGGCCAGCCCCCGGCTATCTCGGCCCCATCGTCCTCAGCGCTGCATGCTGGCATACTACTGTGAGCAGCCCCCACAATCAATAAGTGCCATTGCCAAGCGAACAGGCCTACCATAGACCATACGAGCAGCTAAGTAGTGGCGATTTATGGGTGGGTTCCGTTCCGTCGCTGTGTCGCGCGTCGTATTCGTATCGTATCGTCCGTGGATCCCAAGCAACAGTGAACACTCGGTGATCGAGTCAGTGCGACACTGATCAGTCATGCATGAGTACAGAGGGAATGATGATGATATGCCGGCTTGCCCTGCTCGTGATTCGCTGGGTGGGCACTACTGGGCAGGCAGGCAGGTGCCGGTGGGTGCGGTGCGTCTGCGCCTGGCCGCTTGCGGTGGGCGCCCGCCAAAGGCACCTGTTGCCCAGGAGCTCCTGCTTCCTTTCCACCAAGGCCGTGGATGATAAGGAGAGGCCCCATCCATCGTTTACAAATATAAGCAATTCTGTAGAATTAGTTTGTTCATAAAGAGAGGCTGTCGATTTCATGGAAGGAATCCCTCTACTAATCTCTTAAAACAGAAACAGAGAAGCCTACGCTTCTAGTAGAAGCTCTGGTTCCCCCATCCATGCTGCCCGTGCCGTGCACCGAGCCTCCAGATTCAGGTTTCCTTGCTTGGGCCATGTTTAGATTCCAAAATTTGGAACCAAATTTTGCATAGTAAGTGTTCCGTTACACTGTAGTAATTTTGTTTTTATTTGATAATAATTGTCAAACATTGATTAATTAGGCTTAAAATGTTCGTCTCGCAAGTACAACAAAACTATACAATTAGTTTTTTATTTCATCTATATTTAGTACTTCATATATGTGTCGGCATTTTTATGTGTTGGAGATTAAGAATTCTGTATAGTGAATTTGGTGGCCAAACTCTGGAATCTATACAGGGCCTTGGGTTGTCGTGTTGCTCCAGTCCAACTGTTGATGACGGTGCGTCCTTGTCCGCCTGTGCTGTGTCCTCTAAGTTCCTTTCCCTCGTCGTAACGTGGCACGGTGTACTGTAGCAGTCACAGCCTCTAATCATCGTGTCGATCGACCCATCCGTCCGGTGGTATCACCGTCGATCGAACCGAGCAACAGCCAGTGCTGTTCCTCCTTTTACTCTTTTGAGAATCGAGATGACATTTGAGGTCCTCTGAATGCTCTGCACTATAATAATTAAAAACTGCACTGATTGATGATGGAAATACTAGTAGGGCACTTGTACTGATGGATGGTTTGCTAATTGTTCCACTTCCACCGGCCAGATCGAGACCTGTGCCTGCCTGCACGGCACGGCACGGCTGAGCTACCTAGCCGGCCCAGGCCGTACCTTATGTTTCACCACGCCATCAGCGTCGTCACGGCTCGTGGCCGTACCGAAGATAGCTATTGCTAGCACCTGCGCTGGTTTTCTGAAACCATCGGTCCGTCCATTAATTTTTAATTATTAGACTCTACTAATTGAGGCTTCTGGTTATAACTACGCAATCGCTCTGCTGGCCTCTACCTGGTCGTCTCCATCGTGTCGTCACAAGAAACCGGTCGAGCTTCTAGAAGCCTGCAGCACACGAGAAGGAGACATCATCAGTACTAGTAGGTTCCAGGTTGCAACATTCCGGTGCTTGCTTTTCAGTATCCAACAAACTGAAGCCTCTACAAACTAAAACTACAGAGCTCGAACGTTAAAGCCTATGCTGCCAAAGGCTGTTCTTTGTAACGTGTACGAGTAAAGCGAAAGTGTGGGTCTGGAAACGAGAAGAGTGCAGTTTGAGGCAGAAATTATGCATCTTTGCTTTAGTTGTATATAAATAATATGCGTAGATAATCTTTTTATGTACTTGTACGCGAACGCGAGATATGCATGGCCTTAATTATATAAGGAACAGGAATGTTGACCAGAAAAGAAAAAGGATCGAGAATAAGAATAATTCTGGTAAAATAAAAGAAAATAATGAGAAGATGCAACCCCATGGGCCACGCATGCGAATATATCTGCACTTTCAAGTCTCATGGCGTTGTGTTCTATACTTTCGGGGGAGTATGGAGGCCTGGGCGACATGCAGTCAAGCGTGCGCGAGGACTGACCCACCGAGGGTGGGAGCCCATGCATGGCACTGGTACGGTGAAGAATGCAGTAGAATGGTCCGGTCCGAGTAGCCGGAGTGTGCTGCCGCTCTATACATTTTCGTCGCCGCATGTAGATGTAGATAAGTAGATGAGTATATAAGTCCAAGTGGGGCCCACTAGGGACGTGGAGAGACCATGGGATTGTGGAACTTGGAGAAGCAAAAGTGGACTGGCTGCGGATCCGTCCGAGTCGGACGACGTCGTCCTCAGCCTCCATACTGATCCTAAATATTTCCCTAAATTCCACTATATAAAAAGAAGATTTCCCATTACATCAAAATGTCGGCATATGCATGGAGTACTAAATGTAGATGAAATCAAAAACTAATTGCACAGTTTTGTTGTACTTTGTGAGACGAACATTTTGAGCCTAATTAGTCAATGTTTAGACAATTTTTACTAAATAAAAACAAAATTACTACAGTGATTCAGGGTGCTCCAATTTGAACATCTAAACAAGGCCCTGTTCGGAAGCTAGCACGCGGAATCCACCGACGTGGGGATCTGGGGTCGAGGGCGGCGGCCGCCCGCCGGATTGCAAGATTTGCGAGCGTAAGCGAGACGGTGCAGCACGGCACGGGCGGGCCCACGGCGATCCTGACGCCCCGGACGGACCCAGGCGCGCGCGCTCGCTCGCCGGTTCCTTGCTCGATCGTGGGGCGTCACACGGACGCCCGTCCAGGTTCAACGAATTTTATCCACACACTGCTGGAGAGGAACGGACATCAGATCAGCCGATCAAGCAATCAACGTCGTCACAGCAGGAGGATCTGTGTGTGCTGTGTGCTGACACCCCCCCTGCTTAAACTAATCCTCCTGCTGAGACAAGTACGGCTTCTGGTTATAACTAAAAGCTGGCGATCGACGCCTACTAGATAAAAACCAGCAACTGGTGGCAGCTCCATCCATCTGGCTTCTAGCTAAAAACCAAAGTACGTAGTTTTCTTTTTCCATTGCGGTTTCTGGCTACTAGTCAATTACTACAATACTACTCCCACTACTAGTCGTATCTTCACAAAAAAGAGAAACCTATACGTACAATCTCTCTCTCTCTCTCGCTGAAGGGCCGGCTACAAAGCTTCTAGAAGCCTGCAGCGACAAAGGACAAGGGCAAAAGGGAATTGGGTGGATCCGTGGGCCACGAACATGCGTGAATTATCGTATGAAAAGCATATAGACTTCATTCGGTGCAGCTGCTGCTTTAATTTAATTTCATCCTTGAGCAGCCCGTGCATGCATGCATGCACGCACGCTGTCGGTGATCCCGATCTCGACCTCGATCGTCAGGTGCAACCACATTGTTAATTTGATTGACGGGTTGTTGTTTAATTTAGCGCTATGGCGTGTTGGTGAGCCTCGACATATACCCGAACGGTCCAATAGACAACATTGCATCCGCACGAAAATAAAAATAAAAAACCACTGCTCTCACCTTCCTCTCAAATCGCCATTCTCGAACCCACTCTCCCCGCGCTGCATCGCCGCTGCAGGCCCCGCGTGAGGACACCGGGTGTGGGCGCGGGGAACAGGATTGGCACCGGCGTGCGAATGCGGGCGTCCGTCCGAATGTTTGGGCACTAACGATTCCCTTAATTTAGCTTGGGTTGTTTGATTGTTGGTGATCTTAGTGCCCGCTGCCCAGCTATCTAGCATCTGCACGATCAGATATGCGCTGGTTAGACAGCGGTTGGAGTAGTACTGTAGTAATCAACATTGTGTGGAGAGCGAAACAGATCAGCTAATTAACGCCGTCTGTTCAAAACTAAATTTCAATCTAAAAGCTGATCCCTCAAAATTGTTTCCGTTCATATTTTGAAAGATGCTTTTGTTTTCTTTTTTTTAATATAAATTTTGATTTGAAGCTTAACATAATGTCATTTATTTGTTTGCCCTTGAAGGGACAGAGATGCTTATATGCAGAGATGACACGGGCTGTAGATATATATGGCCATCGGGCCCGCCCGGCCTGGCCCGGCACGGGTTCGGGCCGGCATGGCCCGATGAAGGTCGTACCTTCATGGGCCGTCGTACTTCACGTGTCGTGTCTTGACGTGCCTCGTGCCTAACTACCAGCCCAAGCACAGCACTACGGGCCAGAATTCAGGCTGTGCCGGCCCGCTAAGCATGGCCAAATCTGCGGGCCGTGCTAGCCCACAGCCCGGCTACCACAAAAAACATCTCAAACTGATCACAGTCACCAAGACATTCACAATTTTCACAAGTCATTCACAATAAGTCAATCACACATTCACAGTCACATTATCACAGTTCATAATTTAAGATAAAAGTTCTAACAGTTTATAGTTTAACTTTCAAAGTTCAAATTGATCTCAATTCTCAATCAGCAATCAAAGAAACTCCAAAAGACACATTTAAGATAAAAATGAGCTGTTTGTGCAATGCTGACTCATTAAAAATCTTTCTAGGTAAAACTTATCCTTGTGAGAAACTCTATAAAGGGAAAAAGAGTGCAACACAACTCTTAATTAAGTTCAAAGGTCTCAAGTCAAGTCTTACAAATTACAGACAGATACAGATAAAAGAGATAGTCCTCTCTCAACTCTCATCTCTCAATCTCTCATCTCTCAACCAGCAGCACCAGCACCCCTAGATGGACCAGTAGCAGCAGCACCAGATGTACCTCCATCATCTTCATCTAGATACAGATTCTTGAAAGACTCCTCCAACTCTTGGTTGTCAACGTCATGCTATAGCCTCCTATCTCCCAACTTCCGATCCTTTATGCAAGTCAGCATCTCCACATGTTTAGGCAACAAATGCCGTCGCCGCTCCTCGATGATCCTTCCTGCTAAGCTAAAACATGATTATGAAGAAACAGTAGAAACAGGAACTGACATAACATCTCTAGCCATGATGGATAGGATTGGATAGGTACTGTCAAGATAAGCAGAGAGCTCAGACATAACAGAACCAGATGTAGATGAAGTGGGGGTAGAGGCAGGGGAAGGACCACCAACACAAGATCCAGGGCCTCCAAATATCCTTCCCCATGCCTATTTTCTTTTACCTGGTTGGCTTGTAGGATGTGTAGGCCTTTGAGACCTAGCTGCACCAAACTTTTTGCTCATAATTGGTAAACAAATTATAAAGCTCAGTTTTAACATTAGCATAGTATGAAGTGTAATCACAACCAGTGTGCTCTTTAAGCAATGTCAGGACATTGAACAGACCTCATCGTTACTCTAGGATCAAGAATGAATGCAAAAGAATATAACAAAGGTATGTTCTGCCAATATTTAAGGAATTTAAGCTTCATAGGATATACAATAGTCCCAGTTATGCAAACCATCAGGATTAAGTGCAAGCCTAGACTAAACTCTCGCACGTTGATTAGTTTTCTCCCTACATGATTTTTGGTGCCTCTTCATGTGCCTAGTACCAACAACAGATCTAGCAGACAAAGTAGCCTTACATATTTGCAGACAATTTTAGTGCAAATGCTAGTGCCATTCACATCCTCAAAGATCTCAACAAAATCAGCCCAGACAGGTGTCACAGAACCTCCTAAATTATGATGGCCCACATGTACCTATCATTGTCATAATGACCTCTGACAATCATACTTATGTTCCTCATAACTTAAAAGGCCCGCTTTCCTCCGAACAGGATCCAATTATAGGAGTATTGTAATATTATAACAGTTTATTCAAAATACTATCAGAGTAAAAGAGCGGAAGTCTTACATAACTTAAGTTTACAAACCACAGTTTTCAAATCTCAAACCATAAACAACATTATTACAAACCAGTAGTAGTGGAGTATCAGTAGTAACTTTATTACAACACCCAAATGAGGTGCCTTGTCTAGAGGCCACACAGCCTACTCGTCGTCACTTTCTTTAACAACAACGGTCATGCAGCAAGGCTCAAAACAGACTTGCTCATGAACCACACCTGCAACAAGGGTTTAACAAACCCTAAGTACGGAGAGTACTCAACAAGACTTACCCAACTAAGAAAAAGACTTCAAGGGCATGCTAGCTTTAGGGAATCAAGGTACGAGTATTCAAGAATCAAAATTTATTTTGCAAAAAAGCTTACTAAAGTAAGTCCTTACCTTTAACATTTTACTTTTATCATTTAAGATTCATTAACCAATTCTAAGTGATCCTATTCTAGATCAAAGTAATTCTCATCAAGATCTTTCTTCATTCTTTCTTTCAATTCTGGTTCTTAACTACGATGTTGGTGCAAGGCCAAGACTCCTTTCTCGTGGAGTAATGATGATTCGAACCGCTTGTTTTACCCAGTTGGGGCTTCCTAACCACACGACATATGTAGAACCAAATCTTGCATGTATCAACTCTTACTCGGGTCGCCCAAAACCAGAAAGTGTCCATCGCCACCCGAGAGCACAGTACTCCTCGAATCCGGTCCAATTCTAGCCCCGAGGATACATGCTACTCTCGTCATCTCTCCACTTCCGGTGCGAGGTTAGACGTTATCGTAATGGAATAGCCGAAGTAAGGCTTACCCAATAGGGGTATGTGGCTAGTACTATTAAAAACTCCTTGACGCGAGGACCAACAACGTACGATCCTTAACTGATAAGGCGGAAACACTACATTGGGACTCCTTTCCTAATGCAAGTTAGCAGTGGCCAAACCACCCGCCCGATCTCAAATTCATTCTTATAATTCAATATCCAACAAGTTATGCCATCATGGGGCCATTTAAAACATTTCATTTTAAAAGCCTAACTTACTAAGCATGGCGAAGCATAACTACGTATTTGTACATAAAACAGGTACCGAGGGTGATATCATAATAATCAAGGATGATAATGCAGCAATTTGGTTATCACTCAATTCCTAATTACTTAATGCAATAAACCATAGTACCAGCGATAAAGATTTGTAAAACTTAAGGAAGGGTTTAAATGCACCGGGGCTTGCCTTACTCAGACGAGACGACTGGTTCGGGCTCAACAACTCCGACGTCTGGTCCAGAACCCACTGAAGACAGCTCTTCTCCGGAAGCTTGCTCGGCAAAGTTTACTTCCTCGAAAGCGGGAACTACATGAGCATATGACATGCTTTAACATAATGCGGTGATAAACATGATGCTTCATGATGATATGCCATGATTAACAACTTGAGTACAACTTTCCTTCGCGGTACAGTTGTAAAACAACAAAACCTACTAACTAACAGTACTTTACTAAGCAACATTATTACCTTTTAAAGAACATGTTAATCATGCACTCAACCAAGTAATTAAGACGCCAAGGATCATTAAGGGTTAATGACCCAAGGTCATCACTCAATCAAAAAGAGCACACAACACTTAAAGTTACCAATTAACATTTAGTTAAATACTTAATTAATTAAGGTAGAAATTAAGAATAGATTAAACTTCATCTAATTGAGCTCAAACTTTTTCTACAGATTGGTCATGGTCTAAAACAGTATCAAACACAAATTTCATGATTTTTGGATTAATATTTTAATTACTAAAATTCCAGGAAGTTGCATTTAATATTTAATTGAGCTAATTAAATAACTTACAAAAATAATCAAGATTGACATTTTATATTTTTCCTAGATAGTTTATACTTTGAAAAGCTTACACAAAAATTTTCAATATTTTTGGAGTTCTACAAAAATTCCATTGAAATAAACAAAAACCATCACTATTCATATTTTTGAAAAAGAAAAACAAAAACGGCAGCTTGGGCCGTTGCCCCTCTTCTCTCCTGACTCGGCCCAACTAGCCTACCCACGCGCGCGGCCCACTCGCGCTCGCCCGCTCACTCGCGCGCGGCCCATCCGCCCGCGCTCGCTCGGCCTAGCAAAATGCTCGGCCCACTCGCGCGCGCTCTCCCTCTCTCACTCTCTCGCTGACAAGGCGGTCCCGCCTGTCATCCCCTCCTCCCGCCTGCTCTCCTCCTCCCGCGGCCCGGCCACAGCGGCACGACGACTGGCTGGTGACCACGACGCCAGTGATAAGACCATGACCAACTAGCTCGACTACCACGACCAACATGACCTCCCGGACTTCCCTAGACATACCACGTGGTCGCACATGCCCCGAAAGAAGCACTTCACCGGCTATGGCGGCACGGTGGCCGCGGCTCCCGCTGCTCCGGCTAGACACGCTAACAACACTTCAATTTAGATCCCCAGGAGCATCAGTAGCTCACCACGAATGCAGCGGAGCAACCAGCAAGCAGGGAGAGGCAGTGGAGGCGGCTGGCCACGACGAGGTGGGTTGCGGCAGCACTCTGCTAGCCCCGAGGAGGAAGATGGCGGCAAGGCTTTGTGGGCTATACGGTTGGCTAGGAGCTGGCTCAGGAAAAGCGCAAGGACTTGGCGATGCTTTGGGGAAGACGGAGAGAACGGTGGTGACTGGACAGCGGTGAATTTTACCGACGAGGTGGAGCTTGGCGACGGTGGCGGAAAAATAAAAAAACAGCGATGACGACTGAGCTTCCTTAAATAGATGACCAGAGAGTTTGACGCGGCCGCGGGAAGGTGCGCGAACTCGAGCTGGCCAGCTGGGGTGTGCGAGAAGGCCATGGAAGGCCACGGCGGCTCGCCGGCGCCCATGCCGTCTGCTGCCCTGCTGTGATTCGCCGGAGCACTGTAGCACCCCGAACACACATGAACCCTTGATCGGTTTTTGCCAAATTACTCCTTAAATCGTGTAGTGACTTGAAAAATTCTCAAAATATGAAATCTTCAGCATTTCAAGCTCTACAAGTTTCATGCTGAAAATTTTTTCAAATTCGAACTGGATTTTAAAATTTGAATTTGAAATCAAAAGGGGACACTTTTTTAGAATTTGGTAATTTAGAAATTACTTTAAATTTTATATTGAAACTTCAAAAACTCCAAACACCAAAGTTGTACATCTAGCCAAGACCTACAACAATGCTATTCAAACCATTTTCAAATTCTACCTCTATTTTGAAATTTGAGTTTGGGGATTAAAAGGGGTCAAATGTAAAATTTGCTTCTTTTCAAAATTACTCCAAATTTTCACTGAAACTTTGAAAACTCAAAACACCAAACTTGTAGCCCTTGAAAAGATCTACAAACTTGGTTTTAAACTTTTTCCCAAATTTTTCTTAGATTTTGAATTATTTGAAAAGGGGTAAAATCAGGGTTTTGGATTTTAGGGTTTTCGGAATAATTTTAAATTGAAACTTGTTGCTATTTTAATTGGTGATTATTTAGTGATCACACCATCATCCAAGGGCATCATTAAGTCAAGCATCACATGTTTGACCAAATGCCACTCTTGGTTGACCAATTTGACTTTTGAAAATCTTTTAATAATTCCCCAAATTTGAATTCAAATTCGAATCGAAAAACTTGCGACAAGTTTTGGATTCCAAATTCAAACTCAAACTTGAAGCTCCATTTTATAAGTTGGACTTGAGTTCATGCCCTACACTTGGCACTAGTGCATAACATAGTCATACACCCCAAATTACGTACGACACAAACTAAGTATTTGCGGTGACATTCGAAATTAGGGTTTTTAATTCGAGTCACACATCTCAGAAGCACATCCAAGCTAAGAAATATAAACTTGTGTTTAGTTGATGCACATCATAATTGACTTAATCATGTATGCTTTGCGGTGCAATATCATGACATGGCAAATTTTTAGTCACTATAACACCAGAGGTGTTACAATAGGAGATGTGCGCTTACCACCGCTGGATCTAGTACCAGTAACAGATGGAGCAGAGTTGTTGGTGTTAGGTGTTGTTCTGGATCTAGTACCATCCAGAACAACACCTAACAAGGCAGCAGCGCCCTCAAGGATGTCGTCGTCGTTCTCGCCCTCGGGGGCCAGGCCAGGCGGAAGGACGTCATTGAAAGGATCAAGATGCCCAAGAGGGGGGGGGGTAAATTAGGCTTTTCTAAAAATTAATTGCAAGAAATAAATCCTACAAGCCGGAATTCACCCCTAGTGTCTACTTGTGTTCCTAGAGATTCTACCGATAAAAAGTTTTGCACCCTAGTTTCCAATCCTAGTCTAGCATGGCAATTCTAGGAAAGTAAATCAAGCAATGAATGTAAATACGGGAATGTAAATGCTTGAAAGTAAGGGGCAAGGAACACGGCGATGTTTTTCTGAGGTATCGGAGAGTCGCCACTCCCCACTAGTCCTCGTTGGAGCACCCGCGCAAGGGTGTGGATCCCCCTTGATCCGCGCAAGGATCAAGTGCTCTCTACGGGTTGATTCTTCGACACCCCGTCGCGGTGAATCACCCAAAACCGCTCACAAGATGAGTTGGGTCATCCACAAGCTCCGCCGGATGATCACCAAACTCCCAATCACCACCAAGCCGTCTAGGTGATGGCGATCACCAAGAGTAACAAGCTAGAACTCTCACTTGACCACAACGAGCCCAAATGAGAAGGTGGATGCACACTTGCTACTCTCTAAGGGCTAGTGAGGAACTCTCAAGATTTGATTATCAAATCTCTATCCTCACTAGAGCTCTTGCACTCCCTTGCACTCTAAAGGGTTTTCTCAGCTGATCAAATGAGCAAGAGACCTCTAAAAGAGGTGGTGGGGATGTATTTATACACCCCACAGACGAAACGAACCGTTACCCGCTGACTCAGCAAAACACGGGCTCACCGGACGCGCCGGTCGAAGTGAGCGGACGCGCCGGTCGCTCGTAACGGTCGAAATCCGAATTTTCAACTGAGTGACCGGACGCGCCGGTCAGGGGTGACCGGACGCGTCCGATCGTGCAGGGAGCATACTGTAAACACACCGGACGCGCGACCGCGTCCGATCGGTGATGACCGGACGCGTCCGGTCGTCACAGGACCTTACTGGACTGTGACCGGACGCGCCGATCACACCCAGGTCGCGTCCGATCGGGTGTTTCCCTCAAGTGACACATGTCGACTTCTGACCACCGCGTCCGGTCCTCGCAAGGACCGCGTCCGGTCGTCAGTGCCAAAACCCTAGCCGCGGATTTGTACTGACCAGACGCGTCCGGTCATGCCGAAGACCGGTCCGGTCACGGGAAAACGACCCGAAACTTTCCGAAACGCGTCGCAACTTGAACCAAGTTGCTTCCAACTGAGCTTTGAGCTATTCTAGAGCTGCCTAGCGCCAAGTTTAACAAGTGTGCACCACACCTAAACATAGGACTCGCCTAGGTCAAGCTACCCGCTCATGCCCCCTTTATAGTACGGCCAAAAGAGAAAAACGAAGATCCTAACGACTATTCCGAATGTATCTCAACACCTCGACATCCGAAACTAACCGTCCTTAATCTTGACGTCACTCTTTTGAAAACCGAAACGATTTCCATCAAGGGACATGAATACCATGGTGCCCAAAGCAGTTATAACCTCCATGACCTAACTTACCAAAGTTTCTGCAAAACACACGTTAGTCATGGTAATAAAGCGTTGTCATCAATTGCCGAAACCAAACCTTGGGGCCTAGATGCTTTCAGTCATCGTCTTCATCCATGGCCTCTCCAGCTCCGTTCCTTGATGGTGCAGGTGGCCGCCTTGCTCGCTCTATGCCAGAGGTAGACAACGAAGCATCGGCTACTAACCTGCAAAGAAATGAGATCAAGAAACAAAACACATCAAATCAAGAAGGCGAGATCAAATCAAGAGAGAAAGAAGATGTAGAAAGAAAGAACATGCTAGGGTTAGGGTCAGGGTTTACCTGCGCAACTGGATCCTGGTGCCGGAGAAGACGACGACCCCCGTAGAGAAGACGACACACCGTTAGCAAGAACAGCGAGCGGCAGAGTAGGGATGACAGGAACACAAACTCACATATCACCAAGTGGGGAAGGGAGAGGGGGAGAGGAAGGAGATCAGGGAGGGAGAGGCTGGCCGGTGGCAGAAGGCAGATCAAGGTCACTGGACTCGAGGAGGACGACTGTCGGAGTCGGACGGACGCCGAGGAGACGGCGGCGCGGCGAAGGCGACTAGGCGAGGCGAGAGATGAGACGAGAGCGATGTGCGGCGGGTGGGGAATGGATTAGGGATTTAGGGTTCGGCCGTTTGGGTGAGGACTGAGGAGAGGGGGCGCCGCGGTGTCTCCCTTTTATACGAAGGGAGGGGGTGCTGATGGGCCAGGGGAGCCGTTGGGCACTTGGGCCGGCGGGGTAGCCATTGGGGGTTTTGGGGGCAGTGGGGGCGGCTGCCTATGGCCGCTCTCGGGCCTGCCTAGAAATATCGAGCCGTGCCATGCTGGCCCACGGGCTGGGGGGTCGGCCCAAGCACGGCCTGCACTGCCGGGTCGGGCCGGCCCGGGCCCGAACTTCACCTTGCCGTGCCGGGTTTGTGTCGTGCTAAATTTTCGTGCTTCGTGTCGTGCCATCGTGCCTCGGGCTGCATAGCCAAATATAGCTGTAGAGTTGTCTTTGGGCTCCATCTGGCTAGAGTTGGAAGGATCCTGGCCTAGAGCATCCAGAACGTACCATGTGGAAGTTGTGTAATATTGTACATTCTCTATACATGCAGGGTATTTGAATCGACGAAGACGTAACATCTCCTTTTACTATTTTTGCGTCGTCGTCGTTGCGTCCATGCATGCCTCATGCAGGGCACCATTTTCTTCTTCCTTTTCTGACGACGGGGAGAGCATCGTATCATAACACCTTTGCGTCCTTTTCGGATGGTTTTGTTTGAGGAGGACAGAGAGAGGCTGGCCGATGCAATGGAGGTAGTGCGGCAACGCCGTCCTTGGAGCCAGATCACCGGATCTGGCTTGTTTGCCGATGGCCCAAAGCCATCGGCGAAGAAGAAAATGCCATCGGCAAAGAGTTTGCCGATGGCTATCTCAGGTGGCCATCGGCATAGCGCCATCGGCAGACATTTCATCGGCAAAGGCGTCTATGCTGATGGCCACCTGTCAGGCTGTCGGCATAGCTTTGCCGATGGCCGCGGCCACCATCGGCAAACACGCCACGTCAGCCGACCGTCCGTCAGGCCTGACGGCCTGTTTGCCGACGGCTAACGTTGCCGGCCATCGGCAAAGGCGCGCGTGTTTGCCGATGGTCGGCCATCGGCAAAGGCGATTTTTATTTATTTCTGAATTTTTTTGCCGATGGCCCTGGCCGTCGGCATAGATGGTTTGCCGATGGCCGGCCATCGGCAAACATATGGCCATTTTGCCGACGGCCAGTCCTGCCATCGGCAAACCTGTTTTTCCCGACACCTACTCCCAGGTTTGCCGACGGCTGGCCATCGGCAAATCTGGGAAAAAAAATTTCCTTTTTTTTTCTGTTTGCTAGCTTTTTCGACAATATTTACACACATACATCACATATATATCATATGATCCACATATATAGCATCAAAACACCATTTGCATCACCAAATGTCGATCGTCATCCAATTTCATCCATACACAAGCGACAAATGTCCAATTTCATCCATACACAAGCCACGGTAGTCGATCGTCATCCACAAATAGTCATCCATACATAGTCATCATCATACAAGGTCCAAATGCGATAAGTGTAATACCTAGCTCGAGGCGCCGTCGCCAGGGGTCCCAGAGCTCCCACCACCCTGCTCCCACGGAGGCCAACTCGAAGGCGAGCCCCCACCACCCGGCTGCGACCAACCCGACTGCGGGGCCGATCCGTACTGCCAGTACTGCCCCAGCTGCTGCGGACAGATGCCTGGAGGCCGATAGTGCCCCTGCTGCGGCCAGGAGGCGTACCCCTGCGACTGTGGTGGCAGTGGAGCTGGCCAGGCGTACGGCTGCGTGGGGAAGCTCTGGTGAGGTGGCCAGCCGTCCTGTGGAGAAGGACCAAGTGGAGGGCTACCACTCGGAGTTGGGTTCGAACCCGCCGACTGTGCCTGCACAAAGACCAAGTGATGTAATTAGTAGCTGCAGGCGAAGATCGAGGCAGGTGGCTCCTGCATTCCCGGGATCTGGGCCCGGAAGTGTAGGGACAGGTCCGCCAACTGTCTCTGGTAGTGCTGCGTAAGTGCCAGCAGCTGCTCCTGATGGGCCGCATCCCGCTGCGCCTGGAGAGCCACCTGGGCCGCATGGGCCGCCTGCAGCTGCTCCACCGTGCTCTGCAATATTACACCAGCATTTGAAGGCAAGGTATATCATGCGTGAAACGACTGAACGACGAATGAAACTCCACTTACCTGAAGTGTCGTCACCATGTGCGCGGTGCTCTGCTGCCGAGGCGCTATGGGGATCTGCGATCCGCCCCCCCCTTTGCCGGTCTTCTCTGCGGATCTGGCTCAGCGTCAGAACAGAGGACGGGTCGATGACGCTATTGGCCATGAAGTACCGGCCGTGCTGCTTCCCTGATCCAAGCCTCATCACAAGGTCAGTGTCAAGGGGCTCGGTGGCGGGGTCGTGGTCCTCGCCATGGCGCTCTCGAGCTGCGGCGGCGTACTGGGTGAGCTTGTCATAGACGACCGGGCTGGTGTAGCTCTCTGGCCTGAGCGACGAGCTGTACACGGTGGTGGGCGCTTTCGCCTTGCCGATGTGAGCAAGCGCGTACCCCGCAAACTCGTTGATCTGCTGCCCACCATGCGCCTCCGACTGCGAGAAAAACACAAACATGGTTACAAGTAGTGACAAACATGGGCACGAAGGCACGATGGCCGACATCCACATTTCACGGCACAAAGGCCCATACATCCACAATTCCAGCACGAAGGCCGTCAATCACATACATGGCACGAAGGCCGATGATGGAGAAGAAGGGTTATACCTTGCTGTGGCGGTGATACTCTCGCGTGGACGAACGGCGAGGACAGGACAACGGCGTGGACGGCGTGAACAGCCCTCTCCTCCTCCTCCCTTCTCCTTCCTCTCCCCTTCTTTTTCTTTCTCCTTCATTTTCTTCCTCCTCCCTTCTTCTTCTTCCTCCTTCCTCCTCTCCTTCCCTTCTTCCTCCTCCCCTTCTCTTCTTCCCTTCTCCCCTCCCCTGTCCTCCTTCCGGCGGCGGGGCTGGGCGGCGGGGCCGCTGCAGCGCTGGGCGGCGGGGCCGCTGCAGCGCTGGGCGGCGGGGCTGGGCGGCGGTGCTGGGCGGCGGGGCTGCGGCAGCGCGGGGCCGCGGGGCCGCGGCGGGGCGGCGGGGCCGGGCGGCCGCGGCGGGGCGCCGGGGCCGCGGCGGGGCGCCGGGGCCGCGGCGGGGTGGCGGGGCCGGGCGGCCGCGGCGGGGCGCCGGGGCCGCGGCGGGACGGCGGGGCCGGGCGGCCGCGGCGGGGCGCCGGGGCCGTGGCGGGGCCGCGGCGGGGTGGCGGGGCCGCGGATCTGCCGGGGCGCCGGATCTGCCGGGCGGGGCGGCCGGAGCGGCGGCGGCGCGGCCGGAGCGGCGAGGGTGGCGGCGGGTCGGGATGGGGCGCGGCCGGGTTAGGGTTGGGGATGGGGTGGGCGCGGCCGGGTGGGCGCGGTTTTTATTTTTTTTAAAAAAAACCTGTTTGCCGATGGCCTGGCCCGATGGCCATTGGCAAACAATACACACGTGGCGGCCACAGGGCCGGCCTGGGCCACCTTCTTTGCCGATGGTCACCTGGGCACGGCCATCGGCAAACAATCTTTGCCGACGACCTGCTCCGGCCGTCGGCAAAGTTTGCTTTTTTTTGTTTTTTCCTGCCCAATTTTTTTCTTGTGTCTTCCTACCTCAAATAAAACCCAAGTTCAAAAGTTGGGACAATTTTGAGTTTTTTAGCTATATTTCGTTAATTATTTCTGTTTATTTGCATTTTTCCGACGACTCTAAAATTGAACTACAGGTACATGAAATAACGAGATTTTTAGATTCAAAAGATGATATTCATGATTCTAGGAGTATGTTGAGGCCGTATCTAGGAGCTCGCATGAAATGACGACCATGTTGGTGTCGTAGCATGGCGAGCTACGTGCGGAAAAGGTGTTTTTTAATTATATAAAACCCATACAAAGTCCGAAATTGACGAAACTTGACGAGTTATGTTGTCATGGCATGTGGAGGCCGTGGTAAAATTTTCAAAAAGTTTCGAGCAAGTGGTGACGTCGGATGGATAAAACTCACACATCTCCACATGTGATTACTTGTGATCACATGTGGACATATCTGGGTTTTGGGCATCCAACGTCGCAAGTTGCTCAAAATTGTCTCGATCTTTTTTCATAGGCTCTACATGCAATGAAATAACACGTCAAGAAGTTTCGTCAATTTTGGACTTCGTTTGGATTTTTTATAATTAAAAAACACTTTTTCCGCACGTAACTCGCCATGCTACGACACCAACATGGTCCTAACTTCATGCGAGCTCCTAGATACGGCCTCAACATACTCCTAGAATCATGAATACCATCTTTTGAATAAAAAAATCTCATTATTTCATGTACCTGCAGTTCAACTTTGGAGTCGCTGGAAAAATGCAAATAAACAGAAATAATTTACGGAATATAGCTAAAAAACTCAAAATTGTCCTAACTTTTGGACTTGGGTTTTATTTGAGGTAGGAAGACACCAGAAAAAAACTGGAAGACAAATTCAAAAAAAAATCAAATTTTGCCGACGGCAACTAGAGGCCGTCGGCATATATAGTTTGCCGATGGTCAGCCGTCGGCATAGCCATATATTTTGCCGACGGCCTGACTGCCTGGCCGTCGGCAAAGATGACGGCGTCGGCTGGAGTCCGCCGACGTCTGGCCTGGCCAAGTTTGCCGATGGCCTGGGTTTGGCCGTCGGCGAAGATCGGTGTTTGCCGATGGCTGAGATTTGCCGATGGCTCGGCCGTCGGCAAATTCCGTCTTTGCCGTTGGCTGAGGTTTGCCGATGGCTTGGCCGTCGGCGAAATTTGTTTGCCGATGGCTTTGCTTTGCCATCGGCAAAGCCTCCTGTTTGCCGATGGCTTATTCGTTGGCCATCGGCAGACCCTGTGACCGTCGGCGAATAAGCCGTTTCCGGTAGTGAGGCACATCCAGTGATTTTGATTAAGGGAGACCGGACAAATGTGATCGTATTTTTTAGTGTAATAAAATATACATAATTAAATATTTTAATAACTTTTCAAAAAAATTATACTATTCCTAACCAAAATCATAATATTTTAACAAAAAAAATAGATGAAATTGATATTTTTGTGCTATAAATACCAAGATTTATATAGTTATTTAAATGAATCTACTGTGGTTGGGGGTGGCCACGGCCTCTGCTAGCCTCCCCGGGCTCCGCCTGTGCTTAGACCGACGAGTGCGCCGGAAGAAGAGAGAGCTTCTAGAGTTCCGGTACGTCATATGCGTAGTGTGCGTCTAGGGGCGTCCGTGTCGGCACTCGGCAATATGTCCACCTCAATCACCGGTGGCGTACGTGCTATCGATCGTGCTGGTTTTCACGTGCATTATGCATGTGTGCTAATTTCGACCATGTGTGCTAATTTCGACCGGCATTGCTAATGGTGTGGATTAATTCTCAGGCTACGTCTTGGACTCTTGGTCTTGGTGGGGATGCATTCATAAGGCGTGTCCATCCTCACAAATCAAATCAAAATACAGCGTACGGAGTACGTGCCAACAAGGTTTTAACTTAATATTTGCCAAAAGAAACTTAATTATTATATAGTATTGAGCTTAGAATCGAAGAAAACGTTGGGACACGCAGCAGAAATTAATAAAGGAGCATGTACGGTACTCGTATACTCCAATATACTCCGCACCTATGTACCGTGTGCACCTCGTGCGGCTCAAACTTATGGCTGGCGGCATCGCATATCCGGCATCGCATCATCGCAGCAGCTGGCTCTGGGATGATTGAAGGCCACGCCGACGCCGGTTGACCTTGCTTAGCTACAACTCCCTCCGTCCAACAAAAACATATAATTATAGGTTACATGCCAGATAAAATTATTTAAATTTGATCAAAATTTTAAAAAATAATATTTATATTTATGACTCCAAATTAATTTATTATAAAAATATATTTTATAAGTAATCTAATGATATTTATTTGATGTTATAATTATTTTTAGTTTTTATCTATAATTGTTTAAATATAATATACTAAAATATAGTATTGTGCTAGAATTGCACGTTTTCTTACGAGGAGGGAGTACTACTTTCCTCCGTTTTCATTTACTTGTCGCTAACCTTTTACTGTAGCAAATTTGACCATCCGTTTTTTCTTCTAAAAAATCTTAGATACTTCAATGTATATAACATTTATGAAGTATGTTCAATAAAGAATCATATACGTGAAAACTTAATGTATCTAAAAATCTTTTGCAGGAAAAATGTATGGTCATAATTGCTACAGTAAAAAATTCAGTGATAAGTAAATGAAAACATAGGTAGCAGTACGAGGCCTGATCGTCGTTGCACCACTTGCAGCATTTTTATCGGTTCTTAAGCTATCCGCACTCGTGGTACTCTAAATTCATCCTCTATACATCCTAGTCACTAAGATTCTCTCCTCCATTCCCAATTCTTCCACACTCATTCATCCCTATATCATCATCTATTTACTGTGGGGCCCACTTGTCACTTTATCTAAATATATCCCTGTGAGATCTAGTTTTGAAGCATTTATTGAAACGAATTTAATGGTACAATTGAAATTTAATTTGGTTTTTTGGTTTGTGAGTTATAACATTTTATACAGAAAAAAAGTTGACACGCTCTCCCACGCATCTATTCCTACTGCTGTCTCTCGCGCGCGTGCGCGGGCGTCCTCCGAGCGTTTCTGTACCGGACGAACGGTTTCACGGTAAATATAGAGGATAGTGTTCCATCCTGTATGATAAAGTAGTACATAGAGTACATCGCTGTAGCTGTTTTCTCCGCTATGACGTACTGCAAGGAGGTTTCCCGGACGCTGGTGCGGTCGGTCTTAAGTGACCGATTCTTGCACGGCACGAATACATACATGTACGACTGGCATTTTGTTTTTATTTGGTAATAATTGTCTAAACATTGATTAATTAGGTTTAAAATGTTCGTCTCGTAAAGTACAATAAAACTGTGCAATTAGTTTTTGATTTCATCTACATTTAGTACTCCATGCATGTGCCGACATTTCGATGTGGCGGGAAATCTTCTTTTTGCATAGTGAAATTTGAGGAAGAAGTTGGGAACTAAACAAGGCCTAAGGATAAATTTCACTATGTAAAAAAAAGATTTCCCGTCATATTAAAATACCGATACATGCATGAAGTACTAAATGTAGATAAAATTAAAAACTAATTGCACAGTTTTATTATACTTTGCGAGACGAACATTTACCTAATTAATTAATGTTTCAACAATTATCACCAAATAAAAAATACTACACAGTGCGCTACACTACCACACAGTGGATTTGGCAATCCCCAAATTAAGAACTAAACAAGGCCCGAGATTTGAAGGAAAGGAAAGGTTCCAGAACACGAGTACTTAGGCTTTGGCCTTGTTTAGATAACATCAAAATTCCAAGTTTTTTCACTCTCTCCATCACATCAATTTTTAGCCGTTTGCATGGAGTATTAAATGTAGGTAAAAAAATAACTAATTACACAGTTTAGTTGGAAATCACGAGATGAATCTTTTGAGCCTAGTTGGTCTACGATTGAATAATATTTATCAAATAAGACGAAAATGATACTATTCATCGGGTTGAAATTTTTTCAGCATCTAAACGAGGCCTTTGTTTAGTTCCTCTCAAAATTCCAAGTTTTTTCACTCTCTTTCCATCACATCAATTTTTAGCCGCTTGTATGGAGTATTAAATGTAGGTAAAAAATAACTAATTAAACAGTTTAGTTAGAAATCACGAGATGAATCTTTTGAGCCTAGGTGGTCTACGATTGGATAATATTTATCAAATAAGACGAAAGTGGTACTATTTATCGGGTTAAAAAAACTTTCGATCTAAACAAGGCCTTAGATGAAATGTGCACAGTTTTTTGTTAAATTTTTTACGGGCACTAGTCGCACAATTGGCATGCAGCGGTACGAATGGGTCCCATCGTAACAGTGACCCCTTGCCCGTACTGGCCGTCACATGCAGCACGAGTGCTCCGTACTTAGCTCGCCCTGCTTCTAGAAGCATTATTTTTCTATAAGAAAATTGCTTGACAGCCACGGGAACCTAGAACCATTTAGCAAACACACGTCGCCGCATGCAGTCCCGGCCCAGCGCTCACCACGTACGGCCACGACCGCGGCGCCGGGAAGCGGTCGACCACGCGCCACTCGTCGTTGCCACCGTCGCCGCCGGCGACTGCCTGGAAGGTGCCGTCGGAGAGCGTGTTGTCCAGAATGTAGTCGACGTTTCTGGTCGGCAGCCAAGAACTGGACGTGTGCGCCAACATGGTTCCGGTACAGCCTCTCGGCGTCTCATCGGGCGCAAGGCGCGGGCGACCGTGCGAGTGGAAGATGGCTGCACAAGGCGCGACGACGGCGTCCGGAATCTGGAGGCCACGTGCTGTGGCCCGCGGTGGAAATGCACGATGAAGGGACACTGGCTGACAACACCCCATCTAACCAATGGGACCACCAACAGCCCACATGCCACAGCCTCTCCTCCACTCCATATTGTTGAAGCTTTTCTGTTGACCGGCGTGTCCATGTCCGAGCTGGTGCAAAAGGTCGGTCCCCTGAGCCCATACATATCTCTTCGTTCGTTACGTCACTGATGCTTCTAGAAGCAAATCATTCTGCTCGGCGGAAACTGCACTGTACTCGTACTGTCATTAGGAGTGAGCTAGTAGCTGATCTGAGCAGAGCAACCACCTCCTGAGTGTGATGAGTGGAAAGTCATCAAGTGCAAGTGCAGCAGTGGAGTCCAGACAAACACGCGGCCCCCACCATGCACCGAGCCGCCGGCCGGAGGAGTCATGCTAATCATGCGACTGTGAGTGACGTGTGTGGTATCCCAAAAGATATGATCAACGTCCTATCTCTGTTCCTGAGGACATGTAAAGCAGGATGCGGCAACACACTTTTCTTTACCTGATATTTTTCACACCTCCATGCTAATCCTGTTATTAGTGACCCTATTCGGCAGATGGTTTCTGCGGTTTATAAACCGATCGTGACTATTTTGTTACGAGAGAAAAATATTGTTCTACAGCTAATAAACTGTGTTGATAAGTTCAGCCGAACAGTGTGACCGTCTCCAATCCAGGTAGGCAAGGCAACTAGGTAGACAAGTACTACTCACGACCGAACATATATTTGATATGCTGGTAGCTAGGATGAAAACGGATCGGATGTGAATAGATATCATAGATATTATATTTGTTTTTATATTTCTGTCTAGATTTGGATTTGAATACGGATAATGTCAATCATGTTGGATAGGATATGATTGGATATCGATATCATAAATATGCAATTTGAGTATTTGAATACAGATATGGTATCGGACGTCGAATATCCGGACTCAGATACGAACAAAATTTGAACCCCTCTAAGGTCTTGTTTGGATGCATGTGTATTCACCTTCACATGTGTTGGAGTGGATTGAATGGAATTTAGTTTAATTCCACTCCAATCTACTTTAACACACGTAAATTGAGATGAATACATACGCATCCAAACAAGATCTAAACGAATTCAGTCTCGAATACGATCAAAAATATTCGTACCATTTTCACCTGGTGGTGGCCACTAGAGGCCGAAACAGTGACAAACTGTTCTCGCACTTGCTCGCTGCTAAGTACCTACTGGAGTCACTGTCCATCCGATGCATAATAAAGCAACAAATTCTGAAGAAAATTCCGTGGGCATGGGTCCAAACCCTTCCTCTAGACCACAGTTTTGATGGACGATTATTGTGCATGGAATTGATGGCACGACTGGCCGACTCCATCACGTATAACCTAAAGAATCCTGGTGTATTGTAGTGGTAGACTGCAAGCCTTGTTCGCTTCTCTCCTAAGCCGTACTTTTTCAGTCAACAACCAGTGTTTTTCTCTCGTAACAAATAAGCGAACAGTACTTTCAGCCATGACTTTTCAGCCAAACGATCAAGACGATATCTCTGGATGGATTTATGGATGTGCGGGCCACATGGTTTCTAGAATGCCACGTGTCACCCATTAAAAATGCGGTTGCACATGAGGGTTTGAAAAAACCGGATAATAATCAATTAATTAAAGTGACAACGAGCCCATGGTTTGGCTACCATCATCCTTTGTGTGGAAACCTACTAGATCAAGTGCCAATCCCATCGCCGAGATAGAGCTCACTCATCTATAGTAACGCAAATTGTGGTTTTAACACAGTAGTACGTGTTGCATATACAAATTGTACAAAGTACTTTAACTAAACATCGACTTATTTGGATATGTTTCGATTCACCCCAGTTCACATGGGCTGTAAGGGTTTGAAGTACAATTTACATTAAGGTGGTAGCATCGCCATGCGAAAAGTCCTTGCGTTATGGTCGGAGTGACGTCCGTCTCGGTCGTCACCAACGTACTTGGATTGGCTCTATTTCTGCCTCTGCGCGCGCAACTTCATCAACATGCAATTTTTCTGGAGCTGATGTTGGCATGGGTTGGCCTAGGCATTGAGGAAGAGTATTTTTGGGGTGCTAAGAGCATCTCCACCTGATTGAGTATCATTTTCCCTAAAAATGTCATATAAGGATTGAGAAAAACTGAATTGAAAGTTATAGGTGAGGAATGCTGCAACAGATTTTGAATACTCCATCTCCTTTATTTTACCGGACCCATATATCAGGCATACCAATCTTTTCTCCTTTTTTCTCTCTCCTCTCCATCCCTCCTCTCTCTCGGGGGCTTCTAGGCATGGTGACGGCGCGGCCCATACGTCAGTACGCACACCAGACACGGAGGCAGCACGCTCGCGATGGTGCGGCCCACCTAGCGGATGAAAACGCTGCCCAGCGTGGCCTGCCGGTGCACTGTTTGGTACAGCGCCCTGGCGGCGCCTCAGCGGCAGCTCGCTACCGCTCGAAGCTATGATAGTGAGCTCGCATGTCAGGGGCGTGAAGGAGAGAAAAGGGGATCGAGAAAAGGTGGTGGCAGGTCCCCTTCATTTGATGGATTGAGGCAAGATTCTGAAGGATTAAGAAAAAAAAACTTAGAGAAAGGGGATTGGAAAGGAGATATGGTGGAGCTTGTATTTTTTGTTTTAATCTCCTTTATTGTGAGATACAGGGACAGGAGCAGTCCCGCGGCCCGAACGAGAGATTGTCCTCTAACTGCAAGGTTGACCTGGTATATGTATATGGATAAGAAACAGACCGGTCAATAGGGCTAGTGTTGGATTTCCTTTGAATCTACGCGTGCAAGAGGATTGATCAGCCTCCAGTATAGTACGTTAAAGTTGCTAGTGTCGTGTTATTACTATTGGCGCTAAATAGGTCGACGACCGAGAGCATGCAAGTTGTTGTTGATACCGACATTCATCCACACCACGGGCACAGCGGCACGTACCACATGTCCACGCGCGGCTCCTGTGTAGTATTCATCGAAAACCACGAGCGCGCCGTGAAATGTTGCTTGAATATATAGCTGCATGCAGGGTCTGCAGTTGGCTTTGCTCGTCTTGTTGGTCTTCAGCTGGTGCATAAGATCAGATTCAGATCCGTGTTGGGTTGACTTGGAATATAGCTAGCTCGTGGAGCGGAGAGCACAAATTAATATTTGTCGTGTTGAGCATGCTATCAGTCGACAAGGACAAGCGGGGCCTGGGCTGCATCTGCACAAAGGGAAGAAGAAGAAAAATGCATGCATGATGGCCCATCCATCAATGATGCCTGCCGTTCTACCCGTATACCGTCTCAAGCTGAAAAAGGAAACTTAAACGCCATGCATGCGTAAATACACATCAAAGGTCGTTTGCTTCAAGAAGCATTTCACATACCACTCCTTTTTTTTCACATCGTTTTTCGAAGATGTGCAGACGGAGGAAGTATTTGGTTTGTTTTTTTTTCTTCATTTGAAATTGATTGATTCAGATGGCTATGGTGACATGAAAGCAACGCACACGAGCGAGCCAAGCACACCCGCGGAAAGGTCCATGCCAGGGCCAAACGCAACCGTGTCCGTGTGTATGTGTGGTTGATCGATTCCCATCAGTAGGAGTATAGACAGAGAAGGATCGGAGGAGGAGGTCACAGCTAGGTCAGCGACGGCGCGTAGGACACATCGCTCGCTCATTGATTGTGAGACACGTACGGCCCGGCAACAAGGGATTCCATTTCCATGTATGGTGGTGGGGTGTATATGAGTATGAACGCTGTCTTGATCCTTGAATCTTCTTCATGCACGCACGGAAGAAAGATAAATCGAGCAGGCGCGCGCGTCGACGGATCTATCATCGGCGCGTGCCTTGGCTACCTCTGCATGGATGCGTTCCTATGTGAATGCCTGCCTCCGATCCATGGGATGCTTGCATCGCTTTGGAGTTTATTGGTTTTTTTTGGTCTGCATCGGACTCGGACCTGCCAGCAGATGACCCGTATAACGAACCGCGCGATCGATCGACTGCTGCATCAGTCAGTCACTGGCTGTAATTTGACAGGGGCCGACCTATCACGACAAGCTGATATGTGTCCTCTGTCTTGGGCTGTGTTTACTTCCTCAAAAATAGTACTGTGCAGAAAAAAGATTCCCCGTCATATCAAATTTGCGATATATGTATGGAGTATTAAATGTAGATGAAATAAAAAACTAATTGTACAGCTTGGTTGTACTTTGTGAGACGAACGTTTTGAACCTAATTAGTCAACAGTTGGACACTATTTACCAAATAAAACCAAAACATGCTACAGTACTTTTTTTTATACGTTTTCGCGGAACTAAACACACCCTTGGCTGATAAGTTATGACTGAAAGTACTGATGACTGATTTATTGTGAGAGAAAAACGTTGTACCTTGGCTGATAATTAAGCTGATAAGTTCAAGCAAACGAGGAGCTTGTCTTCTGTATGGTTGAAATAAACAAGACGCAGTATGATGCAGGTTGATGGATATGGCTACTTGTCGCCATCGTTAGCCTATTTGTCGGCATTAGAAAAAAAATCAGTGATTGCCCGCTAGCTTAGTAGGACCTCTTATAATCGAACCGTTTTTCTCTTCTTACTCTGATAACTCTTGATATTCTGCATGGTCGATGCATTTCCGTTATGAATGTAATGAAAATGGGGTAAACCGCCGGTTAAAAAAAAAACATCGAACCGTTTCACGTCATCCTACCCAAGACAAATAGTACCAAGCAACCATGCGTCCTTGTTGACGAAACAAAAGCTACGTCTTCATTCAGAAACTTAAGTACTGTCTGTTACTCGTGTCTCGCGGATTATCAAGGACTTATATAATTTATTTTATTATTCCTATTTTACTCCCTGAATTTAAACACCATACGCTAGTATGGCCCAAAAGCACTAGTCAACGGCAGAGCCATGAACATGAGCTAGACAATTACGTACTACTCACTGACCGAACATATTTGGGCCAGTTTAGATTGCAAAATTTTGCAATTTTGTTATTGTAGCACTTTCGTTTATATTTGATAATTAATGTCAATTATGGACTAAATAGGCTCAAAAGATTCGTCTCGTGATTTACAACTAAACTATGTAATTAGGCCCGTTCGGCTGGAATTATAAACCGGCTGAAAAACACTGTTGGCTGATTTTTTGTGATAGAAAAATATTGTTCCGGCTGAAAAAACAAGCTGAATAAGACGGATTATAAGCCAGATGAACAAGGCCTTAGTTATTTCTTTTACCTACATTAAGTACTTCATGCATGCGTCTAAAAATTGATGCGACAGAGAGTGTAAAAGTTTGGAATTTGAAGGGGAAGTAAACAAGGCCTTGCCCTTGTTTAGTTTCCCCGATTCTCCCCCAAATTCCACTATGAAAAAAAAAGATTCCCCGTCACATCAAAATATCGGCAAATGCATGGAGTACTAAATGTTGATGAAATCAAAAACTAATTACACAGTTTTATTGTACTTTGCGAGACGAATATTTTAAGCCTAGTTACTCAAAATTTGGATAATTTTTACCAAATACAAACGAAATATTATAAAAAATCTGATATAGTGTTTTTCTTTCCTATTCTGTGAACTAAACGAGGCCTTGGTATGGTGGTGGCCACCAGAGGCCGAAACAGTGACCAACTGTCCTTGCACTTGGCCACTGTCAGCTCAGTACTACTGTAGGCGCTGTCCATTCGATCCATACTCGAGCAAGAAATTCCGAAGAAAATTTCGTGGATATGGTTACAAACCCTTTCCTATGCGATGCCACCACAGTTTTGACGATATAATGGGTGATTACTGTGCATGGAATTGATAGGTAGAATTTACATTAAGATGACAGCATCGCCAAGCGAAAAGTCCTTGTTTTATAGTCAGAGTGGCAGCCGCCTCGGTCACCAATTTGTATTGGCTCTATTTTGTGCGTCTGCAGCATTAACAACATGCAGTTTTCCTGGGTGCTAACAATGGTTGACTTGGAGCATGCTCAGCCCGTATGATGGTTTGCCGCCTTCTTTTTTTTTGGCGAGGAGATGGATTGCCTTCTAACAATCTAACTACAAGGTTGACCTGATATACATTATATGTACTTATGTTTGTATATGTGGGAGAGATTTTTATAAGGCGGGCATCTTCATTCATTTAGTTTAACAAGAAGTTACAGAAATCATGGTAAATGTCCCCCCAGAGAGAGTTCTGAAACTCTTGATTCAGCTGGCTCGCTATAGATTTTCCAGCTGCAGCCGCGACCAAAAAAGGCGCAGCGACGGCATTATTAAGTGTCGTATATATTATTATTGGCGCTAAAGGTCAACGACGACCAAGAGCAAGTTGTATGTTGTTGATTGCCATAATATAATCCATCCACAACACACCAGCGGGCACTGCGGCACGTACATAACACAAGTCCGCGCGCTGCTCCTGTGTATTCATCGAAAACACGAGCACGCTGCAGGCCTGCCGTTGACTTTGCTCGTCTCTTGTTGGGCTTTTAATTGCTGCATAAGATGAGATTCATATCCATGCATGTTGGGTGCAGTTGACTTGGACTAGCTCGTGGAGTGGAGAGCACGTACAAGTTGGAAGGATGCAGGAGTACGTACGGTGGCCAATTAGACCGAACGCACAGCGAAGCCGATATAAAAACCGGCAAATGGGTCGTGATAAAGCTGGGGTTTTCTGCCGGGTTTTGATGATAGATAGATGCCTTTTCTGTTCGGTCATCATGGAAAAGTTTGCATCTTTAGTCCTAGTGGACTCCCTCAATCCTCATATAGATTGTTACGGCATCATCTATTCCAGCTACTACTGATGAAGAGGTACATGGGCCGCGGGCCGGAAGTCGTATTCGCAAGCCCAATACGCGCTTAGCTGGTAGCGAATGGGTTTAGCGTGCCTGCGTGCACGAGACGGGCACCTTGCCGTGTAAGGAGTATAAGAGACAGAAAGAGAGAGGGGAGAGGCATCATGTGAAATGTAAACCAAAACCTAAACTCTCTGAACTCAATCATTCCTCGCACCGTCTGTTCCCCGCCTATGCTATGCTGTTCGTCTGATTTCCGAATCCCCCAATTCTCCATCCCTTACCCACTGCTAACAATTGGTATCGGAGACACCGATTTTGGGTCTGATTCGTTCGAGCGCACATACTCCATCGATTGATTCGGCAACGGATTCGGTTGGTTCGATCCAATCGCTAGCAGTGAGCTGCTGGTAGCGACTTGGAACACCGTAATTCCCTTCCACGCTTGAATTGATTTGTGGGTGTTCTCGATCTGGATTCCTCCCATCCCCTCGCCCACGACCACTTCACCCGCCGCCAACACCGCCTCGGCGTCATGAATCCGGAGACTCGCATCATCCTCGACGAGTTGAACAAGCGCTTCTCCGAGCACGATGCGAAGTGGGATTCGCGATTCGCGGATCAGGACGCCCGCCTCTCGCGCCAGATCCACGAGTTGGAGCAGGCGCAGGTGTCCCGTCTGGAGTCCTTGGAGCGCGTCACCGCTGCCCTCGACGAGTGGAAACCGTCGATCGAAGGCGTCGTCGACGACATCAAGCTCGAAGTCTCCAACACCAAGCTCGAAGTCTCGAAGATTTCTCGTCACTGGGAGCGGGCGATTCTGGACCAGCCGGCCACATCTCCAGGCGTTTTCGCCGCCGCGCCAGTTGCCCCCTCCGCAGCTGTCGAGCGTCCGCATCACGGCGCTCCAGCAACACCGCCCAACGGGCACTGCGTCGACAACAGTTACCGGGTGAATGGATTTGGGGTAGTTTCTACCCTGGTCCCTTCCCCGGTCAAGGGTATGCCACCAGTTCCCCCACCCCTTTCTCCTGTTTCTGTTCTCCAACCCCAGTTAGATCATGGTGTTCGTAGTGGCACAACTGGAGTGGGTCACAATGGGTTTCAGGGACCGAAATTGCCTAAGTTTGATTTCCCCAAATTTGATGGTACCCAACCTAAGTATTGGCTTAGTCAGTGTCAGGATTACTTTGAGCTTTATGGTACTGATCCTCACATGTGGGTGCGGGTGGCTAAAATGAATTTCCTCGGTGATGCTGCTCGTTGGTCACCTTCTGTCGAGCATCAGTTGCAAACCTGTTCCTGGCCTACTTTTTCTTCCTTGATCTTAGAGCGTTTTGGGCAGGAGCATCATGAATTGTTGCTTCGACAGCTTTTCCAAATTCGCCAACTCGGCCCAGTCCAGGAGTATATCACCCAATTCACAGCTCTGGTCGATCAGCTCAATGCTTATGGTGGCACTAATGAACCCCTTTATTATACCCTGCGTTTTGTTGATGGTTTGAAGGATCATATCCGTGCTGTTGTTTCCATGCACCGTCCCAAAGATTTGGATACTGCTTGTCTTCTCGCTAAACTGCAGGAGGAGGTCGCGGACCCCGTCAAGAAGAAGGAGTACCGTCGTTGGGACACTCCACTGGGTGCCAAGCCATATCTCCAGAAGGCACTGCCTCTTCCTCCACCACCGGTCCGCCTCGCATTACCGGCTCCTGAACCCAAGCCGACGGTGGACGGGGCGCGGGGACCTTCCACTGAAGACCGCTGGGCTGCCTTGCGTGCTACTAGGCGTGCTCAAGGCCTCTGCATGCGTTGTGGCGGTAAATGGTCTCGGGATCATCAATGTCCGCCGACTGTACAGTTGCATGTTGTGCAGGAGCTATTGGATGTTTTCCAGCTGACTGAAGATCCAGCTCCGGATGAATTCTCTGAGGAACCAGTCACTGAGCAGTTGTTCTTGTCCTTATCAGTGGCCGCTGTTTCGGGGTTCATTACACCCAGAACAATGTGTTTCTGGGGCCACGTGGGTGAGCAGCAGGTCCGTATTCTGTTGGACTCCGGGAGTTCCCATACTTTTATCAGCTCTGCTGTTGCCGCCCAATGCTCTTCGCTGCAGCAGTTGATTCCTCCACTGACAGTTCAAGTAGCCAATGGTCAAGTTCTTACTTGTTCAGCTCACGTTCCTAATGCTGTGTGGTCCATCCAGAATTGTCAATTCCAAACTGATCTGAAAGTGCTGCCGTTGTCATCGTATGACATGATTCTCGGCCTCGACTGGCTTGAAGCTTATAGTCCAATGGAAATTGATTGGCGTCAGAAGTGGCTCCATTTTCAGCATGAGGGTGCATCAGCTTATCTCATTGGTATATTGCCTGAATTACCTGCTGGTGCTGTTTTCCAATTGTATTCTTCTGAGTTATCGCCCTCTTCTGGAACTCCATCTTGGCCACCCGAAATTGAGCAGCTCCTCCATCAGTTTTCTGGATTGTTTGACCCTCCTTCTCAGTTGCCTCCATCTCGGAGCTGTGATCATTCCATTCCCCTTGTGGCCGGTGCTGCTCCTGTTTTTTCTCGGCCTTATCGTTTTTCACCCACAATTAAAGATGAAGTGGAGAAACAAGTCAAGGAGATGTTATCTACCGGTATAATTCAGAAGAGCTCAAGCCCATATTCTTCCCCGGTGTTGTTGGTTAAGAAGAAAGACAATTCTTGGCGCTTTTGTGTTGATTACCGTCAGCTTAATGCCATTACAGTTAAGAGCAAGTATCCAGTTCCTATCATTGATGAGCTGCTTGATGAGTTGGGAGGTGCTGCATGGTTTTCTAAGCTGGATCTGCGCTCTGGGTTTCATCAGATTCTGCTCAAGCCCGGTGAGGAATTCAAAACTGCCTTTCAGACACATTTTGGTCAGTTTGAATTCAGAGTTATGCCTTTTGGCTTAACTGGGGCCCCTGGGACATTTCAAGATGCAATGAACTCAACTCTGGCACCTTTCTTGAGGAAGTTCGTATTGGTTTTCTTTGATGATATTTTGGTTTTCAGCCCCTCTTATGCGGACCATCTCAACCATTTACAGTTGGTGTTTCAACAGTTGCACGCTCATGATTGGAAAATCAAGCTATCCAAATGTGAGTTTGCGCAGCGCAGTATCACTTATTTGGGACATGTCATCTCCGAGGTTGGCGTGGCTACCGATCCTCATAAGGTGTCCGCGGTGGTTCATTGGCCCGCTCCATCTACTGTCAAAGAATTGCGCGGGTTTTTGGGCCTTGCTGGTTATTATCGCAAATTTGTGCGCAATTTTGGCATCATTGCTAAACCACTTACTGAGCTCTTAAAAAAGAATTCCGTTTTCCTTTGGACAACTGATCATGAGCAGTCCTTTCAGGCACTGAAGCACGCGTTGAGCACTTCTCCAGTTCTTGCTTTACCCAATTTTGCTAAACCTTTCAGTATTGAGACCGATGCAAGTGCTGGTGGTATTGGTGCTGTTTTGGCTCAGGATGGTCATCCTCTTGCATATTTCAGTCGAGCTCTGGGGCCTAAATCCCGTGGTCTTAGCACGTATGAGAAAGAATATATGGCAGTCTTGATGGCCGTTCAACAGTGGCGCTCCTACCTTCAGCTTGCTGAGTTCACCATCTATACCGATCAACAGAGTTTGGTCCAATTGACGGATCAACGGCTCCATACTCCTTGGCAACAGAAGCTTTTCTCCAAGCTGGTTGGTCTCCAGTTTCGCATTGTTTATAAGCCTGGCTCCACCAACCGTGCGGCTGATGCCCTTTCCCGCAAGATTGCTCATGATTCTTCATGCGCGGCCCTCTCGGTGGTATCTCCTCTTTGGATACAAGAGGTGGTGGCTGGTTATGCCCAGGATCCAGTAACAACTGACATGTTGGCTAAGCTCTCCCTCGACCCTCAGGCCATTCCTGGATTCTCTTTGCGTGACGGTGTTATCCGCCATGGTCCACGCATTTGGATAGGGGCCAATCCTGCTCTTCAACATAAGCTTCTTCAAGCTACTCATTCTAGCGCTTTGGGGGGTCATTCGGGATTTCCAGTTACATACTCGCGTTTGAAGCAGCTGTTTGACTGGCGAGGTATGAAATCGGCAACTCGTGACTTTGTCCAGTCTTGTATCACATGTCAGCAAGCTAAGCCAGACCGTGCCAAGTTGCCTGGACTTCTCCAGCCATTGCCAGTTCCTGCAGCAGCTTGGCAAACTATTTCTCTAGATTTTGTTGAAGGTTTGCCGCGCTCTGGCCATTTCAACTGCATCTTGGTGGTCGTTGATTCCTTCACGAAGTACGGTCATTTCTTACCACTCTTGCATCCATTTACTGCGGCCGGGGTTGCCAAGTTGTTTCTCAACAATGTTTACCGTTTGCATGGCTTGCCTTCGGCAATTGTGTCGGACCGTGATCGTATCTTCACGAGCCATTTCTGGAAGGAGCTGTTCCGTCTAGCTGATGTCTCTTTGCAGATGAGCTCTAGCTACCATCCGCAGTCCGACGGCCAGACTGAACGTCTCAATCAAACCATGGAGACTTTCCTTCGTTGTTTCGTCAATGCCTGCCCTGCTAAATGGTCTTCTTGGATCGCTCTGGCCGAATTCTGGTATAATGCCTCTACTCATTCAGCTTTGGGTTGTTCCCCTTTTGAAGCCCTTTATGGTTATCCTCCGCGGCACTTCAGCATCTCTGTCTTTGATGATGTGTCGGTGCCTGAATTGTCCACTTGGCTCCAAGATCGACAGGTGATGACTGAGCTGATCCGACAGCATTTGGCTCGCGCTAAGGAGCGCATGAAGCGTCAGGCTGACAAGAAACGCTCTGAGCGTCAGTTCCAAGTTGGGGAGATGGTGTTCGTCAAAATACAGCCCTATGTTCAGTCTACACTTGCTACTAGAGCCAATCAGAAGCTTTCCTTCAAGTTTTATGGCCCTTTCCAGATCCTCGCCAAGATTGGCTCAGTTGCCTATAAGCTCCTTCTTCCTCCATCAACATCTATACATCCGGTGTTTCATGTTTCGCAATTGAAGGCTGCCATTACGTCTGGTACTCAGGTATCTCCATCACTACCTACTGACATTGAGTTGCCCCGGGTTCCTTTGGTTGTGCTGCAGCGCCGCTCTGCCCCTACTTCTACTGGGTCTGTGGAGCAAGGCCTCATTCTGTGGTCTGGTTGGCCTCGTGACATGGCGACTTGGGAAAATCTGCATCAGCTACGCCAGGCTTTTCCACGCGCCCCTGCTTGGGGACAAGCAGGTTTCCAAGACTCGGGGACTGTTACGGCATCATCTATTCCAGCTACTACTGATGAAGAGGTACATGGGCCGCGGGCCGGAAGTCGTATTCGCAAGCCCAATACGCGCTTAGCTGGTAGCGAATGGGTTTAGCGTGCCTGCGTGCACGAGACGGGCACCTTGCCGTGTAAGGAGTATAAGAGACAGAAAGAGAGAGGGGAGAGGCATCATGTGAAATGTAAACCAAAACCTAAACTCTCTGAACTCAATCATTCCTCGCACCGTCTGTTCCCCGCCTATGCTATGCTGTTCATCTGATTTCCGAATCCCCCAATTCTCCATCCCTTACCCACTTCTAACATAGATAGAGGTAGAAAAAGAAACGAAGGTTGAAAAGTTTGCAACCTACAGATGTGACTGAAACCATTTTTTTTCTTACTCCATGTTTGTGGATCCGGATTCTACAAGGATGGTCTGAGTCTGATCTTTTGGCTGGTGTACAGCGTGTAGATGAGCACGAGGAGGAGGACGGAGGTGTAAAAATAACTTGTGATGTCCCTGTTTGGGAGCAAATGGACGACGCAGGCTGCGGATTAGAGGGTGACACTGACCTGTGTAGAACAAGTGGGCCTTCGGCGTTCATAAACCATGGTTGAATCGTCCAATTCTTAACGGCGGCCAAAAGAGGCGGGGACTTTTTTTTTGCTGTGCCGTGATCTCATCCGGCTGCACAGCAAAGGTCGTCGCCCCCCGCCCGTGACAAGGTCTCGATCTCCGCAATACGGATGTGATCGCAGAGATTGATACTCCTATTAGCGACCAATTTTTTACATTACAATTAATCAATTATCTTATCTTGCGGATTATTGCAAATCTCGTTTAGACTTTTCTCCTGCGTCTGAGGCCGTGTTCACTTCTCTTATAAGCCGTACTTTTTCAGCCAACCAACAGTGTTTTTCTCTCACAAAAAATCAGCGAACTATACTTTCAACCATGGCTTTTGAGCCAAGCAAACAGGGTTCTGAGATTTGCTCGTGATACGAGGATTTTTTTTTTTGATGCCAGACAATGTCGTCTGTCTGTCTGTGTGTGCGCCATGCGTGTGCGCGCGCTTATCTCTGCATTAAGATTTTTAAGACCGACTTGTGAATAAAATGGACAGCAGCGGCAGCAAGAAATGGAACCGGTCGATCCGGCTTGAAAATCGTATACTGGTGAGCTGGGAAGGACTGAATTCAAGGTCACCAGGAAGGCAGGAATTGAAGCAAGGCATTCAGTTGACCACGCTGAAACAAATCTGGCGGCCGTTAAGTTGCCGGAAGATACGGTTTGCTGGTCACGTGTTGAGGCAGGCACTGAGGCACCTTGGCAAGCACGAATTCGGGCAGGCCGGCGATTGATGATGCTCTCACGCCATAAACAAACGATAGTCTAATGCTGATGCTGCTTGGTTAATTAGTCGCACGCCAAGGCAAAAGCGGTGGGCGCGTGATCTGGCAGGGCCTTGGCAGGCATGCTGCCCATGCAGCCATGCTAATCTTTACCTGGTCACACGTAGATAGCAGTTAATGTGGCGACCCGGCAGTGCTGAGCCGGGCTGTCGAATGTCATTACGTAAGTATTTTCAAGATGGCGTTTTGTTCTGAGCAAATTAGGAAGGTGCTCTGCTAATTCATCGTAGAGGAAGGAAGCAGCACTTACAGCCGATGTGGCTTAGATCTTACGTATAACAGAAAAGAAAAGTAGAAGGCTCAGCAGAGTCTCTCTTGCTACTACGTACAAGACAGAACTACTGTAGTCATTTGCTTCATGTGCGTGCCAACGTTTGGGACAGCCGGCAGGAGAGCATATGGCTACATCTTGTCCGTACCGCATGACACTGTAGGAGCGTCAGGCGTGAAACAAGATTGGCCACAATCCTGCACGCGAGGGATCATCGTGACATGGTGAGCACCGTTCCTGTCATCATGCCTTGTTATCCCAAAGCAATGCTGTCGCTGTTGCTACCCCAGGCCCGCGCAGCACGCTACGAGAGCGGTAGTAAAACCCTTTGTCTGTTTGACGGGGTGGCATGGCAGATACATGCTCCTAGTATGTAGTACTAGTAGCAGACAAAAAGGTTTATCTTAATCTTTTCACGCAACTTGCTGCGCTTTGGCTAACTCTAACCCGTCACCCCTGAGACAAAAAGCGCACCGGCGCCGGTAGTTTTCTTTGATTCCATTGAAACACGGGGCCATCGATCCAATCCGACGGGTCCAGGTCCAGCACTCCGGGCACGTTTGGTTCGCGTATGAACTCAGCCGGACTTAATACATGCAAAAGTGTAATGTTTGGTTGCCTGTTTGCACAAGCCAGGCTATTCTAAGATCATGTTTGGTTGCTCGCAAGAAAACAGGTTGCATGAGATAAAAATATATAAATAATCATCATCATGGCAACTATTATCTTATAGTTCTTAGATTATCTTATTACTCCTTAATATTAATCGAAATATGTTAATATCATTTAATATGTGCTAATAATACACTAATAACATTATTAGATGGCTAATTACCCACACCACGCGAGCCTGGCTCGGTAGAAACGGCCGATTTCTGCGTTCCTCCAGAGCCTGGCTGATCGCCTTGCATGCGCAGAGCCTGGCCCGACAGATGCACGAACCAAACATACGTCTGTTCTGGTATCCACGGAGCCTTGCTTGGTGGTTCATCAGTCATGAGTTATCGCCGAGTGGAGTGCAGAGTGACTGCTTGCCCTGCTCGTGCTTGGTGGCTTCGGCAGAGTTTGGCTGGGTGGGGCAGGTAGGCAGCTGCCTGCCGGTGGGCGCGGTGCGTCTGCCGTCTGTGGTGGGCGTCCGCCAGGGACGTGAGTCGTCACCGCCCAGATGAGATGACCTCGGATCGGATCGGACTGGACCAGGCTGAGGTGGCTTTTCCACTCCTCATCCCCCTGGTAGTCTGATCCTCCGTCGCCACCGGACCAGGCAGATTTTTAGGCTCCACATCCAGGCCGTGTCCGCCCAAAAAATTTGCTATCTGCTGTAGCTAGCTGCGTCAATGCAAACAGCCATATATAAACTGTAGCCAAAGAAGCTGCAACAAGCAGGCTAAAAATCTGTGGTTTTTCTTGGTTTCTCTTCTTATAGCCTGTTTGGCATAATTTCTTATGGATATAATAACTATAGCAGCACTGATTGCATGAGTTGTTTTGCAGCTCCTCGCACTTGTTGTCCAAGAGATCCTCCCCTTCTTCCTTTTCAGCAAGGCTGTTGATGATAAGAAGGAGGTCGAAGGAGTTATGTAGATTTAGTTTGTTTTAGAGGGAGAGGCCCCATCCATGGTTTACAAATATAAGGAACTATGTAGATTTAGTTTCTTTAGAAAGGAGGTCATCAGTTCACTGGTAGAATATGCAAAGGTAAGGGTACTCATGGAAATATTAACTCTAGGTCATCAACCTCATCGTTTGATGGCTGCGGAGAGGAAATTAGACATTCAACTTGATGAATTGGCCCCCGATGTAGCATGTGTTGTACGTGAGGATTCCGCCGCTGATGTTCTTTCATCGATCTCGACGTGTGTTTCGGTCTAGTTCTCTGTTTGATAGGGCTCTATTTAGCTAGAGCATCGGCTGCGCTAACCAAAGACCTGAAATGAAAGAAAATAGTGGAAGAACTTAGATAAATATCATTTTATCATTTCGGTGGCCATTGTCATGTGATATGCCGAGTTTTAATATAATCCGTATTATCTCTTTTTTTTACTGTCAATCCGTATTATCTCCTAAAAAACAGAGAAGCCTGCGCTTCTAGAAGCTTTGGTTCTCCCATCCATCCGTGCTGCCCAAATTCAGGCTTCCTTGCTTTGTTGTCGTCGTCTTCCTCGGTTGCTCCGATGCAGCTGTTGATGATGCGTCCTTGTCCGCCTGTGCATCCTATGTGTTCCCTCGCCGTCATGTAGAAGGCACGGTGTACTGTAGCAGGCCCAACCCATAATCATCGTGTCGATCGACGACCCGTCCATCCGGTGCTATTGTAGTAATGTGCGTGCCCTCACCGTCGATGGAACCAACGGTTAGGCTATCCGCACTCATGGTCCTCTATATTCATCCTCTATACGTCCTAGTCAGCAAGATTCTCTCCTCTATACTCAATTCTCCCGCACCCATCCATCCTCTATATCATCCTCTATCCACTCTATCTACTGTGGGACCCACTTGTCACTTTATCTAAATATATCCATGAGTGATCTAGTTTTGAAGGATTTATTGAGACGAATTTAATGGTGCAATCGAAATTTAATTTGGATTTTTGGTTTGTGAGTTATAGCATTTTTTTCCTTGGTTTAGCTAGTAAGGTCCGCCACTGCGCACTATAGAGTAAACACTGTACTACTCTAAATATAGAGTAAGAGAAATGATAGAGTATCGTTTTAGAGTATCCAGTGCAGCAGTTTTTACTCTATATTCATACTCTAAAGCTTTAGAGTATCATTTAGAGTATGCCACTGCGGACAGTCTTAGTCTCCAGTGTTGTTCCTGCTTTTACTCTGTTGAGAATTGAGATGCGATTTGAATACGGCACTGATATGGATGTTGCCGAACCGAACCGATGGATTTGGTTCCATTTCCACCGGCCAGATCGAGCTAGACCTGCGGCTGCAGGGCTGAGCTAGCTAGCCGGCCCGGACCTCATGTTTCGTCACGTCCCGTGGCCGTACCTAGCTATAGGCAAGCACCTGCGCTGGTTAATTTTCTGAAATCGTCGCTCCATCCATCAATTATCAATTACTATTAATTATCATTACTCTACTAATTAAAGTACGGCTTCTGGTTATAACTACGCGGTCGCTCTGGCTGGCCGGTCGAGCTTCATCGTGTCGTCACAAGAGACCGGTCGAGCTTCTAGAAGCCTGCCTGCAGCACACGGGAAGGAGACATCATCAGTAGGTTCCAGCTGGTTGCAACGTTCCGGTGCTTTGTGACCAACTCCAATGCTGAGTACCACTGCATATAGCACACGTTAGTCACAACACTTATTATGCTCGTCAATCACCAAAGCCCTAAGGTACCAAACTAGCGTTGAGATGTATTGAACGCTGCTACTGAATACTTCTGACCGACACCTTATTTTTATTTTTTATTTTTGAAACGAAACCGCCACCTTGTTTAAAGCAATTCATTTGATCATACCATGCAAAACTAGATTTGTTCGGAGTTTTATCCTCTAGTAAATACCTGTGGTATGTAAAGCGATTCATGTAGTCACCACCATATATATCAAACAATCGTATACAGTGATCGGTATCCATGTGTACTACTGGATAGATGCGTCATTCTTTTGGCCGTAAAATGGCCTCCCCTCTTTGCAAACAGAGCACGGACCCAGGGTTTGGTTGCAGGGGCCAGGGGGACATGCCCGTCAATCGTGCGCGAGGACTGACCCAGAGGATTGGAGCCCATCACACTGTTGAACAATGCAGCAGAATGGTCCGGTCCGGGCCAGTCCCATCCGAGCAATCTTCAGTCACGAGCTCAACACCACCGCTGCTCCAAGCCGTCTAGGATGTCGGGAAACACCCAAGAGTAACAAGCAATCCGTAGCAAACTCAAGAATCAAGTGCCACTAGATGCAACCCTCAATACAATGCACTTGAATCTCACCCAATCTCTGTAGAGTATGCAACCAAGCAAGGAGATGAGTGGAGGGGAAATTCTTGTAACACCCCGGGTGTTATATTGCTAATTAATCTGCCATGTCTTCATAATGCATTGCTAATCATACCTGTTAGGTTAACCTTGTTATGCATCAACTAAAACAAGTTTACTTATCTAGGTTGAATGTGTTTCTCAGTGGTGTGCTCCGAAACCGAAAACCCTAATTTCGAATACCACCGCAAATACTTAGTCCATGCCCTGCGTAATTTGAGGTGTGCGACTGTGTTGCACACTAGTGTCAAGTGTAGGGTATGAGCTCAAGTACAACATCTAAAATGAAGCTCCAAATTTGAGTTTGAATTGGAGTCCCAAAACTTGTCACGAGTTTTCCGATTCGAATTCGAATTCAAATCTGGAGAGAAATGTAAAAGAATTTCAAAAGCTAATTGGTCAACCAAGAGTGACATTTGGTAAACCATGTCATGTTGGTCCAAATGATGCCCTTGGGTGAGGTTTTGATCACTAAGTAATCACAAATCAAAGTAGCAACAAATTCCAATTTAAAATCCCTCCGAAAACCCTAAATTTCAAAACCCTGTTTTACCCCTTTTGAAATAATTAAAAATCTAAGAAAAATTTGGGAAAAAGTTCAAAACCAAGTTTGTATAACTTTTCAAGGGCTACAACTTTGGTGTTTTGAGTTTTCAAAGTTTTAGTGTAGAATGTGGAGCAATTTTGAAAATAAACAAATTTCAGATTTGATTTATTTTTGTCCCCAAACTAAGATTTCAAAATGGAAGCAGAATTTGAAAAAGTTTTGAACAGAAAAGTTGTTGGTATGGTCAAGATATACAACTTTGATGTTTGGAGATTTTGAAGTTTCAATATAAAATCAAAAGTAATTTCTAAATTACCAAATCTGAAAAATGTGTCCCTTTTTTATTTTAAACTCAAATTTCAAAATCCAGTGAGAATTTGAAAAAGTGTTCAATATCAAACTTGTAGAGCTTGAAAATATGAAGATTTCATACATTGGAAGATTTTCAAGTTGTTATACAAATTTGAGAGTAATTTGATAAATCAGTTTGAATTTCAAAAGTTGGGGGACAGCTACAGTGCACGACGTATCACCGACGGCCACCGGCCGGTTGGGCGCCGGCCGATCGCCGCCGTGGCCGTTTCCACGGTCTTCTCGCGCGCGCCAGGATCGCCAGCGCGATGGCACTGCAGTGCTGCTCTGTAGACGCGATTTCCTTCTATATATACCGAGGTTCACAGTGGCGTTCACCGTTTGATAGTTAGTACTCCAGCATGCTAATCCTGTTATTAGTAATCCATCGCATTGCAGCAGCCGTCTCTGGGAGTACTACGGAGTATTATCTGATCGTCGTTGCACCACTTGCGGCATTTTTATCGGTTCTTTGTGACCGATTCTTGCACGGCACGAATATATGTACGACTCGCTTGATTCATTGGTTACGTGGAGCCTCTTGCGCCGCGCGTAGTCCCACTTGTGGGGCCGGGTGGAAAGGTCTTTGGCGTGAGGTGTGTGGTGGGGGAAGATAGGCACTGCCAGCCTGATTGGTTCTTCAAAGATGTATTCCTGTATATATTTTTCCCATTTCTCCGTTTTCGTTCCACCCTTCCCTAGTAGTATATGACTGCTTCTTCTGCTATTTTATTTCAACGTGGCCCTCCTCCCTGCACTGCTGACCCCTGCGTGGGAAGCAGCTAGCGTCCGGCCAGGGAATCCCGCATGCTGCTGCTTGGACACAACGCAACGCAACCGTCAACTGTGTGTGTGGTTCGATCAGTTCCCCGTGGGCCGTTATCACGTCCGCATCGGGTCGTTCTCGATCTCGCGCGCGGTTTCGTCTCGCTAGATCGTTTCTTTTGACTCTAATATTACGGATGATGGCCTGTTGTGTCAACAGCACCATTAATTACTGATAGTAGGAGTATGTAGACAGACAGTGGCGACCTCACAGGTCAGCGATGGCGCATACATCATCGCCCTTTGATTGTGAGACACGTACGGCCCAGGAACGACAAAGGGATCCCATTTCCATCGTCTTCTAGTTGTAGCAGCGTCGTCTAGAGTAGAGTAGGACACAAGGTTTTATGTATGCAGATGATGATGGTGGGGGTATGGACGCTGTCTCATGCACGGATTGACGGACGGATGAAATAGGCGCCGGGATGTGGGCGGTGAGGTTGGCGGCGGTCGAGGTGGCAGCGGAGCGGCGGGGCAGCCAATTGCCAAGGAAGACGACATCTGAGGAAGAAAAACAGTGGAAAGGAGGGAGGAAGCCAGGAAGGAGAAAACCGTACGTCGTTATCGGTAGGAGCGCGCGCGTAGATTAAGGGGGTCGTAACAAACCGCGCGTAGATTAACAGGGGCCTGCCCTATGACGACAAGCTTGATATTGGTCCTTTCATGGCCAAAGTCCACGCGCACTGCTGCGTTTTTGTTCTGCTTCTATACAAATACAACCATATATTTGGTACGTACAAATAAGTACTATACAATACTTTAATACTAGTGCAAAATTGATGGGCCGCGTCACCCGGCCCCTAATCTTCAGTGACACTGATCAGTGTCTCGCTAAAACTCCTACTACCTCCATCCACAAAAAACATACAATTCTCGTTTTTCGAGAAGTCAAACAGTTTGAACTTTGACTAAATTTATATAAAAAAATATTAATATTTATAATACAAAATAAGTATCATTAGATTAGTTATAAAATATATTTTTATAATAAATTTATTTGGAGACATAAATGTTAATACTATTTACTATAAACTTAGTTAAACTTAAGTCAATTTGACTGGCACGTTTCCCATAATTAAAGCTTTGTTGGACGGAGGGAGTACTACTGCTCCAAAGGCTTTTCGTCGTTAGCAGTGGACGTGGTGCTTTGCTTTTGTTGACTCATCCGTCAACGTCCTAGCTGCTGAAAAAGGTCCATCCATGTCTACTACTAGAAGGCCGCAGCAGCATTTCGACAGCCACCTTCCCCTACCTTCGATTCGATGGCAGGGCCTACCAGTAGCGCACAAGCGCATGCGCAGATCCATGGTCGCCGACATACGTACTAGTAGTAGTAGCCTTTTCCTTTCCTTTACGTCTCATGGTCGCGGACGGACGGACAGACGGGACGAAGAAGATCCACAAACTCTGAGATCCAGATCCTCATCAGATCCGGACGGACGCGACGGAGAAGACGAAGCCGGCGAACTCGGGCGGCGGGCGCACGACGGTCCAGCTCTTGGTCTTGACATCAAACACCCACACGGCGTGCCGCCCACCAGCGCCCTCGCCATCAAGCGCCCCGGTCACCACGACCTTCTCTCCTCCACCGACGCACACAGCGCGCGCCGTGCCGGCCTTGAGCCCCGGCGGGTAAGGGCCGACCTCGCGCCACCCGCGTCGCATGCCCATCCACTCCATGACGGCGTTGCCCTCGATGCACCAGACGCGTCCTCTGACCACGACGTGGGCCGCCGAGGGCGGCGCCCGGACGCGCTCGAGCCTGCGCCAGGCGCCGGCGGCGGGGTCGAACCACTCGGCGTCGCGCTCGAACCCGCCCTGCCGCGCCGTGCGGTACCCGCTGACGGCCAGGAACCGGTCGCCCGCCACGGTGGCCATGCCGTCGCACTCGTCGCGCTCCTCCGACATGTCGGGGAGCGGGTCCCACGCGTCGGCCTCGGGGTCGTAGGCCTCGGCGGTCTTGAGCGCGTTCTTGTGCTTGTCGTGGCCGCCGGCCACGTAGATCTTGCCGCCCGCCTCGGCGCACGCGAAGAAGGACCGCGCCGACCGCATCGGCGCGCCCCGGCGCCACCGCCCCGTCGCGGCGTCCAGGACGTGGACGTCGGCGACGGGCTCGAAGGTGCGCGGGTCCCAGCCGCCGAGGACGGCCAGGCGCGTCCCCACCGCCGCGCACTGCGCGAACACGGGCACCACGGGCGGCGCGCCGCGCTCACGGCGCCACTCACCGGTTGTCACGTTGTACACCGCGACGCCGTACGCCGGCGTGTTGGCGGGGCCATCGTCGTCCTTGGGCCCGTCGTCGGCGGCGGACGGGTTGCCGAACTGCATGAGGTAGACGAGGTCCTCGTTAGCGCCCGCCTGCGCGCGCGCGGAGGCGAAGGCCGGGGTTGCGGCGGCGCTCCGCCAGCCACGGCAGACCCGGCGCATGGCGCGGTGGGAGGCGTGCGGGACGCGCGCCAGGCAGTCCACCGCCACGTCGTCGGGGATGCCCGGGATCAGGTCCACGTGCTCCTGGCCGCCGGCGCCGCCGCGGTAGCAGCCACCTCCGCCGACGCCTCCTCCCCTTGGGCTCCGCATCTTGGGTTTCTTTCGGCTTGCGTGTGAGCTCAGATTTCTTTCAGCTTCTCTCTTGTTGTCTCTAGAACTCTGGGATGAGATGAGGGGAATGGGATGTGTGCGGCCTCGCCGAGCGGCGGATGGTGGATTAAATAGAGGGGTGCCCGTGCGACGTGGCGATCGGTTATTGGACCAAACGCACAGCGAAGCCCGATATAAAAACCGGCAAATGGGTCGTGATAAAGCTGGGGTTTTTCTGCCGGGTTTTGATGATTTTTTTCTGGGCCCTAGATCCTAAATTTTCTCCTAGATTTCACTATGAAAAAGAAGATTACTCGTCACATCAAAATATCGGCACATGCATGGAGTACTAAATGTAGATGAAATTAAAAACTAATTACACAGTTTTGTTATACTTTACGAAACGAACATTTTAAACCTAATTAATCAATATTTATACAATTATTACCAAATAAAAATAAAATTGCTACGTACCCGGGGTGTCGCATCTAAACAGGCCCCTGTTCATCATGGAAAAGTTTGCATCTTTATGAAAATAGTACGTCCTAGTGGATTAGTACCTCCTCATGGATGTAGGCTGTGTTTAGTTTTTTAAAAAATACGCTATGTAAAAAAAAGATTCTTTGTTACATTAAATTTGTGATACATGTATAGAGTACTAAATATAGATGAAATTAAAAAATAATTATACAGCTTGGTTGTACTTTGTGAGACAAACGTTTTGAACCTAATTAGTTAACGGTTAGACACTATTTACTAAATAAAGTCAAAACGTACTATAGTATATTTTTCACCATTTTCAGGGAACTAAACACAGCAGTAGAGAAAAGGATGAAAAGTTTGCAACCTACAGATGTGACTGAAATACTTTTTTTAGTTACATGTCTGTGGATCTTAAAGGATGGTCTGAGTCTGATCTTTTGGTTGTGTACAGCGTGTTGATGAGCACGAGGAGAAGGACGGAGCTGTAAAAGTACATTGATGTTCCCGTTTGTGAGTAAATGGACGACGCAGGCTGCGGATTAGAGGGTGACACTGACCTGTGTAAAACAAGTGGGCCTTTGTTCGAGCTTATAAACCATTGGACGAATCGTCCAATTCTTAACGGCGGCCAAAAGAGGCGGCACTTTTTTTTATCTGCGCCCTGATCTCATCCGGTTGCACAGCAAAGGTCGTCGCCCCCCGCGCCCGTGACAAGGTCTCGGTCTCCGCAATCCGGATGTGATCGCAGAGATTGATACTCGTATTAGCGAGCAATTTTTTACATTACAATTATCTTATCATGCAGATTATTGCAAACCTCGTTTAGACTTTTCTCCTGCTTCTGTGTCTGAGTTTTCTGAGATTTGCTTGTGATACGAGGATATTTTTTTTTGGATGCCAGGCAATGTCGTCTGTCTGTCTGTGTGTGCGTCGTGCGTGTGTATGCGCGCGCTTATCTCTGCATTAAGATTTTTAAGACCGACTTGTGAATAAAATGGGCAGCATCAGCAGCAAGAAATGGAACCGGTCCAGTCCATGAACCAGGCTTCTCGATCCGGCTAGAAAATCGTATACTGGTGAGCTGGGAAGGACTGAATTCAAGGTCACCAGGAAGGCAGGAATCGAAGCCAGGCCCGCCCTGCGAGGGTTCGAGCTGTGCGATGGCATAGGCCCCCGAGGCCCAATCCCAGGTCTCCATACGTATAAACTATAGCTGGTATCCTCCGGTCCCAATAGCAAATATGTACATGGCCCCATATAGGAAATACCAGGAGCGCTGTACGCATGAGGAATAGTCCGTCGATTTTCCTTCTGCCGTGACTGCTCTCCTTCGTGGCTCCATCGCCACGCCTTGGCATCCGACGTCGCCGTCGCACCTCTCCGTCGACGATTGGCCTCCGCTGCGCCTTCGTGGCTTATTATTCACTGCACTTCCAACTTGACAACTCTCAAGAAAAACTTGGTAATTTATGAACACACGTTTTATTTTAATGTTGAACTAAATCTAGTAACTGTATTCACTAATTTCTAAATTTTCAGTGTCCTTATATTAAAAAAACATGCATTTAGAAGACTCTATCCCTCTGGCTCCGCTAGGTGCCTATAAATTGATAGGACCGGGCCTGATTGAAGCGAGAGATTCAGTTGACCACGCTGAAACAAATCTGGCGGCCGTTGCGTTGCCGGAAGATACGGTTTGCTGGTCACGTGTTGGGGCAGGCACTTGAGGCACCTTGGCAAGCACGAATTCGGGCCGGGCGGGCCGGCGATTGATGATGCTCTCACGCCATAAACAAACGATAGTCTAATGCTGATGCTGCATTGGTTAATTGGTCGCACGCCAAGGCAAAAGCGGTGGGCGTGATCTGGCAGGGCCTTGGCAAGCTTGCCAATGCAGCCATGCTAACCTGGTCACACATACAGTACGTAGGAGTAGACAGCAGTTAATGTGGCGACCCCGCAGTGCTGAGCCGAGCTGTCGACTGTCGTTACGTAAGTTTCTGATTCCTACGGGATCCGGATGCTGTACATTTCCTAGATGGCACTTTAGTTTTGAGCAAATTAGGAAGGTGCTCTGCCAATTCATCGTAGAAGAAGAAACCAGTAGTTACAACAGCTTTGGCTTAGATACAAACAGGACAGAAAAGTAAGATCAAGAGAGTCTCCCTAGCTATTTGCTACACGTAGAGAAGACGAAGAACTAATGTACTCTCTTCATGTGTGTGCCAACAACGTTTGGGGACAGCATTAGCTACATACTTCCTGTCCAGATGACGCTGTAGGAGGCGTGAACAAGATTTGGCCACAATCCTGCACGCGAGGGATGGGGTTATCCCCAAAGCAATGGTGTCGCTGTTGCGACCCCAGGCCCGCGCAGCACGCTACGAGAGGTAGCGGTAGTAAAACCCATTGTTTGTTTGACTGGGTGGCATACTCGTGGTAGTGGATAAAAAGTTTATCTTAATCTGTCGCCCAACTTGCTACGCTTTGGCTAACTCCAACCCAGACAAAAAAAAAAAGAGCATATCAGCGCCAGTAGTTTCTTCGATTCCATGGAAAAACGGGGCCATCCGATCCAATCCGGCGGGTCCAGGTCCAGCACTCCAGCTTATCAGCACTGCAGCTCGGCGAGTTGAGTGAGCAATCGACCGAGTCCGTGACAGGGAGGCCCGTGACAGGTCAGTCCGACGCGGACTCGTGTACCTCAGCCTTATCTTATCTCTACTCATGCTACGGCTGGCTCCACGGCCCGTTACAGGTCAATTCTGAGTGCTGGCGACACGCATCTGTGTGTTTTTACTAGTCGCAGCGTCGCAGTGAGGGCCGTGCCTGCTGGGATGAATGATGATTCGATGTGGATAAGGATCATGAGGCCGCCGAGGACGGCGAAGGGCCGGCAGATGATGGCGCTGCGCATGTGGGGTGATCGGCCTGGCCGGAGACGGAGCGGAGGGAGAGGCGTCGCCGTCAGCGCCAGCGGCCAAGCCGGCCAGCCCCCGGCTATCTCGGCCCCATCGTCCTCAGCGCTGCACGCTGGCATACTACTGTGAGCAGCCCCCACAATCATATCACACCCCTAAGTAAAGCTGGACTAACGAGCGAGCTCGCCTCGTTTGGCTCGGCTCGTTCTGGCTCGTTAAAATAACGAGTCAGCTCGGCTCGGCTCGTTATCTTAACAAGCCAGAAGGCCGGCTCGGCTCGGCTCGTTTACGAGCTCGAGCTGGCTCATTTGGCTCGCGAGCCAGCCATATTAAAATATAAAAAATATAATATGTGTATTATCTAAAGTTTGATAATGGTAATAATATAAAACTAGTCTATTCATAAGTTTTAATAAATCATACAAAAATAATATGTACTATTATATTATAATACTATATATCATACATTGTCTATGGTTCATACTCCATACCATATATGATGCATCCATTATTCATACATTCATTTAAAATAAAAAGATTCAAATTAATCTAAAATTTATAGAGTCAAAGTCCAATCATCAACAAATTATAAAGTGTAAGACATAAAGCTATATAACACTAATAAAAGTTTAAGGCCAACAACTTTGGCTCGTTAGGCTTGCGAGCTGGCTCGAGCTGGCTCGTTAAGACACGAGCTAGGATGCTTGCTCAGCTTGTTTGAGAAATTAAACGAGCCAAACCGAGCCGAGCCACTATCAATCCGAGTCGAGCGAGCTATCGAGTTGCGAGCTTTTCGTTCTGCTTTACCCCTAAGTGCCATTGCCAAGCGAACAGGCCTACCATAGACCATAGGAACAGCTAAGTAGTGGCGATTTATGAGTGGGTTCCGTTCCGTCGCTGTGTCGCGCGTCGTATTTATCGTATCGTCCGTGGATCCCAAGCAACAGTGAACACTCGGTGATCGAGTCAGTGCGACACTGATCAGTCATGCACGAGTACAGAGGGAATGATGATGATATGCGCCTGCTTGCCCTGCTCGTGATTCGGCAGAGTTTGGCTGGGTGGGCACTACTGGGCAGGCAGGCAGGTGGCGGTGGGTGCGGTGCGTCTGCGCCTGGCCGCTTGCGGTGGGCGCCCGCCAAAGGCACCTGTTGCCCAGGAGCTCCTGCTTCCTTTCCACCAAGGCCGTTGATGATAAATTCTCTTTTCCCCTCTCGAAAGCTCTCCTGCTGCTACAGTTGAAGGAGGGGCGAAAAGAGGAGTCGCTATCTCCGCTGGCGGAGCCGACGGTCTCCCTCACCTCCGTTGGCCTTCGGGCCGCGGGGAGGTGGCGGAGACCGCTGTGCTCTCGCCGGTTGGAGGAGTAGGTCCTAGTAGGTCTAGGTTTTGGTGTTTGGTGGCAGCGGCGTCGAGACGGTAGCGACGGCGGCGTCACATCGGAATAAGGTCCTCTCGCACTTCTCCCTGTCTCGGCGGCGCGTTGCTCCGGCGCCGGCGACGAGTGCGTGGAGGTGGGGTGCGGCTGTGCCGGCCTCTGTACAGGAGTTTTGGTGGCCTCCGACTCCGGCGCTTTGGTAGCGGCAGTGGCGGCGGCATCCCGCATCAAGGATACAGCGACAACTGTGGGTGAAGTGGATCGTTGGAGAGTGGATCGAGCTTGTGTTCCCAAGACGCGTGTCGTAGTCAAGCTTCGATCCAAGTTTGGAGGAGCATGGGGCGTGACCCCGGCCGATGCTCGTTCATCGTCATCTTCATCCCGGCGTCCGCGTCGGGTGGCTTCTGCGGCTCCTCTCAAAGCTTCATAGCGATGGTGCTCCTCCAGATCTGGGCCAGCCAGGGCGGCTTCTTCTTCGACGGCAGCAATCGACCACGAATCGACGGCGGCGGTCGACGACGACGGAAGCTTCTGGCGAAGGCGGGAATCACTGGGTCCAGGGACTTTTCTACAATTTGTTATTTTGCTAAGGGCCTATGTGTAAGTTCGATGGTACAGGTGTCCATGTATCCTCCCCGTATGCACCTGTGTTTGTACACGTATTTGTACGTTTTCCTTATCTGGTAATACAGGTACTTTTATCAAAAAAAAAAGGCCGTTGATGATAAGGAGAGGCCCCATCCATCGTTTACAAATATAAGCAATTCTGTAGAATTAGTTTGTTCATAAAGAGAGGCTGTCGATTTCATGGAAGGAATCCCTCTACTAATCTCTTAAAAAAGAAACAGAGAAGCCTACGCTTCTAGAAGCTCCGGTTCCCCATGCCGTGCACCGAGCCTCCAGATTCAGGTTTCCTTGCTTGGTTGTCGTGTTGCTCCAGTCCAGCTGTTGATGACGATGCGTCCTTGTCCGCCTGGGATGTGTCCTCTGAGTTCCTTTCCCTCGTCGTAACGTGGCACGGTGTACTGTAGCAGCCACAGCCTCTAATCATCGTGTCGATCGACCCATCAGTCCGGTGCTATCACCGTCGATCGAACCGAGCCACAGCCAGTCTCCAGTGCTGTTCCTCCTTTTACTCTTTTGAGAATCGAGATGACATTTGAGGTCGTCTGAATGCTCTGCACTATAGAGTAATAATTAAACTGCACTGATTGATGATGGAAATAGTAGGGCACTTGTACTGATGGATGGTTTGCATTTGTTCCACTTCCACCGGCCAGATCGAGACCTGTGCCTGCCTGCACGGCACGGCACGGCTGAGCTACCTAGCCGGCCCAGGCCGTACCTTATGTTTCACCACGCCATCAGCGTCGTCACGGCCCGTGGCCGTACCGAAGATAGCTATTGCAAGCACCTGCGCTGGTTTTCTGAAATCATCGGCCCGTCCATTAATTATTAATTACTATACTAATTAAGGCTTCTGGTTATAAGTACGCAATCGCTCTGCTGGCCTCTACCTCGTCGTGTCCATCTTGTCGTCACAAGAAACCGGTCGAGCTTCTAGAAGCCTGCAGCACACGAGAAGGAGACATCATCAGTAGGTTCCAGGTTGCAACATTCCGGTGCTTGCTTTTCAGTATCCAACAAACTGAAGATCCAACAACAGAAAAGATTAGGCAATTGAATTTTGGACATTTCAACAGGAGGTTGAACTTCTGTTATCCTATAGTAAATTTCCTTTGAAGAAAAAAGCATACATACTTACTGTATTTCAGGGAGAAAGGAGTGAGATTGGAAAATAGCAAAAGGAAGTTGGTACCGCTAGAACCTATTAAGGGGTATGTTTGGTACTACCTTAATTTGATTTTTCATTTTCTATGTTCAGAGTTGTTCCCTGTTGCATGTATGTACATGTACATGTAGGATGAAATCAATAAAGGTTTGCAATAATATTTTGAGGTGTTCGGTTCGAATTATCTAAGTCAAAGCAAACTAGCCCCTTAGCTACATTACAAGTGTCACTTCTAGAATCTCCAATTTACATTTCGATATCCTCTATGCACAAAACCACAAACTATTGCTTGCCTAGCTGATTTCATTGTCTTCTTTGCACCTCCTTTCATGCTTTGAGAGCTACTTTGAGAACATATCAGAGATTGATGCTCAGCCAGCTTCATATCCTTTGCGACCTTGCAAGTGCCATATTACATCAAGGTAAACCTTCATCGTCTGATATCTTCGGTTCTGTTGTATTGCTAGCAGCATGCATGTGTTCACTATCATGTTGGGTAGTTTTCAGTGACACAAATAGTTTCATGTGTAGCTATTTGGACCAAATATTCATGATTTCATGCCATCAAATTCGTGCTCACCTTTTCATACAATGAACTGGTTGTCATTTATATTTCTGTAAAACTGGTTTTCCATGTGATAGTTTATTCTGGATATGTTTACTTCACTTTCCACTATCTAAAATTTGGCAAATTGTTGTTTGCTTATTGCTACCCAAGAGCTCATCATAAATAATACTAACAAAGATAAATTAGTTAAATTAATATGATACCCAGACCAAACGTCATTCTAGTTTTCTGTGTATGTGAAATTAGATCTTACTCAGTGCAAATGAATAAGAATAAACAGATGTTAAACTTTGTAGCTTCTAGACAACCCAACTATACCAGTTTTGGAATCACAGCCAAATTCCAGTATGTTCGAAACACAAATCATCATACTTTTATGCATTGAATAGCAAATCAGGTTGAACTCTAAACCAGATCAGTCCCATTGTTTGCGCCAACATGACCTCTTTATTCAGTTCTTTTTTCTTTTAAATAATTGCAACTACTATTTCTACTTGACACTTTTGATATATATCATATCACGCCAAATAATCACAAGCTTTTAAGACACTTCTATACAATACCCATATTTGCAATCTGAGCATCCTCTATTGTTACTTCAATTTATACGACAAAGTGCAAACTTGAATCATCGGTGTTGTATACTTTAAAACAGTAACGGATAGTTCCAAATGAATTTACACCACTGTACAGATTCATTATAGCCCGTCCAATTTAGGCAACAATGAGAATATGAACACGTAGCATTTTCAGATTAGCACAGTACTCCTAACAAAATCATATGAACACTGGCCATCTCAGAGATGACGTGGCAACGCCGCGCCCTGTGTTTTCTAGTATATACTCTCCTACGAGTCTCACGAGGAGAGCATCTGCCATTGAGGGCTTACAAAAAGAGACAGCTGACCTTCTTTCATAAAAAAACACTTTTTAATTGTTTGAATTATATTTCTAGTGAACAATTGATATCCTAGACAATAATGCTACTAGTAGATGATTTAATATCCGTTCGGCGTTTAGACGGTTTGCATTGTAGCAATTATAATATGCATACGAAATAACAAATATATGTAACGGTTCCAAATTCCTACACTTTTTCAAGTACAAATCGAGGTATGCATGCATATATATATATATATAGTTACAAAGTTAGACATGAGCAACACACAGTCACATAGACATATACATACATAGTTAGACATACACGTACACGTACATAATTTTTCAGGCGCAAATCGGTAAGCTAATATTTTTATCATCACGATGTTTAGGCGACTCCTGCTGCAAATAGACCAAGAATTTAACTACACCATTTGGAACCGTTATTTGATCACGTTCAAACATTTAGGTGGGCTTCGTGTCTAATTCATCGACTAGACCATGAACTTATGCAAATTCTTCATTTACGATTTACACACATACAAATGAACGTTTGTAAAGACCGAATGGTCCAAGAGAAGGGTAAATTGGGCTCAAAAATTTAAAGCAACATTTTGAGTATATGCAAACTTTAAATCCCTTAAGCATCTTGACACCTAAGTTCTTCTACAGAGCAATGTAAGAAGTCGATAGACCTATCACACCTAATCAAGTCCTTGGGGAAAAAAACACACTAAGATATACAAGAACTTATAAGAGCAAGCGGTAAACCTATGATGTGGGGACATACCAAGTTAATCTATCTAAGCTGAGTGCCATGACCAACTCAGCTTAAGCAAATTAATTAACTAGGATAATCTCTAGAGATGCCACCCGCAGACTAGGTTGAACTGCCTCAAGGTCCACGCATTGTACCCTTCAAGTACCATATGTAAAGCGATTCAAGATGTACAGGTTGAATCCACGGCAAACAGAGCACCTTTGGTTGCAGGGGCCAGGCCTGGGCGACATGCAGTCAATCGTCGCCGACGTGGGGATCCGGGGCCGAGGGCGGCGGCCGCCCGGCGGATTGCAAGATTTGCGACCGTAAGCGAGACGGTGCAGCACGCCACAGGCGGGCCCACGGCGATCCTGACGCCCTGGACGGACCCAGGCGGATCTGTGTGTGCTGTGTGCTGACACGCCCCCTGCTTAAACTAATCCTCCTGCTGAGACAAGTACGGCTTCTGGTTATAACTAAAAGCTGGCGATCGACACCTAGTACTATAAAAACCAGCAACTGGTAGCAGCTCCATCCATCTGCCTTCTAGCTAAAAACCAAACTAGTTTCTGGCTACTAGTCAATTACTACAATACTACTCCCACTACTAGCCGTATCTTCACAAAAAAGAGAAACCTATACGTACAATCTTTTTTTTTTTTGCTGAAGGGCCGGCTACAAAGCTTCTAGAAGCCTGCAGCAACAAAGGACAAGGGCAAAAGGGAATTGGGTGGATCCGTGGGCCACGAACATGCATTATTTATCGTATGAAAAGCATATAGACATTCATTCGGTGCAGCTGCTGCTTTAATTTAATTTCATCCTTGAGCAGCCCGTGCATGCATGCATGCACGCACACGCTGTCGGTGATCCCGATCTCGATCTCGATCGTCAGGTGCAACCACATTCTTAATTTGATTGACTGGTTGTTGTTTAATTTACCGCTGTTCATCATAACGCGCGTTGGTGAGCCTCGATATATACCCGAACGGCCCAATAGACAACATCGTCATCCGCACGAAAATAAAAATAAAAAATCACCGCTCTTACCTTCCTCTTGAATCGTTGTTCTTGAACCCACTCTCCATGCGCTGCATCGCCACTGCGGGCCCCGCCTAGGGGCACCGGGTGTGGGCGTGGGAAACGAAATACTGGCACCGGGGTGCGGATGCGGGCGTCCGTCCCTTAATTTAGCTTGGGTCGTTTGATTGTGGGTGATCTCAGTGCCCGCCTGCCCGGCTATCTAGCATCTGCACGATCAGATATGCGCGGGTTCGACAGCGGTTGGAGTAGTACTGTAGTAATCAACATTGTGTGGAGAGCGGAACAGATCAGCTAATTAACGCCGTCTGTTCAAACTAAATTTCAATCTAAAACCTGATCCCTCAAAATTGTTACCGTTCATATTTCGAAAGATGCTCTTTTAATATAAATTTTGATTTGAAGCTGAACATAATGTCATTTATTTGTTTGCCTTGAAGGGACAGAGATGCTTATATGCAGAGATGACGCGGGTTGTAGAGCTGTCTTTGGGCTCCGTCTGGCTAGCGTAGGAAGGATCCTGGCCTAGAGCATCCAGAACGTAATATTGTACATTCTCTATACATGCAGGGTATTTGAATCGACGAAGACGGAACATCTCCTTTTACTATTTCTGCATCGTCGTCGTCGGTGCATGCATGCCTCATGCAGGGCACCATTTTCTTCTTCCTTTTCTGACGACGGGGAGAGCATCGTATCATAACACCTTTGTGTCCTCTCGGATGGTTTTATTTGAGGAGGACAGAGAGAGGCTGGCCGATGCAATGGAGGTAGTGCGGCAACGCCGTCCTTGGACCGACGAGCGCGCCGGAAGAAGAGAGAGCTTCTAGAGCTCCGGTACGTCATATGCCTAGTGTGCGTCTAGGGGCGTCCGTGTCGGCACTCGGCAATATGTCCACCTCAATCACCGGTGGCGTACGTGCTATCGATCGTGCTGGTTTTCACGTGCATTATGCATGTGTGCTAATTTCGACCGGCATTGCTAATGGTGTGGATTAATTCTCAGGCTACGTCTTGGACTCTTGGTCTTGGTGGGGATGCATGCATAAGGCGTGTCCATCCTCACAAATCAAATCAAAATACAGCGTGCGGAGTACGTGCCAACAAGTTTTTAACTTAATATTTGCCAAAAGAAACTTAATTATTATATAGTATTGAGCTTAGAATCGAAGAAAACGTTGGGACACGCAGCAGAAATTAATAAAGGAGCATGTACGGTACTCGTATACTCCAATATACTCCGCGCCTATGTACCGTGTGCACCTCGTGCGGCTCAAACTTATGGCCGGCGGCATCGCATGGCATATCCGCATCGCATCATCGCAGCAGCTGGCTCTGGGATGATTGGCGGCAACGCCGACGCCGGTTGACCTTGCTTAGCTAGGGCTCTGTTCGACCAAGAAAACATACGACTACAGGTTACGTGTCAGATAGAGTTATTTATGTTTGATTAAGTTTTTAAAAAATAATATTTATATTTATAACTCTAAATTAATTTATTATAAAAATATATTTTATAAGTAATCTAATGATATTTATTTAATGTTATAATTATTTTTAGTTTTTATCTATAATTATTTAAATATAATATACTAAAATATAGTACTGTGCTAGAACGGCACGTTTTCTTACGAGGAGGGAGTACTAGTAGGAGGCCTGATGGTCGTTGCACCGCTTGCAGCATTTTTTTCGGTTCTTAAGTGACCGAATCTTGCACGCCACGAATGGCCTTGTTCGGCTGGCTGGCTCTTAGCCAGCCAGCAGTGCTTTTCTCTTACACTAATTCAGCACCAATCAGCAGCCATCAGCCAATCAGCAGTATTTTTCTCTCGTAACAAATCAGCACCAGCCACCAGCCACCAGCTAGCCGAACGAGGCCAATATATGTACGACTGGCATGATTCATAGGTGACGTGGTAAAAAATTTCGCAAACCAAACAAAGCCATAATTACCCTTGCGTGGCAAGCAGCTAGCGTCCGGTCCAGCGAATCTATCCCACGTGTAGGCGTGCTGCGCCGTGTCGTGCGGTTGAGCTGGAAAAGCGAGGCCTAGGTATACTCCAAATTCTAATTTTTTTTTTTTGCTCTCTCTCCGTTACATCAATTTTTACACGCATGTATGAAATATTAAATATAGATAAAAAAATAACTAATTATATAGTTTAATTATAAATCATGAGACAAATCTTTTAAGCCTAGTTAGTTCATATTTAGACACTAATTATTAAATACAAATGTAAGTGTTATAGTTAAAAAAAATTCAAACTCTTCACGATCTAAACGAGGCCCAAGTCGTCGTACACAGCACCGGCTGATCCAGTGTACTAGTGGTCACACGGAGTAACAGTGACCCTTTGCCCGTACTGGCCCTCACATGCAGCACGAGTACTCCGTACTTAGCTCGCCCTGCTTCTAGAAGCATTATTTTTCTATAAGAAAATTGCTTGACAGCCACGGGAACCTATAACCATTTAGCAAACACACGTCGCCGCATGCAGTCCCGGCCCAGCGCTCACCACGTACGGCCACGACCGCGGCGCCAGGAAGCGGTCGACCACGCGCCACTCATCGTTGCCACACCGTCGCCGCCGGCGACTGCCTGGAAGGTGCCGTCGGAGAGCGTGTTGTGCAGAATGTACTCGACGTCTCTGGTCGGCAGCCAAGAACTGGACGTGTGCGCCAACATGGTTTGCGGACTTCCGGTACAGTCTCTCGGCGTCTCATCGGGCGCAAGGCGCGGGGGACCGTGTGGCCGGCCCGGTGCCGCGGTGCCTCCCTTGGAGCCGGTGCGAGTGGAAGACGGCTGCACAAGGAGCGACGACGGCGTCCGGAATCTGGAGGCCACGTGCTGTGTCCCGCGGTGGAAATGCTCGATGAAGGGACACTGGCCGACGACACCCCATGGGACCACCAACAGCCCACATGCCACAGCCTCTCCTCCACTCCATCTTGTTAGGCGTTTTTTAGATACCTAAATTCATCCCTAAATTTCACTATGCAAAAAAAAGATTCCTCATCACATCAAAATGTCGACACATATATGGAGTACTAAATGTAGATGAAATCAAAAACTAATTGCACAGTTTTGTTGTACTTTGCGAGACGAATATTTTAAGCCTAATTAATCAATATTTGGACAATTATTACCTAATAAAAACAAAATTGCTACAGTGTGGCAGGACATTTACTATGTAAAGTTTGATCCTAAATTTGGGATCGCCTTAGAAGCTTTTCTGTTGACTGGCGTGTCCACGTCCGAGCTGGTGCAAAAGGTCGGTCCCCCAGAAAGAGCCCCATCCATGCATATCTCTTCGTTCGTTACGTCACTGATGCTTCTAGAAGCAAATCATTCTGCTCGGCGGAACTGTACTGTACTCGTACTGTGCTTGGAGTGAGCTAGCTGAGCTGAGCGCCTCCTGAGTGAGGCTTCATTTAGATCCCAAAATTTTTTAGAAAAAATTCTTATAGCATTTTCAACGTTATTTGACAAAATTTGTCTAACCATGGACTAGGCTTAAAAGATTCATCATGACATAGATAAACTATATAATTAGCTATTTTTTACCTATATTTAATGCTCCATGTATGCATCTAAAGTTTCGATATGACGGATACTGTACAAATTTTTTTAATCCTTTGAAACTAAACAGTACCTTAGGCCCGGTTCACTTCTCATGCAAACCCAAAATATTTCCTCTTTCTCCCATCACATCAAATATTTAGACGCATGCATGGAGTATTAAATATAGGTAAAAAATAACTAATTGCTAAGTTTATCTGGTTTTTGTGAGACGAATCTTTTGAGTCTAGTTACTTCATGGTTGGATAATATTTGTCAAATAAAAACAAAAGGTGCTACAGTAACTTTTTGTTCACTTTTCACCGACTAAATACACCTTTAGAGCAAGAGCAATAATACAGCCAAGTTGCTTGGCTATAAGACAAGCTATAAGAGCCAAGTTATACAATAAGTGTCTCCTATTTGTCTTTAAAAAGTTTCTCTCTCCTATTTCTCCTCACAACACTTGCTATTTGGACCCACTAATACCTATGCTTCCGTGCCCAGCTTGGTGCTTGCATGAGAGCCAAGCTCTCATCTCTCTCCTCCCTTCTCTCCTCCACATCAGCATTAGCTTGGCTATAAGCCCATTATTGTACCTGCTCTTAGTGGAAAGTCAGCAAGTGCATGTGCAGTGGTGGAGTCCAGACAAACACGCGGCCCCCACCATGCACCGAGCCGCCGGCCGGAGGAGTCAAGTTAATCATGCGACTGTGAGTGAGGTGTGTGCTATCCCAAAAGATATGATCGACGTCCTATCTCTGTTCCTGATGACATGTAAAGCAGGCAGGCAACACACTTTTCTTTACGTGATATTTTCACACCTCCATGCTAATCCTGTTATTACTGTCTCCAATCCAGGTAGGCAAGGCAAGTAGTACTAGTAGCAGACAAAAAGGTTTATCTTAATCTTTCACGCAACTTGCTGCGCTTTGGCTAACTCTAACCCGTCACCCCTGAGATAAAAAGCGAACCGGCGCCGGTAGTTTTCTTTGATTCCATTGAAACACGGGGCCATCGATCCAATCCGGCGGGTCCAGGTCCAGCACTCCGGGCATGTTTGGTTTGCGTATGAACTCAGCCTGGCTCGCATGGCTCCCATTAGCCAGGCTCAATACATGCAAAAGTATAGTGTTTGGTTGCCTGTTTGCACGAGTCACGCTGTTCTGATATCGCGTTTGGTTGCTCACAAGAAAACGGGTTGCATGAGATAAAAAATATATAAATAATCATCATCATGACATTTATTACGGGCAACTATTATCTTATAGTTCTTAGTTTATCCTATTACTCCTTAATATTAATCGAAATATGTTAATATCATTTAATATGTGCTAATAATGCACTAATAACGACATTAGATGGCTAATTACCCGCACAATCATGCGGGCAGGGCAGGGGCAGCTCCGTCGCTGTGCCGCGTCGTATTCGTATCGTATCGTCCATGGATCCCAGCAACAGTGAAGTGAACACTCGGTGATCGAGTACTGTGACAGGTAGGCAGAGTTTGGCTGGGTGGGGCAGGTAGGCAGCTGCCTGCCGGTGGGCGCGGTGCGTCTGCCGTCTGCGGTGGGCATCCGCCAGGGACGTGAGTCGTCACCGCCCAGATGAGATGACCTCGGATCGGATCGGACTGGACCAGGCTGAGGTGGCTTTTCCACTCCTCATCCCCTGGTAGTCTGATCCTCCGTCGCCACCGAACCAGGCAGATTTTTAGGCTCCACATCCAGGACGTGTCTGCCCAAAAAATTTGCTATCTGCTGTAGCTAGCTGCTTTATATCAATGCAAACAGCCATATATAAACTGTAGCCAAAGAAGCTGCAACAAGCAGGCTAAAAATCTGTGGTTTTTCTTGCTTTCTCTTCTTTATAGCCTCTTTGGCATAATTTCTTATGGATCTAATAACTGTAGCAGCACTGAATGCATGAGTTGTTTTGCATCTCCTCGCACTTGTTGTCCAAGAGATCCTCCCCTTCTTCCTTTTCAGCAAGGCTGTTGATGATAAGAAGGAGGTCGAAGGAGTTATGTAGATTTAGTTTGTTTTAGAGGGAGAGGCCCCATCCATGGTTTACAAATATAAGGAACTATGTAGATTTAGTTTCTTTAGAAAGGAGGTCATCAGTTCACTGTTAGAATATGCAAAGGTAAGGGTACCCATGGACACTCCCCATGGAAAATTAACTCTAGATCATCAACCTCATCGTTTGATGGCTGCGGAGAGGAAATCATACATTCAACTTGATGAATTGGCCCCCGATGTAGCATGTGTTGTACGTGACGATTCCGCCGCTGATGTTCTTTCATCGATCTCGACGTGTGTTTCGGTCTAGTTCTCTGTTTGATAGGGCTCTATTTAGCTAGAGCATCGGCTGCGCTAATCAAAGACCTGAAAGGAAAGAAAAGAGTGGAAGAACTTAGGGGATGTTTAGATGCAAAAAAAAATTTAGAATTTTGTTACTGTAGCACTTTCGTTTGTATTTAGCGATTAGTGTCCAATCATGGACTAATTAGGCTCAAAAGATTCGTCTCGCGATTTACAACAAAACTGTGTAATTAGTTATTTTTTTACCTATATTAAATGTTCTATGCATGCGTCTAAAGATTGATGTGATAGAGAGAGTGTAAAAATTTGGAATTTGGAGGGGAAGTAAACACCCCCTTAGGCCTTAGATAAAAATCATTTTATCATTTCGGTGGTCATTGTCATGTGATATGCCGAGTTTTAATATAATCCGTAGTATCTCTTAAAAAACAGAGAAGCCTGCGCTTCTAGAAGCTTTGGTTCTCCTATCCATCCGTGCTGCCCAAATTCAGGCTTCCTTGCTTCGTTGTCGTCGTCTTCCTCGGTTGCTCCGATGCAGCTGTTGATGATGCGTCCTTGTCCGCCTGTGCATGATATGTGTTCCTTTTCCCTCGCCGTCATGCAGTAGCAGGCACGGTGTACTGTAGCAGGCCCAACCCATAATCATCGTGTCGATCGACGACCCGTCGTCCATCCGGTGCTAATGTAGTAACGTGCGTGCCCTCACCGTCGATGGAACCAACGGTTAGTCTCCAGTGTTGTTCCTGCTTTTACTCTGTTGAGAATTGAGAATTGAGATGCGATTTGAATACGGCACTGATATGGATGTTGCCGAACCGAACCGATGGATTTGGTTCCATTTCCACCGGCCTATAGGTAAGCACCTGCGCTGGTTAATTTTCTGAAATCGTCGGTCCATCCATCAATTATCAATTACTATTAATTATCATTACTCTACTAATTTAAGTACGGCTTCTGGTTATAACTACGCGGTCGCTCTGGCTGGCCTCTACCTCGTCGTCTCCATCGTGTCGTCACAAGAAACCGGTCGAGCTTCTAGAAGCCTGCCTGCAGCACACGGGAAGGGAGACATCATCAGTAGGTTCCAGCTGGTTGCAACGTTCCGGTGCTTTGTGACCAACTCCAATGCTGAGTACCACTGCATATAGCACACGTTAGTCACAACACTTATTATGCTCGTCAATCACCAAAGCCCTAAGGCACCAAACTAGCGTTGAGATGTATTGAACGCTGCTACTGAATACTTCTGACCGACACCTTGTTTTTGTTTTTGAAACGAAACCGCCACCTTGGGGTTGTTTAGTTGGTGAAAAAGTTTGGGTTCGGCTACTGTAGCACTTTTCGTTTTATTTGACAAAATTTATCCAATTATGGACTAACTAGGCTCAAAAGATTCGTTTTGACATTTACAGACAAACTGTGTAATTAGTTATTTTTTATCTACATTTAATGTTTCATGCATGCGTCTAAAGATTCGATGTGACGGGTACTGCGCAAACTTTTTTGGGTTGGGGGAGGAACTAAACAGGCTCCTTGTTTAAAGCAATTCATTTGATCATACCACGCAAAACTAGATTTGTTCGGAGTTTTATCCTCTAGTAAATACCTGTGGTATGTGAAGCGATTCATGTAGTCACCACCATATATATCAAACAATTGTATAGAGTGATCGGTATCCATGTGTACTACTGGGTAGATGCGTCATTCTTTTGGCCGTAAAATGGCCTCCCCTCTTTGCAAACAGAGCAGGGACCCAGGGTTTGGTTGCAGGGGCCAGGGGGACATGCCCGTCAATCGTGCGCGAGGACTGACCCAGAGGATTGGAGCCCATCACACTGTTGAACAATGCAGCAGAATGGTCCGGTCCGGGCCAGTCCCATCCGATCCTCAGTCGCATAAAGACAACTGGTAACGGCTTCTGGTTACCAGAACTGGTAACAATCCTCAGTAACGGCTTCTGGTAGCTTAAACTAATCCTCCTGCTGAGGTAGCGTTTAGTTGCAAAAAATTTGGCAAAATGGCATTGTAGCCACTTTCGTTGTTATTTGGCAATTAGTGTCCAATTATGGTCTAATTAGGCTTAAAATATTCGTCTCGTCTATTTCGTCTAAACTGTGTAATTAGTTTTATTTTTTATCTATATTTAATGCTTCATCCATGTGTCCAAAGATTCGATGTGACGGGAAATCTAAAATTTTTTGCAAAATTCCTTGGGAACTAAACAGCCCCTGAGACGATCCATCGTCCATTACAAGTACGGCTTCTGGTTATAACTACTCCCTCCGTCCGTAAAAGAGCGACGTTTTTTACTTTTAGACATCGTGTTTGACCGTTCGTCTTATTCAAAAATTTTGTGCAAATTATAAAATAAATAAATCATTATTAAATGATCTCTAATGATAAAATAAGTCATAACAAAATAAATGATATTTATAAAAAAATTTTGAATAAGACGGATGGTCAAACAAGATGTCTGAAATTATAAAACGACATTTTTTTGGGACGGAGGGAGTACAAGCTTGCGATCGACGCCTAGATAAAAACCAACTGGTAACAGCTCCATATCCATCTGGCTTCTACCTAAAAGCCAACTCGTTTTCTTTTTCCATTGCGGTTTCTAGCTACTAGTCAATTAGGCCCGATTTAGTTTGCAAAAAATTTTACAAAATTTTTCAGATTCCCCATCACATCGAATCTTTAGACACATGCATGAAGCATTAAATATAGATAAAAAATAAAACTAATTACACAGTTTAGACGAAATTCACGAGACGAATCTTTTAAGTCTAGTTAGTTCATGATTGGATAATATTTGTCAAATAACAACGAAATTGCTACAGTAGCATTTCCTAAAAAATTTCGGAAACTAAACAGGCCCTTACTACAATATACTACTCCCACTACTGGTCGTATCTTCACAAGAAAGAGAAACCTATATACGTACAAGCCTTTTTTTTTTGCTAAAAGGGCCGGCTACAAAGCTTCTAGAAGCCTGCAGCAGCAAAGACAGCGGCAAAAGGGAATTGGGTGGATCCGTGGGCCATGAACATATCGTATGAAAAGCATAAAGACATTCATTAGGTGCAGCTGCTGCTTTAATTTAATTTCATCCTTGAGCAGCTCGTGCATGCATGAATGCACGCTGTCCGTGATCTCGATCTCGATCGTCAGGTGCAACCACATTCTTAATTTGACTGACGAGTTGTTTAATTTAGCGGAAATGCTATCGGTAGGCGCCTGTTTCGTAATGACGTGCGTTGGTGAGTCTCGACGTCTGCCGGAATGGTCTAACAGGCAACATTGCCATCCGCACGGAAATAAAAATAAAAAATCGCCGCTCTTGCCTTCCTCTCAAATCGGCGTTGTGCCCGCTTCCATTCTCGAACCCACTCTTTGCGCACCGCATCGCCGCGGCGTGCTCCACCACAATCGCGCTATCACGCCTGCACCGCTGTGGCCGCACCGCAGCGGCGTGTTGCACCGTGCCCGAGCGCTGCTATCTGCCTTCCTATCTCCCCACCGCCACTCACCACTCACCGCCGGGTTCTCCGAGCCGACACGTGTGATCCATGGCAACTGCTCCGCGCGAGACATTCTTCGCTATGCCCAGCCGCTTGCCTGCCGCCATCCTCCCTCTCCACTGCACTAAGCGCCGCTCGCTGGGTATCACAGTTCCCCACCAGATAGCCCAAGGCTGCCGGTGACACCATATTTCAAGTGTTTCAGAAGTTGTTTTTAAGTGTTTCATCTGGATGTTGCATATGTGGCAATGGCTATATATGCATGTTGCAAGTATATGTTTCAAATGTTTCAGTTGTTTCAGACATATGTTTCAATTGTTTCATCTGTATTGCAGAGTATATCTAGATGTTGCATAATATGCATGTTGCAAGCGTATGTTTCAAGCGATTCAGGTGTTTCATATGTATATTGTAATTGTTTTATCTGAATGTTGCAAAATTAGATTCGGATGTTGCATGCATTTGCAATGGCTTTCAAGTGTTTTCATGTGTTTTACAAGTGTTTTAGACGTATGTTACAAGTGTTTCAACTGTTTCAGACGTATGTTACAAGTGTTTCATCTTGATATTGCAAACGTAGATCTGGTGTTGCACATGTTACAATGGGACCACCTGTAGTACGCCTAATGTAGTTGCTGGGGCGTTGGAAAGCATATGAGGCACGAGTGGTCCTTGTATGCAAGCGCGTGGAAAGTGTACGAGGCACGAGCATCGAGCGGTCTCTGTGTGTTTTCGGTCGGGTGAGCGAGGCATGCGGTCCAGGTGCTGTGGGCTCCCGCGTGGGCGCACTGGGTGTAGACGCAAAAACGGGGAACTGGCATTGGCACGAGCGTCAAGCGGTCTATGCTTGTTTTCGGTCGGGCATGCGGCACGTGCGGTTCGTGTGGTGCGGGCCCCGTGTGGGTGCACCAGGTGTAGGCACGGAAAACACGGTACTGGCACCAACGTTCGTCTGGACGCTACTAATTCCCTTAATTTAGCTTTAGTCGTTTGATTGTTGGTGATCTCAGTGCCCGCCTGCCACCTAGCATCTGCACGATCAGAGATGCGCTGGTTAGACAGCGGTTGGAGTAGTACTGTAGTATTAATCAATTGTGTGCAGATCTGAACAAATCAGCTAATTAACTCCGTCTGTTCAAACTAAATTTCAATCTAACGCCTGATCCCTCAAAATTGTTACCGTTCACATTTCCAAAGATGCTTTTGTTTTCCTTTTTTTCAATATAAATTTTGATTTGAAGCTGAACATAATGTCATTTTTTTGGCCTTGAAGGGACAGAGATGCTTATGCAAAGATGACGCGGGCTATAGAGTTGAGTTCTTGGGGCTCCCTCTGGCTAGAGTCGGAAGGATCCTGGCCTAGGCCGCGTTCACTTGCCATGCATACCCAAAATATTTCCTCTTTCATCCATCACATCAAATCTTTAGACGCATGCATGAAGTATTAAATGTATGTAAAAAAATAACTAATTGCATAGTTTGTCTGTAAAGTTCGAGACGAATCTTTTGAGTCTAATTAATCGATGGTTGGACAAATTTTACCAAATAACAACGAAAAGTGCTACAGTAACTTCTCACCCAAATTTTTCTCAACTAAACATAGCCCTAGAGTATCCAGAACGTATCATGTGGAAGTTGTGTAGCCTAGAGTATCCAGAACGTATCATGTGGAAGTTGTGTAATATTGTATATTCTCTATACATGCAGGGTATTTGAATCGACGAAGACGGAACATTTCCGCTTAATATTTTTTGCGTGGTCGGTGCGTGCGTGCATGCCTCATGCAGGGCACCATTTTCTTCTTCCTTTTCTGACGGGGAGAGCATCCTATCGTAACGCCTTTGCGTCCTCTCGGATGGCTTTGTTTGAGGGAGGACAGAGAGAGGCTGCTTTAATCAGGCCGTTTTTTCCTCTTCGAAACGCGACCCAATGCAATGCAATGCAATGCAATGAAGGTAGTGCGCCAATGCCGGCCTTGGACCGACGAGCGCGCCGAGAGAAGACACAGCTTCTAGAGCTCCGGTACGTCTTGTGCGTGTGCGTCTAGGGGCGTCCGTGTGGGCACTAGCTCGGCAATATGTCCAGCTCAATCACCGGCGGCGTACGTGCTAGTTTTCATGTGCATGCATGGGTACACGTCTTGGACTCTTGGTCTTGGTGGGGATGCATACATGAGGCGTGTCCATCGTCACAAATCAAAATACAGTCACTACTACAGAAACAGTCAACAGTGCCGGCCACATCACTGCCGAAATTAGGACAACCGGCAGTGATGACCCTTCACTGCCGGTTCTAGGCTCTGACAACCAGAAAATAATTGGGGGGTGCGAGAACCGGCAGTGATGACAACTATCACTGCCGGTTTGTGCCTCCCGCCGGCAGTGATGACAACTCCACTTATCACTGCCGGTTCAAGCCACGAACCGACAGTGATTTGATTCTATCACTGTCGGTTCTAGGATAGAACCGACAGTGATGAGCCTGACAGCACAAAAAGGTGGTAGCCGTCATCTTCTTCCTCCACTCTTTTATCCCGAGAACAGAGGCGCGCGTTTGGGCCACTCCCTCCAATGTTGCGGTCGCCCAAATCCGTGAAGCTACCACTTGGATTTGGAAGAATGGCTTGATCTTTTTGCTTTAAGGTTAGTAACCAGCCTCCATTCCTTCGATTTTGTTGCTTAATTAGCTTTGTTTTGATGGCTATAATGCTTGATTCTCATTCTTATTTCTCCATTCTTCTACAGAGCACTTTTCTAATTCATGGCTATAATGCATTGTTAGTATGTGATGTTATAATTGGTTCTTAGGAGTAGAGTAGATTCTTTTACAATGTTGATGAGCAAATTAACCCTTGTGTCACCAAACAATGCATTGTTTGAGCAGTAGTGGCGGATCTAAGGGGGGGTGGGTGGGCTCCAGCCCCCTAATGACTTGATTTACTACTAGAAACAATGCATTGTTCATGATAATGTCTCCAATTTTAGTATTTATTTAAATTAATGTCTCTATTTTTATGTGGCATGGAGTAGAATAATTGTTCTACAATATTGTGCAATAATTAATTTTTATGGGGCTGCGATTTTTAATTTATATGGGCATTGTTTGGAGCTACATTGTTATTCATGATCATGTCTCCAAATTTAGTCTTTTTTTAAATTAGTGTCTCCATTTTTATGTTGCATGGAGTAGAATAATTGTTCTTCAATATTGTGCAATAATTGTTTCTTATTAAAACTTTCCTATGTTTCCTCTGCCCGGCCCATTTTACCTGTGCAGACATGGATCGAGGGTGGATGTACGATCTGTCATGTACAGACCAACGGTACTTGACGGGCATCGACGATTTCATCAAGCTCGCTAGAGCCAATGCTGGGGACTCACAGCCTGTATTCTGTCCATGCAAAGATTGCAAGAATACGAGAAAATGGGGCGACGTGGAGCATATACGATTGCACTTGATTACCAGGGGGTTCATGAGAGACTACACGATTTGGACTTTGCATGGGGAGGTTGGTCAAAATGTTGCACAAGAAAACAATGATGATGTGCCTATTGATGATGACCAATGCCTAGACGCATTTCTACCTATTGATGATGACCAATGCTACACAGTACCTGTGCCTACCAACGATAATGTGTTTAGGAATACATTAGTGGACGACACAGAGGAAAATGATGGCATTTCACAGTTTCTTCATGATGTGCATGGCGGATTCCTTAGTGCTACACAGTTGAAAAAACTGGAGATCATGAGAAAGGATGCAAAAACACCATTGTATCCGACCTGCCCAATAAGCAAACTGGAAGCCAACATCATGCTATTAGAGTTCAAATCAACGAATGGATTGAGTGATAAAGGCTTCGATAGCTTGTTAGGTATACTGCATAAACTGCTCCCGAAGGGTACCGAGTTACCAGAAGAGACTTACCTGGCCAAGCAAATGATTTGCCCAATCGGCCTCGAGGTTGAGAAAATACACGCGTGTTCCAACGATTGCATATTGTACCGTGGAGAAAAATACAAAGACTTGGATGCGTGTCCCAAGTGTAAAGCTCCCCGATACAAGCAAGGGCCGTCAAATCAGGGAAGCAAGACCAGAGGAGGGCCCATAAAGGTCGTATGGTATTTTCCTATAGCTCCACGAGTGCATAGGTTGTTTGCAAATGCAAAGTCAGCCAAACTGTTGCGTTGGCACGGCGAAGAGCGTAAGAAAGATACAATGTTGAGGCACCCCGCCGACGGGTCGGACTGGAGGACTATCAACACTATGTTCTATAAGAACATTGGTGGAGAGGTAAGGCATCTTTGGATAGGTTTGAGCACAGATGGGATGAATCCGTTTGACCAGGTTAGAAGCAATCATAGCACTTGGCCAGTGACGCTATGTATATACAACCTTCCACCCTGGCTTTGTATGAAACGGTCATACATCCAGATGCCACTACTAATCCAAGGGCCAAAACAACCTGGTAATGATATCGATGTGCTTCTACAACCAGTGATCGATGAACTACTACAGATGTGGGAGACGGGTGTGAAGGATGTTTGGGATGAGTATAAAAAAGAACATGTCACGATAAAGGTTATACTTATCGCTACAATCACTGACCTGCCAGGGCGAGGTTGCTTGTCTGGAGAGAAGACAAAAGGATACACTGGGTGTGTCGAGTGCTTGGACGAGACTGATGCTATACATCTACCAGAAAACAAGAAGATGGTCTATATGGGACACCGTAGGTTCCTACGAAGGGATCACCCTTACCGCAAGAATAGAAAAGATTTTAATGGGACTACTGAGAAACGTGGCCCTCCAAAGTATCGAGACGGGAAACAGATACTTAAACAAGTAAGCAAACTCACAGATGTTGTCCTTGGGAAGGGGGAAGGTGCAGTACCAGCGCCAGCCGGTAGTATCTGGAAGAAAAAATCAATCTTTTGGGAACTACCTTATTGGCCACTTTTGAGTGTATGTCACTGTCTTGATCCAATGCACATAACTAAAAACGTGTGCGGTAACACACTTAACATGTTGATGAACACCGGGGGAACAACAAAGGATTCTCTCGCGACACGCTTGGACATGCAACACCTGGGCCTCAGGAAGGAGTTGCACCCAATAACTCTTGAGGATGGCCACTTGAAACTTTCGGTGGCATCATGGACACTGAAAAAGGAAGAAAAGGCCATGCTTATTTCTTTCTTTAATGATCTCAAAGTGCCAACTGGCTACTGTGCGAACCCGAAGAGGCAAGTTAACATGAGAGAACTTAAGTTTAACTATGGTTGTATGAAGGCCCATGACTGTCATGTCATTATGACTCAGCTGCTCCCAGTTGCCCTACGAGGTATCCTCCCTGACAAGGTCCGTGCCCCAATCATAAAGTTGTGTTCATTCTTCAACGCGATCTCTGAAAAGGTCATTGAAGGGGCCAAGCTAGACCAGCTGAAGCAGGAGATAACCGAGATTCTATGCAGGCTTGAGATGCATTTCCCACCGACTTACTTCGACATATCATTGCATCTACTTGTTCATCTTGTGGACCAAATTAAAGCCCTTGGCCCAATGTATCTACACTAGATGTTTCCTTTCGAGAGGTTGATGAAAGTTTTCAGGCGGTATGTTAGGAATAGATTCAGACCAGAAGGGAGCATGGTAGAAGGATGGACAACGGAGGAGGCCATTGAGTTCTGCACATATTATATGGACATCAATCGGGTCGGAGTTCCAGTATCTCGTCACGATGGAAGACTAGGGGGCAAAGGAACGATAGGTGAGAAAGCAGTCAAAATAGTCGAAGTGGTTTCCTTCAGACAGGCACATTTCGCTGTTCTCCAACAGGCCGACGGTGTGATGGCATACATTAATGAGCACAAGCAGTTACTGCAAAGTAAGCACATCGGTAGGTCACAGGCTTGGCTTAAGAAAAACATAAGGAGGAATTCGGTGACTGGTTTCGACGCCGCAGGCTAGGAATGGTGTCGGGATGTCAGCTAGATCTCTTAGCTCCCGGACCTTCGACTACGGTGATGATGTACCAAGGTTATGATATAAATGGTTTTACATTTTACACAAAAAAACAGGATGGAAAGAGCACCAACCAAAATAGTGCTGTTCGTTTCGACGCCCACGATGAATACGGCATGGTGGAGGCAACATACTATGGTTTCATAGATGAGATATGGGAGCTAGACTATGGACGACAGTTGAAGGTCGCTCTTTTCCGTTGCCAGTGGGTCCGGCTAGATGAAATCAACACCGACAATGATGGGTTCACTACCGTTGATCTATCCAAGACCGCATACAGAGATGACCCCTTCGTCCTTACAAAGGATGTTTTGCAAATCTTCTATGCAAGGGATAACAATACAAAGGGAAGACTACAAGTAGTCATGCAAGGCAAAAGGAAGATTGTCGGTGTTGAAGGAGTGACGGACGAAGAAGAGTACAAAGGTTATCAAGAAATGGCTCCTTTTGGGGCAGACATTACCCTACCTATCCTTGAAGAGGGTGACGAACCTGCTTACCTCCGGAGTGATCACGATGAGGCCATCATAGTTAGAATATCATAAACTATGTAATCCTTAATGAAATGTTGTAGATCTTCATTAGTTGAACAACTTTGGTATTCATCACTTTCTGAGCTGAAATCATTTAGGGGCTCAAATTCTGGTTTGAACTAGTGAAACATGACAATGAAACATGTGCAACATCTCAAATTCCCGATGTAAGTTTTGTGAACAATGTGTACTAAGAATTTGTCAAATGTGAACAACTTTGGTATTCATCACTTTTTCATTTGAAAGGAATTGGGGTTCTAAAATTTGGTTTGAACTTGTCGTTTTTCAAATTTTTTTAAAAAAGACAACTTGAAACATGATTTTGAAACCCCAAATGGTTTCAACTAGAAAAGTGATGTAAAGAAAGTTGTACAACTCATCAAGGTCTACAACTTTTATATTGGTCATTTCTTCATCCGACAAAGTGGTAATAACATTGTTCATAAATATTACACATCTCTCATAAGATTTCATAAACCATATGAGACACGTGTAGGTTTTGTGAACAATGTATATTAACAATTTCTCAAATGAAGAAATGACCTATACAAAAGTTGTAGATCTTGATAAGTTGAACAACTTTGGTATTCATCAAGTTTTATGTTCAAATCATTTTGGGTTTTAAATTTTGGACTGGACGTTCCATTTTTCAAAATTTCAAATTTGAAATGTTCAATTTTTTTCAAATGAAGAAATGACCTATATCAAAGTTGTAGATCTTCATGAGTTGTATAAATTTGGTAGTCCTCACTTTTTCATTTGAAATAATTTGGGGTTCTAAAATTTGGTTTGAACTTGTTGTTTTTAATTTTTTTTAAAAAAGTAAAACTAAACCGGTTCTAATGACCAACCGGCAGTGATATCCCACATCACTGCCGGTTGGTCATTAGAACCGGCAGTGATGTCCCACATCACTGCCGGTTCTAATGACCAACCGGCAGATGATGTAGGACATCACTGCCGGTTGGTCATTAGAACCGGCAGTGATGTCCCACATCACTGCCGGTTCTAATGACCAACCGGCAGATGATGTAGGACATCACTGCCGGTTGGTCATTAGAACCGGCAGTGATGTGGGACATCACTGTCGGTTTTTAACCAGCAGTGATGTTGGCTATCACTGCCGGTTTTTTATTAGAACCGGCAGTGATGTGGGACATCACTGCCGGTTCTAACGACCAACCGGCAGTGATGGCCAACATCACTAACGGTTGTAATATCCAACCGGCAGTGATGCTGGGGTTATAAAAGAGGCTGGCGCCAGTGCACGCCTTTTGCTCGACAAAAAACCAAACTCCCGCCAGGCGCCAGTGCACGCCGCCGCCGCCCGACTCGCCGTCCACGACGCCGCAGCCCGACCGCGCCGTTCGACGCCGCAGCCCGACGCCGGAGCACGACGCCGCCATCCTCGACGCCCCCAGGAGCTTCTCCCTTTGCTGATTCGCGCCACCCCTGCAGTTTGGGTGAGTGCCCATAAGGTGTTCGGTGAAATGCCTCTACCATTTTCTTTCTTTCTTTCTTTCTTCCTCAAACTGTTGTTGTAATGTACATGTATTGGTATCACACATGAAACAAAGAAGCACAAATTCTTCATGATGCAATGCTCCTGAGCACAAAGTTACTGAGCATAGATTGCAGCCAATTCTGTTATCTGAGAGGCCTGGCCCTGCATTTTTTTTTGGGTTGTACTAGCTAACATCTTTGAAGAACAAAATTGTTGTTCCTATTTTTAAAGAATTGTGTTCCTATTTTTAAAGAATTGTTTTTTCTACTATGATGTAGAGTTCATTTTCCATAGCCTTTAGTTAGCCTCGGCCAGAGAGCAACTTTCACAACAAAAATGTAAATGCTAGCACTAGCAGTATAGCTCTGTTCTATTTTAATAAACTTAAAAAATTCTGAAAGTAACAACAACTTGCAATTAGATAACAATCTTCTTTCTTGTATGATCTATGACAGTTCAATCCTGAAAATTCAGAACTCTGTGACATCATATTTGGGTCTCAGATTCGCTTAAACAAATACAGCAGTACATATGAAGCAAATCAATGGCTTCTAGCAAAATTTAGTTTACAGCGTGAGCCATGACTCTACCCAAGTTTGCACAACTCTTAAGTGAAAGCTATCCATTAATTGACATCTTCACCATCAAACCATTTTAGACAAGGAATGAGCGTCACGACAAGAGTTCTGAAGTTCTCCTTGCTGACAACTGCATTTCCTTTGATATCAAGCTGTGCCAACTTCAGAGATCTGAAGAGCAGTATGGCATCCCAATATTCCTCCACGTTGATATTTAACTTCTGGTACTCTTCAAAAGCTTCACTTGCTTCGATTTTGTGTGAGAATGGAGACGAGCAGATATACCGTGTTGTGTCTATTGAAAGAATAGTATGACATGAAAATAAAAACATCACAGGATAATCTCTTGAAATGTGAGATAGTATGGACTTTCTCATGATGATCTCCATTGTCAAGTTTCCAGTCCTTTGAGCCATCATGCTTTTGTGCTTCTTGATAAAAAACTTCTAATAACTTCTTGTCTAAACCTAGGGGTATTCTTGAAATGCTTAATAGCCCTATATAAATTGAAGAAAAACTTCTTGAATTCATCTCTTGTGCCCCTTTGGTTGTTATACGGGGTCGAGTCGGTAACTTGATCAAGAGTTGGAGTCAAGAGTGTTTTGACGCATATATGAGATTTACCCTAAGAAAGTTGATGCCTTTGATTGCATGTCCAGAAACATGACTCGTCATCGCCAATTCACCACCCGTCGCCGAGCTACTGATACCCCACAAGCAGAGAGCACTGCGACAGGAGCGTCGCAGGATCCAACTAATGGTGGTGGTAATCAGGACGATTGGAGCCCTAGCCATTATCTACAGCTAGACCAAGGAGACGAGGTAATAACTTAGGTCAAACCTAATAACGTGATAGTAAGAAATCACGCTAGATAAGTTTGATGGGGACTTATTTATGAATTTTGAAGCAGGTTCCGCCGCAAGAGCCAAGTGGTGAGGGTACCAGCAAGACTAAGCGTGGTGCAACAAAGCTTCCTCAAACAAGTAAACATTGGCACATCTCTGAGTTCGACCAAGTAGGGGAGCCGGTGGAGCCTCTTACAGCATTAGGCCCATACAAGAGTGTCATCGGGGCACTTGTAAGAGACTTTATCCCGATCAAATACAGGAAATGGACTGGTCGTGAGGATGACCCATGGAGGGTTCCAGAAAGTGAGAAGGAGCTAGTTTGGAACAAGTTGAAAGGGTTTTTCAGTTTTCCTAATGACTATGACGAGGCGACAGTCAAGAAGAAGGCCAAGGAAATCATGGGTCGCTCGTTCAAGACTTTCAAGGGAACCTTGTACAAGTTAATCAAGGAGGACAGAGAACCAAATTTTGAGGGAGGTCAATACACCAAGCAGAGAGACTTCTGGGAGGAGTTCAAGGCTTACAAGCTATCCGAAGAGGCCAAGGCATCAAGCGAAAGAAATAGAGCAAACTCACTTAAGGCAAAGGATCCTCATCGCCTAGGATCGCGTGGCTATGTACGAAAGATTCCGGAATGGGAAATGGAAGTCTAGAAACTAGAGCAGCGCGGCGTTAGGCCTCAAACAAGCGATTGGCAGCCCAGATCAGTAAACTACCTACTTGCAAGGGGGGCACGATACAATAGTGACGGGAGCCTTAATGCCAGTAGTGAACCCGTCAGCGATCTCCTCCAGAGGATTTCAACCTTAACTGAGGAAGTGAATAGAGGTAACCGCAAGTCAGATAGAGAAAATGACGTGCTCACACAAGCACTTGGAAACAAGGAGCACCCCGGTCGCACTAGAGGAGCCGGGAATGTACCTTGGGTGAAAGCATTCGAAGGTGAATCTTCATCCTATAGGAGCCGGGCGAGGGCTAGAACACAAAGAGAAGAAGAGCTCCAAAGGTTTCGAAAGGAAATCGAAGATAGCATGGAAGCACGGATAGCTGCTCAAGTTGAGGCACGAGTTATGTCAGCTATGCAATCCATGTGTTCATCACAACCACAGCCTATCCTGACTTTGAATAGCCCAGTGCCCAAGGGTCGCAGTAGCTGCGGCTCAACCCCTATGCTTGACGAAGAAGAGGTCAATGCTCCTCATCCGGTGGACAACATCACTGGACCAATTAATGTCAGGTTATACATTCGTCAGCAGTGGACAAAAGACAAGGTGGCGGTCGGACAAGCATTTCCAAGAGGAGACGACATCATTCATGGCAAGCCAATGCCACCCGGGTATGCCAGGGTCAGCATTGATAAGATCTTGGATAAGAAGTACAATAAGATACACATTGATTTCCCAGTGGAGGAAGATAGGCCGCGTCTTGTTCACAACTTGGGCACTCATGTGGCTTGGCGCAAACGCTTCATCAAGCTGGATGAGCAGCCATCTTCGGATGATGAGGATGGCAGTGAATCATCGGCATCGCCGCCGCCAAGAGGTTTCTCTCCTCTGCAAGATCCTCATTCTCCCTCTCCTGCCTCGAAAGAGAAGACACCTCCTCCACCGCCAAAGGAGAAAACACCTCCTCTACCTCCTCAACCGCTAAAGGAGAAAACACCTCCTCTACCTCCTCCACCGCCAAAGGAGAAAACACCTCCTCCACCTCCTCCACCTCCTCCACAACCAAAAGAGAAGACACCTCCTCCTCCTCCGCGAAAATCCAAAGTGCGATCAGGTTCGACCTCGCAACACAAGAGGTCATCAGTTTTGGTTGGTAATGCTCCCCAGACAAGTAAAAAGAAGGTGGATGCTAGCATTACGAGTAAGATGAAGGACCCGATTGTGGAGCCTCCAAGCAAGAAAGCCGCCATTGCCTTCTTTAATCGAATAGCCAATCTACCTAAGTGGAGACAACAGACCGAATTTGAAAGGCAACACAACAAAGAGAGTAATCAAATCAGAGCTAGAGAAATACACACCAAAGAATTGCTAGAGATACAGAACTTGGCCAACAACATGGGCATATCCATGGAGAGGGCCACGGAGTTGTATTACGGAACGAGAGATTTTGAAAAAGCCACGGTCGCATACAAGTATTCAAGAGGCAAACCTTTGGTCGCCACCGAACAAGAGTATAAAGAGTTGCCAACATACATGCGACAGTTGCATGATTATTACTCCGTGGATACTGCCAACGGAGACTGTATCGGTTTTGAAGTTTGCATCCCTCCCGGAATGGTTTTTAATCATCCTGAAGAAACGGTGCATACTATTTATTATGAACACCTCTTTCAGCTCTTCCAACGGCGCTCGCTCGATACGCAGATTTTGATGATATGGTCTATGTAAGTACCCTACCCTCACAACGTTATAATAAACTACGTGATTTGCATTTGAATATATCATATGTTTATTATGCAGGTGTATGGCAAAATGGTGCCTAAAGAAGAAATTGAGCAATATAGACTTCTTGGATCCCATATTTGTAAATGAGACAACATGCACCGCCCCTGGTGATGATGACTATGTACCAACAAGTTTGAAGATTGAGTTTGAAAGTATGTTCAGAAACAACAAAACAAACGTACTCCTACCCTACAACTGCGAGTATGTGTTCTCGACCCTTATTTTAGTGTTTCTTTTCTCGATATGTCATTCAATAACATGGACTTTGTGATTGCAGCAACCATTTCATCCTCGTAGATATCTATCTTCAAGATTCACATATCGAGGTGTGGGACTCAAAGAAAAAGCCACTTTCTCTTATCGACCCCCTAGTCAAAGTGCTGAATAAGTAAGTGAACCCAATATCACAACACTTTCTAATCACATAGGATATTGTAATGTCCTCAGTCTTCACACTTCATTTACAATGTAACATAGAATGAAGGCATTACCGAATTGGAGAAATCTCGATAGCAAGATGCAAAAGCAATGGAGGGCCCCATTCAGTGTAAAGTATATGGAGGATCTCAAGACCCTAGATCAACCGATGGGGAACAACGAATGCGGGTTCTATGTGATGTGGGCAATGCTAAAATACTTTGGCGCAAAAACAAATACTGGAGATGACATGGTACGTAGGCATCCCATTTCTATTGTTTTGTCTTACGTTTGTGCATCTCAATATCATCTTGCTTCAATTACAGCGCAAAGCAAACAATCACAACCAGTTGCTAGATTTTGAAATGAGAGGAATTCAAGAGGAGGTAGCAAGGTTTGTATTGGACGAGATATTGACCAAGACAGGATCATTCTCCATTGCGAGGACTAAGAAGTACAAGGCGCAGTACGGAAGAGACCACATTGATAGGCTATTGTAATGCGACTCTTAATTCGATACTTAGAGTTTTTTTTGAAACTTTTGTAATATAAATGTTGATGGGTTTGTATTGTCTTCATTCACATCGATATCAAATTGATCGATAGCAACCACCTCCACCTCCACCTCCCCGACCTCCCACCCCACCACCTCCCCTCGAAATGAAAATAAAACAATTATTAAAATGCAAATTGTGAATACTATATCACTACCGGTTCAAAGATAACCGGCAGTGATAATATAATCTACACAACCGGTTGGTTAAAACAACCGGCAGTGATGGCTCAAGTATCACTGCCGGTTTGTAACACGAACCGGCAGTGATACATGAGCTATCACTGCCGGTTTGGCATAACCGGCAGTGATGTGATCAGCTCATCACTGCCGAGTTGGTTATGGCGGTTCAAAATCCGCCAGTGAAGGGGGGTTTTGAACCGCCAGTGATGTCCTTCTCTACTGTAGTGAGTGTACGTGCCAACGAGGTTTTAACTTAATATTTGCACAAATCAACTTAATTATTATTATTATATTGAGCTTAGAATCGAATAAAACGTTGGGACGCCCAGCAGAAATTAAAAAAGAGCATGTACGGTACTCGTATAGTGCGGCTCAAACTTATTGCCGGCGGCATCGCATCACAGCAGCTGGCTCTGGGACGGCTCTGGTCGCTTGAATTTATCTGTCAAAATTAGCTATTCATGGAACCATGTTTTCCTCTCGTAGCAGATTAGCATCAGCATCAGCTAAAAATACAGCTGGCCGAACGCAGCCGTCACGCCAGTTGACCTTGATAGTTAGTACTCCAGCATGCTAATCCTGTTATTAGTACTCCATCGCATTGCAGCAGCCGTCTCTGAGAGTACTACGGAGTATTATCTGATCGTCGTTGCATCACTTGCGGCATTTTTATCGGTTCTTTGTGACCGATTCTTGCACGGCACGAATACATGTACGACTCGCTTGATTCATTGGTTACGTGGAGCCTCTTGCGCCGCGCGTAGTCCCACTTGTGGGGCCGGGTGGAAAGGTCTTTGGCGTGAGGTGTGTGGTGGGGGAAGATAGGCACTGCCAGCCTGAGACTGTCCGCAGTGGCATACTCTAAATGATACTCTAAAGCTTTAGAGTATGAATATAGAGTAAAAACTGCTGCACTGGATACTCTAAAACGATACTCTATCCTTTCTCTTACTCTATATTTAGAGTAATACAGTGTTTACTCTATAGTGCGCAGTGGCGGGCCCTACTAGCTAAACCAAGGAAAAAAATGCTATAACTCACAAACCAAAAATCCAAATTAAATTTCGATTGCACCATTAAATTCGTCTCAATAAATCCTTCAAAACTAGATCACTCATGGATATATTTAGATAAAGTGACAAGTAGGTCTCACAGTAGATAGAGTGGATAGAGGATGATATAGAGGATGGATGGGTACGGAAGAATTGAGTATAGAGGAGAGAATCTTGCTCACTAGAACGTATAGAGGATGAATATAGAGGATCATGAGTGCGGATAGCCTGATTGGTTCTTCAAAGATGTATTCCTGTATATATTTTTCCCATTTCTCCGTTTTCGTTCCACCCTTCCCTAGTAGTATATGACTGCTTCTTCTGCTATTTTATTTCAACGTGGCCCTCCTCCCTGCACTGCTGACCCCTGCGTGGGAAGCAGCTAGCGTCCGGCCAGGGAATCCCGCATGCTGCTGCTTGGACACAACGCAACGCAACGCAACCGTCAACTGTGTGTGTGGTTCGATCAGTTCCCCGTGGGCCGTTATCACGTCCGCATCGGGTCATTCTCGATCTCGCGCGCGGTTTCGTCTCGCTAGATCGTTTCTTTTGACTCTAATATTACGGATGATGGCCTGTTGTGTCAACAGCACCATTAATTACTGATAGTAGGAGTATGTAGACAGACAGTGGCGCCCTCACAGGTCAGCGATGGCGCATACATCATCGCTCTTTGATTGTGAGACACGTACGGCCCAAGAACGACAAAGGGATCCCATTTCCATCGTCTTCTAGTTGTAGCAGCGTCGACTAGAGTAGAGTAGGACACAAGGTTTTATGTATGCAGATGATGATGGTGGGGGTATGGACGCTGTCTTGATGCCTTGAATCTTCGTGCACGGATTGACGGACGGATGAAATAGGCGCCGGGATGTGGGCGGTGAGGTTGGCAGCGGTCGAGGTGGCAGCGGAGCGGCGGTGCAGCCAATTGCCAAGGAAGACGACATCTGAGGAAGAAAAACAGCGTAGAGGGAGGAAGCCAGGAAGGAGAAAACCGTACTCCCTCCGTCCCTTTATACATGTCGTTCTGCGGTTCAAAAAATGTCCCACGAAGGAAGTCGTTTTAGGTTGTATAGGCCGGATCCCACTCTATGTTCAGTACACCACCGGTCGACCCGTCTCGTCACTGTCTTCCACTATCATGAATAAACAAAAAATGAAAAAAGAACAGACGGTGGGAGCCTGAGAAGCCTTATCCTTTCAATCCATCACGGTGGAGCGTCCGACCTCCGCTGGAGGAGGCGGCCGCATGCGGCGAGCGGGCCGGTAGGGCCAGCGAAGCGCATGCAGCAGAGCGCGCCGCGACAGGAGGGAACTCGTGATTCCGGCCTCCGCGCCCCTGCCCCCGCCTCCCCACCGGCCACTGCGGTCTCGCCCGCCAGTCGCACGGCTTCCCCTGCAGGCCGCGGACTCGTCCCCGGTCGCGCGGCTTCCCCTGCCGGCCGAGGACTCGCCCACCACCGCCGGTGACCCGGCCAGGCATCTAGGTCGCGGTCTGCCGTCCTCCTCTGGTTCGACGAGACGAGCGCACGGCGTACAGTGGCGACGGCGGCGACCAGACCTAGCCACGGTGCACGACAGTGCCCAAGGGCCAAGGTCAAGTTTATCGGCTCTCAACTATCTGTTTTTTTATTGATTTTTTATTCAGTTTCTAGGGCCGGTAAGAATCTGGTAATTTTAGGTCTAAATTGAAACCCAACAAGTGACCAAGATCAATTATTTTTCTTCAATTTTTGTTATACTAAGTCCTTCATATAAACTAAATTACACTCGGTGGATGGCAGGTAGTGGCGCCCTTTCTCGATGGCAGGCAGTGGTGGTAGGGGCGTGCACCGGAGTCGCCAGTTTCTCCAGAGATTGCGGATGCGGCGTGCCTTGGGGATACAATCGAAAGGTGTGTTGCGTCCTTCAAACCGATGCGTGGCCGGGATCGTCGCTCCGGAACTTGGTGGGACAAGAAGCGCAACTGCATCGCCATAGAAGGCCAGGATTTTGCTCAGGATACGCAGGAAGGGGGAGCAGATCAATTCTTCAAATATGGCTTGTCTTTGTCTATCTGTTAATTCCTTGGCCCTATATGGAGCCTCATCATGATGTGCTTGGTCATCATGTTCATCGTTATGTGGTTGCTCATCATCTTCTTCATCATGTGCTTGCTCATCCTCTTCCTCACCATGTGTTTGCTGATCTTCTCCACCATCTGAGTCCGACAACTCCTCTTCATCAAAGGCGACATCAACAACATTGGAGTATATGCCAAACTCCTCTATGAGATCCTCCAAGGCATCTTGTTGATCATGGAAGGCATTGCCACCATCTACAGAAAAATGTATATGTTTCTTCTATATTGTCAATGCATATAGTAAAAGCTTTTTCATGCATGGTTACTGATAAAATTATTCACCTGAATGTAGGTTTTGTTGTTGTCGTTCATGACAATGATCATTTAAATAAAATGGATGGGCAACTTCTCGTTCATGTTGATGATCATTTAAATCAAATGGCCTATATTTACCTGTAATAAAATTTAACTGATCAGTGACAACTTGGGACTAGTCTAGATGATCTACATCAGTAACTTATTAGTTGATGTATATATTTCTTGGGAGAAGTTTAAATTTATAAATCTTTTCATGTAGAAATTTTATTTGTAACAAGATTTTGTATTAATTGAAGTAATCACCTCTCAGCAGGCTTTCTTGTTCTCTATACTGATGATGATCATTGGAATCAATGGGAGGACAACGATTCTGATCTGCTACACAAGAGTTTTAGGTGAGATACATAAACACTTTATAATGTTGAATGGTACAATCAGGCAACTGTGCTCAGATTATTACTTGTAGAAAATGACATTTGTTACTTGATTCAGCAATCAGAGATTTAGAGGAAACATGAAAGCAGCACACAATAATTTTAGGTGAGAGGAGAGAGAGAGATTTAGAACTATGGCACTGTTTTTTTGGAGACAATAAAAGTAGCACACAAATCTTAGGAGACAGTAGAGAGAGAAATAGAACCAGTACAATAATCTTTTGAATACAGATGGTGTGCTTATCTTGATGAAATACTTCTTTATTAGTTTCATGAAGATTGAGGTCATGATGTCCTGTACTGGTGGCCCCTCCATGGACTTGGACATCCTGATCCGCTGCTTGGTGAAAGAGGCAAGGTAAAGCATATGGTCCCCCACCTGTACCTGCAGTCACTACATCTTGTAGACGAGTCGCACTGGGTACGCTAAACGCGTACTGCAGGTCCAGATAGCGGACGGGGAGAGCTGCAGCGGCGTCCGCTATCCGGCACGCTACCGCCGCGGATCCGCTATTCCCAGCGGAGTAGCGGACGTCCGCTACTTGCCGCCGTGGCGCGGGGCCCACACGGCCCGAGCTCCGTCCGCGCCATGAGGGGGGAGCGAAGGAAGAGGAGGAGCAGGGATGCCGCCGCTGCGCCGTCCTCCGTCGCCACGCCGAGCACCGCGCCACGCCGGAGCAGGGAGCAGGGAGGGGGCGGCCCGACATCCGCCGCCGTCGAGGAGATCCGCGGCCAACAGCCCCAGATCCGCCCGCCGCCGCCGTGGAGCACGAGGAGGGCGCCGTGCCCGTCCGCCGGGGATGGGGCGCGTCGGAGGAGTGGAGGCCGCCCAGCTCCGAGCTCCGAGCTCCACCGCGCCGAGCGGGCCTCCACCACCGCTGAGCCGCCGGCCCTCCACCACAGCCGTGAGGGCGGAGTAGGAGGGAGGAGGGAGCAGGGAGTGGGGAGGGGCGGCTCGCCGCGCGCCGTCGAGAGAGGGAGAGAACGGGGAGGGAGGGATGGCAGCCGGGAGAGAGAGTGGGGAGGGAGGGAGGCCGCCCGGGAGGGAGAGAACGGGGAGGGAGGGATGGGGCGTGGGGGGGAGAGAGAGAGTGGGGGCCGGAAGGGGGGAGGGGGTTAAAAAAAGAGGTGGTGGGTCCCACTGAAGATATAGAGGATGATATAGAGGATGGATGGATGCGAGAGAAAGTGGTATAGAGGAATGACTAGGATGGAATATTCCTTATAGAGGATGGATGAGTGCGGAAAAGGACCATCATCTTCTTGTTCCTTATTGAGACCAGCTGCACTCACGTACTGGAACCATCCGGTAAAACAATTTGGCGGACAGAGCTGCTGCACCGCGGTACTGCATCGCCTACGCTATAGTAGCGCATGACCCTTTGTCCGTCATTCCTAGCGAGAGCCCAGGACGTGCGCTAAAGGGCATGGGACCCATGTAGCAGTGACAGCAGCGAGCATGCACCACACACAGCGCATGCGACAGAGCGACACAGAGAGCAAGCGCTAGAGGAATCAGTGGTGGACCCCACTATTTCAACTACCCAAAAACTGTTATAACTCACAAACAAAAAAACCAAATTAAATTCCGATTGCACCGTTAAATTCGTTTCAATAAATTCTTCAAAACAAGATCTCACATGGATATATTTAGATAAAATTTATAGAGGATGACAAGTGGGGCCGCTGTTGGGAGAGTATAGAGTATGAGATATAGAGGATGGATGAGTGCGGGAGAAAATGATATAGAGGAGAGAATCTTGATGATTAGGATGAAATATTCCTTTTAGAGGATAGATATAGAGGATGATGAATGCGGACAGTCTGAGATCAGGCAACTCCTCTTCTCCCTCTGGTGGCAAGTTCAAGTCTGGTATGGCCATGGATGGGGAATGGTTCAAGTGGTGCTAGCAAAGCTGTGGCTGTTAGCCTTTATCGACTCCTGGATAAGAAAAATGGCGCCTGGAGCTGTTGTTTGAATTTTTTTGTTGTGGAAGGTGTATGAACCGGTGTTTTTGGCGCGCTGTAGTTTATGCCATCCGTGAAAATTGCAAGAGCATGTGGAACCGTGAAAAGTTGGTGTATTGGATCCTTTGTTTATGGTAGCGTTTAGTTCCCAGGAAATTTTGTAAAATTTTTCAGATTCCCCGTCACATCGAATCTTTGGACACATGCATGAAGCATTAAATATAGATAAAAAATAAAACTAATTACACAGTTTAGACGTAATGGACGAGACGAATCTTTTAAGTCTAATTAGACTATAATTGGACAATATTTGCCAAATAATAACGAAAAGAGCTACAGTGCCATTTTGCCAAAAATTTTGCATCTAAACGCTACCTATGCAAAAATTCTGTAGGTGATGTGAGTGGAAAGGAGTAGAAAGAAGATTATTTAATGGGCATGTCATCTCAATTAAACAGTACTTTCATGATTGCTTGAAGGGCTAATGCAGTCTTTAGCCACGGTCTCGGCTCCTCCTCCCAGAAAGACATGTATTGTGAGACGGAGGGAGTACGTTGTTATCGGTAGGAGCGTGCGCGTAGATTAAGGGGTCGTAACAAATCGTGCCGCGATCGACTGCTGCATCAGAGTACCCGCAGTGGAATACTCTAAATAATACTCTAAAGCTTTAGAATATGAATATAGAGTAAAAATTGTTGCACTGAGTACTCTAAAACGATACTCTATCCTTTCTCTCACTTTATATTTAGAATAGTACAGTGCTTCCTCTATACTATACAGTGGCTGCTCCTACTAGCTAAACAAAGAAAAAATGTTATAACTCATAAACCAAAAATCCAAATTAAATTTTGATTGCACCATTAAATTCGTCTCAATAAATCCTTCAAAACTAGATCACACATGGATATATTTAGATAAAGTGACAAGTGGGTCCCACAGTGGATAGAAGATGATATAGAGGATGGATGAGTGCGGGAGAATTAAGTATAGAGGAGAGAATCTTGCTGACTAGGACGTATAGAGGATGAATATAGAGGTTTATGAGTGCGGATAGCCTCAGTCGTCACTACTGTAATTTGACAGGGGTCCGCCCTATGACGACAAGCTTGATATTGGTGACAAGCTATTGGTCCTCTTTCATGGCCAAAGTCCACGCACACTGCAGCGTCTTTGTTCTGCTTCTATACAAATACAACCATGGCCTTGTTGAGTTCACCTCAAAATTCTAAGTTTTTTCACTCTCTCTACCACATCAATTTTTAGCCACTTGTATGGAGTATTAAATGTAGGTAAAAAAAAAACTAATTACATAGTTTAGTTGGAAATCACGAGATGAATCTTTTAAGCCTAGTTGGTCCATGATTGGACAATATTTGTCAAATAAGACGAAAGTGGTACTATTCATCGGGTTGAAATTTTCTCCGATCTAAACCAGGCCCATATATTTGGTACGTACAAATAAGTACTATGACTGTGTTGAGATCCATTAAAAAGTGCACTGTGCAAAAAAGATTCTCCGTCACATCAAACTTATGATATATGTATGAAGTACTAAATGTAGATAAAATCAAAAATTAATTGCACAGTTTGATTGTACTTTGCGAGATGAACGTTTTAAACCTAATTAGTCAATGGTTGGACAATTATTACCAAATACAAACGAAATACTATAGTGTATTTTGACGCTCCAAAATTTGGATCTAAACACAGCCTATACAATACTTTACTACTAGTGCAAAATTGATGGGCTGCGTGACCCGGCCCCTAATCTTCAGTGACACTGATCACTGTCTCGCTAAGTGCATGGTCACCTAATCTTCAGTGGCACTGATCACTGTCTCACCAAGTGCACGGTCAATAACAGAGCCATTAGCTATAAGTCAGGTCTATACAATAGTTTCTCCTATTTGACTTTAGAAATTTTTTTATTATTATATGATACCCTGTTTTACTTTCTTTTTTCTTATTCCTTCACATGTATACTTTTGTTTACACCTAAAAATACTTATGGTTCTGTTTCCAGCTCGTTACCCGTACGAAAACCAAGCCCTCTTCTCTTTTCTACGTTAACAAAAAAAAAATATAGACTAGCTTTACTATAAATCTACTCCCTCCGTCCCAGAAAAAGTGTCGTTTTAGGTTTTTCAGACTTCGTGTTTGACCGTTCGTCTTATTCAAAAAATTTTAATAAATATTATTTATTTTGTTATGATTTTACTATAAATCTACTCCCTCCGTCCCAGAAAAAGTGTCGTTTTAGGTTTTTCAGACTTCGTGTTTGACCGTTCGTCTTATTCAAAAAATTTTAGTAAATATTATTTATTTTGTTATGATTTATTTTATCATTAGAGATACTTCAATAATAATTTATTTATTTTATAATTTGTACAAAATTTTTGAATAAGACGAACGGTCAAACATGATGTCTGAAAATCCTAAAACGACACTTTTTCTGGGACGGAGAGAGTATTATTGTACCTGCTCTAAAACAGAACCTTCTGTGACACAGGTCCCAAAGGCTTTTCGTCGTTAGTAGTGGACGTGGTGCTTTGCTTTTGTTGACTCGTCCGTCAACGTCCTAGCTGGTGAAAAAGGTCCATCCATGCCTTGATGTCTACTACTAGTGAGAAAATTGCTAAAATAGGACTCTCAAACATGTGTCTTTACTAAAATAGGACTTCTAACGTTGGCTTTGCTCAAATAGGACTCGAAACATTGTCACTGTGTTATAATGACATTTTGACAACTTTTAATCATATTCTAAAACTGAAATACATGTATTTTCTCATATTGACCGTATTACTCTTCTGGAATGCATGCTCGTGTCGATTCATTTGCCTCATCCAAATCCTGTCGCTCCAAAACAGAGAGCCGCCGCCGCCCGTTCTTTTTTGTTCGTACGTGAACACCGAGAGCCGCCGCCGCCCGTTCTTCACCTCGAGACTCCTTCACCTCCCACGCCGCCAGCCATGGATGGAGAATCTCCTTCCTTGCTGACGTCGCTGGCCATGGAGTTGGAGGCAACCGAAGGCCTGGCCGCGCGTGGTGCCAGGACGTGAACAATGGCAAAATCAACCAGCAACAGGAGCCAGCAGTACTACTTGATTGGCCGGACGTGTAGTACTATATATATACATATATGCCTCTGTACGATATCATATGCCTCTGTACGATTCTTTTGGTAAGCTGTAATCAATTTGGTAAGTAATTTTGGTAAGCTGTTAAATTTCAAGTAGTCTAATACTAGCAGCTGTTAAATTTTATTAAACTAGAATTCGGATCGTTTTTTTGAGCTGTATTACAATGGCAAAATTATGAATATAGAAATTGACACATTGGATGAATTACTTTAGTTGTGTGATGAGATGTAAACTGCTCATGATTTATTTCATGACTTGGATCTTGTTTTAAACAAAATTATAGTCTTATGCGATGAACTTGTAACCGCTAGAATCATGGTTTTATGATACGAAGTTGTTTCTCCTAAATTCATGTATTTTATATATTGCTATGTGTATATATATATATATATATATATATATATATATATATATATATATGCATATATCCATGCATGCAGTACGTACTGTACAGGAGTGGCCAGCAAGCCCAGCGGCAGCCAGCCAAGCCATGGCCAGGCGGCCGGCCAGCCAGCCCAGGGAGCGGCCAGCAGCCCACCTAAACACGTGTTTTAGAGGTTTAAGGGTAAAATAGTTAGCTCAAGGCAAAATACATGTATTTGAGATGACAAATGTGATTAAAAGTGTCAAAATGTCATTATAACAGAGTGACAACGTTTCGAGTCCTATTTGAGCAAAGCCGACGTTAGGAGTCCTATTTTAACAAAGACACATGTTTGAGAGTCCTATTTTAGCAATTTTCTCCCAACTAGTATGCTAGTGCTTCTACTACCAGTAGCGCACAAGCGCATGCGCAGATCCCCTTCCTTCGATGATGGCAGCAGCATTTCGACAGCCACCTTCCCCTTCCTTCGATGATTCGATGGCAGGGCCTAGCAGTAGCGCACAAGCCTTTTCCTTTCCTTTACGTCTCATGGTCGCGGACGGACGGACGGACGGACGGGACGAAGAAGATCCACAAACTCTGAGATCCAGACCCTCAGATCCGGACGGACGCGACGGAGAAGACGAAGCCGGCGAACTCGGGCGGCGGGCGCACGACGGTCCAGCTCTTGGTCTTGACATCAAACACCCACACGGCGTGCCGCCCACCACCGCCCTCGCCATCAAGCGCCCCGGTCACCACGACCTTCTCTCCTCCACCGACGCACACAGCGCGCGCCGTGCCGGCCTTGAGCCCCGGCGGGTAAGGGCCGACCTCACGCCACCCGCGTCGCAAGCCCATCCACTCCATGACGGCGTTGCCCTCGATGCACCAGACGCGTCCTTTGACCACGACGTGCGCGGCGGAGGGCGGCGCCCGGACGCGCTCGAGCCTGCGCCAGGCGCCGGCGGCGGGGTCGAACCACTCGGCGTCGCGCTCGAACCCGCCCTGCCGCGCCGTGCGGTACCCGCTGACGGCCAGGAACCGGTCGCCCGCCACGGTGGCCATGCCGTCGCACTCGTCGCGCTCCTCCGACATGTCCGGCAGCGGGTCCCACGCGTCCGCCGCGGGGTCGTATGCCTCCGCCGTCTTGAGCGCGTTCTTGTGCTTGTCGTGGCCGCCGGCCACGTAGATCTTGCCGCCCGCCTCGGCGCACGCGAAGAAGGACCGCGCGGAACGCATCGGCGCGCCGCGGCGCCACCGCCCCGTCGCGGCGTCCAGGACGTGGACGTCGGCGACGGGCTCGAAGGTGCGCGGGTCCCAGCCGCCGAGAACGGCCAGGCGCGTCCCTACCGCCGCGCACTGCGCGAACACGGGCACCACGGGCGGCGCGCCGCGCTCACGGCGCCACTCGCCGGTTGTCACGTTGTACACCGCGACGCCGTACGCCGGCGTGTTGGCGGGGCCATCGTCGTCCTTGGGCCCGTCGTCGGCGGCAGACGGGTTGCCGAACTGCATGAGGTAGACGAGGTCCTCGTTGGCGCCCGCCTGCGCGCGCGCGGAGGCGAAGGCGGGGGTCGCGGCGGCGCTCCGCCAGCCCCGGCAGACCCGGCGCATGGCGCGGTGGGAGGCGTGCGGGACGCGCGCCAGGCAGTCCACCGCCACGTCGTCGGGGATGCCCGGGATCAGGTCGACGTGCTCCTGGCCGCCGGCGCCGGCGCCTCCTCCTTTTGGGCTCCGCATCTTGGCTTTCTTTCGGCTTGCGTGTGAACTCAGCTTTCTTTCAGCTTCTCTCTCTAGAACTCTGGGATGAGATGAGGGGAACGGGATGTGTGCGCCCTCGCAGAGCGGCGGATGGGGGATTAAATAGAGGAGTGCCCCTGCGACGTGGCGCTCGGTTATTGGACCGAACGCACAGCGAAGCCGATGTGATAAACCTGGGGTTTTTCTGCCGGGTTTTGATGATGCCTTTTCTGTTCATGGAAAAGTTTGCATCTCCCTGTTTAGATACCAAAAATTTTACAAAATTTTTTAATATTCTCTGTCACATCGAATCTTTAGACGCATGCATAAAGCATTAAATATAGATAAAAAATAAAACTAATTACACAATTTAGATGAAATGGACGAGACGAATCTTTTAAGCCTAATTAGACTCTGATTGGACACTAATTGTCAAATAACAACGAATTTTGCTACAGTATTATCTTACAAAATATTTTGCATCTAAACCAACCCTTTATACAAAAATACTAGTCCGTCCTAGTGGACTGCCTCCTCATGGATGTAGAAAAGAAAACAAAGGATGAAAAGTTTGCAACCTATAGATGTGACTGAAATACTTTTTTTTAATTACATCTCTGTGGATCTAGAAGGATGGTCTGAGTCTGATCTTTTGGTTGTGTACAGCGTGTAGATGAGCACGAGGAGGTGGACGGAGGTGTAAAAATAACTTGTGATGTTCCCGTTTGTGAGCACATGGACGACGCAGGCTGCGGATTAGAGGGTGACACTAACCTGTGTAGAACAAGTGGGCCTTCGGCGGTCATAAACCATGGGTGAATCGTCCAATTGTTAACGGCGGCCAAAAGAGGCGGGTACTTTTTTTTTTGGCTGCGCCATGATTATACTTGGTCATGCAGTCCGAGGTCCGGCGTTTTGGCCCGGCCTGAGCACGGCACGGCCCGGAGGCCACCGGGCCCGGGCCGACCCGGCCCGAGGGACCAGGTCGTGCCTGGGCCGCCACCCAGGCACGTGGCACGGTCTGGTCCAAGAGGCGGTCCGTTAAATTAATAACCATGTGAATATTTGGCACAGCCCACTGCAATCCATACATATATATAATATCTTCATCACTCCAAACTCTAACTTCCTCCCACTCCCACTCTCCCAGACGGCCCTGCTCTTTCCTTCCCCTCCCCATCCGTCGTGCCGCTCTTCCCTTCCCTGCGCGCTGCTCTCGGGCCGCCCGCGGCACGCAGGGCACGCCGTGCTCTCGGGCCGGCCCGACGGCCCACGGGCCGTGCCTTGGGCCGGAGGCCAGGCACGAGCACGCCACAGGCACGGCCCGTCAGGCACGGCGGCCCGTGGCGGCACGACACGGGCCGGCCCGGCCCGTTGGACATCTATAGCCGTGATATCATCCAGCTGCACAGCACAGGTCGTCGCCCCCCGCCCGTGACACGGTCTCGGTCTCCGCAATCCAAATGTGATCACAGAGATTGATACTCGTATTAGCGAGCAACTAGTCCATCAACCGTGCACTTGCACGGGCTAGTGACATGTAAATTATATATTCCTTAATTTTTTCTATAAATAAAACAGTTTTCTTACTTAATAGGTCATGAAGAAATAAAGTTCATATATTAATCATAATCATAAGTAAGGCATATGCAAATTAGCATTCTAGAAACCATACAAATATGATATATAGATCTAAATGAAATGCTAAAATATTTGACTTACACATCTCAATGAGTTAGCTGTTGCATGCTCATAGTTTTTCGCTATACTTCCTCTGTCGAGGAAAGAATGTAACTATGGGTTACGTGTCGGCAAAAGTAGTTCACATTTGACTAAATTTTTAGTAAATACTATACGCATTTATGACTCCAAATTAATTTATTATGAAAATACATTTTGTAATTAATCTAATGGTATTTATTTGATATCATAAATATTAATACTTTTTATCTATAATTAGTCAAACTTAAGATTCTAAAACGTGACATTGTGCTAGAATTGCATTCTTTCCTGGATGGAGTAGTACAGTAGAAGCACCGTTACAATTCATAAATACAAAAAAAAAGCATGCACCCTTAATAAAGTCGTTCATCTGGATGATTAAAGGGTCATTGCTTTGATAAATACAAGTAACAATAATTGGCCCGCCAAATTTATGCATCCATTTTTGTTACACTTTTAAGTGCTACTGATTTTGATTTTGTTTCCTAAATTGTGAATTTTGCAACGTATTGTTACCTTTTTATAAAAAAGTGGCTAATGTCCTATGTTATACCATGCCCTCCATAATCTTATAGGCAAAATAACACAATAGTAACCATATGTTCTGTGGAATTTTAATGTGATTTTAATTACTTAATGTTTTTGTAATTTGAAAGTGACTAATAAAATACCTCCTTATCTCCATGAGCCCTCCTAAACTTAGGTCCTGTTCACCCAGCTTATAATCCGTTTTTTTCAGCTTGTTTTTTCAGTCGGAACAGTGTTTTTCTCTCACAACAAATCAACCAAAAGTGCTTTTCAGCCGGCTTATCAGCACAGCCGAACGGGGCCTTAATCTCCCATATACTCGTATAGGGTGCATCCAAACAAAAAATTCCCCTTAAATACTTCTGTTATCCAACAGCTTCCCTATCTCAAATAAGATATAGGGTGCATATGACTACAAATTTAAGGGAAAGGAAGGAAGATTTAGGCTACCACTAAGTATAAGATGTTGGATAGAGAAACTATTAAAGGGTGATTTTTATTGCACAGTAGACCTTAATTTTGACTTTAAAGAGGTTGGATAGGAAAGTTCCTGGATCGAGATGCTCTGCAACATATTGCTCCTTCCAAGACTGGCTGCACTATTGGCCCTGTTTGGATCCCATGGGTTAGAGTTAGTTTGGGCTAGTTTGCACCAAACTAGCTCAAAAGCATCCAAACAAGAGGGCTAGAGTTAGTTTTTTGCAACTAGCCTACCCAAAAAAACTATCCCCTCCAAGGGGTGATTGTTTGGGCTAGTTTGCTGGGACCACATAAATTACTTTTTTAACCTCTCTCCAGCCGCACGGTTGCCTTGCTTGCCTTGTTCACAGCCGCACGGTTGCCACAGCCGCAATGTTTGTAGCCCTGTTGCTTGCCTTGTTCATAATGTTTCTAGCTCCAAAATATGTTCCCATTCTGTTGCCTTGCATGTATATACTGTAACCTACTATACACAATCCTGTTGCTATATGAATGGGATTAAGATATAAGAAAAAAATGCAAGGCAATGTATGAATTGAGCGTTGATGAGGAATGATAATACTTAACCTTCTCTGAATTGCATGCCATTAAGCAATTTGAGCTAACCCCACCGCCTCTTCAATTGTGCAGCAAGAGGTAAGAAGGCTCGTTTTTATATGATTAAGCAAACGGAGCCCTCTTAGTAATATATTTGTGTCATATGTCAGTGGGAAGAGGCCACGCAAATGCTTGCCACACCAAATCCGGATAGAATTATGGTTTAAACAAGTCAAATGATTGAAAAAGACATATTTATTGCTACTCTAGCCTTTGCATCCAAACACCTAAAGAGCTAGAGTTAGTTTAGAGCTAGAGTTAGAGTTAGAAACTAACTCTAGCTCTAGCCGAGCTAGAGGATCCAAACACGGCCATTGTTTCGTTGGCTGATCAGTAAAGCACTTTTCCTAAGTTGTTTAATTCTAAGTGATCATAACTCATATAGGTGCGGATTTTAGCTTTTCCCCATAAAGTAAACGATTAGGAAATATAATACTTCAGTTATATTGTTTACGTAGAGATACCTGGATCTAGAAGGATGGTCTGAGTCTGATCTTTTGGCTGGTGTACAGCGTGTAGATGAGCACGAGGAGGAGGACGGAGCTGTAAAAATGACTTGTGATGTCCCCGTTTAGGAGCCAATGGACGACGCAGGCTGCGGATTAGAGGGTGACACTGACCTGTGTAGAACAAGTGGGCCTTCGTTCGCCCTCATAAACCATGGCCTTGTTTAGATTCCAAATTTTGGAGACAAAGTTTGCATAGTAAATGTCCCGTTACATTATAGCAATTTTGTTTTTATTTGATAATAATTGTCCAAACATTGATTAATTAGACTTACAATATTCGTCTCGCAAAGTACAATAAAACTATGCAATTAGTTTTTGATTTCATCTACATTTAGTACTCTATATATATGCCGACATTTTAATATGATGGGGAATCTTCTTTTTACATAGTGGAATTTGTGGGTGCATTTGGATATCTAAACGAGGCCCATGGGTGAATCGTCCAATTGTTAACGGCGGCCAAACGAGGCCGGGACTTTTTTTTTCTGCGCCGTGATCTCATCCAGCTGCACGGTACATGTCGTCGCCCCCCGCCCGTGACACGGTCTAGGTCTCCGCAATCCGGGTGTGATCGCAGAGATTGATACTCGTATTAGCGAGCAATTTTTTACATTACAATTATCTTATCATGCGGATTATTGCAAATCTCGTTTAGACTTTTCTCTTGCTTCTGTGTCTGAGTTTTCTGAGATTTGCTTGTGATACGAGGATATTTTTTATGGATGCCAGGCAATGTCGTCTGTCTGTCTGTGTGTGCGCCGTGCGTGTGTATGCACGCGCGCTTATCTCTGCATTAAGATTTTTAAGACCGACTTGTGAATAAAATGGGCAGCATCAGCAGCATGAAATGGAACCGGTCCAGTCCATGAACCAGGCTTCTCGATCCGGCTAGAAAATCGTATACTGGTGAGCTGGGAAGGACTGAATTCAAGGTCACCAGGAAGGCAGGAATCGAAGCCAGGCCCGCCCTGCGAGGGTTCGAGCTGTGCGATGGCACAGGACCCTCGAGGCCAAGGGGCACAATCCAGGTCTGCATACGTATAAACTATAGCCGGTATACTCTGGTCCAATAGTAAATATGTATATGGTCCCATATAGGAAATACCAGGAGCGCTGTACACATGAGGAAGAGTCCGTCGATTTCCCTTCTGCCGTGACTGCTCTCCTTCGTGGCTCCATCGCTACGCCTTCGCATCTAACGTCGCGGTCGCACCTCGCCGTCGACGATTGGCCTCTGTTGCACCTTCGTGGCTTATTATTCAGTACACTCTCAACTTGGCAACTCTCGAAAAAAAAACTTGATAATTTACGAACACACGCTTTTATTTTAATGTTGAACTAAATATAGTACAACGGTATTCACTAATTTCTAAATTTTCAGTGTCCTTATGTTAAAAAACATGCATTTAGAAGACTCTGTCCATGCCTATAAATTGATAGAACCGGGCCTGATTGAAGCAAGACATTCAGTTGACCACGCTAAAACAAATCTGGCGGCCGTTGCGTTGCTGAAAGATACGGTTTGCTGGTCACGTGTTGGGGCAGGCACTTGAGGCACCTTGGCAAGCACGAATTCGGGCGGGCCGGCGATTGATGATGCTCTCACGCCATAAACAAACGATAGTCTAATGCTGATGCTGCATTGGTTAATTGGTCGCACGCCAAGGCAAAAGCGGTGGGCGTGATCTGGCAGGGCCTTGGCAAGCTTGCCAATGCAGCCATGCTAACGTAGGAGTAGATAGCAGTTAATGTGGCGACCCGGCAGTGCTGAGCCGAGCTGTCGACTGTCGTCACGTAAGTTTCTGATTCCTACGGGATCCGGATGCTGTACATTTTCTATATGGCACTTTAGTTTTGAGCAAATTAGGAAGATGGTCTGCCAATTCATCGTAGAAGAAGAACCAGTGGTTACAACAGTTTTGGCTTTATTAGATACAAACAGGAAAGAAAAGTAAGATCAAGAGAGTCTCCCTAGCTATTTACTACACGTAGAGAAGACGAAGAACTAATGTACTCAGTTGCTTCATGTCACCGTACCTTGTTATCCCCAAAGCAATGCTGTCGCTGTTGCAACCCCAGGCCCGAGAGGTAGCGGTAGTAAAACCCATTGTTTGTTTGACTGGGTGGCATACTCCTGGTAGTGCCCGGACAAAAAGTTTATCTTAATCTGTCGCCCAACTTGCTACGCTTTGGCTAACTCCAACCCGTCACCGTGAGACAAAAAAAAAAAGAGCATATCAGAGCCAGTAGTTTCTTCGATTCCATGGAAAAAGGGGGCCATCCGATCCAATCCGGCGGGTCCAGGTCCAGCACTCCAGCTCGGCGAGTTGAGTGAGCAATCGACCAAGTCCGTGACAGGTCAGTCCGACGCGGACTCGTGCACCTCAGCCTTATCTTTATCTCTACTCGTGCTACGGCTGGCTCCACGGCCATCGTCAATTCTGAGTGCTGGAGACACGCATCTGTGTGTTTTTACTACTCGCAGCGTCGCAGAGAGGGCCGTGCCTGCTGGAACCACACCGGGCCCGGACGCTGGAATTCGATGTGGATAAGGATCAAGAGGCCGCCGAGGACGGCGAAGGGCCGGCAGATGATGGCGCTGCGCATGTGGGATGATCGGCCTGGCCGGAGACGGAGCGGAGGGAGAGGCGTCGCCGTCAGCGCCAGCGGCCAAGCCGGCCAGCCCCCGGCTATCTCGGCCCCATCGTCCTCAGCGCTGCATGCTGGCATACTACTGTGAGCAGCCCCCACAATCATATCACACCCCTGAGGCCTTGTTTAGATTCCAAAATCCACCCCAAATTCCACTATGCAAAAAGAAGATTCCCCATCACATCAAAATGTCGGCATATATATGGAGTACTAAATGTAGATGAAATTAAAAACTAATTGCACAGTTTTGTTGTACTTTGCGAGACGAACGTTTTGAGTCTAATTAATCAAAATTTGAACAATTATTACCACTAAAAAACAAAAAGTGCTACAGTGTCGGGGGTGGCACTGTGCAGAGTCGGCCACCCCCGACTTTAGAAACTAAACGAGGCGTAAGTACCATAGACCATACGAGCAGCTAAGTACAGTAGTGGCGATTTATGGGTGGGTTCCGTTCCGTCGCTGTGTCGCGCGTCGTATTCGTATCGTATCGTATCGTCCGTGGATCCCAAGCAACAGTGAACACTCGGTGATCGGGAATGATGATGATATGCCTGCTTGCCCTGCTCGTGATTCGGCAGAGTTTGGCTGGGTGGGTGCGGTGCGTCTGCGCCTGGCCGCTTGCGGTGGGCGCCCGCCAAAGGCACCTGTTGCCCAGGAGCTCCTGCTTCCGTTCCACCAAGGCCGTTGATGATAAGGAGAAGCCCCATCCATCGTTTACAAATATAAGCAATTCTGTAGAATTAGTCTGTTCATAAAGAGAGGCTGTCGATTTCATGGAAGGAATCCCTCTACTTAGGCCATGTTTAGATCCATCGAAAAGTATACTATGCAAAAAAAGATTCTCCGTCACATCAAACTTGTGATACATATATGGAGTACTAAATGTGGATAAAATCAAAAACTAATTGCACAGTTTGGTTGTACTTTGCGAGACGAACATTTTAAACCTAATTAGTCAATGGTTGGACAATTATTACCAAATACAAACGAAATGCTACAGTGTATTTTGGCACTCTAAAATTCGGATTTAAACACAGCCTTAATCTCTTAAAACAGAAACAGAGAAGCCTACGCTTCTAGCCACCAGATTCAGGTTTCCTTGCTTGGTTGTCGTGTTGCTCCAGTCCAGCTGTTGATGACGATGCGTCCTTGTCCACCTGTGCTGTGTCCTCTGAGTTCCTTTCCCTCGTCGTAACGTGGCACGGTGTACTGTAGCAGTCACAGCCTCTAATCATCGTGTCGATCGACCCATCCGTCCGGTGCTATCACCGTCGATCGAACCGAGCCACAGCCAGTCTCCAGTGCTGTTCCTCCTTTTACTCTTTTGAGAATCGAGATGGCATTTGAGGTCGTCTGAATGCTCTGCACTGTAATAATTAAAGAGTACACTGATCGATGATGGAAATAGCAGGGCACTTGTACTGATGGATGGTTTGCATTTGTTCCACTTCCACCGGCCAGATCGAGACCTGTGGCTGCCTGCACGGGTGAGCTACCTAGCCGTCCCGGGCCGTACCTCATGTTTCACCACGCCATCAGCGTCGTCACGGCCCGTGGCCGTACCGAAGATAGCTATTGCTAGCTCCTGCGCTGGTTTTCTGAAACCATCGGTCCGTCCATTAATTTTTAATTATTATACTCTACTAATTAAGGCTCCTGGTTATAAGGCTACCCGCAGCGGGTACTCTATCTCATACTCCAGTACGAAGATGGCGTAAAAATTGCTGCATTAGGCTACTGTAAAGCCCACGTCAAAATAACGTTGCCCCCTCCTTCCGGCATCTGTGGCGGACGTACGGACGGCACGGTATGCCTGCTGCGGGCCCACGTCGCAACCACCATGAGGAGAGAGAGGGCCCGCGCCGGAGCAGGGAAGCCGCGACCTCGCGCGCTGGCCCGCCGCGACCTTGCCGGCCGAGGAGAGGAGGCCACTGGGACGCTGCTCGGAGAGGATGTGCAGGGGAGGTTCGCGGCGGCCCGTCCATGGCGACGCGGCCCGCTGCTCCCATCCCCGACGTGGATGCAGCAAGGGCGGCCTTCATCCGCGACAAAGGTGGAGGGAGGAGGGAGCAGCGAGGGCGGCTCGCCGTGGCCGGGGCGGAGCTCCCCGCGCCGCGTCTGGGTTGGGGTGGAGCTCGCCTGCGCCGCACCAGCGCGTGGAGGAGAAGCTCGCCCACGAGTGAAGGAGGAGCTCGCCCGCGCGAGGAGGCTGGCGCCGCTCCGCCGCTCGCTCGCCAGCGCGCGCTCCCTCTCCGGCGCAGACCGACGCCAGAGCCGAGCTCGGAGAGTAGTACTGCGAGAGAGAGAGAGGATGGGGACGGAGATGCCGAGGGAGGGCGGTGGACAGTTGAGGAAAAAAGAAAAAGAAAAAAAAACTAATTCGTGGGTCCCACTTTGTGATATAGAGGATGGATGGTTGCGGAAAAAAAATAGTATAGAGGAGAGAATCTTGATGACCAGGATAGAATATTCCGTATAGAGGATGCAAATAGAGTACCATCTGTACAGGCAGTCTAACTACGCAATCGCTCTGCTGGCCTCTACCTGGTCGTCTCCATCGTGTCGTCACAAGAAACCGGTCGAGCTTCTAGAAGCCTGCAGCACACGAGAAGGAGACATCATCACTTCATCAGTACTAGTAGGTTCCAGGTTGCAACATCCCGGTGCTTCCTTTTCAGTATCCAACAAACTGAAGATCCAACAACAGAAAAGATTAGGCAATTGAATTTTGGACCACATTTCCACAGGAGGTTGAACTTCTGTTGTCCTATAGTAAATTTCCTTTGAAGAAGAAAGCATACATACTTACTACTGTATTTCAGGGAGAAAGGAGTGAGATTGGAAAATAGCAAAAGGAAGTTGGTACCACTAGAGCCTATTAAGGGGTATGTTTGGTACTACCTTAATTTGATTTTTCATTTTCTATGTTCAGAGTTGTTCCCTGTTGCATGTATGTACATGTACATGTACATGTAGGATGAAATCAATAAAGGTTTGCAATAATATTTTGAGGTGTTCAGTTCGAATTATCTAAGTCAAAGCAAACTAGCCCTTTAGCTACATTACAAGTGTCACTTCTAGAATCACCAATTTACATTTCGATATCCTCTATGCACAAAACCACAAACTATTGCTTGCCCAACTGATTTCATTGTCTTCTTTGCACCTCCTTTCATGCTTTGAGAGCTACTTTGAGAACATATCAGAGATTGATGCTCAGCCAGCTTCATATCCTTTGCGACCTTGCAAGTGCCATATTACATCAAGGTAAACCTTCATCGTCTGATATCTTTGGTTCTGTTGTATTGCTAGCAGCATGTATGTGTTCACTATCATGTTGGGTAGTTTTCAGTGACACAAATAGTTTCATGTGTAGCTATTTGGACCAAATATTCATGATTTTGTGCCATCAAATTCGTGCTCACCTTTCCATACAACGAACTGGTTGTCATTTATATTTCTGTAAAACTGGTTTTCCATGTGATAGTTTATTCTGGATATGTTTACTTCACTTTCCACTATCTAAAATTTGGCAAATTGTTGTTTGCTTATTCCTACCCAAGAGCTCATCATAAATAATACTAACAAAGATAAATTAGTTAAATTAATATGATACCCAGACCAAACGTCATTCTAGTTTTCTGTGTATGTGAAATTAGATTTTACTCAGTGCAAATGAATAAGAATAAACAGATGTTAAACTTTGTAGCTTCTAGACAACCCAACTATCCCAGTTTTGGAATTACAGCCAAATTCCAGTATGTTCGAAACACAAATCATCATACTTTTATGCATTGAATAGCAAATCAGGTTGAACTCTAAACTAGATCAGTCCCATTGTTTGCGCCAACATGACCTCTTTATTTCTTTTTTCTTTTAAATAATTGCAACTACTATTTCTATTTGACACTTCTGATATATATCATATCACGCCAAATAATTTAAGACACTTCTATACAATACCCATATTTACAATCTGAGCATCCTCTATTGTTACTTCAATTTATACGGCAAAGTGCAAACTTGAATCATCGGTGTTGTATGCTTTAAAACAGTAACAGATAGTTCCAAATGAATTTACACCACTATACAGATTCATTATAGCCCGCCCAATTTAGGCAACAATGAGAATATGAACACGTAGCATTTTCAGATTAACACAGTACTCCTAACAAAATCATAAGAATTTAACTACACCATTTGGAACCGTTATTTGATCAGGTTCAAACATTTAGGTGAGCTTCGTGTGTAATTCATCGACTTGACCATGAACTTATGCAAATTCTTCATTTACGATTTACACACATACAAATGAACGTTTGTAAAGACCGAATGGTCCAAGAGAAGGCTAAATTGGACTCCAAAAAGTTAAAGCAACATTTTGAGTATATGCAAACTTTAAATCCCTTAAGCATCTTGACACCTAAGTTCTTCTACAGAGCAATGTAAGAAGTCGTTAGATCTATCTATCACACCTAATCAAGTCCTTAGGGAAAAAAACACACTAAGATATACAAGAACTTATAAGAGCAAGCGGTAAACCTATGATGTGGGGACATACCAAGTTAATCTATCTAAGCTGAGTGTCATGACCAACTCAGCTTATAAGCAAATTAACTAGGATAATCTCTAGAGGTGCCACCCGCAGACTAGATTGAACTGCCTCAAGGTAAACGCATTGTACCCTTCAAGTACCATATGTAAAGCGATTCAAGATGTACAGGTTGAACCCACGGCAAACAGAGCACCTTTGGGCGACATGCAGTCAATCGTGCGCGAGGACTGACCCACCGAGGCCGTGTTTAGTTGCCCCGAATTGAGGGCGGCGGAATCACTGTGCTGCACTGTGCTGCGCTGTAGCATTTTGTTTTTATTTGATTAAAATTGTCCAAACATTGATTAATTAGGCTTAAAATGTTCGTCTCGCAAAGTACAATAAAACTGTGCAATTAGTTTTTTATTTCATCTCCATACATATGCCGACATTTTGATGTGATGGAGAACCTTCTTTTTATATAGTAGAATTTGAGGAAATATTTGGGATATAAACCATGCCCGAGAGTGGGAGTGGGAGCCCATGCATGACACTGGTACGGTGAAGAATGCAGTAGAATGGTCCGGTCCGAGTAGCCGGAGTGTGCTGCCGCTCTATACATTTTCGTCGCCGCATGCAGATTACATGCATTCTTCACCGACGTGGGGGATCCGGGGCCGAGGGCGGCGGCCGCCCGCCGGATTGCCAGCGAGACGGTGCAGCACGGCACGGGCGGGCCCACGGCGATCCTGACGCCCTGGATGGACCCAGGCGCGCGCGCTCGCTCGCCGGTTCCTTGCTCGATCGTGGGGCGTCACACGGACGCCCATCCAGATTCAACGAATTTATTAATCCACTCACTGCTGGAGAGGAACGGACATCAGATCGTCACAGCAGGAGGATCTGTGTGTGCTGACACGCCCCCTGCTTAAACTAATCCTCCTGCTGAGACGATCGATCGGTCCATTACAAGTACGGCTTCTGGTTATAACTAAAAACTGGCGATCGACAATAAAAACCAGCAACTGGTAGCAGCTCCGTCCATCTGGCTTCTAACTAGTAAAAACAAAACTAGTTTTCTTTTTCCATTGCGGTTTCTGGCTACTAGTCAATTACTACAATACTACTCCCACTACTAGCCGTATCTTCACAAAAAAGAGAAACCTATACGTACAAAAAAGAGAAACCTATACGTCAATTACTCCAATACTACTCCCACTACTAGTCAATTACTACAATACTACTCCCACCACTAGAAGCCTGTAGCAACAAAGGACAAGGGCAAAAGGGAATTGGGTGGATCCGTGGGCCACGAACATGCGTGAATTATCGTATGATGAAAAGCATATAGACATTCATTCGGTGCATGCATGCATGCATGCACGCACGCTGTCGGTGATCCCGATCTCGATCGCTCGATCGTCAGGTGCAACCACATTCTTAATTTGATTGACGGGTTGTTGTTTAATTTAGCGCTGTCAGGGCTTCCGTTTCGTCCTGACGCGTATTTGTGAGCCTTGACATATACCCGAACAGCCAAATAGACAACATTGCCATCCACACAGAAATAAAAATAAAAAACCACCGCGCTCACCTTCCTCTTGAATCGCCGTTCTCGAACCCACTCTCCGCGCGCTGCATCGCCGTTGCAGGCCCCACGTGGGGGCACCGGGTGTGGGCACGGGGAATGGGATATTGGCACCGGCGTGCAGATGCGGGCGCCCGTACGAATGTCTGGGCACTAACGATTCCCTTATTAGTTTAGCTTGGGTTGTTTGATTGTTGGTGATCTCATTGCCCACTGCCCAGCTATCTAGCATCTGCACGATCAGATATGCGCTGGTTAGACAGCGGTTGGAGTTACTAGTAATCAACATTGTGTGGAGAGCGAAACAGATCAGCTAATTAACGCCGTCTGTTCAAACTAAATTTCAATCTAAAACCTGATCCCTCAAATTGTTACCGTTCATATTTCGAAAGATGCTTTTGTTTTCCTTTTTTTTAATATAAATTAGCAAAGATGCCCGTACGTTCCAACGGGAGGAAAAAAAGCTATCAAACGTTAATAGCAAACGATTGTAGAATTTTATATATGTATTTATGTTTTACCCTTTCTATAAACTTTAAAAGCTCTAATTTATCTTATGATGACCACATTACATACATTAGGCGTGCAGTGTTTTTGATATAGATGTGGAGCTATTATGGATGGCGTCCGGGCTCACCTCCTTGATGCGGCAACATATTAATGCCAACAAAAAGTTAGATGGAAAACTCACTTGAGTTGAGTTTTCGCATGCTAGCCGTCGTTGATGATTGTATAGATACATTTATTTAGACCAGATTAGACAATAAACTATTTAAATTTTCTACTCACATTTTGATTAGATGAATCACATGTTAATCTAGGTTTGAATATTTTCTAATCAAAATTATGTTAACAACTTGGTAGTAGAAAAAAATCATAAAAAAATCAGGGTTCAAAGATTCATAATAATTATTCTTAAAAAAAATCAATCAAAAAACCACCTATGAGGATAACGGATGCAACAAAAAAGAAATCGGATGGAAGGCCAACAAAAAATCAAACCAAAGGAAATTTATATGGCAGAAGTTTACCTAATAAATATAAAGATATTATTGTAACACATGACATGTTGTAGTGTGCTGTAGGCAGTTTGTTTATCAATCCTAGTGCCCAGGGTTCGAATCTCACCAGTAGCACATTTTTTGGCTACCGGGAATTATTCGGACCACATGCTAGAGTGGGTCATTGGGCTGGCTAAATTGAGCCGCGAGAAAGCCCAGACCACCTGGCAGACATAAATCTATGGTGAAAACTAAAAAGTGTGCAGAAATTTTCACAATTTATTATTAGGTATAGATTTTGGTTTGAAGCTTAACATAATGTCATTTATTTGTTTTCCCTTGAAGGGACAGAGATGCTTATAAGCAGAGATGACGCGGGCTGTAGATATATATGGCCATCGGGCTAGCCCGGTCCGGCCCGGCACGGGTTCGGGCTGACATGGCCCGATGAAGGTCGTGCCTTCACGGGCCGTCGTCTTCACGTGTCATGCCTTGGCATGCCTCTTGCCTAGCTGCCAGCCCAAGCATGGCACTACGGGCCAGAATTCGGGCCGTGCCGGCCCGCTAAGCACGGCCAAATCTGCGGGCCGTGCCAGTCCACAGCCCGGCTACCACAAAAAACACCTCAAACTGATCACAGTCACTGAGACATTCATAATTTTCATAAGTCAATCACACATTCACAGTCACATTATCACAGTTCACAATTTAAGATAAAAGTTCTAACAGTTTATAGTCTAACTTTCAAAGTTCAAACTGATCTCAATTCTCAATCAGCAATCAAAGAAACTCCAAAAGACACATTTAAGATAAAAATGAGCTGTTTGTGCAATGATGTCTCATTAAAAATATTTCTAGGTAAAACTCACTCTTATGCAAAACCCTAGAAAGAGAAAAAGAGTACAACACAGCTCTTAATTAAGTTAAAACGTCTCAAGTCTAAGTCTTACAAATTACAGATAGATACATATAAAAGAGATAGTCCTCTCTCAACTCTCATCTCTCAATCTCTCATGTCTCAACCAGCAGTACCAGCACCCCCTAGATGGACTAGCAGCAGCACCAGATGTACCTCCATCATATTCATCCAAATACAGATTCTTGAAAGACTCCTCCAACTCTTGGTTGTCAACATCATGCCATAGCCTTCTGTCTCCCAACTCTCGATCCTTTATGCAAGTCAGCATCTCCACATGTTCAGGCAACAAACGCCGTCACCGCTCCTCGTTGATCCTTCCTGCTAAGCTAAAACATGATTCTGAAGAAACAGTAGAAATAGAAACTGACATAACATCTCTAGCCATGATGGATAGGATTGGATAGGTTAGTTTGTGGTCACGCCACCAGAGAAGTAAATCAAAATCATCCTCCCAGACAGTGACATTGTCACTATCAAGATAAGTAGAGAGCTCAGACATAACAGAACCAGATATAGATGAAGTGGGTGTAACAGCCCAAAAATGGGCCAAGTAGGCCCAATTCGCGGAATGAGACGATGATACTGTAGCTTTTGGGGCAGTGGGCCAGATACTGTAGCTATAGGGGTACTGCACATCTGGACCCCGGTACTGTAGCAGCGGGGGGTACTGTAGCTTGGACGATGTAGCATCCCGCGCACTGCAGCACCGAATTGGGTCGAGCCGAATTTGGTTTGTTGTAGCTCGGGTACTGTAGCATCACGAAACACTGTGCAACCGGTGTTTAGTAGCAACTGGCCTTTGGTTAACCGTTTTGAGCGAAGCGAGGACGAAAGCTCAAGCGGGTTGCCACGTAGGTGGGACCACTCCTCGGCAGAGTGGGCCTGGGCCGTGTATGCCGGGACTGGATGTTACAATGAGGGCAGAGGCAGGGGAAGGACCACCAACACAAGATCCAGGGTCTCCAAATATCTTTCTCCATGCCTGTTTTCTTTTACCTGATTGGCTTGTTGGATGTGTAGGCCTTTGAGACCTAGCTGCACCAAACTTTTTCTCATATTTGGTAAACAAGTTATAAAACTCAGTTTTAACATCAGCATAGTATGAAGTGTAATCACAACCAGTGTGCTCTTTAAGCAATGTCAGGACATTGAACAGACCTCTCATCGTTGCTCTAGTATCAAGAATGAATGCAAAAGAATAAATATAGGTATGTCCTACTAATATTTAAGGAATTTAAGCTTCATAGGATATACAATAGTCCCAGTTATGCAAACTATCAGGATTAAGTGCAAGCCTAGACTGAACTCTAGCACGTTGATTAGTTTTCTCCTTACATGATTTCTGGTGCCTCTTCAAGTGCCCAGTACCAACAACAGATCTAGCAGACAAAGTAGCCTTACACATTTGTAGACAGTTTTAGTGCAAATGTTAGTGCCATTCACATCTTCAAAGATCTCATCAAAATCAGCCCAAACAGGAGATTTGTGCTTACCACCACTGGATCTAGTACCAGCAATAGATGGAGCAGAGTTGTTGGTGTTGGAGCCAGTCCCAGTCGTCGTCGCCCCTTCACCACCACCGCCGTCCAGATCCACACCAAACAAGGCAGCAACGTCCTCATGGATGTCGTCGTCGTTCTTGCCCTCGGGGGTGTAAGGTCCAAATGGCTAGAGGGAGGGGTGAATAGCATATTTAAAATTCTACAAGCTTCACTAAACAATCACGTTAGTATAAAAGATGGTTAAGCTAATTCTAGCACTAGCTCAACTATACTATGCAAGCCACCTATACAATACTAGTGAAGCAAGGCTATGATCTCTAATACACACCAACAAGACTAAGTCACTAAGCTACTTACTCCTATGTGATAAAAGCTACACTAAGCAAACTACACTAGGAATAGTACTAGAAAGTAAAGAGCAAGTGACTTCATTCTTATACCAACGATGTAGAGAAGTAATGCACTCGAAGAATCAATCACAATGATCAACCACAAGAGAAATCCTCGGCAAAGAGATGACACAAGATTTTTTTACCGAGGTTCACTTGCTTCCCGGCAAGCTACTCCTCGTTGTGGCGATGCACCCACTTGTCAGTTCGCGAGCTAATCGACTATCAAGAGTCGAGCCCTCGGCGGGCGCCGCACAACCGCACACAAGATGGGGATCCTCCAAGCCACGAGCTCCACTAGAGTATCCAATTTGTGAACTCCCGCGGGGAAGGATCAAGAACCCCTTACAACACTTGGTGAGGGCTCCAACAATCTCCAATTGCGAGCTCAATCACCTCCGCTGCTCCAAGCCGTCTACCGTGTCGGGAAACACGGAAGAGTAACAAGAAATCCACAGCAACTTGAAGATCAAGTGCCTCTAGAATGCAACTCTCAAGCAATGCAGTTGAATCTCACTCAATCTCACTCAAGATGTGCAACCAAGCAAAGAGATGAGTGGAGGGGTTGTTCTCTAGCTCAAAGGATGTCTCTAGGTCTCAAAATGTGCAAGAGTTACCCTGAAACCCCAGCCAACTTCTATTTATAGCGAAGGGGTACGCAGCTAGCCGTTACCGGACGACACAGTTCAAATCGCGCTGACCGGACGCTCCGGTCAGGTTGACCGGACGCGTCCGGTCACTACAGGACAAGCGTGAACAGTGCGCATCAGAACTAGCCGTTGCCGTGACCGGACGCGCTCAAACGTTTGACCGGACGCGACAGTGCCAGCGTCCGGTCACGGTCCAGTAAGCTCCCGTCGAGACCAGACGCGTTCGATCGCACGTGACCGGACGCGTCGTGCGTCCGATCAGCACTCCGCTGCACTCTGCTCCTCTGGACGCCTGACCGGACGCTCCGGTACTGTGAGGGACCGGACACGCCGGTCGCACGCTCTCCTTCTACGCACAGGTGAACTGACCGGACACGCTGGTCAAGCCAGACCAGCGTCCGGTCACAAACCCTAGTGCCCGCGCCATGATGAACTGACCGGACGCGTCCGGTCAAACCGTGACCGCGTCCGGTGCAGCGTCCGGTCACCACAGTGACCGCCGTTCGCCTCCGTTTCTTTTCCGACTTCCGGCGCAGTAGAAAATAGGCGTTTCACTTCCCCAAAAAGCGTTGAATCCCACCTCGCAAGCTCGGCGGGAGGGAGAGAGGAACCCAAACCCCTCTCTACCGCTCAAACTCCACCACCTTCGCAAAAGTGCTAACACCACCAAGTGTACACCACCATATGCATGTGTGTTAGCATTTCACAAACATTTTCTAAGGCGTTATGTTAGCTCTCTACTAGATCCTAATGCATATGCTCAAGACATTGATCTAGTGGCACTTGATTCCCGAGCTAACCGTGATTGCCCCTCTTGATAGTCGGCTATGTATTCTAAATCCGGTCAATCACTTCTCTACTCATCTTAGACCGGCAAAAGGAAGACCCTATGGTTATACCTTTGCCTTGCGCTCTTGGATCCTTCATTCTATTTCCATCTCCTTATGCTTGATCACCATGATCATCATTTCATGTCCATGCACCATTTCTTTTATGATCTTATGGCCACCACTCCTTGCCATATACACCTTCATCACATGTGTTGCTCATGCCTAACTCAAAACACTTAATACATAGCATTAGCAACTTGGTGTCATTAATTACCAAAACCAAACTTGGGCTTTCAATCTCCCTCTTTTTGGTAATTGATGACAACTATCACAAATATATGAAATAAAATCAATTTTCAATTTTGATAGTATTAGCTCCCCCTACATATGTGCTTCCATGAGTTTGGTTCAATTGTGCACATATGTATGGATTTGAATTTTGGGAGAGTTACTACTACCAAATTGATGCTAAGGTATATAGAATGGACCTTTGAAGCGTGATACCAATCGGAGTTGCCTTTATATACCATTCTTAGCATCGATGTAGCTAGACACCACTTGTAAAGATCACAAACACTAAAGTACCCCGTGAGATCAACATTATAAGCAAAGGTGTCTAGATACTACTTGTAAAGCTACTCTTAACAAAACATCATTCAAGTCTAATTGTAGCAATCACCATACAAGTATGAATATGAATTTAAGCTTCGCAATGCAACAATTCATCATGTTAATGCACATACAAATGCAACAAACAATTCATGAGCTTGCTCCCCCTACTTGTGTGCTCAATTTTTTAATTGATCCATTTCCAATGTCATTCTCTCCCCCTTTCTATATCTTTCTCCACCTTTGCAACTTAACTTTTTATATTTGTGACTTTTCTATCTTTGTGACTTTTCTCTCCCCCTTTGTCAATAATTCATCAAAAAGGTGCTAATTTTAGTGAGAGTCAAGTCAATCAATATGAGGGAGTCCAAATTATGGTTAAATCTAGATCACTTGCCTAGAATATGTAATTCGGTTTGATCCAAGGACAAGCTTCTTCACACCTTATAAAGTATAAGGGTTATCTTGACCATGTTGAATTACACATCATGAGCTCATTTTCTAGATTCAACACTAGGTTTGCAAGCCCACAAACATGTCATATGCTACCACTAGATCAATCAAAACATAGAAGCAAAAGTGGTACCATATATACATTAAACTCATTTGATTTTCATGAATGAGCCTATTTGACATGCAAATGTGTCTATATGTTCTAAACATGTCCTTAGCAAAGTATGGATGATATGCCAAATAACTTTACCTTGCTATGTCGGAGGAGAGGCATGTCATATAAGAATGTGGGGGTGCACTCATTTTAAGTTGGAGAAGTCAAGTATGTTCAATTCATTCTTCAACTTATAAAATCTTTTCTCATCAAGTGGCTTTGTGAATATGTCGGCTAATTGATCCTCGGTGCTAATGCTTTCAATGCTAATATCACCCTTTTATTGATGGTCCCTTATGAAGTGATGCCTAATATCAATGTGCTTGGTTCTTGAATGTTGAACCGAATTTTGTGTTATCTTAATAGCACTTTCGTTGTCACAAAACAATGGCACATTATTGAATTTGATTCCAAAGTCATTCAAAGTGGCCTTCATCCAAAGCAATTGTGCACAACAACTACCGGCACTAATGTATTCGGCTTCGGCGGTAGATAGTGTAACACTATTTTGTTTCTTTGATGACCATGAAACAAGAGACCTTCCTAGCAATTGACAAGTACCACTTGTGCTCATTCTATCAATCTTGCATCCACCATAGTCGGAGTCCGAATATCCAATCAACTCAAAATTAGACCCCTTTGGAAACCATAATCCAACATCATGAGTGCCCTTAAGATATCTCAATATCCTCTTGGTTGTTTTCAAGTGACTTTCTCTAGGTGAAGCTTGATATCTTGCACACTTGCACACACTAAACATTACATCCGGCCTAGAAGCGGTGACATAGAGCAAACTTCTAATCATAGACCGGTATAGCTTTTGATCTACCATGTTTCCATTAGCATCAACACCTAATTGATCATTTGTGCCCATTGGTGTACTCATTGGCTTAGCATCTTGTAATCCAAACTTTTTTATCATGTCCTTGATGTACTTGCCTTGACTTACAAAAGTGTCATTCTTCATTTGCTTGATTTGAAGTCCAAGAAAGTAACTAAGCTCTCCAATCATAGACATCTCAAACTCTTTTGCCATCATATTTCTAAACTCTTCACAAAAGTCTTGATTTGTTGATCCAAAAATGATATCATCAACATAGATTTACAACACAAACAAGTCATTTCCAAGCTTCTTGGTGAAGAGAGTGGTGTCAACCTTTACCATCTTGAACTCTTTAGAGAGAAGAAAGTCCCTTAATCTCTCATACCATGCTCTTGGTGCTTGCTTCAAACCATACAATGCTATTTTGAGCTTGTAAACATGGTTGGGCTTCTTGTCATTTTCAAAACCAGGAGGTTGCTCAACATAAACTTCTTCATTGATGTAGCCATTGAGAAATGCACTTTTGACATCCATTTGATAGAGCTTGATGTTGTGTGCACAAGCATATGCTAATAAGATTCTAATTGCCTCCAATCTTGCAACCGGTGCATATGTCTCTCCAAAGTCAAGACCCTCAACTTGTGTGTAACCTTGTGCTACCAATCTTACTTTGTTTCTCACAACTACACCATCTTGATCTTGCTTGTTTCTAAAGACCCACTTAGTACCAATCACATTATAGTTCTTCGGCCTTTCAACTAGTTCCCAAACTTGATTTCTAGTGAAGTTGTTTAGTTCTTCATGCATAGCATTTACCCAATCGGAATCTTTCAATGCATCTTCTATTTTCTTAGGTTCTTCAAGTGATACAAATGAGTAGTGCTCACAAAAGGATACTAATCTCGATCTAGTTTGAACACCACTTTGAATTCCACCAATGATTTGATCCAATGGATGATCTCTTGCAATGCTAGTAGGTTGGAGTATTGGGAGTTGATTGCTTCCACTTGTTTGACCTTGAACCTGAGCTTCATCATGAGAACCACTAGAGCTTGCTTGATTTGTATCAATTTACATACTTTGGTTGATCACATGAGTATCATCATCATCATCAACTTGCCTCGGCCTTATGTCACTAATGTCCATATTCTTCATTGCTTTTGACAATTGATCTCCTCTCACATCATCAAGGTTTTGAGCTTTATTTTGAGACCCTTGGGTTTCATCAAACTCAACATCATGAACTTCTTCCGAGGTGCCATTTGTGAGATTCCAAACTCTATATACTTTGCTTGCGGTAGAATAACCAAGTAAGAACCCTTCATCACATTTCTTTTTAAACTTGCTCAATCTAGTGCCTTTCTTAAGAATATAGCATTTACAACCAAACACTCTAAAGTATGCAATGTTGGGCTTTCTTCCATTCAATAGCTCATATGGTGTCTTCCCAAGCTTCCCCATGGCAATAGAGACGGTTGCTACAATAGCAAGACGTGTTGATGGCTTCACTCCAAAATGAATGATTCACATTGTATTCACTAAGCATTGATCTAGCCATGTCAATCAAAGTTCTATTCTTTCTTTCAACTACACCATTGGATTGAGGAGTGTAGGTTGGAGAGAATTGATGTCCAATACCAAGATCATCACACAATTCCTCAATTCTTGTGTTCTTGAACTCACTACCATTGTCACTTCTAATCTTCTTGATGGTGATTTCAAACTCATTTTGCACTCTTTTGACAAAAGATTTGAATAGATCATAAACATCACTCTTGTCATAGAGAAAGAACACCCAAGTGTATCTAGTGTAGTCATCCACTATCACAAAACCATACTTGTTCCCACCAATGCTAGTGTATGTTGTTGGCCCAAACAAGTCCATGTGCAATAGCTCAAATGCCTTTGATGTGCTCATTTCACTCTTATTAGGATGTGCATTTCCAACTTGTTTGCCGGCTTGACAAGCACTACAAGGTTTATCCTTCTCAAAGGTGACATCCTTCAAGCCTCTAACTAAGTCATGCCTCAAAAGTTTGTTCAATTGTTTTCATTCCAACATGACCAAGCCTTCTATGCCATAACCATCCCATACTAGATTTGCTAAGCAAGCATGATGTCAATTGTGTCTCACTATCATTGAAGTCAACCAAGTATAAGCTACCATGTCTAAATCCTTTGAATATCAAATTTGATCCATCAACAGTTATGACTTCAACATCATCACTACCAAATATGCACTTGAAGCCAAGATCACAAAGTTGTGCCACCGACAAAAGATTGAAATCCAAGCTCTCAACTAGCAACACATTAGATATGCTCATGTCATTTGAAATAGCAATTTTACCAAGCCCCTTGACTTTGCCTTTCTTGTTGTTGCCGAATGTGATAGCATCAAAACCACCATTTTGACTTGTATCAATTGATTTGAACATACATGAATCTCCGGTCATATGTTGAGTGCACCCACTATCAAGCACCCAATGCCTTCCTCCGGCTTTGTAATTGACCTACAAGATAAGATCAATTCCTTTTAGGTACCCAAACTTGTTTGGGTCCTCCAAGGTTAGTGACTAAGCTCTTTGGTACCCAAATAGCTTTCTTCTTTGAGCTCATTCATGGTGCACCAATGAACTTAGCATGAACACCATTTGTACCCTTGGTAAGTATATAGAAAGAATCAAACTTAATTGAGGATACATTACCTTTGGATTTCTTGTTCATGCAATGTTGCTCTATGTGACCAACTTGCTTGCAACTTTTGCAATAGCTACCATTGTTCTTCACAAAACGATTCTTGTGAGGAGCAAAAGCGGTCTTGCCTTTCTTGGGGTTATAGCCCAATCCCTCTTTGTAGAGAGAAGCTCTTTGGCTACCCAAGCACATAAGCAAGCGGTCCTCACCACCATAAGCCTTAGCTAAGATGTGATTGAGCTCTTTTACCTCCTTCTTGAGATTTTCATTCTCAACTATAAGTGTGGAGTCACAAGTGAAACCATTACTACTAGATGAGGATGATGTAGATGAGCTACATGAAGGGTTAGTGGGAGCAACAACAATAGGCTTATGACAAGATTCATCAATTATATCACAAGATATGCCTATGTTACAAGTTTTAGCTTTCTTAACATTAGTTGGCATGTTTTCACATTTTTCAATTAGAGAGGAATGAGCTTCTTCAAGCTTAGTGTGAGACTTTTGAAGCTTCTTATGGTCTACCTTTAGACTCTCATAAGATGCTCTCAGCTCATCAAGTTCTTGCATAAGGTTTTTCTTTTCCTTAAGCAAGCCCTTGCACTCCTTTCTAGATTCCTTAAAATGTTGAGTGCAATCTTCTAGCATAGTGATTAGTTCATCTTTAGTGAATTCTTCTTCATCACTATCACTATCACTAGCATTATCGTGATCACTCTCATCGTCGGATGATACCTTAGCGGCCTTAGCCATGAAGCACGATGGAGTGTCGAAGAGGGAGACCTTCTCTTGGATGGCAATGCTAGCATGTCCCTTCTTCTTGCTCTTGTTGTCATCCTCATCATCACTTGAGGAATCATCACTATCCCATGTAGCAATATGAGAATCATTCTTCTCTTTATGAGAGCTCTCCATCTTTTCTTGCTTCTTCTTTTGCTTCTTCCTTTCCTTTTTGATAGCATCTTCATCATCACTATCATAAGGACACTTTGCAATGAGATGGTCCTTGCTATGGCATCTAAAGCATCTCATGGTATGCTCATTCTTCTTAGATGAGTTCTTCCTCCTCCTTGCACGATAGCCCTTCTTCTTTATGAATTTGCCAAATTACTTGACAAAGAGAGCCATCTTCTCATCAATGTCATCACTATCACAAGAGCTTGAGTCTTCCTCACTTGATGATTCGATCTTGGATTTGCCCTTGGATGTGGTGGCTTTGAATGCCACACTCTTCTTCTTCTCATCATCTTTCTTCTCATTTTCCTTCTTCTTCTTCTTGACCAACTCATCCTTCTCATCATCTTCTCTATATGAATCATCGGTCATCACTTCTTGAAATATTTGTTGAGGAGTTGAATCCTTCAATGTAGTCCTCACTAGCACGGTGATCAATGTATCAAACCTCTTGGGCAAGCTTCTCAAGAACTTCAAAGAGAATTGGTTGTCCTTGACTTCCTCACCAAGTGCCTTGAGCTCATTGACAATGACTTGCAATCTATGAAACATCTCCGGTACACTCTCATCACCTTGCATCTTAAAGCTTGAAAATTTTTCTTGCAAGATATATGCTTTAGCGGTCTTTGTGCCTTCGGTGCCCTCAAATGTTTCTTCTAGCTTGGCTCAAGCATCATGTGCAACTTCTATGTTCTTCACTTGCTCAAATGTCTTGTCATCTAATGCCTCATGAAGAGCACTAATGGCAATATCATTGCATTGAAGCTTCTTCTCCTCCACCGGTGTAGGTGCTTCCGGATTAGCAACCTCAAATTTTGTTTCGGTGACCTTTCACACTTCTCTATTGATTGACTTGAGGTGTGCGGTCATCTTAACCTTCCAATATGCATAATTTGTCCCATCAAAGTGAGGTGCCTTCTTGGTGTTGTTGATGTGCAAGCTTAATTGAGCCATTTCTTTTTCACCGTAGGTTGTTAAGCCTCTAATAAACGGTGCCTCGGCTCCGATACCACTTGTAAGGTCCAAATGGCTAGAGGGGGGTGAATAGCCTATTTAAAATTCTACAAGCTTCACTAAACAACCACGTTAGTATAAAAGATGGCTAAGCTAATTCTAGCACTAGCTCAACTATACTATGCAAGCCACCTATACAATACTAGTGAAGCAAGGCTATGATCTCTAATATACACCAACAAGACTAAGTCACTAAGCTACTTACTCCTATGTGATAAAAGCTACACTAAGCAAACTACACTAGGAATAATACTAGAAAGTAAAGAGCAAGTGACTTGATTCTTATACCAATGATGTAGAGAAGTAATGCACTCGAAGAATCAATCACAATGATCAACCACAAGAGAAATCCTCGGCAAAGAGATGACACAAGATTTTTTTCCGAGGTTCACTTGCTTCCCGGCAAGCTACTCCTCGTTGTGGCGATGCACCCACTTATCGGTTCGCGAGCTAATCGACTATCAAGAGTCGAGCCCTCGGCGGGCGCCGCACAACCGCACACAAGATGGGGATCCTCCAAGCCACGAGCTCCACTAGAGTATCTAATTTACGAACTCCCGCGGGGAAGGATCAAGAACCCCTTACAACACTTGGTGAGGGCTCCAACAATCTCTAATTACGAGCACAATCACCTCCGCTGCTCCAAGCCGTCTACCGTGTCAGGAAACACGGAAGAGTAACAAGAAATCCGCAGCAACTCGAAGATCAAGTGCCTCTAGAATGCAACTCTCAAGCAATGCAGTTGAATCTCACTCAATCTCACTCAAGATGTGCAACCAAGCAAAGAGATGAGTGGAGGGGTTGTTCTCTAGCTCAAAGGATGTCTCTAGATCTCAATATGTGCAAGAGTTACCCTCAAAGCCCGGCCAACTTCTATTTATAGCGAAGGGGTACGCAGCTAGCCGTTACCGGACGACACAGTTCAAATCGCGGTCAGGTTGACCGGACGCTCCGGTCAGGTTGACCGGACGCGTCCGGTCACTACAGGACAAGCGTGAACAGTGCGCGTCAGAACTAGCCGTTGTCGTGACCGGACGCGCTCAAACGTTTGACTGGACGCGACAGTGCCAGCGTCCGGTCACAGTCCAGTAAGCTCCCGTCGAGACCAGACGCGTCCGATCGCACGTGACCGGACGCGCCGTGCGTCCGATCAGCACTCCGCTGCACTCTGCTCCTCTAGACGCCTGACCGGACGCTCCGGTTCTGTAAGGGACCGGACGCGCCGGTCGCGCGCTCTCCTTCTGCGCACAGGTGAACTGACCGGACACGCTGGTCAAGCCAGACCAGCGTCCGGTCACAAACCCTAGTGCCCGCGCCACGATGAACTGACCGGACGCGTCCGGTCAAACCGTGACCGCGTCCGGTGCAGCGTCCGGTCACCACAGTGACCGCCGTTCGCCTCCGTTTCTTTTCCGACTTCCGGCGCAGTAGAAAATAGGCGTTTCACTTCCCCAAAAAGCGTTGAATCCCACCTCGCAAGCTCGGCGGGAGGGAGAGAGGAACCCAAACCCCTCTCTACCGCTCAAACTCCACCGCCTTCGCAAAAGTGCTAACACCACCAAGTGTACACCACCATGTGCATGTGTGTTAGCATTTCACAAACATTTTCCAAGGCGTTATGTTAGTTCTCTACTAGATCCTAATGCATATGCTCAAGACATTGATCTAGTGGCACTTGATTCCCGAGCTAACCGTGATTGCCCCTCTTGATAGTCGGCTATGTATCCTAAATCCGGTCAATCACTTCTCTACTCATCTTAGACCGACAAAAGGAAGACCCTATGGTTATACCTTTGCCTTGCGCTCTTGGATCCTTCATTCTATTTCCATCTCCTTATGCTTGATCACCATGATCATCATTTCATGTCCATGCACTATTTCTTTTATGATCTTGTGGCCACCACTCCTTGCCATATACACCTTCATCACATGTGTTGCTCATGCCTAACTCAAAACACTTAACACATAGCATTAGCAACTTGGTGTCATTAATTACCAAAACCAAACTTGGGCTTTCAGGGGGGCTAGGCCAGGCAGAAGGACGCCATCGTCTTCATCCATGGCCTCTCCAGCCCCGTTCCTCGACGGTGCGGGTGGCCACCTTGCTCGCTCTACGCCAGAGGTAGACGACGAAGCATCGACTACCGACCTGCAGAGAAATGAGATCAAGAAACACAACACATCAGATCAAGAAGGCAAGATCAGATCAAGAAAAAAAGAAGATGCAGAAAGAAAGAAGATGCTAGGGTTAGGGTTAGGGTTTACCTGCGCAACCGGAGCTCGGTGCCAGAGAAGACGACGACCCCCGCAGAGAAGACGAGACACCGTTAGCTAGGATGGCGAGCGGCGGAGGAGGGATGACAGGAACACGAACTCACATATCACCAAGTGGGGAAGGGAGAGGGGGGAGAGGAAGGAGATCAGGGAAGGAGAGGTTGTCCAGCGGCGGAAGGCAGATCAAGGTCACTGGACTCGAGGAGGACGACTGTCGGAGTCAAACGGACGCCGAGGAGACGGCGGCGCGTCGAAGGCGACTAGGCGAGGCGAGAGACAAGATGAGAGCGGTGTGCGACAGGTGGGGAATGGATTAGGGATTTAGGGTTCAGCCGTTCGGGTGAGGACTGAGGAGAGGGGGAGCTGATGGGCCGGGGGAGCCATTGGGCACTTGGGCCGGCGGGGTAGCCGTTGGGGGCTTTGGGGGCAGTGGGGGGCTGCTGCCTCGGGCCGCTCTCGGGCCTGCCTAGAATTCTCGGGCCATGCCGTGCTGGCCCACGAGCTAGAGGGTCGGCCCAAGCACGGCCCGCACTGTCGGGCCGGGCCGGCCCGGGCCTGAACTTCACCGTGCCATGCCGGGTTCGTGTCGTGTTAAATTTTCGTGCTTCGTGTTGCGCCATCGTGCCTCGTGCCATCGTACCTCGGGCTGCATGGCCAAATATAGCTGTAGAGCTGTCTTTGGGCTCCGTCTGGCTTGAGTCGGAAGGATCCTGGCCTAGAGCATCGAGAAAGTATCATGTGGAAGTTGTGTAATATTGTACATTCTCTATACATGCAGGGTATTTGAATCGACGAAGACGGAACATCTCCTCTTACTATTTCTGCGTCGTCGTCGTCGGTGCGTGCATGCATGCCTCATGCAGGGCACCATTTTCTTCTTCCTTTTTCTGACGAGGACGAGGAGAGCATCATATCATAACACCTTTGCGTCCTTTCGGATGGTTTTGTTTGAGGAGGACAGAGAGAGGCTGGTCGATGCAACGGAGGTAGTGCGGCAATGCCGTCCTTGGACCCAGAGGCAGAGCCAGCGATTTTGATTAAGGGGGGACCGGACAAATGTGATCGTATTTTTTAGTGTGAAAAAATATACATAATTAAATGTTTTAATAACTTTTCAAAAAAATTACACTATTTCTAACCAAAATCATGATATTTTAATAAAAAAATGAGTGAAATTAATATTTTTTGTGCTATAAATACCAAAATTTATATAGTTATTTAAATGAATCTATTGTACTTAAGGGTGGCCATGGCCCCTGCTAGCACCACACCCCCACCCCTGGCTTCGCCTCTGCTTGACCGACGAGCGCGCCGGAAGAAGAGAGAACTTCTAGAGTTCCGGTACGTCATATGCGTAGTGTGCGTCTAGGGGCGTCCGTGTCGGCACTCGGCAATATGTCCACCTCAATCACCGGTGGCGTACGTGCTATCGATCGTGCTGGTTTTCACGTGCATTATGCACTGGCGGAGGGTAATGGAGGCGAAACTGGGCGCTTGCCCCCCTTGCTGCAACGCCGATCACTGCAAAAGTCTGCATTTGTGCTTGTCAGATGATGTGTCTGATGCGTATAGTGCTAGACACAGCAACGTGAATGTAGACTCCGTAGTAGTACTCCGTAGCTCTCAGGTCTCAGGTGCCGTGTCAGCCATACTGCTGGGCAAGACTTTGATTCTCAAGAGTACTGCTCCTAGCTTAACTGCCCCCCTCTGATTGACTGCACGCTCCGCCACTGGCATTATGCATGTGCGCTAATTTCGACCGGCATTGCTAATGGTGTGGATTAATTCTCAGGCTACGTCTTGGACTCTTGGTCTTGGTGGGGATGCATGCATAAGGCGTGTCCATCCTCACAAATCAAATCAAAATACAGCGTACGGAGTACGTGCCAACAAGGTTTTAACTTAATATTTGCCAAAAGAAACTTAATTATTATATAGTATTGAGCTTAGAATCGAAGAAAACGTTGGGACACGCAGCAGAAATTAATAAAGGAGCATGTACGGTACTCGTATACTCCAATATACTCCGCGCCTATGTATCGTGTGCACCTCGTGCGGCTCAAACTCAGGGGCGGAGCTACAGGGTGGTCCCTGTGGGCCGTGGACCACCCTGCGCTCGGCCCAACCGAAGCCCATCCATGTAGTCTGTATTGGAGAATTTATCATGTACGTTGCTTGGCCGGCCGACTCATGAGAGACCGACGGTTCGCGTATTCTCCTCCGTGTGGCGTGGGTATGACCATCGAGATCGACTGATCGAGCACAGGGCGCGGCGACTCCACGAGGACCACGAGTCCACGACGGCAAACGCTAAGCCGTGAGCAGCAACCAGCAACCCGGCAGCCATCAGGATCAGGTACGTACATCAAAAACCTAAGATGAAGACTCAATCGCGACTCTGTATGGCTCCTTTGAATCCAGCAGATTCCTTCCCTTCTTTTGATGCAAACAAGTTACATAGACTTGATGAATTTTACTAATGATTTTTCAAGCTCGACTTGCTAAGACTCGATTTGCAACTTGAAACCTTTATTGATGACATGAGAAAAGATGAATTGTTTAAAAGCCTAAACAGTCTTGTTGACCTCTCAGTAAAACTTGCTGAAACAAAGAGGGATAAAGTTTATCATTGGGTCTATTTACTTATCAAGTTGGTATTGCTTCTACTAGTGGCTACCGTAAGTGTTGAAAGAATATTTTCTACAATGACCTTTATCAAGACTAAGTTGAGAAATAAGATGGGTGATAGACTTCTGAATGATTGTCCAGTGACATTTATTGAACGGATATCTTCTTACAATTGAGTGAATAAGAGATCATCAACACTTTCATGGCTATTAGAAGGCGCAGGCCTGACAAGAATAAGAAGAAGTAGTGACATAGTTCTTGAACTATTATGGATACGTAATATTTCAATTCTATGTTAAGAAACACTCATCTATGAACTCTGTATGTCCTTTTTCTAATTTTGTTTTGTAATTCATATACATGTGCACTAACATGTTAAATTTATTGCGCCTAAAAAAATTTTAGACAATGGACCACCATAGCTATAAATCCTAACTACGCCACTGCTCAAACTTATGGCCGGCGGCATCGCATATCCGCATCGCATCATCGCAGCAGCTGGCTCTGGGATGATTGGCGGCCACGCCGAAGCCGGTTGACCTTGCTTAGCTAGGACTCCGTTCGACCAAGAAAACATACAATTACAGGTTAGGTGTCAGATAAAGTTATTTATGTTTGATTAAGTTTTTAAAAAATAATATTTATATTTATGACTTTAAATTAATTTATTATAAAAATATATTTTATAAGTAATCTAATTATATTTATTTAATGTTATAATTATTTTTAGTTTTTATCTATAATTATTTAAATATAATATACTAAAATATAGTACTGTGATAGAACTCATTTTTATCGGTTCTTAAGTGACCGATTCTTGCACGCCACGAATATATGTACGACTGGCATGATTCATAGGTGACGTGGTGCCTCTAGGACCGCGCGTAGGCCCACTTGTGGGGTCGGGTGGAAAAGCCTTGGCATGGGGTGTGTGGTGGGGGAAGATGGCACTGCCTGACGCGTGGGCCCTATAGGTTCACCTCCGTGTTTCCTTCCCTAGCTATAATCCTTTGATGATGATGACACCATTACAGTCCAGCGCTTAGAGGTAAGTTATACTCCCTCCGTCCAAGAAAACATGCAATTCTAGCACAGTATCACATTTTAGTATCTTAAGTTTAACCAATTATAAATAAAAAATTATCAATATTTATGATATCAAATAAATATCATTAGGTTAAATTACGAAATGTACTTTCATAATAAATTGATTTAGAGCCATAAATATGAATATTATTCACTGAAAATTTGATCAAACATGAACTGCTTTTTCTGGCATGCAACCCATAGTTGCGTGTTTTTCTGGACGGAGGGAGTATCTGTCTTTGTCTGCAATGCAAAAAACGGAATGGAACGGAGCGACATCTCTTCTCCTTTTTTTTTACAATTGTGATGTGATGGAAAAGAAAAAAATATAATTTTTATGGCATATAAAGGATATAAGGCCTGATTATATTTTAATGGTAATGAAGGATTATTCTTTTTTTTTTCTGGAAGATTGTGAAGGATTATTCTTTTTGTTTTGTTGGAAGATTGTGAAGTAGTATGATTCTTCAGATATTTCCTCACATGGACCTCCTCCCTGCACTGCTGCTATATAATTACCCTTGCGTGTCTATCCCACGTGTAGGTGTGCTGCGCCGTGTCGTGCGGTGGAAAAGGCAGTCTCTGGTCGGCAGCCAAGAACTGGACGTGTGCGCCAACATGGTTTGCGGACTTCCGGTACAGCCTCTCGGCGTCTCATCGGGCGCAAGGCGCGGACGATTGCCTCCCTTGAGCCGGTGCGAGTGGAAGACAGGTCGGTCCCCATCTAAGCAATCCGGACGTGATGTGGCCCGCGGTGGAAATGCACGATGGAGGGACACTGGCTGACGACACCCCATCTAACCAATGGGACCTCCAACAGCCCACATGACACAGCCTCTCCTCCACTCCATCTTGTTAGAAGCTTTTCTGTTGACTGGCGTGTCCACGTCCGAGCCGGTGCAAAAGGTCGGTCCCCCAGAAAGAGCTCCAGCTAAAGGTCGGTCACTTTTGCCCACGAAAAACACTAATCGGATGCGCTGATCGGACGCGCAGGTGCTGACCGGACGCGTCCGGTCACGAGTCCGGTCACAGACCACTCTTCGGTAAAACGGCGATATCTCTTAGCTCCGAACTCTGATTTCGATGATCTTGGACATTTTGGAAAGCTTACTCAGAGGGCTACACAACCCACAAAAGCACTTGATCTAGTTCACAATGGATCAAAGCAGTATTCCACTCCAAGAGCCATCCTAGTGTCCGGACAACACCGAAAAACCTTTCTCTCTTCACCAAGTTGATCAAAATCAACTCCAACACCTTCTCCTTTGCAAATGTGCCAACACCATCAAGTGTACATCTCCATGTGCTCGTGTGTTAGCTTTTTCTCAATCATTTTCAAAGGTTTTCTAGTTAACTCACTAGGCCCTACATGCAATGCACTTCAAGAATTCACCTAGTGCCACCAGTGCGTCGAATAACCGATAAGACTTCCCCTCTTAATAGTTCGGCTATCGACCCTAAACCACTCACACCCTCTATGATGTCTTGAGTGTAAAACAAAATGGCCCTATGGTTATACATTTGCCTTGAGCTCATTTTGTTTCTCCAAAAGATATGATCCACTTCATATCATCACATGACCGTCTCGATCCATTGACCTTGACTTCACTTGCTCTTCACCGTTGCATCAGTCCATCGGCGCCAAGTCTTGCTCAAGCTTCACCATCGCATGGTCCTTCGCTTCGAAGCCTCGACTAGCCCTTCACCTTCACAACCGGTCCATCGAGCCAAGCCTCATCTTGGTTTTCACCATTTTGGTCATATGAGTCAATGTCATGTCTCATATTCAATGACCACCTTTATCTAAATCATCCACTTAGATACAAATGTTAGTCCTAGGTTTCATCAATTAGCCAAAATCAAACTAGGGACTTTCAGGGGGGCTGCTGCCTCGGGCCGCTCTCGGGCCTGCCTAGAATTCTCGGGCCGTGCCGTGCTGACCCACGAGCTAGAGGGTCGGCCCAAGCACGGCCTGCACTCTCGGGCCGGGCCGGGCCGGGCCTGAACTTCACCGTGCCATGCCAGGTTCGTTTCGTGTTAAATTTCCGTGCTTCGTGTTGCGCCATCGTGCCTCGTGCCATCGTACCTCGGGCTGCATGGCCAAATATAGATGTAGAGCTGTCTTTGGGCTCCGTCTGGCTTGAGTTGGAAGGATCCTGGCCTAGAGCATCCAGAAAGTATCATGTGGAAGTTGTGTAATATTGTACATTCTCTATACATGCAGGGTATTTGAATCAACGAAGACGGAACATCTCCTCTTACTATTTCTGCGTCGTCGTCGTCGGAGCGTGCATGCATGCCTGATGCAGGGTACGATTTTCTTCTTCCTTTTCTGACGACGGGGAGAGCATCGTATCATAACACCTTTGCGTCCTTTCGGATGGTTTTGTTTGAGGAGGACAGAGAGAGGCTGGCCGATGCAATGGAGGTAGTGCGGCAACACCGTCCTTGGTCCCAGAGGCGGAGTCAGCGATTTTGATTAAGGGGGACCGGGCAAATGTGATCGTATTTTTTAGTATAATAAAATATACATAATTAAATATTTTAATAACTTTTTTTAAAAAAAATTACACTATTTCTAACCAAAATCATGATATTTTAATAAAAAAATAGGTGAAATTGATATTTTTTATGCTATAAATACCAATATTTATATAGTTATTTAAATGAATCTACTGTACTTAAGGGGTGGCCATGGGCCATGGTCCCTGCTAGCACCCCCACACCCCCACCCCCCGGCTTCGCCTCTGCTTGGACCGACGAGCGCGCCAGAAGAAGAGAGAACTTCTAAAGTTCCGGTACATCATATGCGTAGTGTGTGTCTAGGGGCGTCCGTGTCGGCACTCGGCAATATGTCCACCTCAATCACCGGTGGCGTACGTGCCATCGATCGTGCTGGTTTTCACGTGCATTATGCATGTGTGCTAATTTCGACCATGTGTGCTAATTTCGACCAGCATTGCTAATGGTGTGGATTAATTCTCAGGCTACGTCTTGGACTCTTGGTCTTGGTGGGGATGCATTCATAAGGCGTGTCCATCCTCACAAATCAAATCAAAATACAGCGTACGGAGTACGTGCCAACAAGGTTTTAACTTAATATTTGCCAAAAGAAACTTAATTATTATAAAGTATTGAGCTTAGAATCGAAGAAAACGTTGGGACACGCAGCAGAAATTAATAAAGGAGCATGTACGGTACTCGTATACTCCAATATACTCCGCGCCTATGTACCGTGTGCACCTCGTGCGGCTCAAACTTATGGCCGGCGGCATCGCATATCCGCATCGCATCATCGCAGCAGCTGGCTCTGGGATGATTGGCGGCCACGCCGACGCCGGTTGACCTTGCTTAGCTAGGACTCCATTCGACCAAGAAAACATACAACTACAGGTTACGTGTCAGATAAAGTTATTTATGTTTGATCAAGTTTTTAAAAAATAATATTTATATTTATGACTCCAAATTAATTTATTATAAAAATATATTTTATAAGTAATCTAATGATATTTATTTGATGTTATAATTATTTTTAGTTTTTATCTATAATTGTTTAAATATAATATACTAAAATATAGTACTGTGCTGGAACTGCACGTTTAGTACGAGGCCTGATGGTCTTTGCACCACTTGCAGCATTTTTATCGGTTCTTAAGTGACCGATTCTTGCACGCCACGAATATCTGTACGACTGGCATGATTCATAGGTGACGTGGTGCCTCTAGGGCCGCGCGTAGGCCCACTTGTGGGGTAAGGTGGAAAAGCCTTGGCGTGGGGTGTGTGGTGGGGAAAGACAGGCACTGCCTGACGCGTGGGCCCTGTAGGTTCACCTCCGTGTTTCCTTCCCTAGCTATAGTCCAGCGCTTAGAGGTAAGTTATATCTGTCTTTGTCTGCAATGCAAAAAACGGAATGGAACGGAGCGACATCTCTTCTTCTTTTTTTTTTACAATTGTGATGTGATGGAAAAGAAAAAATTATTATTTTTATGGCATATAAAGGATATAAGGCCTGATTATATTTTAATGGTAGTGAAGGATTATTCTTTTTTTTCTGGAAGATTGTGAAGGATTATTCTTTTTTTTTTTGGAAGATTGTGAAGTAGTATGATTCTTCATATATTTCCTCACATGGACCTCCTCCCTGCACTGCTGCTATATAATTACCGTTGCGTGTCTATCCCACGCGTAGGTGTGCTGCGCCGTGTCGTGCGGTGGAAAAGCCAGTCGTCGTACGGAGTAACAGTGACCCTTTGCCCGTACTGGCCCTCACATGCAGCACGAGTGCTCCGTACTTAGCTCGCCCTGCTTCTAGAAGCATTATTTTTCTTTAAGAAAATTGCTTGACAACCACGGGAACCTATAACCATTTAGCAAACACACGTCGCCGCATGCAGTCCCGGCCCAGCGCTCACCACGTACGGCCACGACCGCGGCGCCAGGAAGCGGTCGACCACGCGCCACTCGTGTTGCCACACCGTCGCCGCCGGCGACTGCCTGGAAGGTGCCGTCGGAGAGCGTGTTGTCCAGAATGTAGTTGACGTCTCAGATGTCGGCAGCCCAAGAACTGGACGTGTGCGCCAACATGGTTTGCGGACTTCCGGTACAGCCACTACCGGATCTGGCTTGTTTGCCGATGGCCCAAAGCCATCGGCGAAGAAGAAAATACCATCGGCAAAGAGTTTGTCGATGGCTATCTCAGGTGGCCATCGGCATAGCGCCATCGGCAGACATTTCATCGGCAAAGGCGTCTATGCCGATGGCCACCTGTCAGGCCGTCGGCATAGCTTTGCCGATGGCCGCGGCCACCATCGGCAAACACGCCACGTCAGCCGACCGTCCGTCAGGCCTGACGGCCTGTTTGCCGACGGCTAACGTTGCCGGCCATCGGCAAAGGTGGCGTGTTTGCCGATGGTCGGCCGTCGGCAAAGGCGATTTTTATTTATTTCTGAATTTTTTTGCCGATGGCCCTGGCCGTCGGCATAGATGGTTTGCCGATGGCCGGCCATCGGCAAACATATGGCCATTTTGCCGACGGCCAGTCCTGCCATCGGCAAACCTGTTTTTCCCGACACCTACTCCCAGGTTTGTCGACGGCTGGCCATCGGCAAATCTGGGAAAAAAAAATTTTCCTTTTTTTTCTGTTTGCTAGCTTTTTCGACAATATTTACACACATACATCACATATATATCATATGATCCACATATATAGCATCAAAACACCATTTGCATCACCAAATGTCGATCGTCATCCAATTTCATCCATACACAAGCGACAAATGTCCAATTTCATCCATACACAAGCCACGGTAGTCGATCGTCATCCACAAATAGTCATCCATACATAGTCATCATCATACAAGGTCCAAATGCGATAAGTGTAGTACCTAGCTCGAGGCGCCGTCGCCAGGGGTCCCAGAGCGCCCACCACCCTGCTCCCATGGAGGCCAACTCGAAGGCGAGCCCCCACCACCCGGCTGCGACCAACCCGACTGCGGGGCCGATCCGTACTGCCAGTACTGCCCCAGCTGCTGCGGACAGATGCCTGGAGGCCAATAGTGCCCCTGCTGCGGCCAGGAGGCGTACCCCTGCGACTGTGGTGGCGGTGGAGCTGGCCAGGCGTACGGCTGCGTGGGGAAGCTCTGGTGAGGTGGCCAGCCGTCCTGTGGAGAAGGACCAAGTGGAGGGCTACCACTCGGAGTTGGGTTCGAACCCGCCGACTGTGCCTGCACAAAGACCAAGTGATGTAATTAGTACCTGCAGGCTGGCCGCACAAGCTAAAACGACAAGCATTGTGCTCACCTGACCAGCTACAGGAACAGGCAGTGGAACTATCGGTGGTGGAGCGAAGATCGAGGCAGGTGGCTCCTGCATTCCCGGGATCTGGGCCCGGAAGTGTAGGGACAGGTACGCCAACTGTCTCTGGTAGTGCTGCGTAAGTGCCAGCAGCCGCTCCTGATGGGCCGCATCCCGCTGCGCCTGGAGAGCCACCTGGGCCGCCTGGGCCGCCTGCAGCTGCTCCACCGTGCTCTGCAATATTACACCAGCATTTGAAGGCAAGGTATATCATGCGTGAAACGACTGAACGACGAATGAAACTCCACTTACCTGAAGTGTCGTCACCATGTGCGCGGTGCTCTGCTGCCGAGGCGCTATGGGGATCTGCGATCCGCCCCCCCCTTTGCCGGTCTTCTCTGCGGATCTGGCTCAGCGTCGGAATAGAGGACGGGTCGATGACGCTGTTGGCCATGAAGTACCGGCCGTGCTGCTTCCCTGATCCAAGCCTCATCACAAGGTCAGTGTCAAGGGGCTCGGTGGCGGGGTCGTGGTCCTCGCCATGGCGCTCTCGAGCTGCGGCGGCGTACTGGGTGAGCTTGTCGTAGACGACCGGGCTGGTGTAGCTCTCTGGCCCGAGCGACGAGCTGTACACGGTGGTGGGCGCTTTCGCCTTGCTGATGTGAGCAAGCGCGTACCCCGCAAACTCGTTGATCTGTTGCCCACCATGCGCCTCCGACTGCGAGGAAAACACAAACATGGTTACAAGTAGTGACAATTGAGCGCGATAACAAATGCATCAACAGAAGCATACCCATGTTTCCATGAACTCTGGCAGGATCTGGCTCCCTTGGTGGTGTGAGACCCCTGACCTATCGAGCTCTGCCTTGCGTTTCGCCCGACGTGCTCAAGCTGTCCAAAAAACGTGGACAATCCGAAAGAGATACCGTCGCGAATATGCACTGATCAGCATACCAACGACCGCGTATCACTTTCGGACGGGAGACGCCTAACTCGGTTACGCAATGTACTTGCAACAACTAAAAGGCACAAAGGTGATTTATACCTAGGGTGGGGGCGCAGAGGCGGGTAGCGGGCCGGTGGAGAGTCGACGCGGTGCTGGAAGACCCGCAACGCCCACGAAGACGATCGTGGTCACCGAGTACCTCTCACGGGTCCTCCTCCTACAAAAAGAGAAAAAATGGTTAGTATCCACTCAAAATTTTGGCAGCACCTCCCCTACACGGGAAGGTCCCAAAACCTGCAAAAAAAACATGGCACGAAGGCCAAACATGGGCACGAAGGCCAACAACCACCAAACATGGGCACGAAGGCACGATGGCCGACATCCACATTTCACGGCACAAAGGCCCATACATCCACAATTCCAGCACGAAGGCCGTCAATCACATACATGGCACGAAGGCCGATGATGGAGAAGAAGGGTTATACCTTGCTGTGGCGGTGTGTAACGGAACCGCCCAATTATACGAAATTAAGTAAGAAACTTCACCTGCCGGAGCAGAGAATCTCGCAAACTTAAGCCCGTATAACCCGGTAGTCCATGAAATCTCGAGGGATCTCAAAACTTTCAACAAACAGCCAAGATCGTACTGGTTCAGCGGTTACAATTCACATGCGTACACGGTTTAAATACATCGGAGTTCAAATAAAGTTATTACAACACTGAGTTTGAAATAACAGGTAGCGGAAACATTATTATTCAAAAACAACACACACTGTTTTGTTTAAATAGTAGTGCCATGAGGTAGTCTCCTTCGACAAAAGCATCGAGGTAAGAAGTATGAGACGACCATTGCCCTTGGTCCTAAACAACACCTGCAACAAGGGGGAGTAGAACCCTGAGTACGAGAAGGTACTCAGCTAGACTTACCCGACAAAACCAGAAATAAACATGACACCAAGGAGTATGCAAGGCTTTTATAAGTGGGGATTGGCTTGACAACATTTTGCATAAAAAGCGATAGCACTTAACTTGCAATATTAATCTTTAGCATCAATTTATTTGGTTCATTTAAACCTATCTAGATTTGCACCTGTACTAGAGCAATCACTTGGGTAAGATTAAGCAATCAATAGTAACCAATTCTGTTTAGCATTTTCCACATCATACTCATAACCATAACCATCATCATGTTCCATAATCATATTACTACGATGACGTAACTCAGTCCAGTTGCTCACTAACCAGGAGCGATGGCGACTCGAATCAATTACTAACCAGCTGGTGATGTATTCCCCACACAAACCACACTCACCGGCCCAGTGAGCTACAGGTCACCTTTGGTACTATTCGGAAACAGTCGCGGGACCGCCATGAACCCTATACACCTTGGGTTCCTCCCGCGCCAGGTCACTCAAGTTATGCCTGCCCACGCTGGAGCCAGGTCATTCTTGTCCACGGTCAACAGGCCCGAGGTGTTCTTGGCATCATCTCGGTCACCGGTCCGAACAGAGCTACTAGGCTTCGCGGTCGGAAGTACTTATCCGGCCAGCTAAATGTGGGGCATGCGTTTAAAAAGGACTGAGGGCCGACAACGGTACGGTCCTTAATCGACACAGGCGGAAACTACAAGCACACAAGACCCATGTCTTGTTGCCCAACATTCCGCCCGGTCTCCATTTATTCACCCACAAATGGTTCTTTTTCCATGATAGCATATTGCTAAACATGACAGGTTTTTACCTACATCGTAGGTGACAGGGAATCACCCACTTTTACCGAACTAAGCATAGCTAAGCAGGTATTCCGGAACTAGACTTAAATAGGATATCAGGATATATCGAGGTGTTCAAGGAATATCGTAGTGACATGCATCAACGGTTTCAAGCAACTCCTATAACCTAATGCAACAATAGATAGGACATATATAATTATCTTGCTTCAATAAAGTAGGGAGACTTATAATGCTCCGGGGCTTGCCTTCTCGAACGCTGGTCGACGGTGGTCTCGATACTTCAGCAGATCACCGACTGGCTCCTCGACTTCTGGTTCTCCCAGGGGTGGCACCTCTCGTTGCACGGCCTCCTCGAAAACTCCGTGCTCCACGCGAACTGCTTTCTGCCCCGATCCTGTATGATGCATGTGTGCATGGGTATAAGTGCAGATGGAAAAGGCGCACCGATGGGATGGCATATGATGCTCATGCTTGCATGTGTATGTAAATGCACAATTCACATTCTACTTAACAAAGCAAAATCATACTTCTCTTCCAGCTAATCACATATAGCAACCAACATGCATACAATAACACAAGGACAAGCTAATTGGCGCTTCAAAGATACACCAAAACAACATTATTAATTAGACATGCAATAAAGGCATTCCTGATTAAACCCTAATTAAATCTAGGTTTGAACAGTAACCTATATTCTTAGTTCACAGAAAATTCTTAGAAAATTACAGTAGTTTGATCATATCAAGAATCGACTAACACCAAAATTTTACTTCATTTGGACATGTATAACATCCTACACAAAAAGGACAAAAGCAGTGCTACACCAAGCATGGAAAATACTTTGTACTACAAAATGTACCAAACAGCCCATGGTATAATTTTCTTATGTTTTACATAGTAACTGGTCATCATAGAAAAAGTTGCACATGCATGTATTATTCATATTTTTAGCCCTAGCAAAATAACAAATCTAGGCAAATAAAGGCACTTGAACTACACATCAATATTTTTCTACACAACATGCATGCCATAAAATTTTTACAGATATTATATCACACAAGAAGCCTAACAAAACAAGTCTCTTATTTTTATGAGTTACACAGAATTAATTATACATTTTACAAGATATCAGCAATTTAATGAATTAATTAAAACCTGATATAAAACTTTCACAAACATGACATGCAACACATCTAAGCTGTAGATCCAATCACAAGGAACACAACAAAATTAATTTCACAATTTTTGGAGCAATAGTGACCAAGATAACAATTTCCAAAGCTTTTAAATAAATTCTGAAAAGCATTTCAAAAATCCTTTTCAAAACCCGGTTGCAGAAAAGCTAGGCGCACCCAACTCTGCGCACCCAGAGCGCCACTGAGCAGCTGACAGCGGGCCCCTTGGTCCCACCTGTCGGTGGCACAGGGCAGGGGAGGGACTCCCGCCGGCCGGATCTCGCCGGCGGCGAGGTCTGCGGTGGAGCGGGCGGTACCGACAGGTTCCTCAAGGCGGCGCGAACACAGCGAGGTAGAAAAGGGGTTCAATAGGGCAGGGGAGCAGGCACGCCGGCGGCCATGGCGGGTGTGGCGGCACGGCACGGCGGTGAACTCGCCGTCTTCGGCCCCGGCAGCGCACGGTGAGCGGCGCAGTGGCTTCGCGAGGTCGAGCAGGGTGTGGCGGAGCTCCTCACGAGCCGAATCGTGGCGAGGTGCCCCGGTTGGCGAGCCGCGCGGCCGCTGCTGCACTTTGGCGAGGCGAGAAGGGCGAGGCGGGCGAATGGAAGGGGGCCGAGGGAGAAGGCGGGCTGCTGCGGCGTTTTGACGAGCACGCGGAGCGGCAGGGGCCACCCAGGGGCGCGTGGCGAGCGGCGCCAGACGCCGGCGACCACGCGGCGTCCGCGACCTGCTGCCGGTCGGCGCGGCGCGCGCGGGTGCGGGGAAGAACGCGGTCGGCAGGCCGGGCCGGCAAGCCCAACTGGGCCGAAAGCGAGGCCGAGGCCCACTAAACCGGGAAAAATTCCTTTTTTTCTTTTTATTTTTTTAAATAGCAGCACATAAAAATATGATTTGGAGCATTTTCTAAACCTTTTTGAGAAAAAGTCCAAAAACAAAAGTTGCTCCATTTTTAAAAATCTACAACTTTGTTAAAAGACACAAAGTCAAAATCCCCACCGATTTTGAACTAAGATTTAAAAAGTTGATTTTTAAATAAAAACCTTATTTTTCAAGAATATTTTTAGGAACCAAATTTGGGAAAATTTTTAAAAGGAACTTTGCTCCAAATTGCTTGCTGACCAGTTCTAAGTTATTTAAACACTCAAACAAACATGAACCTAGCATAGGCCTATCGAAACAAATAAACGCAACATCTTTATTTCTTTTACATGTTTCAGGTGTTTCATTTATATAACATGAAATGCTCATGAATGCATGATAGTGCTTATGCTCATGATTTGCAGATGCTAAATGCATGCGTAACACCGGGGTGTTACACGGTGATACTCTCGCGTGGACGAACGGCGAGGACAGGACAACGGCGTGGACGGCGTGAACAGCCCTCTCCTCCTCCTCCCTTCTCCTTCCTCTCCCCTTCTTCTTCTTTCTCCTTCTTCTTCTTCCTCCTCCCTTCTTCTTCTTCCTCCTTCCCTTCTCTTCTTCCCTTCTCCCCTCCCCTGTCCTCCTTCCGGCGGCGGGGCTGGGCGGCGGGGCCGCTGCAGCGCTGGGCGGCGGGGCTGGGCGGCGGTGCTGGGCGGCGGGGCTGCTGCAGCGCGGGGCGGCGGGGCCGCGGCGGGGCCGGGCGGCCGCGGCGGGGCGCCGGGGCCGCGGCGGGGTGGCGGGGCCGGGCGACCGCGGCGGGGCGGCGGGGGCCGCGGCGGGGCGGCGGGGCCGGGCGGCCGCGGCGGGGCGCCGGGGCCGCGGCGGGGTGGCGGGGCCGCGGATCTGCCGGGGCGCCGGATCTGCCGGGCGGGGCGGCCGGAGCGGCGGCGGCGCGGCCGGAGCGGCGAGGGTGGCGGCGGGTCGGGATGGGGCGCGGCCGGGTTAGGGTTGGGGATGGGGTGGACGCGGCCGGGTGGGCGCGGTTTTTATATTTTTTTAAAAAAACCTGTTTGCCGATGGCCTGGCCCGATGGCCATCGGCAAACAATACACACGTGGCGGCCACAGGGCCGGTCTGGGCCACCTTCTTTGCCGATGGTCACCTGGGCACGGCCATCGGCAAACCATCTTTGCCGACGGCCTGCTCCGGCCGTCGGCAAAGTTTGCTTTTTTTTTGTTTTTTCCTGCCCAATTTTTTTCTTGTGTCTTCCTACCTCAAATAAAACCCAAGTTCAAAAGTTGGGACAATTTTGAGTTTTTAGCTATATTTCGTTAATTATTTCTATTTATTTGCATTTTTCCGACGACTCTAAAATTGAACTGCAGGTACATGAAATAACGAGATTTTTAGATTCAAAAGATGATATTCATGATTCTAGGAGTATGTTGAGGCCGTATCTAGGAGCTCGCATAAAATGACGACCATGTTGGTGTCGTAGCATGGCGAGCTACGTGCGGAAAAGGTGTTTTTTAATTATATAAAACCCATACGAAGTCCGAAATTGACGAAACTTGACGAGTTATGTTGTCATGGCATGTGGAGGCCGTGGCAAAATTTTCAAAAAGTTTCGAGCAAGTGGTGACGTCGGATGGATAAAACTCACACATCTCCACATGTGATTACTTGTGATCACATGTGGACATGTCTGGGTTTTGGGCATCCAACGTCGCAAGTTGCTCAAAATTGTCTCGATCTTTTTTCATAGGCTCTACATGCAATGAAATAACATGTCAAGAAGTTTCGTCAATTTTGGACTTCGTTTGGATTTTTTATAATTAAAAAACACTTTTTCCGCACGTAACTCGCCATGCTACGACACCAACATGGTCCTAACTTCATGCGAGCTCCTAGATATGGCCTCAACATACTCCTAGAATCATGAATACCATCTTTTGAATAAAAAAATCTCATTATTTTATGTACCTGCAGTTCAACTTTGGAGTCGCTGGAAAAATGCAAATAAACAGAAATAATTTACGGAATATAGCTAAAAAACTCAAAATTGTCCTAACTTTTGGACTTGGGTTTTATTTGAGGTAGGAAGACACCAGAAAAAAAACTGGAAGACAAATTCAAAAAAAAAAAATCAAATTTTGCCGACGGCAACTAGAGGCCGTCGGCATATATAGTTTGTCGATGGTCAGCCATCGGCATAGCCATATATTTTGCCGACGGCCTGACTGCCTGGCCGTCGGCAAAGATGACGGCGTTGGCTGGAGTCCGCCGACGTCTGGCCTGGCCAAGTTTGCCGATGGCCTGGGTTTGGCCGTCGGCGAAGATCGGTGTTTGCCGATGGCTGAGATTTGTCGATGGCTCGGCCGTCGGAAAATTCCGTCTTTGCCGTTGGCTGAGGTTTGCCGATGGCTTGACCGTCGGCGAAATTTGTTTGCCGATGGCTTTGCTTTGCCATCGGCAAAGCCTCCTGTTTGCCGATGGCTTATTCGTTGGCCATCGGCAGACCCTGTGACCGTCGACGAACAAGCCGTTTCCGGTAGTAAGCCTCTCGGCGTCTCATCGGGCGCAAGGCGCGGGCGACCGTGTGGCCGGCCCGGTGCCGCGGTGCCTCCCTTGGAGCCGGTGCGACTGGAAGACGGCTGCACAAGGAGCGACGACGGCGTCCGGAATCTGTGCCGAGACAGGCAGGGCAGGCACGGTGAAGGGACACTGGCTGACGACACCCCATATAACCAATGGGACCTCCAACAGCCCACATGACACAGCCTCTCCTCCACTCCATCTTGTTAGAAGCTTTTCTGTTGACTGGCCTTGTTTACTTCCCAAACTTTCTCCTAAATTTCACTATAAAAAAGAAGATTTTCCATCACATCAAAATGCTGACACATATATAAAGTACTAAATGTAGATGAAATCAAAAACTAATTGCACAGTTTTATTGTACTTTGCGAGACGAACATTTCGAACCTAATTAATCAATGTTTAGACAATTATTACCAAATAAAAACAAAATTGCTACAGTGTCAAAACATTGTTCATACCCCGGATTCAGGCCCGAATTCGGACATCTAAACACGCCCGGGTGCAAAAGGTCCGTCCCCCAGAAAGAGCCCCATCCATATGCATATTTCTTCGTTCGTTACGTCACTGATGCTTCTAGAAGCAAATCATTCTGCTCGGCGGAAACTGTACTGTAATCCCAAAAGATATGGTGGACGCCCTATCCTATCGCTCTCTGATGACATGTAAAGCACGCAGGCAATACACTTTTCTTTACCCGATATTTTTCATGCCTCCATACTAATCCTGTTATTAGTGTCTCCAATCCAGGTAGGCAAGGCAAGTAGGTAGACAAGTACTAGTACTACTCACGGACAGAACATATATTTGATACGCTGGTAGGCAGGGATGAAAACCGATCGGATACGGATGAATATCACTGATATTATATTTATTTTTATATTTTTAACTGGATTTGAATTTGAATATGAAAAATATCAACCATGCCGAATAGGATATGATTGAATATCGACATTATAAATATACAATTTGAGTATTTAAATATGGATACAGTATCGAATGTTAAATATTCGGACTCGGATACGAACATGTCCGAGCTGGTGCAAAAGGCCGGTCCCCTGAGCCCATACATATCTCTTCGTTCGTTACGTCACTGATGCTTCTGGAAGCAAATCATTCTGCTCGGCGGAACTGTACTGTACTCGTACTGTGCTTGGAGTGAGCTAGCTGAGCTGAGCACCTCCTGAGTGAGGCCTGGTTTAGATCCTAAAATTTTTTGGAAAAATTTTTGAAGCACTTTCGTTGTTATTTGGTAAAATTTATCGAACCATAAACTACGCGTAAAAGATTCATCTCGATATTTACAAACAAACTGTGTAATTAGTTATTTTTTCCTACATTTAATACTCCATGTATGTATCTAAAGATTCGATGTGACGGATGCTGTGCAAAATTTTTTAGATCCTTTTGAAACTAAACAGGACCTTAGGGTGTGTTTAGTTTCCAAAATATTTTGGGAACAGATACTATAGCCTTTTGTTTTATTTGACAATTACTGTTTAATCATGGACTAATTAGACTCAAAAGATTCATCTCGCGATTTCACGGTAAACTGTGCAATTAGTTTTTTTGTTTCATCTACATTTAATACTCCATGCATGTACCGCAAGATTCGATGTGATATTTTAAGGTGAAATATTTTGGAAACTAAACACACCCTTATTGCAAAAGCATCTCCACCAGCCCCCAATAAAACTCCCCCAATAACTTAGTATTGGGGTAGCCCAATATTTACTTTTTGGGTTATTGGGAGAGATGCTTTTGTAGTTCCCCAATATCTCATCCCCAATATGTGATTTTGGCCCATATTGTAAATTCTGGACCATGTTGGAGCAAATTGACCCATGGATATTTTTCACGTCAAAATAAGTTGTTGATGTCTTGTTTGTCGCATACTTAAGACCAAAGATCGAAAATGCAATAACAGTTTGTTCAACAATAAGAAAATGAAATTAAACATACTCACACAAGGATATATCATAAACAATATATAAAGAGAGATGGCATGGCATTGTTTCCAAGTGCAGAATCACCAATGGATGTGTTTGCGCCAAAAGAACAGAGGATTGGGGGAGGTTGCAAGTGCCCCTTTATTTGAGGGGAGATGGGTGTTTTTTTTTATGGCCACCAAAAATTGGGGGAGGTATTGAGATACTGTTGGAGCATGAAAATTGATCTATCTCCTCTAATAATTCTGTTTTATGGGGATGAGGGGTTGTATTGGGGATTCGTTGAAGATGCTCTTAATGGAAAGTCAGCAAGTGCATGTGCAGTGGTGGGGTCCAGACAAACACGCGGCCCCCACCATGCACCGAGCCGCCGGCCGGAGGAGTCAAGCTAATCATGCGACTGTGAGTGAGGTGTGTGGTATCCCAAAAGATATGATCGACGTCCTATCTCTGTTCCTGATGACATGTAAAGCAGGCGGCAACACACTTTTCTTTACCTGATATTTTCACACCTCCATGCTAATCCTGTTATTAGTGTCTCCAATCCAGGCGGCAACACCCATTAAAAATGCGGTTGCACACGAGGGTTTGAAAAAACCGGATAATAATCAATTAATTAAACTGACAACGAGCCCATGGTTTGGCTACCGTCACCCTTTGTGTGGAAACCTTCCAGATCAAGTGCCAATCCCATCGCCGAGATAGAGCTCACTCATCTATAGTAACGCAAATTGTGGTTTTAACACAGTAGTACTGTTGCATATACAAATTGTACGAAGTACTTTAACTAAACATCGACTTATTTGGATATGTTTCGATTCACCCTAGTTCACATGGGCTGCAAGGGTTTGACGTACATTTTGCATTAAGGTGGTAGCATCGCCATGTGAAAAGTCCTTGCGTTTTGGTCGGAGTGACGTTCGTCTCGGTCGTCACCAACGCACTTGGATTGGTTCTATTTCTGCGCTTGCGCGCGCAACTTCATCAACATGCAATTTTTTCTGGAGCTGATGCTGGCATAGGTTGGCCTAGGGACTGAGGAAAAGTATTTTTGGGTGTTAAGAGCATCTCCACCCAATTGAGTATCATTTTCCCTAAAAATGTCATATAAGGGATTGAGAAAAACCGAATTGAAAGCTATAGGTGATGAATGCTGCAGTAGATTTTGAATACTCCATCTCCTTTATTTTACCGGACCCATATATCAGGCATACCAATCTTTTCTCCTTTTTTCTCTCTCCTCTCCGTCCCTCCTCTCTCTCGGGGCTTCTAGGCACGGCGATGGCACGGCCCGCACGTCAGTACGCACACCAGACACGGAGGCAGCACGCTCGTCTAGGCACGGCGATGGCACGGCCCGCACGTCAGTACGCACACCAGACACGGAGGCAGCACGCTCGTGATGGGGGCGGCCCACCTAGCGGACGAAAACACTGCCCAACGCGGCCCGCCTGTGCATTGTTTGGTACAGCGCCCTAGCAGCGCCTCAACGGCAGCTCGCTCCCGCTCGAAGCTATGATAGCGAGCTCGCATGTCAGGGGTGTGAAGGAGAGAAAAGGGGATCGAGAAAAGGTGGTGGCAGGTCCCCTTCATTCGATGGATTGAGGCAAGATTTTGAATGATTGAGAAAAAAAAAAACTTAGAGAAAGGGGATCTGGTGCAGCTTGTATTTTTTGTTTTAATCTCCTTTATTGTGAGATATAGGGACAGGAGCAGTCCCGCGGCCCGAACGAGAGATTGTCCTCTAACTGCAAGGTTGACCTGGTATATGTATATGGATAAGAAACAGACTGGTCAATAGGGCTAGTGTTGGATTTCCTTTGAATCTACGCGTGCAAGAGGATTGATCAGCCTCCAGTATAGTACATTTAAGTTGCAAGTGTCGTGTTATTACTATTGGCGCTAAATAGGTCGACGACCGAGAGCATGCAAGTTGTTGTTGTTGATACCGACATTCATCCACACCACGGGCACAGCGGCACGTACCACAAGTCCACGCGCGGCTCCTGTGTAGTATTCATCGAAAACCACGAGCACGCCGTGAAATGTTGCTTGAATATATAGCTGCATGCAGGGTCTGCAGTTGCCTTTGCTCGTCTTGTTGGTCTTCAGCTGGTGCATAAGATCAGATTCAGATCCGTGTTGGGTTGACTTGGAATAGCTAGCTCGTGGAGCGGAGAGCACAAATTAATATTTGTCGTGTTGAGCATGCTATCAGTCGACAAGGACAAGCGGGGACTGGGATGCATCTGCACAAAGGGAAGAAGAAGAAGAAAAATGCATGATGGCCCATCCATCAAGGATGCCTGCCGTTCTACCCGTATACCGTCTCAAGCTGAAAAAGAAAATTAAACTCCATGCATAAATTAAATACATATCAAAGGTCGTTTGCTTCAGCCTTCAAGAAGCATTTTCACATACCACTCCTTTTTTCAGATCGTTTTTCGAAGATGTGCAGACGGAGGAAGTATTTGTTTTTTTTTTCTTCATTTGAAATTGATTGATTCAGATGGCTATGGTGACATGAAAGCAACGCACACGAGCGAGCCAAGCACACCCGCGGAAAGGTCCATGCCAGGGCCAAACGCAACCGTGTCCGCGTGTGTGTATGTGTGGTTGATCGATTCCCATCAGTAGGAGTATAGACAGAGAAGGATCGGAGGAGGAGGTCACAGCTAGGTCACAGCCAGGGCCAAACGCAACCGTGTCCGCGTGTGTGTATGTGTAGTTGACTTTGCTCGTCTTGTTGGACTTCAATTGGTGCATAAGATGAGATTTCAGATCCATGTTGGGTTGACTTGGAATAGCTAGCTAGCTCGTGGAGCGGAGAGCACAAATTGTCGTGTTGAGCATGCTATCAGTCGACAAGGACAAGCGGGGCCTGGGCTGCATCTGCACAAAGGGAAGAAGAAGAAAAATGCATGATGGCCCATATCCATCAATGATACCTGCCGTTCTACCCGTATACCGTCTCAAGCTGAAAAAGGAAATTTAAACGCCATGCATGCATAAATACATATCAAAGGTCGTTTGCTTCAAGAAGCATTTCACATACCACTCCTTTTTTCAGATCGTTTTTCGAAGATGTGCAGACGGAGGAAGAGAAAAGACAGAAGGATCGGAGGAGGAGGTCACAGCTAGGTCAGCGACGGCGCGTAGGACACATCGCTCGCTCTTTGATTGTGAGACACGTACGGCCCGGCAACAAGGGATTCCATTTCCATGTATGATGGTGGGGGTGTATATGAGTATGAACGCTGTCTTGATCCTTGAATCTTCTTCATGCACGCACGGAAGAAAGAAAAATCGAGCAGTTGCACGCACGCACGCACGCGAGTCGACGGATCTATCATCGGCGCGTGCCTTGGCTACCTCTCCATGGATGCGTTCCACTCCACCGACGCTCGCGGCGAAGGGCCAGTAGTAGTATACACAACTCCTGCCCTTGTTCCTATGTGAATGCCTGCCTCCGATCGATGGGATGCTTGCATCGCTTTGGAGTTTATTGGTGTTTTTTGGTCTGCATCGGACTCGGACCTGCCAGCATCCCATCGATCGCCTGATAATTTGACAGGGGCCGGCCTATCACGACAAGCTGATATGTGTCCTCTGTCTTGGCAAAAGTCGTCCATGCACACTGCAAAAGTCATCCATGCACACTGCTGCATCTTTGTTCTGCTTCTGTACAACCATACTTGTCTTTTGTATGGTTGAAATAAACAAGACGCAGATGCTGGTTGATGGATATGGCTACTTGTCGCCATCGTTAGCCTATTTGTCGGCATTAGAAAAAAAAATCCGAAGTGATTGCCTGCAGCTTATTACGACCTCTTATCATGGAACCGTTATTCTCTTCTTACTCTGATAACTCTTGATATTCTGGTCGATGTATTTCCGTTATGAATGTAATGCAAATGGGGTAAACCTCCGGTTCAAAAAAAAAAACATCGTACCGTTTCACGTCATCCTACCCAAGACAAATAGTACCAAGCAACCATGCGTCCTTGTTGACGAAACAAAAGCTACATCTTCATCATTCAGGAACTTAAGTACTGTTTGTTACTCGTGTCTCACGGATTACTGAAGACTTGTGTAATTTGAACACTCCCATGTGATATTCTCACGTGACACCCGATGTGACATCCTTAAACTCTACTCCCTGGATTTAAACACCACCTGCTTTGGCGCTAAAGCACTAGGCAATGGCAGAGCCATGAACATGAGCTAGACAATTACGTACTACTCACTGACCGAACATATTTGATATGGTGGTGGCCACCAGAGGCCGAAACAGTGACTAAGGCTGCGTTTAGTTCTCTATAGAATGTAAAATGCAAACTGTCAACTACTTTGGAATGACGAAATGCAAAATATCAAAATTTTCATAGGTGTATTTAGTTCCATCCAAAATGTCAAATTTGTCATGAGATGGGTGAAGGGCTTTTTAGCTTTTTTTTGCCTCTTTAGGCCAAAATACAAAATAGAGAATGGATACCTTTTTACCAAAATTTTTGCATGGTGTTTAGCTTCATTCTGCAAAATGATGGGTCAAAACCTAAAAGTTTTTAGGTGAAATGGGAACTAAACACTCTAACTGTCCTTGCACTTGGCCACTGTCTGCTCAGTACCTACTGTAGGCGCTGTCCATTCGATCCATACTAGAGCAAGAAATTCTGAAGAAAATTTCGTGGATATGGTTACAAACCCTTTCCTATGCGATGCCACCACAGTTTTGACGATATAATGGGTGATTACTGTGCATGAAATTGATAGGTAGAATTTACATTAAGATGACAGCATCGCCAAGCGAAAAGTCCTTGTTTTTATAGTCGGAGTGGCAGCCGCCTCGGTCACCAATTTGTATTGGCTCTATTTTGTGCGTCTGCAGCATTAACAACATGCAGTTTTCCTGGGTGCTAACAATGGTTGACTTGGAGCATGCTCGGCCCGTATGATGGTTTGCCTTCTTTTTTTTTTTGGCGAGGAGATGGATTGCCTTCTAACTGCAAGGTTGACCTGATATACGTTATATGTACTTATGTTTATATATGTGGAAGAGATTTTTATAAGGCGGGCATCTTCATTCATTTAGTTTAACAAGTTACAGAAATCATGGTAAAAGTTCCCCCAGAGAGAGTTCTGAAACTCTTGATTATAGATTTTCCAGCTGCAGCCGCGACCCAAAAAGGCGCAGCGAATAAATAGTCTGAATAGTAGTACAATTTTTCCACATGCGAGTATGCGAGAGATTTATTTGACAAATACAATTACATACTTGGATGAGAAACAGAGTAGGAGCCGTTCGGCTGTGCTGATAAGCCGGCTGAAAAACATTGTTGGCTAATTTGTTGTGAGAGAAAAATACTATTCCGATTGAAAAAAAATAAGCCGAAAAAGACGGATTATAAGCCGGATGATAAGTCTATAGGTTACTGTTGAATTTCCTTTTTGAATCTATGTGTATGCAAGAGGATTGATGAGCCATTCAGCCTCCCGATATGGAGTAGTACTATACACTTGCAAAGTAGTACTACTACGACGACGGCATTATTAAGTGTCGTATATATTATTATTGGCGCTAAAGGTCGACGACGACCAAGAGCAAGTTTGAATGTTCAGCCTGTTCGTTTTGCAGGTTTATTAGGGCTGAAAGTACTGTTCGCTCACTGCTGGATAGCTGCTGATTTCGCTGATAAGCTCAAACATGACATACCGTTTGCCATAATATAATCCATCCACAACACACCAGCGGGCACAGCGGCACGTATATAACACAAGTCCGCGCGCTGCTCCTGTGTATTCATCGAAAACACGAGCATGCTGCAGGCCTGCCGTTGACTTTGTTCGTCTCTTGTTGGGCTAATTGCTGCATAAGATGAGATTCATATCCATGCATGTTGGGTGCAGTTGACTTGGACTAGCCTGTGTAGGTGAGCACGAGGAGGACGGAGGTGTAAAAATAACTTGTGATGTCCCCGTTTGGGAGCAAATGGACGACGCAGGCTGCGGATTAGAGGGTGACACTGACCTGTGTAGAACAAGTGGGCCTCATAAACCATGGGTGAATCGTCCAGTTCTTAACGGCGGCCAAAAGAGGCGGGGACTTTTTTTTTTGCTGCGCCGTGATCTCATCCGGCTGCACAGCAAAGGTCGTCGCCCCCAGCCCGTGACAAGGTCTCGGTCTCCGCAAACCGGATGTGATCGCAGAGATTGATACTCGTATTAGCGACCAATTTTTTACATTACAATTATCTTATCTTGCGGATTATTGCAAATCTCATTGAGACTTTTCTCCTGCATCTGAGGCCGTGTTCGCTTCTCTTATAAGCCGTACTTTTTCAGCCACGAACAATGTTTTTCTCTCACAACAAATCAGCGAACAGTACTTTCAGTCATGACTTTTTAGCCAGACGAACAAGGTTCTGAGATTTGCTTGTGATATGAGGTGTCTGTGTGTGCGCGCGCTTATCTCTGCATTAGGATTTTTAAGACCAACTTGTGAATAAAATGGACAGCAGCAGCAGCCAGAAATGGAACCGGCCCATTCCATGAACCAGGTTTCTCGATCCGGCTAGAAATTCGTATACTGGTGAGCTGGGAAGGACTGAATTCAAGGTTACCAGGAAGGCAGGAATTGAAGCAAGGCATTCAGTTGACCACGCTAAAACAAATCTGGCGGCCGTTGCGTTGCGTTGCGTTGCCGGAAGATACGGTTTGCTGGTCACGTGTTGGGTCAGGCACTGAGGCACCTTGGCAAGCACGAATTCGGGCGGGCCGGCGATTGATGATGCTCTCACGCCATAAATAAACGATAATCTAATGCTGATGCTACTTGGTTAACAAGGCAAAAGCGGTGGGCGCGTGATCTGGCAGGGCCTTGGCAGGCATGCTGCCCATGCAGCCATGCTAATCTTTACCTGGTCACACATAGATAGCAGTTAATGTGGCGACCCGGCACGCAGCGCTGAGCCAGGCTGTCGAATGTCATTACGTAAGTATTTTCTAGATGGCGTTTTGTTCTGAGCAAATTAGGAAGGTGCTCTGCTAATTCATCGTAGAGGAAGAAAAGCAGCACTTACAGCCGATGTGGCTAAGATCTTACGTATAACAGAAAAGAAAAGTACTAGGCTCAGCAGAGTCTCTCTAGCTATTTACTAGAGGTGGGACTTGGGCCGGCTGTGTTGGCATGGCACGGCTCTCTCGTGCTTCGTGCCGTTTCGGATCATGTCCTCTAGGCACGGGAGGCACGTCGGGCGTGCCGATATGGCACGGTGAATCTTTTCTTCGGTCCAAGCACGGCCCGTGACACGCTGGCACGCCTTCGGGGCATGCCGGCCCAAGCACAGCCCTCGAAATATCTTTGCTAGTTTTCTTTTTCCACTCGTGATATGAAATATATATATCTTGTGTGTAATATTTTAATAAAAGCTTAATGTTTTTCATAATCTATTCAAGAATTAGATAAGAGATAGTATAGTAAATGCTAGAAAATTGTATTGTATAATTGTAGAAGTGTCTACGTGCTATTTTTGTGTCGTGCCGGCCCAATCACGGTCCAAAATGCGGGCCGGGCCATGTAGCCCGCTGTGCCGAGATTTAGGCACGACACGGCCCTCGTGTTCGTGTCGTGCCGGCACGGCTCAAAATATTTCGTGCCGTGTCGTGCTTCGAGTCGTACCAAAAGACCGTGCCATGACCCGCCCTTAAATGGCACGGCCTAAGTCCCAGCTCTACTATTTACTACGTACAAGACAGAACTACTGTAGTCATTTGCTTCATGTGCATGCCAACGTTTGGGACAGCCGGCCGGAGAGCATATAGCTACATCTTGTCCGTACCGCTTGACACTGTAGGAGGCGTCAGGCGTGAAACAAGATTTGGCCACAATCCTGCACGCGAGGGATCATCGTGACTTGGTGAGCACCGTTCCTGTCATCATGCCTTGGTATCCCAAAGCAATGCTGTCGCTGTTGCTACCCCAGGTCCGCGCAGCACGCTACGAGAGCGGTAGTAAAACCCTTTTGTCTGTTTGACGGGGTGGCATGGCAGAGACATGCTCCTAGTAAGTAGTACTAGTAGCAGACAAAAAGGTTTATCTTAATCTTTCACGCAACTTGCTGCACTTTGGCTAACTCTAACCCGTCACCCCTGAGACAAAAAGCGCACCGGCGCCGGTAGTTTTCTTTGATTCCATTGAAACACGGGGCCATCGATCCAATCCGGCGGGTCCAGGTCCAGCACTCCGGGCATGTTTGGTTCGCGCATGAACTCAGCCTGACTCAATACATGCAAAAGTGTAGTGTTTGGTTGCCTGTTTGTACAAGCTAGGCTGTTCTGAGATCTTATTTGGTTGCTCACAAGAAAACGGGTTGCATGAGATAAAAATATATAAATAATCATCATCATGGTAACTATTATCTTATAGTTCTTAGTTTATCTTATTACTCCTTAATATTAATCAAAATATGTTAATATCATTTAATATGTGCTAATAATGCACTAATAACGTCATTAGATGGCTAATTACCCACACCACGCGAGCCTAGCTCGGTAGAAACGGCCGATTTCTGCGTTCCTCCAAAGCCTGGCTGATCGCCTTGCATGTGCAGTGCCTGGCCCGACAGATACGCGAACCAAACATACGTCTGTTCTTGTATTCAAGGAGCCTTGCTGAGGCCCGATGCAGGCGACCAGACGCCCCTCCAGCTCGGCGGCGAGTGAGCGAGCGATGAAGCAAGTTCCATGACAGGGAGGCCCGTGACAAGTCAGTCCCACATGGATTCGTACACCTCAGCCTTATCTTATCTCTACTCGTGCTACGGCTGGTTCCATGGCCATCATCAATTCTGAGTCCTGGCGACACGCATCTCAGGTCGAGCTAGACCTGCGGCTGCAGGGCTGAGCTAGCTAGCCAGCCCGGACCTCATGTTTCATCACGCCCTCAGCCCTATCAGCCGTGGAACAATGTTTTTCTCTCACAGCAAATCAGCCACAGCCGGCTTATAAGCAAAAAAAAAAAAAAAAAACAGTCTGCCGAACAGGGCCAGCGTCGTCACGTCCCATGGCCGTACCTAGCTATAGGTAAGCACCTGCGCTGGTTAATTTTCTGAAATCGTCGCTCCATCCATCAATTATCAATTACTATTAATTATCTTTACTCTACTAATTTAAGTACGGCTTCTGGTTATAACTACGCGGTCGCTCTGGCTGGCCTCTACCTCGTCGTCTCCATCGTGTCGTCACAAGAAACCGGTCGAGCTTCTAGAAGCCTGCCTGCAGCACACGGGAAGGAGACATCTCATCAGTAGGTTCCAGCTGGTTGCAACGTTCCGGTGCTTTGTGACCAACTCCAATGCTGAGTACCACTGCATATAGCACACGTTAGTCACAACACTTATTATGCTCGTCAATCACCAAAGCCCTAAAGCACCAAACTAGCGTTGAGATGTATTGAACGCTGCTACTGAATACTTCTGACCGACACCTTGTTTATTTTTTTTTTGAAACGAAACCGCCACCTTGTTTAAAGTAATTCATTTGATCATACCACGCCAAACTAGATTTGTTCGGAGTTTTATCCTCTAGTAAATACCTGTGGTATGTGAAGCGATTCATGTCGTCACCACCATATATGTCAAACAATCGTATAGAATGATCGGTATCCATGTGCACTACTGGGTAGCTGCGTCATTCTTTTGGCCGTAAAATGGCTTCCCCTCTTTGCAAACAGAGCAGGGACCCAGGGTTTTTGCAAACAGATAGTCCAAGTGGGGCCCACTAGGAACGTGGAGAGATCATGGAATTGGAACTTTGGAAGCGCGCACAAGTGTGGATCCTGACGCGATGACGCCCCGGGCCGGGCCGGGCGACGGGTGAACACGCCGGCGGCCGGCCGGTTCATTGGTTTCCTCGATTCCTTGCTCGATAGTCGGGCGTGGCACGGACTGACGGACGCCTGTCCAGATTCAACGAATTTAGTTACGGCTGGAGAGGAACGGATATCAGATCAGCTGATCAAGCAGTCAACGTCACAGTAGGAGGACGAGGATCTGTGTGCTGTGACTGTGACACGCACCCTGCTTAAACTAATCCTCCTGCTGAGACGATCCGTCGTCCATTACAAGTACGGCTTCTGGTTATAACTACAAGCTTGCGATCGACGCCTAGATAAAAACCAACTGGTAACAGCTCCATATCCATCTGGCTTCTACCTAAAAGCCAACTCGTTTTCTTTTTCCATTGCGGTTTCTAGCTACTAGTCAATTACTACAATATACTACTCCCACTACTAGTCGTATCTTCACAAGAAAGAGAAACCTATATATACGTAGAATTTTTTTTATTTTTAGCCCAAATTTGAAACAAATTTTAAATTTAACCCTTGTTTCAAAAATTTTTTAAATCTAACCCGTTTGGCCCCGCCACCATGCATGGCGGGGCAAATGCACTGAACCCCGCCATGCATGGTGGCGGGGTACACCTCCGACGTGGCATGGGTGGCAGAACACCTCGCCAGCGTGGCAGGGGTGTACCCCGCCACCCATCATGGCGGGGTTGGCCTAACCCGCCATGATGCATGGCGGGGTACACCTCCGGCCATATAAAAGCCCGGACACTTCTTGTTTTTGGTCATTCACCCATTCCATTTCCCGCAGCGCCCTAGGACCGAGCTCCCCTCCCCTCAGCGTCCTTCTCCGGCGTCCCTCCCTCCTCCCCGTCAGGTATGGGCCATCGTCGCTCCTTGTTCCGGCCACCCCTTCTCAGCGTGTATCGTTTTGTGTTGAAATCGTTTCGTTTTATTAGATGGAGGACTCGTATCGTGAGTCGATTTGGAGGAAAAAGGGTCGTCCTAGAGAGATGTACCCCGACGTGTCTTGTAAGGATGCGCCCGTTCCTCCCGAGGAACCTATACCTAACTGTGATTGTGGTCATCCGGCACACGTTGGCCAGTCGAGACATCCCGATACTGCGGCTCGTTGCTTCTACACATGTTATAGTTGTAGCGTAAGTAATTGTGCCCTTTGTTGTTTTTATTGGTTGCTGATGTTGTATTCGCGATGAGGTAATTGAAACTTTTGTATAGCCCTACTTCCGGTGTTTTTTTTTCCAATGGATCGATGGCCCGGACAAGTTTGATCCAAGGATTCTCCTTTTCTACCCCGGCATTGATCATTGTAAGCGTGAGGTGTTTACTCGCTGGGTTCCGCCCCCTCCAAACCCTCCTCCTATGACGGACGAAGAGAAGGCCGTAGCATCGGCACGGCGGCTCGAGGATCCTCCAAAGTGCCTTTGCGGAGAGCAAGCCGTGATAAACCCACGCAATGAACAAGAGTTCATTTGTCCTCTACGACATGAGGTAAGGTTTGAGTGAACCTTGGAATGTCACGTTCTATATGTGTGTTTTACTGTTTTGATTTTGTAGGATCATGATTTTCCAAAGTGCCGTTTCAAGGAATGGATCTATGGTCCAAAGAGCCATTGGCCGGAGCCGGAGAAGAATGTGGAGGTGCCAGACTGGAAGAAGAAGAGGAGGTCTATTGCGCCTCCTGTGATGTGCAAATGTGGTGTTGAAGCTAGCTACGGCCTTGTCCCTTCAGGCCTTGGTATTGGGCACTTCTGTGGCCACATGATCGATTATGACGAGGTTCGCTAGGACTGTTGACACTTAGTGCTAATGTTTTATTTTATTAACTCTGGTACGCTAACTTTGTATTCATCTATTTGTTGCAACAGAGCACTCGGAAATGCAAGTGGGAATCATATGATGATGTGTATAATTTCAAGAATGAGTATAAGACAATGGTAGCAGTTCGCAATAGCAGAGGATATCCTGCAAGCTACGTCACTGATTTCGTTAAGAGCCACAAGAAGAAAATGCTACGACGGGCCCAAGACCTACGTGTTCGTAACCCGGAGAGTATTGCGTGGAAGAAGTGGTACGAGCAAAAGAAGAAGGATGTAGAGGAGTACCAGGCACGGAAGGCTGAAGAGGATGCAAGGAAGGCTGCAGAGGAGGCTGCGAGAGCAGAGATGCAAGGCTTGAACGATACTATTGACTCATTATGTGCGAGTGAGTCATTGCGTTTTTGGAAAGTCAAACTTCTTTGTTTTACTGTCAATTAACTCATTGCAAAGATCCTGTTAATTGTTTACATTTTGTACTTGCAGAGATTGGATGCACCGGCGGCTGGGAAGCAGATATGGCTCGTGCTAGGTACACCGCAAGTCGTCCGATTGTGGTTGACGAGGAGGCCGAGCCGGAGGAAGACGACGACACCGGGAGGATAGGCGAGCTCATTCGTCTAGCCGAACAATTGGGCTACCAGGAGGATGTTGCAGTACACGAGGGTCAGGCAGCGTACCAGAGCCAACAGACACCGTTGTTCGACTCATGGGGGCCAACAGACATGACCCAAGAAGAGGCCGAGTTGTACTCTCAGGCCGCGGACGAGGCGGAGGCGGCTTACTACCGGCGTCAGGCCTCTGAAGCCAAGTCAGTCGAGGCCACCAAGGGTAAGGAGGTGGTAGTGGAGGATTCCGAGTCCGAAGACGAGTTGCTTACGCAGTGGTGCACGCAATTTGATTGACGTACAAGTGTCTTTGTAATAATTTAAATTGTCACGTCTTCACGTTGTCGTTGTTAGTGTTTGACGTTCGTAGTGGCGTAGAAACTTTGTGTCATGTACTTTGTCAGTGTTGTACTTTGAAACATGTCATTGTACTTTTATCACATCGTCATTCGCTTCATTTGTTGGTCCACTTACTAAGATTGTTATGTGGTTTATCGCGGCAGTGTATAAATACAGTTTCTTAGTGCAGTTCCTGCGCGGTCGAAGTTTCAGGCAACCCCGCCATGGGTGGGGGCGGGTTAGGGGTACCCCGCCATGGGTCATGGCGGGGTACCCCTAACCCGCCCCCAGCCATGGCGGGGTTGCCTGAAACTTCGACCGCGCAAGAACTGCATTTCGTTTTGCGTCAACTGATCGTCACAACTGCAGGAAGTCATGTTGAGTGATTTACAGCAAGTTTATGGCAGGGGTCGAATCAAAATTAGTTAACGACAACGGATCGTCACAAATAATTGGGTCAACTGATCGTCACAAATTTAATTAGTTACCAACTACATTAGTCGAACCGAAATAACCAAGTAGAGTACTGCTGCTACACCTACACATAATTTAATTGTTCTAGCACTACATAACTATGATAATATGTGTCCGGCGTCTGCTACTCTACTAATCGCCTGGGGTGTAGGGGTCTCGCGGTCTCCGTCGCCTCCTTGGATTTGTAGGGACCACGTTGCTTCTCCAGCCAACGTCTGTGCGGTCCCGCTGCTGCCTCTCGCGCTGTCGCCTCTGTCCATGATCGAGCTGCTGCGTCGACGACGGCCCCTGCAAGCAAGCAACCTGATGAGCTACTATAAATGTTGATCTAAGAACAATAAAATTAAAGAGAAAGCAAAGCATACGAACCTGTTGCTCGGCTGGTGTGTAGTTCTCCTGCTGTGTGTAGTCGAACCTCTGTGTACCAAAAGGAGCACCGTAGAGCTGTGAGGCACCCATCTCCTCGTGACCGGTGTAATCCCACTGTGGAACGTCCTCTTCGTCGTCGTCGTCGTCGCCACTCGTCGTGTCATACTGAAGTGCCTCATCCACATCGTCCGCAGCCGCTGGACCCTTCCCTCTATCCTGCGGAGTACGAATAGATGAGGACGCAGCTCTGGTGTCGCTAGCAGAAGCAGCTGTGGTGGACATCGTCTGGCTCCTGGACCACGTGGGGTTGTACGGTATGTCCAAAGTCGTATCCGCACAGCTCAGCTTTTGAGCCAACTTTTTGCAGCCTTTTTTCATTCTCTACAGATTAAGATGACAACAAGCATTATTAAGCGTGAATTTTAAAAGTAACTGAGTTGTAGTCACGAATGTTACTATCAAAAGTACCTTGACGAAGGCGCGAAGAGGGTTCGTCTTGTCGTCCCTAGTCCGAAAAAGTTGCCTGGAAGCTTCCTCGGAGTAGTTCGACAACTGTTGTGCCTACAACATCACACAACGTTAACTCGATCATTTCAATTGAAATTTAAACCCCTTACCTCGTTTTAGAATATAAGTGCAAAGTACTTACCACGTATCTATTGAGAGGCGCCCTAAGAAGTTGTGTTTGCCTCCTTTGCGCATCGTCGAACGCATCGGCGATGTCATCCTCATCGGCCGCATCTGCAGGCATGCTCGTGTACGGGACCATGAGATGAGTCCTCGTACTTCGCTGCAGCCATTGAAGGTACTCCATCCATCTTGCCGGGTGGTGTGGCGGAATTTGGTTGATCTGACGACGAGTCCTGTTATACCATCTGTTCAAATATTGGTCGTGCGTCAACGCCCAATTCTTCTGCGTGGTCCGAAGCCTCCGATCAATCCTGCATTGCCATATTGCATTAGAAATGAGGCGCTTAAGTAGAATAAACATATTGCCATCGTACCCATGCAGCTGAGCGTTGGTGGAGTACAGCGGTGGAATTCCTTGCAACCTCCCGAACTGTCTGTAAACCCTCATAGGGTAGTGCATCTCGATGATATGGAAGAAGATAAGTGGCCCTTCGTAAAGCCACTCGTCCGATTCCTCCTCGCAGCGCGGACTAAGGTAGTCCTCTAGCTCCCACCTAGACCACGGTGTCCATGTTACCTGCAAAGTAAAGAAACTTAATTAAGTATCAATCTTATTGATAGTGCCTTTAGTAGGAAATGTTGATATAACTTACGTAGTTGTGTGTCAACACGTCTATCGCATCCGTGTACTGCTTGTACCTCCTTTCCAACTCGCCCCTCACTATCTTAGCGTCTTTCCAGATGAAAAGGGCGGTGGGGTGAACGTCTTGATGTTGCCATTCCTGCAAGTTTACACAAACAAGGTGTCAGTAATCTCTTTAGTTGTATGACGATAACAAAGTTGTCAATGTACTCACAGGCAAACGCGGAGGTTGAGTCGGCCTCCCAACCGGAAACCGCTCCCAAATCCATACTTGCAGTAGGTATGAGCAGCCACCTAGGTTAGCATTGTTCGCCTGGCGACGACAGGCGGTACAAAGCTGACGATATGTCCAAGCAAGGACCGCGGTACCCCAGCTATACGATGCAATATTCTCAAGTGGCTGGATTAGGATCCTCAAGAAAATCCAGCTGATGCTGTTGCCTGAGGAGTCGGGGAACAAGAAAGCGCCCAAGAAGTGCCACAGCCACACCTTTGCATATACCTCGACCTCATGATCTGGAGCACCCAACGGAGGCCCTGCACCAAAGTTTTGGATTATCCAAGACGACGACACTCCTGATGTCTTCCTGCAATTGGAATTGAAGTATTATTATAAAAAAAATAGATGTACATGAAATGATTGTATCAGTGATTTCAATGGGGCGCAAATATGAACTTACTTTGTGCCTTTAACTTCTGCCTCTGATGGCCTCCTACCACAGAACTGCTCCACCAACTCTACCCAATTAGACTCGTCGGCGACCCCAGTCACCGGATGACCTGCCAAACTTAGGCACAATATCATCTTCACATCTTGCATCGTGACGGTCATTTCCCCACATGGTGTGTGGAAGGTGTGCGTCTCCGGTCTCCACCTGCATCATTACAAGTTTGTGGTAATAGGCAAGTTCACAGCCCAATTTTTCAAAACAAAGACAATAGATGGAAAAAGCAAGGTTACCTATCCACAAAGGCAGTAAGAAGGGCAGGGTCAAGTGTGGGGAGTGAACTGTTGTACACCCGAACGATCTCAATGAATCCCGCCCGCTCTATGTAGGGCGCGTACCGCTCGTCCCAGCTATGTACGCGGTGCGTGCGAACACGAAGCGGACGCAACGGCCTCTGCAGCTCCGACAAGGCCTGGGCCCGGTGGTCCTTGTCGTAGTCAGCCTCAAGGAGGCTAAAGCGTGGATGAGGAGCCCGCGCCTCCATCTTGCAAGCCTGAAACTCCCTATTCGTAAAAAACAAAGAAAACATTAATAACATTAGAACAATTAAGAACGTTATAAAAAAATAAAGACAAGTACAAATAAAAATTATAATATTATAAATGCATGTTTACAATATATACCACCTCTTGTCTCGCCCGCCTATGAAATCTAGCGTTATGACCAGGATTCTTGCAAATAGAGCAAAGGTTCTGCGCACGTTCTTCGTCAAAGTCCCCGCCACCATACATATCGGCGTCGTAACCTTTCATACTGTCCATATCGCCTTTCAATCGCTTCTTCTTCCTCCTTCCCTTCCCTACCTTCTTCAGGTCCGGATAAGGCGCGTAGTCCTCACCGTAGTATGGAGGCCACTGTGACTCGTCAAGGTATGGCTCGAAACTCTTCTCCCAAACTTTGAGGGTGTTGGCACGGAGATACAAGGGTGACATGTACGGTGCAACTGTGTGGTCAAAACCTCTAAGCCAACAAGAGGTGATCATGTGTGAGCAAGGGGCATGCATGATCTGAGGGACGTTGCAACTGCATTCTACTTTACCAAGATCGACACGGTACGTTCGGCCACCAAATCGTTCGCCGCCCAGGTTTGTGCCCCCTCTAGCTCGTACGCAGAAAGCAAGCATGTCCCGTCCATAAGCCTCGGCAACCTGTTGTTTGGCCAATTCCTCAGCCTCCTTCAAATATTCGTGTGCCGCCTTGCCCCATCTTCCAAGCTCCTCTTCATTCCTCTGGGCTAGGCCATACCGCTTAACAAAATACTCATTGCACTTCCTAAAAGAGAACTCGACAATACCAGACACTGGAAGAGATCGAACGCCTTTGAACACACGATTGAAAGACTCAGAGGAGTTTGTTGTCATGATGTCGTACCGGAAGCCGTCCTCATCAAAAGCTAATGCCCACTTGGCTTTATTTTCCATCTGCTGGTCTAACCATGCCTTGCCAGCTTGGTTAAGCATCTTCTCTAGTTCTACCATAGTCTCGTTGAACTCGCGTTCCGTACGTTTATTACAAAGCTCCTTTAACTTGTCAGCCACATCCTTCTTGCGTTGACGCCGCCAGAAATTGGCGGCAAAATGTCGCATGCACCAACGGTGCACTAGAGCCGGGTGACCATCAATGTGTTCATCGGCTGCATTTAGAATTCCAATGTGACGGTCCGAAATCAGACAAATGGTGCGAGAAGGGCCAAGCACATGAACACGGAGCAGACGCATAAACCATGACCATGAATCGTTGTTTTCCCCCTCTGCCAAAGCAAAAGCCATTGGTACTATCTGGTTCTCTGGGTCTACAGCAGCAGCCATCATCAATGTGCCCCTGTATTTACCGGTGAGGAACGTGCCATCAACAAGAACAACTGGCCTACAATACTGAAATGCATGTTTGCACTGATCGAAATACCAGAACACACGGTACAGAATATGCCTCAACGGGTTCTGAAGATAGAACCCTCCTGTGTATATGAACGATCTCATGCCAGGGTTGAAGTGTTCCATCGCACGCAAAATGCGTGGAACCCTGTTATAGGCTTCCTCCCAGCTACCCCAACGAATTGCCAAGGCAATTTGCTTTGCCCGCCAAGCCTTTCCATACGTGACCTCATACCCAACAAATGTGACTATGGTCTCTTGCAAGAAAGGCACTGATACGTCGTTGTCCTTATCTACAAGACCCAATATACGGCGGGCTAGATACCGAGCCGTTAACTGGGGATGGTACCTTTTACCCTCATTAGTCTGGCATCTGTGCGGCTGTTCCACCGAAGTTACCTTCCACTTACCATCACTCCGCCTCTTTCGTGCATTTAACTTCCACGAGCACGGGAATCCAGCCTTACATAATATGTGGAATTTTACCTCCTTGTCGGAATGCCGAACCGTGTAAGGCCTATGATGATACACAGCATAGTCCTGAAGGAACAACTTCATCTCCGACATCGTATTAAAAAGCATTCCCTTCCTCAGTATTAAATTTTTATGGTTGTACAATGATTCCTTACACATCTGCAAACCCGTGTCACAAACTGCCATATGCGACATACTTACATCGATATAATTTGGCACACCAGTAAAAGGCAAGCCAGCCTCCCTCAGCTGTGTAAGCTCTGCCGATGTATAAGAGGGTGGTGCAACGTATTGTTGTGGCTCCCTAACCCTGCTCCATCCTTCATATTGCACTCCATCATCTGGATAACCGGTGGCTAAGGTGCCCTGACTCTGCATGCCATGAAGTACCTCAAGCGGTACTCCTGAGGGCATGCCACGAACTGGTGTACACATGGCAGGTGCACCTCCAGAGGGCATGGCTTCAACCGATGCTCGCATGGCATGGGGACCTCCTTCCTCATTTCCTGAATCGTCCGAATCTGTGCTAACATCATCACCAATCATTTCCTCCGCTGCCGCCTCCTCCTCCTCCTGTTCAAACTCGTCTACATCAAAATCATTGCTTATATGACCAACTGGAGGAGAATGAACCCGCTCCTGCGTCAAATTACCATCCAAGTCCATACTCTCCATAGTTTGTTGCATCTGCACACCACAATCTCATAGAGTATCACTGTCCAAGGACGGCTCCTCATTCTCAACATTCTCCAGCACCAACTCAGCCATGCCGACATTCGAACCTTGGATGACCCTATTGTATCGGGACCACTCTCCTTGGTTGCACAAGTCCATCATGACATAGTGTGCCCTATTCTTTCCAACATCGAACCTACCCTTTAGTGTGAAAGCCTCGCCAAACTTCAAACTCAAACGGTCACATAGATCGCGGAAACTAGGGGTGCCATCAAACCATTCCAATTCTTCATACATATCCTCAAACTGGCAATCCTCTCTCCTAACACTTCCTCCGTAAAAAACTCTTACACCGTAATCCATCTACAAAACGATTTGACATCTCATTATTAAATGACCATTATGGTACCACTAATTACTACATAACTAACTAAATAACTAATATTACCTAATAAGTCAACTGTGTCGTCAATAACAAATCATCGTTACCAAACTAAATAACTTAATAACTAATATTACCTAATAACTAAATAACTAATAGGTACGTAACTAAATAACTAACAGTACCTAATAAAATCCGAATAACTAATAATCGTTAACTAATTAACTAATACCTAAACAACTAATAATCGTAAAAACTAATAATTCAATATCTAAACAACTAATAAAAACAAATAAATAACTAAACAACTAATAATTCAATCACTAAACAACTAATAACTAAACAACTAATAATCGTAATAATTCAATAACTAAATAATACAATGACAAATAAATAAATAACTAAAGAAATAATAAAAACTTATTAATATTTACTACAAATAAATAATTTGAACGACAAAGTAAACAAAATTACCGCGAGGGAGACGACGCGGTGGCGCGGACGGCGGTTGCGGGCGAGGCGCGGCCGGGGCGCCCGGAGGGCGGTGGGGCGCGGCCGGGGCAGCCGGGGGGCGGTGTGGTGCGGCCGGGGCGGCCGGGGCGCGGCGGAGCTCCTCCGGCGGCGCGGGGACGGCGCGGGGACGACGGGGGGCGCCGGGGCGAGGCCGGGGCGCCCGGAGGGCGGTGGGCCGCGGCCGGGGGAGCCCGGGGACGGTGGGGCGCGGCCAAGGCGCGGGGAAACTTCTCCGGCGGCACGGAGACGGCGCGGGGACGGCGGAGGCGGCGGAGGCGGCGGACGAGCAAGAGTTGGGGGCGAGAGCGGGCGGGGGCGAGGCCGGGGCGCGGCTTATATTTAAGCCGCGCCCCGCCGTGACCGGTGGCGGGGTACACCCCGCCATGATCGGTGGCGGGTTAGGCGTACCCCGCCACCCATCATGGCGGGGTACGCCCCGGGTGACGCCACGTCACCATGCCACGTCGGAGGTGTACCCCGCCACCATGCATGGCGGGGTTCAGTGCATTTGCCCCGCCATGCATGGTGGCGGGGCCAAACGGGTTAGATTTAAAAAAATTTTGAAACATGGGTTAAATTTAAAATTTGTTTCAAATTTGGGCTAAAAATAAAAAAAAAATTCTATACGTACAAGCCTTTTTTTTTTGCTAAAAGGGCCGGCTACAAAGCTTCTAGAAGCCTGCAGCAGCAAAGACAGCGGCAAAAGGGAATTGGGTGGACCGTGGGCCATGAACAAAATCGTATGAAAAGCATATAGACATTCATTCGGTGCAGCTGCTGCTTTAATTTAATTTCATCCTTGAGCAGCTCGTGCATGCATGAATGCACGCTGTCCGTGATCTCGATCTCGATCGTCAGGTGCAACCACATTCTTAATTTGACTGACGGGTTGTTTAATTTAGCGGAAATGCTATCGGTAGGCGTCTGCGTTGGTGGGTCTCGACGTCCGTCCGAATGGCCCAACAGGCAACATTGCTATCTGCACGGAAATAAAAATAAAAAAAATTGTCGCTCTCGCCTTCCTCTCGAATCGGCGTTGTGCCCGCTTCAATTCTCGAACCCACTCTTTGCGCACCACATCACCGCGGCGTGCTCCTCCGCAACTGCGCTATCACGCTTGCACCGTTGTGGCCGCACCGCAGCGGCGTGCTGCACCACACCCGAGCGTTGCCGCCTACCTTATTGACTCCCCACCGCCACTCACCACTCGCCGCCGGGTTCTCCGAGCCGACACGGTGTGGTCCATGGCAACTGCTAAGCGCACGACATTCTTCACTGCGCCCAGCCGCTTGCCTGCCGCCATCCTCCCTCTCCACTGCACCAAGCGTCGCTTGCTTGCTACCGCAGTTCCCCGCCAGGCAGGCCATGGCTACCGGCGACGCCATGTTTCAAGTGTTTCAAAAGTTGTTTTCAAGTGTTTCATCTGTATGTTGTATATGTTGCAATGGCTATATACGCATGTTGCAAGTATATGTTTCAAGCGTTTTAGTTGTTTCAGACATATGTTTCAAGTGTTTCATCTGTTGCAGAGTATATCTGGATGTTGCATAATATGCATGTTGCAAGCGTATATTTCAAACGTTTTAGGTGTTTCATACGTATGTTGCAATTGTTTTATCTGGATGTTGCAAAACTAGATTTGGATGTTGCATAATATGCATGTTGCAAGCGTATGTTTCAAACGTTTTAGGTGTTTCATACGTATGTTGCAATTGTTTTATCTGGATGTTGCAAAACTAGATTTGGATGTTGCATGCGTTTGCAATGGCTTTCAAGTGTTTTTAAGGTGTTTTGGAAGTATTTCAAATATATGTTGCAAGTGTCTCAACTATTCAGACATATGTTGCAAGTGTTTTATCTTGATGTTGCAAAAGTAGATCTGGTGTTGCACATGTTATAATGGGGACCACCTGCGGTAAGCCTGATGTAGTTGCTAGGGAGTTGGAAAGCATATGAGGCACGAGCGGTCCCTTCCTGCAAGCGCGTGGAAAGTGTACGAGGCACGAGCATCGAGCGGTCTCTGTGTGTTTTCGGTCGGGTGAGCGAGGCATGCGGTCCGGGTGCTGCGGGCTCCCACGTGGGTGCACCGGGTGTAGGCACAGAAACAGGAAACTGGCACTAGCACGAGCGTCAAGCGGTCTATGCGTGTTTTCGGTCAGGCAAGCGGCGCGTGCAGTTCGTGTGGTGCGGGGCCCGTGTGGGTACACCGGGTGTGGGCACGGGAAACGCGGTACTAGCACCAACGTCCCCGCGCGTCTGGACGTCCGGGTGCTACTAATTCCCTTAATTTAGCTTGAGTCGTTTGATTGTTGGTGATCTCTGTGCCCGCCTGCCATCTAGCATCTGCACGATCAGAGATGCGCCGGTTAGACAGCAGTTGGAGTAGTACTGTAGTATTAATCAATTGTGTGCAGATCCAAACAAATCAGCTAATTAACTCCGTCTGTTCAAACTAAATTTCAATCTAACGCCTGATCCCTCAAAATTGTTACCGTTCACATTTCCAAAGATGCTTTTGCTTTCCTTTTTTAATATAAATTTTGATTTGAAGCTGAACATAATGTCATTTTTTTTGGCCTTGAAGGGACAGAGATGCTTATGCAGAGATGACGCGGGCTATAGAGTTGAGTTCTTGGGGCTCCCAGAGTCAGAAGGATCCTGGCCTAGAGCATCCAGAACGTACATGTGGAAGTTGCATAATATTGTACATTCTCTATAAAAAAAATGCCGGGCATTTGAATGGACGAAGACAGAACATTTCCGTTTACTATTTTTGCGTCGTCGGTGCGTGCGTGCATGCCTCATGCAGGGCACCATTTTCTTCTTCCTTTTCTGACGGGGAGAGCATCGTATCGTAACGCCTTTGCGTCCTCTCGGATGGCTTTGTTTGAGGGAGGACAGAGAGAGGCTGCTTTAATCGGGCCGTTTTTTCCTCTTCGAAACGCGACCCAATGCAATGCAATGCAATGAAGGTAGTGCGGCAATGCCGGCCTTGGACCGACGAGCGCGCCGGGAGAAGACACAGCTTCTAGAGCTCCGGTACGTCTTGTGCGTGTGCGTCTAGGGGCGTCCGTGTCGGCACTAGCTCGGCAATATGTCCAGCTCAATCACCGGCGGCGTACGTGCTGGTTTTCATGTGCATTATGCTGTGTGCTAATTTCGACGGGCATTGCTAATGGTGTGAGGATTAATTCTCAGGGTACACGTCTTGGACTCTTGGTCTTGGTGGGAATGCATGCATGAGGCGTGTCCATCGTCACAAAATCAAAATACAGTGTACGTGCGAACGAGGTTTAAACTTAATATTTGCACAAATCAACTTAATTATTATTATTATATTGAGCTTAGAACCGAATAAAACGTTGGGACACCTAGCAGAAATTAAATAAGAGCATGTACGGTACTCGTATAGTGCGGCTCAAACTTATTGCCGGCGGCATTGCATCACAGCAGCTGGCTCTGGTCACTCGAGCTTATCAGCCAAAATCAACTATTTATGGAATTGCGTTTTTCTCTTACGGCAAAATAGCACCAGTATCAGCATCAGCTAAAAATACAACTAGCCGAACACAGCCGTCGCGCCAGTTGACCTTGATAGTTAGTACTCCAGCATTCTAATCCTGTTATTAGTACTCCATCGCATTGCAGCAGCCGTCTCTGGGAGTACTACGGAGTATTATCTGATCGTCGTTGCACCACTTGCGGCATTTTTATCGGTTCTTTGTGACCGATTCTTGCACGGCACGAATATATGTACGACTCGCTTGATTCATTGGTTACGTGGAGCCTCTTGCGCCGCGCGTAGTCCCACTTGTGGGGCCGGGTGGAAAAGTCTTTGGCGTGAGGTGTGTGGTGGGGAAGATAGGCACTGCCTGACGCATGGGCCCTGTAGGTTCAGGTTCGTGTTTCCTTCCCTAGCTAGCTGATGATGGTACCAACGCTTGTTTAGTTTACCTCAAAATTCCAAGTTTTTTCACTCTCTCCATCACATCAATTTTTAGCCGCTTGCATGGAGTACTAAATGTAGGTAAAAAAAATATCTAATTACACAGTTTAGTTGAAAATCACGAGATGAATCTTTTGAGCCTAGTTGGTCCACGATTGGACAATATTTGTCAAATAAGACGAAAATGGTACTATTCATCAGGTTGAAAAAATCTTCAATCTAAACAAGGGCCAAGTACCATTATATTGAGCCTATAGGCAAAGTTATATTGAGCCTGATTGGTTCTTCAAAGATCTATTCCTGTATATATTTTTTCCATTTCTCCGTTTCGTTCCACCCTTCCCTAGTACCGGAGTAGTATATGACTGCTTCCTCTGCTATTTTATTTCAACGTGGCCCTCCTCCCTGCACACAGCTGCTGCTATAATGACCCTGGCGTGGGAAGCAGCTAGCGTCCGACCAAGGAATCCCGTCCCACGTGCAGATGTGCCGCGCCGTGTCGTGTGGTGGAGGATCAGGGCTTGTTTAGATATCCAAATTCATTTTTAAATTCTACTATACAAAAAGAAGATTCTCCGTCACATCAAAATGTCGGCACATATATGGAGTACTAAATGTAGATGAAATCAAAAGCTAATTGTACAGTTTTGTTATACTTTGCGAGACGAATATTTTAAACCTAATTAATCAATGTTTGGACAATTATTACCAAATAAAAACAAAATTACTACAGTGTGACGAGACACTTACTATGCAAACTTTGCCTCTAAAATTTGGAATCTAAACTAGGCCCAGGTGGAAAAAGCCAGTCGTCGTCGTGGATCGATACACGTACGAGCACCGACTGATTATCCAGTGTGCTAGACTGCTAGTAGTGTGGTCACCCTTTGACCCGTACTGGCTCTCACGTGATACAGATGCAGCACCAGCTTTACTTTTAGTCCGTACACTTTGCTCGCCCGGCTTCTAGAAGCATTTATAAATTTTTCCTTAGGCAGCGTTTGGTTCCAAAATATTTTGCAAAAGAACAGTAGATTTTCCGTCACATCGAATCTTTAGACGCATATATGAAACATTAAATATAGATAAAAAATAAATTAATTACACAGTTTAGACGAAATGAACAAGACGAATATTTTAAGCCTAATTAGACCATGATTGGACACTAATTACCAAATAACAACGAAAATGCTACAGTTGTATTTTACCAAAAATTTTGCCAACTAAACAACCCCTTACAAAAATTGCTTGACAATCACGGAGTAACCATTTTAGCCAACACACGTCGCCGCATGCAGCCCAGCGCTCACCACGTACGGCCACGAGCGCGGCGCCCGGTCGATCGGCGACGCCGCGAAGTGGTCGACCACGCGCCACTCGTCGTACGTAGCCACCGTCGCGAAGACACTGCCTGCCTTGGAGGGTGCCGTTGGACAGCGCGCGTATTGTCCAGTACGTACTCGACGTCGCTGATGGCGGCAGCGAACAACTCGACGTTCGTCACGTGCGCGAACATATGCATGGTTTCGGAACTTCTGGTGTGGACGACCGTGTGGCTCGGTGCCATGCCGCGGTGCCTTGAGCCGGTGCGAGTGGCAGGGTTTAAAATTTCAGCGAAATTTCACGAATTTCGGTGGTGGCCAAAAGAAAAATATGAAATTTTGCAATATACTAATACATGTGTTGTATAAGTCTTTGACTTATATTTTCTATTGTTTATATATTGCATATTCTTCTATTCAATAGATGTCCAATAGTAAATCATGCTAATACTTACTTAGATCTAAATTTTTCTAGAAAATGCATGCTTCATGTGCTAGTCTCTAAAAAAATTCCGACGAAATTTCAGCTAAAGTTTGCGAAATTCGGTAATTTCGGTGGTGGCCGAAATTTTTGCAACAAAGAAATTAAAAACTCTGGCGATTGGACGCGAGCGACGGCGTCCGTAGTCTAGAGGCGCACCAAGTGCTGTGGCCCGCGGTGGAAATGGAGGAAGGATCTTTGTGCTAGGACAGCCAGGGCAGACACGATGAAGAGGCACTTCACTTGAATTTTTGAGCTCAGCTTATCAGATATGATACAGTATTTTTCTCTTATAACAAAACAGCATCAGCCGATCTATCAGTCGTAAAAACCATCAGCGAAATAGTCCGGTCGGACATCCCATCTAACCAATGGGACCACCAACAGCCCACATGACACAGCCTCTCCTCCATCTTGTTGAAGCTTCTATGTTGACTGGCGTGTCCACGTCCGAGCTAGGTGCAAAAAGGTCCATACATATCCACAAATATCTCTTCGTCCGTTGCTTCACTAATGCTTCTAGAAGCAAAGCATTCTGCTCGGCGGGAACTGTACTGTGCTTAGGAGTGAGCTGAGCTGAGCACCTTTGAGTGCAAAAGTCAGCAAGTGCATGTGCAGTGGTGAAGTCCACGCCTTGTTTAGTTTCCCCAATTCTTCCCCAAATTTCACTATGCAAAAAAAAGATTCCTCGTCACATCAAAATGTCGGCAAATGTATGGAGTACTAAATGTTGATGAAATCAAAAACTAATTGCACAGTTTTGTTGTACTTTGCGAGACGAACATTTTAAGCCTAGTTAGTCAAAATTTGGATAATTTTTACCAAATACAAACGAAATGCTACAGAAATTCTGATATAGTATTTTTCTCCCCTATTATGTGAACTAAACGAGGCCCCAGACAAACACGCGGGCCCACCATGCACCGAGCCGGCCGCCGGAGGAGTGAAGTGAATCATGCGACTGAGCCTTGATTAGGGCCTTGTTTAGATACCCAAATTCACCTCAAATTCCACTATGAAAAAGAAGATTCCTCATCACATCAAAATGTCGGCACATATATGAAGTACTAAATGTAAATGAAATCAAAAACTAATTGCACAGTTTTGTTGTACTTTGCGAGACGAATATTTTAAACCAAATTAATCAATATTTGGACAATTATTACCAAATAAAAACAAAATTGCTACAGTGTGACAGGACATTTACTATGCAAAGTTTGCTTCCCAAATTTGGGATCTAAACAAGGCCTGGATCCTAAAATTTTTTAGGAAAATTTTCTATAGCATTTTTGTCGTTATTCGGTAAAATTTGTTCAACTATAAACTAACTAGACTTAAAAGATTTGTCTCGATATTTACAGATAAGCTATGCAATTAGTTATTTTTTATCTACATTTAATGCTCAATGTATGCGTTAAAAGATTCGATTTGACGGATACTGTGTAAAATTTTTTAGGTTTTTTTATCTAAACAGGGCCTGACCGTGAGGTTTGCCTGAATTTGGTTTATACCAAAATATTATGCGAGAAAAATATTATTTTATGATTGAAAACTAACTGAAGCGAACAGGACTGATTGACGTCCTATCGCTTCCCGGTGACATGAAAATAAAGCAGGCAAAGACACTTTTCTTTATGCGATATTTTCACGCCTCCATGCTAATCTGTTAGGCTTTGTTTAGTTCCAAAATATTTCGCGAAAAAACAGTAGATTCCTCGTCACATCGAATCTTTAGACACATGTATGAAACATTAAATATAGATAAAAAATAAAACTAAATACACAGTTTAGACGAAATGGACGAGACGAATCTTTTAAGCCTAATTAAGCCATAATTAGACACTAATTACCAAATAACAATAAAAGTGCTACGGTAGTATTTCGTAAAATATTTTAGAAACTAAACCAGCCCTTATTAGTGTACCCGCTGGCTTGCTTCCAAGACCAGTGACTCGTCCATGCCTTGTCTAGCTTTCAATTTACGTACTACTAATACTAGCTTGGCCCAAAAGCACTAGGCAACGCAAGAGTAAGGATGACAACGGGTCGGATTTGGATCGGGTGGAGTCTCTGTGCACCTAAAACCGAAACCCGAAATCGAAACCCGAACCCGAACCAAAAACTGATTCGGGTAGAAATCCATCACCAAAACCAAACCCGCAGATACCCAAAACCCAAACGGATACCCGAAACCCGAATGATACCCGAAACTCGCAGATAAATATACACATATTCACATGTATAAATAAGAGACAATAAATAATAAATATTTTCATGAGTCAATTTTGAATAGATTTAATAATCTAAGTAAACAAGTTATTATTAGCATATTATAAAATATGAATTTTAATTCTAAATGATTTATTTTGGATATCCATTGGATATCCACGGGTGAAAAACCAAACCCGATACCAAACCCAAAACCGAAACCGAAAACCATAGATGAAAAACTATTCCTAAATTCGAACCCGCAAGACCCAAAACCCGCGGGTATCTGAATCCGAATCTGATCCGCTGCCATCTCTACGCAAGAGCCATGGACATGAGCTAGACAAGTACTACTCACTGACCGAACATATTTGATATGGCGGTGGCCACCAGAGGGCCAAACAGTGTGACTAACTGTTCTTGCACTTGCTCTCTGCTGAGTACCTACTGACAACTGTAGGCGCTGTCCATCCGAGATCCATAGCAGGGGTGTTTAGATGCAAAAATATTTAGAATTCGGCCACCGTAGCACTTTCATTTGTATTTGACAATTAGTGTCTAATTATGGACTAATTAGGCTTAAAAGATTCGTCTCGTGATTCACAACCAAACTGTACAATTAGTTATTTTTTTATCTATATTTAATGCTCCATGTATATATCAAAGATTCGATGTGATGGAGAGAAAGTGTAAAAATTTAGAATTTAGAATGCATCTCAACCTGGCCTAGAGCAACAAACCCTCCTATGCGACGCGACCACGGTTTTGATGGACGATTAGAATTTTTTTTATTTTTAGCCCAAATTTGAAACAAATTTTAAATTTAACCCGTGTTTGAAATTTTTTTAAATCTAACCCGTTTGGCCCCGTCACCATGCATGGCGGGGCAAATGCACTGAACCCCGCCATGCATGGTGGCGGGGTACAGTTCCCGCGTGGCAAGCCGACGTGGCAGCCACCCGGGCGTACCACGCCATGATCGGTGGCGGGGTAGGCCAAACCCGCCACCTATCATGGCGGGGTGTACCCCGCCACCCATCATGGCGGGGCGCGGCGTAAATATAAGCTCACTCCACCCCACACGCGCCTCCGCCGTCGCCCGCGCCGTCCCGCCGCCGTAGCCGCCGCCGGAGTCGCCGCGCTCGCCCGGAGCTCCTCCCCCGCGCCCCGGCCGCCCCGGCCGCGCCTCGCCACGCCCCGCAGCGCCCGGCCGCTCCCCGCCGCGCCCCGCCGCGACGCCGCGACGCCGCCGCCGCGCCGTCGCTTAGCCGTCGCCGCGGCCGCCGCGCTGCCGCAGCCGCCGTCCGCGCCGCCGCGCCGTCTCCCGCGCCCCCGGCGCCGCGGCCCCGGCGACCGCGCCCTCGGCCGCGTCTCCGGTAGCCGTTCCCGCGCCGCCACCCCGGCCGCGGACCGTTGCACCCCGCCGCCCGGGCAACCTCGTCGCGCCGCCGCAACCCGATTTACGGTAATTTTTTTACTTTGTCGTTTCAATTATTTATTTGTAATAAATATTATTAAGTTTTTATTATATATTTAGTTAATTATTTATTATTCATTGTAGTAAACGATTATTTAGTTATTGAATTATTTATTTAGTTAATTATTTATTATTGAACAATAGTTATTTAGTTAGTTATTGAATTATTTATTTAGTTAATTACTTATTATTGAACAATAGTTATTTAGTTAGTTATTGAATTATTTAGTTAGTTATTTAGTTATTTAGTTAGTTAACGATGATTTGTTATTGACGATATTATTGATAGTTAGTTAATATTGGTTTGTAGTTAATGGGTTCGTATTAGTTATTTAGTTATTAGTTAATTAGTTAACGATTATTAGTTATTCGGATTTTATTAGGTAATATTAGTTATTTAGTTACGTAGCTATTAGTTATTTAGTTATTAGGTAATATTAGTTATTTAGTTATTTAGTTAGTTAACGATGATTTGTTATTGACGATATTATTGATAGTTAGTTAATATTGGTTTGTAGTTAATGGGTTCGTATTAGTTATTTAGTTATTAGTTAATTAGTTAACGATTATTAGTTATTCGGATTTTATTAGGTAATATTAGTTATTTAGTTAGTTATGTAGTAATTAGTGGTACCATAATGGTCAGTTGATAATCAGATGTCAAATCGTTTTGTAGATGGATTACGGTGTAAGAGTTTTTTTATGGAGGAAGTGTTAGGAGAGAGGATTGCCAGTTTGAGGATATGTATGAAGAATTGGATTGGTTTGATGGCACTCCTAGTTTCCGCGATCTATGTGACCGTTTGAGTTTGAAGTTTGGCGAGGCTTTCACACTTAAGGGTAGGTTCGATGTTGGAAAGAATAGGGCACACTATGTGATGATGGACTTGTGCAACCAAGCAGAGTGGTCCCGATACAATAGGGTCGTCCAAGGTTCGAATGTCGGCATGGCTGAGTTGGTGCTGGAGAATGTTGAGAATGAGGAGCCGTCCTTGGACAGTGATACTCTAGGAGATTGTGGTGTGCAGATGCAACAAACTATGGAGAGTATGGACTTGGATGGTAATTTGACGCAGGAGCGGGTTCATTCTCCTCCAGTTGGTCATATAAGCAATGATTTTGATGTAGACGAGTTTGAACAGGAGGAGGAGGAGGCGGCAGCGGAGGAAATGATTGGTGATGATGTTAGCACTGATTCTGACGATTCAGGAAATGAGGAAGGAGGTCCACATGTCATGCGAGCATCGGTTGAAGCCATGCCCTCTGGAGGTGCACCTGCCATGTGTACACCAGTTCGTGGCATGCCCTCAGGAGTACCGCTTGAGGTACTTCATGGCATGCAGAGTCAGGGCACATTAGCCACCAGTTATCCAGATGATGGAGTGGAATATGAAGGATGGAGCAGGGTTAGGGAGCCACAACAATACGTTGCACCACCCTCTTATACATCGGCAGAGCTTACACAGCTGAGGGAGGCTGGCTTGCCTTTTACCGGTGTGCCAAATTATAACGATGTAAGTATGTCGCATATGGCAGTTTGTGACACGGGTTTGCAGATGTGTAAGGAATCATTGTACAACCATAAAAATTTAATACTGAGGAAGGGAATGCTTTTCAATACGATGTCGGAGATGAAGTTGTTCCTTCAGGACTATGCTGTGTATCATCATAGGCCTTACACGGTTCGACATTCTGACAAGGAGGTAAAATTCCACATATTATGTAAGGCTGGATTCCCGTGCTCGTGGAAGTTGAATGCACGAAAGAGGCGGAGTGATGGTAAGTGGAAGGTAACTTCGGTGGAACAGCCGCACAGATGCTAGACTAATGAGGGTAAAAGGTACCATCCCCAGTTGACGGCTCGGTATCTAGCCCGTCGTATATTGGGTCTTGTAGATAAGGACAACGACGTATCAGTGTCTTTCTTGCAGGAGACCATAGTCACATTTGTTGGGTATGAGGTCACGTATGGAAAGGCTTGGCGGGCAAAGCAAATTGCCCTGGCAATTCGTTGGGGTAGCTGGGAGGAAGCTTATAACAGGGTTCCACGCATTTTGTGTGCGATGGAACACTTGAAAGGTCTTGATGGCTAGAGGGGGGTGAATAGCCTTTTAAAAATTTCTACAAAGACAAGCTAAACAAGTTTATCAAAACAGCAAATAGCGAGATGCGAGTTTTGCTTAGCCTATGGGGTGTTTGCAAGCCACCTATCCAATTCACAATTCTAGTATATTGGCACTCAACCGCACAAGTTAAACCGAGAAGGAAACTACAACTACAACTAGCAAGCTACACAAAAGAGCTACTCTAGCAAAGCAAACTAGCTAGCAAAGATAACTAAGAAAGTAATGCGGAGTTGAGTTAGGAGGGTTTCACCGAGGGGCGAAGTATTGAGCCAACCAATATGATCAACAATGAATACCAAAACAACCGAACACCAGGATCAATCAATCACAATATGAAAGTGATGACACGAAGATTTATCCCGAGGTTCACGTGCTTGCCGGCACGCTAGTCCCCGTTGTGTCCCTCTTCACCACGTGGTTCGGTGGCTAATCGGTCTCACACCGAGCCTCTCAAAAGGCGCCACAAGAACCTACCAAATGACAAAAGGTTGCAATGACACGAGCAATTTACTAATGTTGCCTTTGGCGCTTCGCCGAGGTAGGCACAAACCCCTCACAATCACCGGAGGTGGCCAAGAACAATTACCAACTCTTGCCAACGCCTCCAAGCTGCTCCAAGCCGTCTAGGTGGCGGCAACCACCAAGAGAAACAAGAATCCCGCAGCAAATCAACCACCAAGTGCCAACTAGATGCAATCTCACAATGCAAATGCACTTGGATCACTCAATCTCACTTCGAATATGCAAAGAAACAAGAGAGATGAGTGGGAGAGGAGTTGCTTAGCTCCAAGTGCTCACAAGTATGTCAAAAGTCCAAGAGAGGAAGCCTTGAGCCGGCCAACGAGTATTTATAGACGTACCCCTTCGAATATAGCCGTTAGGAACTTGAAACAGCCGAAGTCGCGCTGACCGGACGCGCTGGTCCAACTGACCGGACGCGCCGATCGCACAACGGCTCTTTCGCGAACCACCGACCGGACGCGCTGGTCACGACCGGACGCGCCGGTCCCGTAATGGACCGGACGCGCTGGTCAAGCCAGAGCAGCGCTCTAACGAAATGACGACCGGACGCGCTAGAGAACTGACCAGACGCCACAGTGCCAGCGTCCGGTTGGAGTCCAGTAAGCTCCCTGATCGACCGGACGCGTCCGGTCGACTGTGACCGGACGCGCTGCGCGTCCGATCAACCAACTGAAATACGCGCAGACGCTGAACGCTGACCGGACGCGTCCGGTCAAACAGTGACCACGTCTAGTCCAGCGTCCGGTCACCACTGTGACCTCCGTTCGCCTCCGTTTCTTTTTCCGACTTCCGACGTAGTGGAAAATAGGCGTTTCAACTCCTCAAAAACGCCTGAATCCCGCCTCGCAAGCTCGGCGGGAGGGAGAGAGGACCCCAAACCCTCTCTACCGCTCAAACTCCACCGCCTTCGCAAACGTGCTAACATTACCAAGTGACCATCACCATGTGCATGTGTGTTAGCATTTTCACAATCATTTCTCGAGGCGTTATTAGTTCTATCCAAATGCATATGACATGAAATGCACACCTAGAGGCACTTAGGAGTTCAATAGCCGCGTCATTCCCCTCTTTATAGTACGGCTATCTATCCTATAATGTAACCACACCCACTAGGTGTCTTGGTTACTAAAACACAACCCTTAAGCATATACCTTTGCCTTGGTCACGTAGGGTTGTGTCCAAATCCAAGTGTGGCCATCATGATCACCATGTCCATCTTGCCACCAACCTTGGAATGTACTAATCCTCATATGCTACATACAACTTAGGCATAGGATTAGTACTTAGGCATTGTCACTAATTACCAAGACCAAACATAGGACTTTCAACACTTCAACCCTGGCATGAGATCGTTCATATACACAGGAGGGTTCTATCTTCAGAACCCGTTGAGGCATATTCTGTACCGTGTGTTCTGGTATTTCGATCAGTGCAAACATGCATTTCAGTATTGTAGGCCAGTTGTTCTTGTTGATGGCACGTTCCTCACCGGCAAATACAGGGGCACATTGATGATGGCTGCTGCTGTAGACCCAGAGAACCAGATAGTGCCAATAGCTTTTACTTTGGCGGAGGGGGAAAACAATGATTCATGGTCCAAGGTTCACTCAAACCTTACCTCATGTCGTAGAGGACAAATGAACTCCTGTTCATTGCGTGGGTTTATCACGGCTTGCTCTCCGCAAAGGCACTTTGGAGGATCCTCGAGCCGCCGTGCCGATGCTACGGCCTTCTCTTCCTCCGTCATAGGAGGAGGGTTTGGAGGGGGCGGAACCCAGCGAGTAAACACCTCACGCTTGCAATGATCAATGCCGGGGTAGAAAAGGAGAATCATTGGATCAAACTTGTCCGGGCCGTCGATCCATTGGAAGAAAAAGCACCGGAAGTAGGGCTATACAAAAGTTTAAATTATCTCATCGCGAATATAACATCAGAAACCAATAAGAACAACAAAGGGCACAATTACTTACGCTACAACTATAACATGTGTAGAAGCAACGAGCCGTAGTATCCGGATGTCTCGACTGGCCCACGTGTGCCGGATGACCACAGTCACAGTTAGGTATAGGTTCCTCGGGAGGAACGGGCGCATCCTTGCAAGACACGTCGGGGTACATCTCTCTAGGACGACCCTTTTTCCTCCAAATCGACTCACGATACGAGTCCTCCATCTAATAACACGAAACGATTTCAACATAAAACACTTTACTAACTACATTAACCAAACATACTGCAACGATGCACGCAGAGAAGGGGTGGCCGGAACAAGGTCCGACGATGGGCCGATACCTGACGGGGAGGAGCCCTAAGAGGGAGGGACGCCGGAGAAGGCCGCTGAGGGGAGGGGAGCTCGGTCCTGGGGCGGAGAGGGACGCTGCGGGAAATGGAATAGATGAATGGCCAAAAACAAGAAGTGCCCGGGCTTTTAAATGGCCGGGGTTGTACCCCGCCATGCATCATGGCGGATTAGGGCTACCCCGCCATGCATCATGGCGGGGTACACCCCTGCCACGCTGGCGAGGCGCGCTGCCACCCCGCCACGTGGGCCATGCACCCCGCCACCATGCATGGCGGGGTTCAGTGCATTTGCCCCGCCATGCATGGTGGCGGGGCCAAACGGGTTAGATTTAAAAAAAATTTCAAACACGGGTTAAATTTAAAATTTGTTTCAAATTTGGGCTAAAAATAAAAAAAAATCGACGATTACTGCGTGCATGGAATTGAGGAGTACAAGGGAATATGGTCGGAGTGCCTGGGATCGAGGAAGATTATTTTTTGGGTGGTAAGAGCATCTCTACTAGATTGAGTATCATTTTCCCTAAAAATCTCATACAAGGGATTGAGAAAACTGAAACGAAAGCTATAGGAGAGGAATGCTGCAGCAGATTTTGAATACTCCATCTCCTTTATTACATGGGACCCACATATAAGTGACACCAATCTTTTCACCCTATTTCTATCTCCTCTCCCGCCCTCCTCTCTCTTAGGGATTCTAGTCACGGCGACGACGCGACCCGTCATCACACCCGCCAGGCACGGAGGCCGCACGCTCATGACGACACGGTCCCCTTGGCGAGACAAAAACGCTCTCAAGCGTGGCCCGCCCATGCATTGTCCGGTGTGGCGCCCTAGCGACACGGCCCACTTGGCGTCAGCGTGCTCCTGCCCGAAGCTATGACAACGAGCCCGCATGTCAGTGGCGTGAACGAGATAAAAGTGGATTGAGAAAAAGTGGTGACAGATCCCCTTCATTCGATGGATGGAGACAAGATTTTGAAGGATTGAGAAAAAAAATTTAGTGAAAGTGGATTGGAAAGGGGATCCGGTGGTGCTGGTGGTGCTTGTATTTTTTTGTTTTAATCTCCTTTTTTGCGTGATATAGAGACTGGCCCGTTCGGCTGTGCTGATAAGCCGGCTAAAAACACTGTTGGCTGATTTGTTGTGAGAGAAAAACACTGTTTCGGCTGAAAAAATAAGCTGAAAAAGACGGATTATAAGCCGGATGAACAGGGCGAGTAGATGACTTTAAATCAGTTTGCTAGAAATGCTCAAGGGTTGACTTTTTATATATATATATATGCTCAAGGGTTGACTTGGAGCAGTCCCGGTCCGTATGCGAGATTGTCCTCTGGCTGCAATGTTGACTTGGTATATATATGGACGCGAAACAGACTGGTCTATAGGCTAGTGTTGGATTTCCTTTGAATCTGCTATGTGCATGCAAGAGGATTGATCAGCCTCCCGGTATGGAGTAGTACTACTATACACTTGCAAACTAGGTACTACTACGACGACATTATACTACGAGTACAATATTAAAGTTCCAATTGTTGTGTTATTATTGGCGCTGAAGGTGACGACCGAGAGCAAGTTGTTGATACCGACATACGCCCGTTGGCCACGATACAATCCATCTATCCACACCATGGGCACAGCGGCACGTACCACAAGCATGTCCGCGGCTCCTGTATTCATCGAAAACACGAACACGGCGTGAAGAAATGTTGGTAGAATTAATATATACCTGCAGGTCTGCAGTTGACTTCGCTCGTCTCATGTTGGACTTTATAATTACTGCATGCACAAGATCAGATTCAGATCCATGTTGGGTTGACTTGGAATAGCTCGTGCAGAGCACAAATTGGAACGAAGGATGCAGGAGCTGCACAAGATCAGATTCAGATCCATGTTGAGCAATCAGTGACCAAACAAGGATTCATCTTTTTTTTCAGAGCACCTGGTGCGGATTAACGTGGAGGCTTCGTTGAGGGCTCTAATTAGTAATAATAAGATTTATTTGGTTGCATTGGGACCACATACTTCAGCTGTAGCATTTGCTGCAGCGTTGGTACGTCACCGAGCAATCACTCTCGTGCTTCAACGCTTTCTTGGGTGTTGTCCTTGGCCTTTTGCCAGAGGAGGCTAATGTTGCTTCTGTAGGGCTCTGCGAGACCACTAGCACAGATGATATAGATAGACAGGGCCGAGGTGGAGTTTGAGGCAGCACGTCATGTTGTTGCGTTGGGCAAACCCTGAAGGGACACTGGCTGACGACACCCCATCTAACCAATGGGACCGCCAACAGCCCATATGACACACGGCCTCTCCTCCTCCATCTTGTTTGTTGAAGCATTTCTGTTGACTGGCGCGTCCACGTCCGAGCTGGTGCAAAAGGTCGGTCCCCCAGAAAGAGCCCCATCCATACATATCTCTTCGTTCGTTACTTCACTAATGCTTCTAGAAGCAAATCATTGTCCTCGGCGGGTACTGTACTGTACTTAGGAGTGAGCTAGCTGAGCTGAGCAGAGCACCTCCTGAGGAGTGAAGTGTGAGTGAGGTGTGCTGTCCCAAAAGATATGATCGTCGTCCTCTCTTCCTGATGACATGTAAAGCACGCAGGCAAGACACTTTTCTCTACCCGGTATTTTCACGCCTTCATGCTAATCCTGTTATTAGTGTCTCCAATCCAGGTAGGCAAAGCAAGCAGGCCTGTTTGGCTGGCCGTAAAAGCGGCTGATGCTGATGCTGATTTGTTGTGAGAGAAAAATACTGCTGAATGGTTGGCTGATAAGTTTCAGCAAACAGAACCTAGGTAGACAAGTACTCCCTCCGTCCCTTTATATCCGTCGTTGTTGGTGTGCGTGCCACAAGTTTGACTTGATTTATAGAAAATACGTGCAACATTTGTATCTCCAAATAAATTTATTAAAAAAACTAGATTAAAATATCTTTCCAATGATATTAATTATGTACTATAAATATCAATATTTTTAATATATATTTAGTCAAAGTTGTTTTTCGAGAAGCGTAAACGATAGATATTTAAAAACAGAGGAAGTATATTTGATATGGTGGTAGCCACCAGAGGCCAAAACAGTGACGAACTGTTCTTGCACTTGCTCTCTACTAAGTACCTACTGTAGGCACTGTGACAGAACCGTCCAATTTATATAAGGTTAAGTACGGCTGTTTCCACAAATCACGCGACCTGCACGTACCATCTCTTATACAAACCCGGTAGTCCGCTGAGTGTCACGAAGAACCTCAGTAAATCAACATCACAACCAAGATCGTACAGGATTAAGGAAAACAATATACATCAAGGTATTCAGAGTTACCAGCGGAAGATACGGTTACAAACTAAGTTCATCACACTTATTACAATACCGTGTTTAATATGATACAAGAGAGTAACATTACTTGAAACTACAATACTACAAGTCTTTATTACATAACCAGTTTATTCCACCTCCAGTATCACACATAGTAGAGGAGTTATAGATACGACCATGCCCATTGGCCTTTACTCAACAGTGTCCATCGCGGGACTAAAGCAGGTGATACAATATCCTTCATATAGCGTGTCACCTGCAACGGTGGGAATAAAACCCTAAGTACTCAATTGTACTTAGCAAGACTTACCCGGTAGGGAATTAGATAAAAAAAAACTCCAAGGATATGAAAGGCTATATTTGGTGGGTTTAGTTGGCTAGCAAACCTTTGCATGAGAGCTTCTACCGTTCTAAGCATGGCTAAGCAGACACACGATCCACGATATCTAGTAGAGTACCGGTATAGGTTTATTGTGGACAAGGTAATTTATGCAACAACGGTTTCATCCAATTCCTATCAACCTAATGCATCACATAAGAACATAATATAATTAATTGTATTTCAAAGAAAAGATAGGAGATTTATAATGCTCCGGGGCTTGCCTCGGCGAAAAGTGGAGGGTCCGTGGTTCGGGCACTCCGGCAATTGCTCACAAGCTTGCCCTTCGTCTTCGGGTGGAAACTCCTGAGGGTTCTCCTCCTCTACGGTCACGTACTCGACTGGAGCTTCCTCCTCCGATCCTATATGTATGTAGGGAATGCATAAATGAAGAGAATGCATTCAATATACATGGTAATAATATTATGGTATGGAATGAGTATGCATAATAAGATGCGAAACAATGATGACTCGATGTGGAAACCAAGAACGATACACATGCAGCTTTAGGGACATAAGAGACAAGTTAAAATATGACCATCGGTAAGGGTGCAAAGTGTTGCTTAAATTTAATCTTTTATCGATTAAGTGCAAATCTCTTCTCCGGTAGAGAAGGCAAAGATTGTTAATTTATCTAAAGCATATTATCTCAAGTATGTTTATTATATCATCAACGTTTCATATATATCATAGCATGACCAACTATTACTTCCCAAGGTAGCGAAACTGTACTACAGCAAGTATCTTGCATGGCAAGGTTAATATTATATTTTAATCTCTTTCCAATCTATTTATCTACACATATGTATGTATACATAATAAGCAAGATACAAGATAACAAGGTTATCTACTGCACAAATATATTCCTTAGAGAAAACAGTAACCATCTATGCTCCAACTAAGGTATCACATAATTCCCTATCACTTGGATATATACATGTGTCATGATGTGAAGAAATACATTTTTAAACATGTTATTTCCTATGCAAAAGCAAACTGCATATGAAAGTTTTTCAAATAGCACTTTTCTATACCTTAACATGTAGAGCACAGCGACACGAATCTAACAAAGTTGGTTTCACCCAATTTGGAATTTTCTAACTCAAGTTATATATTTTTAAAGTTAGCACACAATTAAAATAACCAAAAACTAAAAAAGGGAAAACAAAATTTGGGCCGGCTTCACCCGGCTCGGCCCGACTCAGCGCGGCGCGCGCGCGCGGCGCAGGCGAGCGCGGCGCAGGCGAGCGCGCGGCCCAAACGCGGCAGCAGCGCGGCCCAAACGCGCGGCCCAGCGGCGAGCCAGGCAGCAGGCGCGCGCGCGCGGCCCAGACGCGAAGCTAGGCGCGGCCTGACGCGCGGGCCCGCGGTCAACTCGGCCCCACTCGTCAGCGGCACAGAGCAGGGGAGCGGCTTGACTGGCCGGAGTTCGCCGGCGGTGAGGCTAACGGCGGCGAGACCGGCACCGACGCGTTCGCCTCGAGCTCCCGCGTCGAACTATCCTAGTTGCACAGCTTGCGGTGCACCCTAACCATGGCGGCCACGTGAGCAGCGGCGCGGTGGTGCGGCACGGCGGTGGGCTTGCCGGCTCCGGTGAGGAAATGGCCGGCGCTCACGCGCATGAGCTCCAGTGAGCTCGCGCGATCCTAGGGCTGCAGCAATTGCGTCCGGTGGGGCTGCGGCTAAGCCTGGCCGCGTGCGGGCTGCGAGGCAGCCAGAGCGCGGCGGCGGCGAGGCCTGTTCCGGCGAGGTGGTGACGGTAGCGTCTAAATAAACTATGGCCCAAGCTTCTATACCCTATGGCGATGCTAGAACATGATGAAAGTACAGAGGAAAGAGACTGGAACGCGCTGGCCACGCGAGCCCGAGCTCGGCGGCCATGGCGCCCATGGCGGTGGCGCTGGGCTGAGAGCCCTCACCTTGAGGCGAAACACAGCGCGGCTATGCCAAAACGAAGGAGCAGTGCACTGCGAAGCTGTTGGTGCATAGAATTTGATAGAGATGAAGTGGTGGCGGTGAATTGCAGTGAGCGGCATGTGACCGGCGGCAAGAGGGGGAAGGGAAAAAGAGTTTGGCCGGCCTTGAGCATTGAATGAAGATGGCGAGGTGGCGAGCAGCTTCGCGGCCTTGCCCATGCGGTCAGCCGCGCGGCCGAGCGCGAGAGGGCGCGGTGAGGACACGGCGGCAACGGTGAGCAGAGAGGAGAGGAAGAGAAGCTCCGGTTACTGTAGCTAGGTTATTTTTCCCCCTTTTCAAAAATATTCAAATTACTTTTAAAAACACATGGACACTTGAAAATTTCCCAACATGAAAGTTGCTCAAAATAAAGAGAGCTACAACATTGCTTTTGGAGCCATCACCAAATTCTAAATACTTTTGAAATTAGGTTTTCAATTCATTTTTTTTAAATTTGAATTCCAAATTTAAGGTTCTGTAAATATAACTTTCAGTTATATATAAAAAAACATAAGTTAACCCAATGATAAATAAACCCTAACCAACTTATGATTTTATGTTACTCCGTTTTATTTTGATGATCACTTAGCAACCCTTTTTCATTTGCAACATGTATACTTGAAGTCACACATGTGAATGCAAATTAACACTTAGAGAATTTCAAAATTGAACCACATCATTATCACATGATCATGATCATGCATGTATATATGATGCTTATGCTCATGTAATGCAATGCAATGCAGGCTTAACACCTAGGGTGTTACAGCTCCTCCCCCCTTACAAAAATCTCGTCCCGAGATTTGCAAAGCCTACCATTTTTCATAGAAAGCAGGGTAGGCCGTACGAAGGAAATCTTCTCGCTCCACGGTGGCCTCATCTTCCGTATGATTGCTCCATACCACCTTGTAAAACTTCACCACCTTACTTCGGGTTACCCTTTCACTTTCGTCCAACACCCACACGGGTTCTTCTTTATAAGACAAATCTGACTTCAAATCAATATCCCTTGGATCAACTACTTCAGTGGGTACTCGTAGACATCTCTTTAGTTGCGAGACATGGAAGACATTAAATATCGCACTCATTCTGGATGGAAGTTGCAATGTATAGGCCACTTCTCCATTGCGGGCTATAATCCTAAATGGTCCCACATAACGAGGGGCTAACTTGCCTTGTGTGCCGAATCTGTGTACGCCCTTAATAGGTGAGACCTTTAGGTACACATAGTCACCAACTTCAAAATGCAATTGTCTTCGCCGTTTATCGGCATAGCTCTTTTGACGAGATTGAGCAGCTTTGAGATTATATTGTATCTTTCGGACTCGCTCTTCTGCTTGTTTCACAAAATCTATACCGTAGTACCTCCTTTCCCCAGGTTCCACCCAGTTTAAGGGGGTCCTACATTTTCTGCCATAAAGGGCTTCAAACGGGGCCATTTTGATGCTTTCTTGATAACTGTTGTTATATGAGAATTCTGCTAAAGGCAACCATTCCTCCCAAGATCCAGAAGAAGAAAGTACACACGCTCTTAGCATATCTTCCAAAATTTGATTTACTCGCTCAACTTGACCAGAAGTTTGGGGGTGATAGGCTGAACTTCTAATTAACTTTGTGCCTAGATAAGAGTGTAGATGTTCCCAAAAGCGAGCAATAAATTGCGGTCCTCTGTCTGATATAATTGATCTTGGTACACCATGCAGGCGCAAAATTTGTGAGACATACAAATCTGCATATTGGTCTGCCCTATAATCAACCCTAACAGGTAGAAAGTGTGCCGACTTGGTAAGGCGATCCACAATTACCCATATAGTCGTATCCTTTCCGTGTTCGAGGAAGACCAGTTATAAAGTCCATGCCTATTTCCTCCCATTTCCATTCAGGAATAGATAAGGGTTGAAGTGGGCCAGCTGATCGCATATGGTCTGCTTTTACTCTCCCACATACATCACAGTGAGCGACATACTGTGCTATCTCCTTTTTCATTTTAGTCCACCAAAATCTTGGTTTCAAATCTTGATACATTTTACTACCACCAGGATGAATTGACAAGTTGGAATAATGAGCTTCAGAAAGGATCTGATCTTTTAGCTCTTCATTCTTAGGAACTACTAAGCGGTCATCAAACCATAGCACTCCATTCTCATCAACTCGGAAATGCTTGGTTTCTTGCTCCTGCATTTTCCGCTTGATGTGAAAGATAACAGTATCAGTCCTTTGGCCTTCTATAATTTGACTTTCCAAATTACAACTGGCAACAATATTATGAATCACTGCAGGATGCATAAGATCAAAATTTTCTCCTGAAAGTACTTCTATGTAATTGCAATGAGCCTTCCTACTGAGAGCATCTGCTACTACATTCGCTTTTCCAGGATGATAGTGTACTTCCAAATTGTAATCCTTGATTAATTCCAACCATCTTCTTTGTCTCATATTTAATTCTGGCTGGGTGAAGATATATTTGAGACTCTTATGATCTGTATAAACATGGCACAGATTTCCCAACAAATAATGCCTCCAAATCCACAAGGCATGTACTACAGCCGCTAGTTCTAGATCATGGGTAGGATAGTTGGCTTCATGCTTTCGTAGTTGTCGCGAGGCATAGGCAATGACCCGACCCTCCTGCATTAGGACACAGCCGAGGCCAATGCCTGAAGCATCGCAATAGACATCGAAAGGCTTTGTTATGTCAGGTTGTGCCAAAACAGGGGCAGTGGTTAACAACTTCCTCAAAGTGCGGAAAGTTGTTTCACACTCCGATGTCCACACAAATTTCTCATCCTTCTACAATAACCGAGTCATTGGCTTGACAATTTTAGAGAAATCTGGAATAAATCGCCGATAGTAACCGGCTAATCCCAGGAAACTCCGAACTTCTTTGACTATAGTTGGGGCATTCCAATCCATTACCTCTTATACTTTACTGGGGTCCACTGAGATACCATCTTCTGATAAAACATGCCCAAGGAATTGAACTTTACGAAGCCAGAACTCACACTTGCTAAGTTTAGCATATAATTGGTGTTCCCTGAGTCTGGTCAAAACTATTCTCAAGTGCTCAGCATGATCTTCATTGTTTTCAGAATATATTAAAATATCATCAATGAACACTACCACAAACTTGTCTAACTCAGGCATAAACACTGAGTTCATCAAGTACATGAAGTGGGCAGGTGCATTGGTGAGACCAAACGACATTACCAAATACTCATATAAACCATAACGTGTTGAGAAGGCTGTCTTGGGAATATCTTCGGGTCGAAGCTTGATTTGGTGGTAACCTGACCTCAAGTCAATTTTAGAGAACACTTTGGCCTTAGCCAACTGATCAAATAAAATATCGATCCGTGGCAAGGGATATTTATTCTTAATTGTCACTGCATTGAGGGGTCGATAATCTACACACATACGTAGAGATTGGTCTTTCTTTTTCACAAACAACGCAGGGCATCCCCATGGAGATGAACTGGGTCGGATGAAACCCTTCTCCAACAACTCTTGCAACTGGATCTTCAGCTCGGCTAATTCATTTGGTGGCATTCTATAGGGCCTTCTAGAGATAGGAGCAGTACCAGGTACTAATTCAATAGAAAACTCAATATCTCTATCTGGTGGCAATCCAGGTAGATCATCAGGAAATACATCCGGAAACTCACACACTACCGGAATCAGTTCCAAGTTGGTGGTTTTGGTAGCAAAAGATGAACTTGCAGACTCTGAGTTTACAGAAAGTGACACTTGGAAGGGGCCATCGCCATCAGGTGCATTCAATTGGAGTACCCTTTTGGTGGTGTCAATGGTTACCTCATGTTCCTTCATCCAATTCATGCCCAGAATAACATCTAAACCCAAAGCTGGCAGCACAATAAGGTGTGCCGAGAACCTCTTTTCTCCAATATTAATTGGTACACTCCAGACAATATGTTTTGTTTTTGTCTCAGCCCCAACTGAGTTGATTAGAAACCCATTTCTCAGTGTACTAATCTGAAACTGATGCTTAGATGCAAAAGCTTGACTAATGAATGAATGCGACGACCCGGAATCAAACAGAACAATTGCAGGATGTTGGTTTACTGGAAACATACCAGCGGTCACTGGTTCTCCCTCCGGGATTTCCTCCATGGTTGTGTAGTGAACACGCCCCATGCGTGCTCCCGTAGCTTGCTTCTTGTATTTTGGAGGTGCAGTGTTGGTTTTCTGACTCTGTTGATTCTGCGGTGCCACTGGTTCATTGCGTTTTGGATACGGGCACTCACGGGCAAAGTGTCCTGTTTTCCCACAATTATAGCATGGAAACTTAAAACCACCTTGAAATCCTTTTGACACATTCACTTGCTGAGGCAGTGGACGTGTAATATTCTGCTGTGGCTTTTGTGGCTGAGGGGGCCTGTACTGCCTGAAAGGCGGGCGATATTGAGGCCTGTGCATCATCTGAACCTGGCGAGGCTGATGAGATGGCCCACCAGAATATGGCTTCTTGCGCTTCTTATCCTCCTTGTACAGACGGTGTGAATTCTCCCGGGTGATAGCAGCACTGACCAGTTCATTGTAAGTGGCATATGTGTGGAGGGATAAATTATCCTGTAACTCCAGAGTTAACCCACGCGTAAAACAACCCATACGCCGCTCTTGAGTATTCACATACTCAGGTGCATATTTGGACAAGTGGTTAAAAGCATGGGTATACTCAGTTACAGTTTTGGTGCCCTGAGTCAGCTTCAGAAATTCTTTCATCTTCATGTCCATCAGGCCCTTGGGAATATGATGTCCCCGAAAAGCCTCCTTGAACTCGTCCCATGTAGGCCTTGCACCTTCAGGTAAAGTGGCTAAATGGTTGGTCCACCAGACACCAGCTTCACCTTGTAGTTGTTGGGCTGCAAATTCCGCTTTTTGATTGTCGGTGTAGTGGTGAAGGCGAAACTTCTGCTCAATGGTATTGAGCCATTCATCCGCCTGTAGTGGCTCTGCGGCCTGAGTAAACACCGGTGGTTTGGTGTCCAGGAAATCCTTATAGGTGCTTTGTTGATGCTGGTCATGCCCAGGACGATTATGACGTCCTGGCGCAGTATTCTGTGCAATAAGATTCAGTGCTGCCTCCATATTCTCCTGACTTCCCAGCAATCGAGCCAGCACATCTGCTGCAGTAGGTGGTGGCGGCAATTCTGCTGGCACGCCGTGTTCACCCCCTGAATCATTCGAGCCAGGCATCTGCAGCAAATGTTCCCGTTATATTAATGATAGTGCTGACAGAAGTGCATAATCGAAATACCATGTCCAGTTGAAATACTTAAGAGAATAATATTTCCACAATCAACAAAGGCACAATATAAAGTCTCATATAGTACCACCATAATTATACATCTTTATTTCACACAGTCGCATACATCCAGATGTCCACTTTATTTAACTAACCTTCAACATATTTACATCTATGCTACAACTGTTACACACCACTTAGTTACATACCATTAGTACAACTATCTAGGTTAAAGTCTAGGCTAAGGCTCAGTCCTAGATTTATTTCGAGTTACAGACTACCTCGAGACACCCCTCTCACTCATCACCAGAGTCAATAGGATAGTCATCGTCTAGATCTGTCTCCGTCTAATCATCGGGCACTAGCTCAAGCTCTTCAGGCTCTTCTTCCTCATCTAAATCATCAAACTCCATCGCAATTCCTAAATCTTCATTCATCACTTCACCGTCTTCAAGTGCCTCTGGTGGTGCTGCAACTTGCAACGCATCAAGCTGGAGTTGCAAATTAGCAATCACTGCATTTGCTTCATCTACCTCTTCCTGTAGGGTATGCTCAGCATACTCAAAATTTTCAGCTATTTCATCTCGTGCTGCTTCTGCATCGGTGGCACGTTCTATAGCTTCAGCTCTCTGTTGCTCCACTGCAAGTGCCTGAGCCCAAAGTACAGCGTATTGATGATTCATTTCCCACTCTTGCCGAATTGCATAATCCATAACTTGGTTTGTTGTATTTTTGGAAGCCTCCCATAGATGGTTAGTCACCTTTAATTCAATATTACAAAGATTGAAATTTTGACGCCAATATTTATGGGATGTCTCTCTAGCTTGATACATCTTAGTGATGGCCAGATTTGCACAAGCAGTTACAGCAAGGGTAGGGTTATGGCTTGACTGTGCCTCATCTGTCAAAGCAATCCCACGTTGACACCAAGTCCCATTGTCTAGATCTGTAGGTGGAAAGAAACACATAGGTGTCCTTCCCATCTCCTCCACATGCTCTTGACATATCCTCTGTAGAATTTCAAACGCTGCAACTTGGCCGGCTTCCCATTCATTTAATCCTTCTTTTTCTACCATCATTTCTTGCCAAAAAGGGGCAATAGTGAGGGTAGGGATATGGAGAAGCAACCTACATCCTGTGGTGCCATAGACTAGAGTATGCCTCCAACGATACACTGGCAGCTCAGAATACCCAATGCCTTCTAGTACACTCCATAGCAGCCTAGGAGTGCCATACTGCTCCAATAGAGTACCCTCCTCGGTATAGGGTGGGGATTCCATTATCTGTAATCATGGTGTAATTAAGTGAGTAGATTTATTTGGTACAAAAATTCATTTAATTGGTAGGTCACCTGTAAGGGGAGAATTTAATGCCATAGGATGAGTAATAAATTTAACATGATGCATGCTCGTCCTATCCAACCTCACAGACTTAGGAAAGTAATAGACTTTTCTAACGGTGGTAAGCGGTGGCATACCTACGTACTCTCATATTATATCGCAACTAGTTGATTGACTACACGTTTCGTGGTTAGCGTACCTGCAGAAAATTGCATTTCAGCCCAATCCCACATACATGTATATATATATATATATATATATATATATATATATATATATATATATATATATATATATATATATATATATATATATCAAACAATAAAGTTATCTATGACCTCTACAACAAGTAGGGCTGAATTGATAATTGCTTAGTTAGTGGACTCTCAGGAACTAATTAAAGAGCCGCACTAACCAAACTATTTGACAAACCAGCTAGCTCTCAAGACTAATTACACTAAAGAGCTTAGCCACACTAGAATGCCAAATAACCATTCTTACCTGCTTACCTGAGTGTAGAGGTATATCGATCCATACATTACCATTCAAGTGAATGGCATCCATACTATAGCACGCCGCATGGACGACGAAACAGAAATTGCAATGGAATAAACCCCCCATAGTTAGTATTGGTTTTAGTCATTGCCACCTAATAGTCCTTATGTGGGCTTAACTGGAGGTTGACACTGGCATAGTTTAATTTTCATTTAAAACAACACACCTAGAGCTAAGTTTTAGACACACTAAACTTTTGTTTTTAATACATTTATAATGATATTGCCCTTAATCTTGCTCTGGTACCAGCTGTGACAGAACCGTCCAATTTATATAAGGTTAAGTACGGCTGTTTCCACAAATCACGCGACCTGCACGTACCATCTCTTATACAAACCCGGTAGTCCGCTGAGTGTCACGAAGGACCTCAGTAAATCAACATCACAACCAAGATCGTACAGGATTAAGGGAAACAATATACATCAAGGTATTCAGAGTTACCAGCGGAAGATACGGTTACAAACTAAGTTCATCACACTTATTACAATACCGTGTTTAATATGATACAAGAGAGTAACATTACTTGAAACTACAATACTACAAGTCTTTATTACATAACCAGTTTATTCCACCTCCAGTATCACACATAGTAGAGGAGTTATAGATACGACCATGCCCATTGGCCTTTACTCAACAGTGTCCATCGCGGGACTAAAGCAGGTGATACAATATCCTTCATATAGCGTGTCACCTGCAACGGTGGGAATAAAACCCTAAGTACTCAATTGTACTTAGCAAGACTTACCCGGTAGGGAATTAGATAAAAAAAACTCCAAGGATATGAAAGGCTATATTTGGTGGGTTTAGTTGGCTAGCAAACCTTTGCATGAGAGCTTACTAAAGTTATTCCTTTCCTTTAGTTTTAGCTGCAAGATTTTTGTAGAGAACTATTTAGAACTACATTAGCACCTTTCCACACCATACACTTGGTTTACAGAACAAAGCAATTACCTAGAGGGATTAGTTACCAACAATTGATTTTCATGACAACATTCAATAATTTCATCCTTTACTACGCATCTGGAACAAGACATGAGTTTCTCACTATCCGGGAGAGACGGCGATTCGAATCGATTACACCAGCTGGGTAAAGCCCGTATCACACACCCTCGCAGGCTAGCAAGGCCCACGGGGGTCACCGTTCACTCTATTTGATGATAAGTTTGGACCGTTTCGCAAAACTCATGGTCCTGCATCCTCACAAGACATGCCCGTTCAGCCCGTAGCCCGTAGCAAGCAGGGTCTTGGATCAGTCCCCTCCCTTCAAACTCTCCTCCCAGCAATGCTAACGGTCCATTACTTACCCCCAAATGAGCTATTCAGTTTCACAGTCGGAACGAGTTATCCGGCTGTTATGTGAAGGTACGTTCAATCTCATTCTAAGTCCAGACCACGGTACGGTCCTTAATCGACACGGACGGAAGAAAGCATGCATACAAGACCTCCATGTCTCGTTGCTCCTCCATCACCAAATTCCGCCCGGTCTCCAATTATTAACCTTCTCATGATTCAAGATCACAAAAGTAACCACCCCATATGTTGCGGATGACAGGAATCATCCGACTTCTACCGTTCTAAGCATGGCTAAGCAGACACACGATCCACGATATCTAGTAGAGTACCGGTATAAGTTTATTGTGGACAAGGTAATTTATGCAACAACGGTTTCATCCAATTCCTATCAACCTAATGCATCACATAAGAACATAATATAATTAATTGCATTTCAAAGAAAAGATAGGAGATTTATAATGCTCCGGGGCTTGCCTCGGCGAAAAGTGGAGGGTCCGTGGTTCAGGCACTCCGGCAATTGCTCACAAGCTTGCCCTTCGTCTTCGGGTGGAAACTCCTGAGGGTTCTCCTCCTCTACGGTCACGTACTCGACTGGAGCTTCCTCCTCCGATCCTATATGTATGTAGGGAATGCATAAATGAAGAGAATGCATTCAATATACATGGTAATAATATTATGGTATGGAATGAGTATGCATAATAAGATGCGAAACAATGATGACTCGATGTGGAAACCAAGAACGATAACATGCAGCTTTAGGGACATAAGAGACAAGTTAAAATATGACCATCGGTAAGGGTGCAAAGTGTTGCTTAAATTTAATCTTTTATCGATTAAGTGCAAATCTCTTCTCCGGTAGAGAAGACAAAGATTGTTAATTTATCTAAAGCATATTATCTCAAGTATGTTTATTATATCATCAACGTTTCATATATATCATAGCATGACCAACTATTACTTCCCAAGGTAGCGAAACTGTACTACAGCAAGTATCTTGCATGGCAAGGTTAATATTATATTTTAATCTCTTTCCAATCTATTTATCTACACATATGTATGTATACATAATAAGCAAGATACAAGATAACAAGGTTATCTACTGCACAAATCTATTCCTTAGAGAAAACAGTAACCATCTATGCTCCAACTAAGGTATCACATAATTCCCTATCACTTGGATATATACATGTGTCATGATGTGAAGAAATACATTTTTAAACATGTTATTTCCTATGCAAAAGCAAACTGCATATGAAAGTTTTTCAAATAGCACTTTTCTATACCTTAACATGTAGAGCACAGCGACACGAATCTAACAAAGTTGGTTTCACCCAATTTGGAATTTTCTAACTCAAGTTATATATTTTTAAAGTTAGCACACAATTAAAATAACCAAAAACTAAAAAAGGGAAAACAAAATTTGGGCCGGCTTCACCTGGCTCGGCCCGACTCAGCGAGGCGCGCGCGCGCGGCGCAGGCGAGCGCGCGGCCCAAACGCCGCAGCAGCGCGGCCCAAACGCGCGGCCCAGCGGCGAGCCAGGCAGCAGGCGCGCGCGGGGCCCAGACGCGAAGCCAGGCGCGGCCTGACGCGCCGGCCCGCGGTCAACTCGGCCCCACTCGTCAGCGGCACAGAGCAGGGGAGCGGCTTGACCGGCCGGAGTTCGCCGGCGGTGAGGCTAACGGCGGCGAGACCGGCACCGACGCGTTCGCCTCGAGCTCCCGCGTCGAACTATCCTAGTTGCACAGCTTGCGGTGCACCCTAACCATGGTGGCCACGTGAGCAGCGGCGCGGTGGTGCGGCACGGTGGTGGGCTTGCCGGCTCCGGTGAGGAAATGGCCGGCGCTCATGCGCATCAGCTCCAGTGAGCTCGCGCGATCCTAGGGCTGCAGCAATTGCGTCCGGTGGGGCTGCGGCTAAGCCTGGCCGCGTGCGGGCTGCGAGGCAGCCAGAGCGCGGCGGCGGCGAGGCCTGTTCCGGCGAGGTGGTGACGGTAGCGTCTAAATAAACTATGGCCCAAGCTTCTATACCCTATGGCGATGCTAGAACATGATGAAAGTACAGAGGAAAGAGACTGGAACGCGCTGGCCACGCGAGCCCGAGCTCGGCGGCCATGGCGCCCATGGCGGTGGCGCTGGGCTGAGAGCCCTCACCTTGAGGCGAAACACGGCGCGGCTATGCCAAAACGAAGGAGCAGTGCACTGCGAAGCTGTTGGTGCATAGAATTTGATAGAGATGAAGTGGTGGCGGTGAATTGCAGTGAGCGGCATGTGACCGGCGGCAAGAGGGGGAAGGGAAAAAGAGTTTGGCCGGCCTTGAGCATTGAATGAAGATGGCGAGGTGGCGAGCAGCTTCGCGGCCTTGCCCACACGGTCAGCCGCGCGGCCGAGCGCGAGAGGGCGCGGTGAGGACACGGCGGCAAGGTGAGCAGAGAGGAGAGGAAGAGAAGCTCCGGTTACTGTAGCTAGGTTATTTTCCCCCTTTTCAAAAATATTCAAATTACTTTTAAAAACACATGGACACTTGAAAATTTCCCAACATGAAAGTTGCTCAAAATAAAGAGAGCTACAACATTGCTTTTGGAGCCATCACCAAATTCTAAATACTTTTGAAATTAGGTTTTCAATTCATTTTTTAAATTTGAATTCCAAATTTAAGGTTCTGTAAATATAACTTTCAGTTATATATAAAAAAAACATAAGTTAACCCAATGATAAATAAACCCTAACCAACTTATGATTTTATGTTACTCCGTTTTATTTTGATGATCACTTAGCAACCCTTTTTCATTTGCAACATGTATACTTGAAGTCACACATGTGAATGCAAATTAACACTTAGAGAATTTCAAAATTGAACCACATCATTATCACATGATCATGATCATGCATGTATATATGATGCTTATGCTCATGTAATGCAATGCAATGCAGGCTTAACACCTAGGGTGTTACAGGCACCGTCCATCCGATGCATACTAAAGCAACAGCGTTGTTTGCTTCGTCGAAAAACTAGACTGAAAAGTATTATTTATTGATTTATTATGAGAGAAAAATAATATATCGTGACTGATAAGTTCAAGCGCACAGGAATTAATTCCGTGGACATGGGTTCAAACCCTTCCTATTGGACCACAGTTTTGATGGACGATTACTATGTGCATGGAACTGATGGCACAGCTGGCCTACTCCATCGCGTATAACCTAAAGAAGGCTCACACATCTATTGTAACGTGGAATAGGCCAGCAACACAAGAAGTAGGCCTGTTGTCAAACACACACACACACACAAGAAGTAGGCCCTAACCTAAAGAAGGCTCACACATCTATGGTATAACCCGTGTGAAAAGTCCTCGTGTTGTGGTCGAAGTGGCGGCCATCTCTGTCACCAACTTGCATTGGTTCTATTTTGTGTGTACGCAACATTATCAGCATGCAATTTTTCTGTTGGTATGCTAGCATGGGTTGACCTGAGGATCGAGGAACACTACTTTTGGGTGCTAAGAGCATCTCCACCAGATTGAGCATCCTTTTTCCCTAAAAATCTCATATAAGCGATTGAGAAAACTTAATTGAAAGTTATATAGGAGAGAAATGCTGCAGCAGATTGAGAATCCTTTATTACACGGGACTTGGGACCCACATATCAGTGACACCAATCTTTTCTCATTTTCTCTCTCCTCTCTATCCCTCGTGTCTCTTTCTCAGGGCTTCTAGGCACGGCAACGGCGCTGCCCGTCAGCACACCCACCAGGCATGGAGGCAGCATGCTCACGACGGCGCGACCAACTTGGCACGATGAAAGGGCAGCCCAGCACGCCCCGCTCGTGCGCTGTTTAGCGCAGCACCCTGGCAGTGGCTCACTCCTGCCCAGAGCTATGACAACAAGCCCGCATGTAAGTGGCGTGACCGAGAGAAAAGGGGATTGAGAAAAAGTGGTGGCCGATACCCTTCACTCGATGGATTGAGACAAGATTTTGAAGGATGGAGAAAAAAAATTAGGAAAAGTGGATTCGAAAGGTGATCCGGTGGAGCTTGTATTTTTAGTTTTAATCTCCTTTTTTGCTTGACATAGGGACAAGAGATGGCTTTAAATCCGTGTGGTGGAGATGCTCAAGGATCGACTTGGAGCAGTCCCCGCCCATATGTGAGATTGTCCTCTAGCTGACCTGGTACATATGTGGATGAGAAACAAACAAGCTAGTCTATAGGCTAGTGCTGGATTTCGTTTGAATCTATGTGCGAGGATTGGGCCTTGTTTAGATCCCAAATTGGGGATCCCCGAATTACTGTAGCAGCACTGTGTTGCACTATAGCATTTTTATTTTTATTTGGTAATAATTATCCAAACATTGATTAATTAGACTCCAAACGTTCGTCTCGTAAAGTATAACAAAATTGTGCAATTAGGTTTTGATTTCATCTACATTTAGTACTCCATGCATGTGCCGACATTTTGATGTGACGGGAAATCTTCTTTTTACATAGGCCTTGTTCAGTTCCCGAATTGGGACACCCGAATTCGCTACAGTGCGCATTAAATGCGCTGTAGCAATTCGTTTGTATTTGGTAAAAATTGTCCAAACTTTGACTAATTAGACTTAAAATGTTCGTCTCGCAAAGTACAATAAAACTGTGTAATTAGTTTTTCATTTCATCTACATTTAGTACTTCATACATGTGTCGATATTTCGATGTGACGGGGAATCTTCTTTTTGCATAGTAGAATTTGGGGGAGAAATTGGGAACTTGGCCTTGTTCAGTTCCCGAATTGGGACACCCGAATTCGCTACAGGCAATTCGTTTGTATTTGGTAAAAATTGTCCAAACTTTAACTAATTAGGCTTAAAATGTTTGTCTCGCAAAGTAAAATAAAACTGTGTAATTAGTTTTTAATTTCATCTGCATTTAGTACTTCATACATTTGCCGACATTTTGATGTGACGGGGAATCTTCTTTTTGCATAGTAGAATTTGAGGGAGAAGTTGGGAACTAAACAAGGGCATAGTGCAATTTGGGAGTGAATTTGGGGAACTAAAGCCTCCCGATATGGAGCACACGAGTAGTACTACACACTTGGGCCATGTTTAGTTCCCCAAATTCACCCCAAATTCTACTATGCAAAAAGAAGATTCCCCATCATATCAAAATGCCGGCACATGCATTGAGTACTAAATGTAGATGAAATCAAAAACTAATTGCACAATTTTGTTGTACTTTGCGAGACGAACGTTTTAAGCCTAATTAATCAATGTTTGAACAATTATCATCAAATAAAAATAAAATTGCTACAGTGCGTCACAGTGTTGTACAGTGAATTCGGGGATGCCTGAATCGGGCATCTAAAGAAGGCCTTGCAAACCCAAGCTTTCGTTCCCGTTCTACATTGTACATTCCCGTTCCATCGTGGGAACATGGCTGATGAAAAAGGGAACGGTACAGTACAAATTGAACATCCAGACCGCCCCAGGCAGCATATTGATTAATACTCCCTCCGTCCCAAAAAAAAGAGTTATTCTCGCTTCCCAAAAAGTCAACAGCTTTTAACTTTGACCAAATATATTTAACAAAATATTAATATTTATGGTACATAATTAGTATCATTAGGTAGATCTTTGAATATACTTTGCATAATAAACTTATTTAAAGATATAAATGTTGCACGCATTTTCTACAAACGTAGTCAAAGTTGAGAAAGTTTGACCAGCACGCTTCCCACGGCGACTGTTTTTATGGGGACAGAGTAGTAATATATAATGAAGATGGCTATGGTGACATGAAAGCAATGCACACGAGCAAGCCAAGCACAGCCGCAGAAAGGTTCATGCCATGCCCTGCATGCTGCTGCTTGGACACAACGCAACGCAACCGTCAACTGTGTGTGTGGTTCGATCAGTTCCCCGTGGGCCGTTATCACGTCCGCATCAGGTCGTTCTCGATCTCGCGCGCGGTTTCGTCTCGCTAGATCGTTTCTTTTGACTTTAATATTATTACAGATGATGGCCTGTTGTGTCAACAGCACCATTAATTACTGATAGTAGGAGTATGTAGACAGACAGTGGCGACCTCACAGGTCAGCGATGGCGCATACATCATCGCTCTTTGATTGTGAGACACGTACGGCCCAGCAACGACAAAGGGATCCCATTTCCATCGTCTTCTAGTTGTAGCAGCGTCGTCTAGAGTAGAGTAGGACACAAGGTTTTCCCCTGTTCGGCTGAGCTTATCAATCATGGAACACTGTTTTTTCTCACAGTAAATCAGCCACAGCCGACTTATAAGCCAAAAAAAAAAAACAGCCTACCAACCCTTATGTATATGCAGATGATGATGGTGGGGGTATGGACGCTGTCTTGATGCCCTGAATCTTCATGCACGGATTGACGGACGGATGAAATAAGCGCCGGGATGTGGGCGGTGAGGTTGGCGGCGGTCGAGGTGGCAGCAGAGCGGCGGGGCAGCCAATTGCCAAGGAAGACGACATCTGAGGAAGAAAAACAGTGGAAAGGAGGGAGGAAGCCAGGAAGGAGAAAACCGTACGTCGTTATCGGTAGGAGCGCGCGCGTAGATTAAGGGGGTCGTAACAAACCGCGCGTAGATTAACAGGGCCCTGCCCTATGACGACAAGCTTGATATTGGTCCTTTCATGGCCAAAGTCCACGCGCACTGCTGCGTCTTTGTTCTGCTTCTATACAAATACAACCATATATTTGGCACGTACAAATAAGTACTATACAATACTTTAATACTAGTGCAAAATTGATGGGCCGCGTCACCCGGCCTCTAATCTTCAGTGACACTGATCAGTGTCTCGCTAAAACTACTACCACTACTCCGAAGGCTTTTCGTCGTTAGCAGTGGACGTGGTGCTTTGCTTTTGTTGACTCATCCGTCAACGTCCTAGCTGGTGAAAAAGGTCCATCCATGCCTTGATGTCTACTACTAGAAGGCCGCAGCAGCATTTCGACAGCCACCTTCGCCTTCCTTGGATGATTCGATGGCAGGGCCTACCAGTAGCGCACCTTCCCCTTCCTTTCAGCTTCTCTCGCTAGAACTCTGGGATGAGATGAAGGGAATGGGATGTGTGCGGCCTCGCCGAGCGGCGGATGGGGGATTAAATAGAGGAGTGCCCCTGCGATCCATGGTCGCGGACATACGTACTAGTAGTAATAGCCTTTTCCTTTCCTTTACGTCTCATGGTCGCGGACGGACGGACGGACGGGACGAAGAACATCCACAAACTCTGAGATCCAGACCCTCAGATCCGGACGGACGCGACGGAGAAGACGAAGCCGGCGAACTCGGGCGGCGGGCGCACGACGGTCCAGCTCTTGGTCTTGACATCAAACACCCACACGGCGTGCCGCCCACCAGCGCCCTCGCCATCAAGCGCCCCGGTCACCACGACCTTCTCTCCTCCACCGACGCACACAGCGCGCGCCGTGCCGGCCTTGAGCCCCGGCGGATAAGGGCCGACCTCGCGCCACCCGCGTCGCATGCCCATCCACTCCATGACGGCGTTGCCCTCGATGCACCAGACGCGTCCTTTGACCACGACGTGGGCCGCCGAGGGCGGCGCCCGGACGCGCTCGAGCCTGCGCCAGGCGCCGGCGGCGGGGTCGAACCACTCGGCGTCGCGCTCGAACCCGCCCTGCCGCGCCGTGCGGTACCCGCTGACGGCCAGGAACCGGTCGCCCGCCACGGTGGCCATGCCGTCGCACTCGTCGCGCTCCTCCGACATGTCGGGGAGCGGGTCCCACGCGTCCGCCGCGGGGTCGTAGGCCTCGGCGGTCTTGAGCGCGTTCTTGTGCTTGTCGTGGCCGCCGGCCACGTAGATCTTGCCGCCCGCCTCGGCGCACGCGAAGAAGGACCGCGCCGAACGCATCGGCGCGCCGCGGCGCCACCGCCCCGTCGCGGCGTCCAGGACGTGGACGTCGGCGACGGGCTCGAAGGTGCGCGGGTCCCAGCCGCCGAGGACGGCCAGGCGCGTCCCCACCGCCGCGCACTGCGCGAACACGGGCACCACGGGCGGCGCGCCGCGCTCACGGCGCCACTCGCCGGTTGTCACGTTGTACACCGCGACGCCGTACGCCGGCGTGTTGGCGGGGCCATCGTCGTCCTTGGGCCCTTCGTCGGCGGCAGACGGGTTGCCGAACTGCATGAGGTAGACGAGGTCCTCGTTGGCGCCCGCCTGCGCGCGCGCTGAGGCGAAGGCCGGGGTCGCGGCGGCGCTCCGCCAGCCACGGCAGACCCGGCGCATGGCGCGGTGGGAGGCGTGCGGGACGCGAGCCAGGCAGTCCACCGCCACGTCGTCGGGGATGCCCGGGATCAGGTCCACGTGCTCCTGGCCGCCGGCGCCGCCGCGGTAGCAGCCGCCTTCGCCGGCGCCTCCTCCCCTTGGGCCCCGCATCTTGGGTTTCTTTCGGCTTGCGTGTGAGCTCAGCTTTTCTCTTGAGAATTGAGATGAGGAGGGAAATGGGATGTGTGCGGCCTCATCGAGCGGCGGATGGGGGATTAAATAGAGGAAGGGGTGCCCCTGCGACGTGGCGCTGGGTTATTGGCAGGGATGAAAACGGGATATTTTCCGACCGTATTCGAATCCGTTCAGAGGGGTTTTAATCCGTCCGTATCTGAGTCCGGATATTTAACATCTGATACCGTATTCCTATCCGAATATTTAAATCACATATTTATAATATCGATATCCAATCGTATCATATCCGTCATTTTTTATACTATCCGTATTCGAATCTAAATCCAGACATAAATACGAAAACAAATACGATATCAATGATATCCGTCCGTATCCGATCCGTTTTCATCCCTAGTTATTGGACCGAACCCATAACGAAGCCGATATAAAAACCGGCAAATGGGTTGTGATAAAGCTAGGGTTTTCTGCCGGGTTTTGATGATATAGATGCCTTTTCTGTTCGTTCATCATGGAAAAGTTTGCATTTTAGGCTGTGTTTGGATGCAAAAACTTTTTGACAAAAATGTCACATTAGATGTTCCGTGCGATATCAGAAGAGATTTTTAGATACTAATAAAAAAAACTAATTACATAGGTGGTCTGAAAACCGCGAGACAAATTTATTAAGCTTAATTAATCCGTCACTGACACATTTGTTACTGTAGCACTTTTAGTATCGAATCATGGACTAATTAGGCTCAAAATGTTCATCTCGCGATTTTTAATAAAACTGTGCAATTAATTTTTTTATACATTTAATACTTTATGTATGTGCCGTAAGATTCGTTACTCTAGTTTTTCGTGAAAACTTTTTGATCTAAACGCGCCCTTGCTCCATGTTTGTGGGTCCAGATTCTAGAAGGATGGTCTGAGTCTGATCTTTTGGCTGGTGTACAGCGTGTAGATGAGCACGAGGACGACGACGGAGGTGTAAAAATAACTTGTGATGTCCCCCGTTTGGGAGCAAATGGACGACGCAGGCTGCGGATTAGAGGGTGAATCGTCCAATTGTTAACGGCGGCCGAAAGAGGCGGTTTTTTTTTTTTTTGCTGCGCCGTGATGTCATCCGGCTGCACAGCACAGGTCTCCGCAATCCGAATGTGACCGCAGAGATTGATACTCCTATTAGCGAGCAATTTTTTTACCTTACAATTATCTTATCTTGCGGATTATTGCAAACCTCGTTTAGACTTTTCTCCAGCTTCTTCTGTGTCTCAGTTTTCTGAGATTTGCTTGTGATACAAGGAGATTTTTTCGATGCCAGGCAATGTCGTCTGTCTGTGCGTGCGCCGTGCGCGTGTGTGTTTAATTATCTCTGCACTAAGATTTTTAAGACTGACTTGTGAATGAATAACATGGGCACCAGCAAGAAATGGAACCGGTCCATGAACCAGGCTTCCGATCCAGAAAATCGTATACTAGGGTAGCGTTTACTTGCAAAAAAATTTGACAAAATGGCACTGTAGTCACTTTCGTTGTTATTTGGCAATTAGTATCCAATTATGATCTAATTAGGTTTAAAAGATTCGTCTCGTCCATTTCGTCTAAACTGTGTAATTAGTTTTATTTTTTATCTATATTTAATGCTTCATGTATGTGTCTAAAGATTCGATGTGACGGGGAATCTGAAAAATTTTGCAAAATTTCTTAGGAACTAAACAACCCCTAGGTGAGCTGGGAATGAATGAATTCAAGGTCACCAGGAAGGCAGGAATTGAAGCAAGGCATTCAGTTGACCACGCTGAAACAAATCTGGCGGCCGGACGTTGCGATGCCGGAAGATACGGTTTGCTGGTCACGTGTTGGGTCAGGCACTGAGGCACCTTGGCAAGCACGAATTCGGGCGGGCCGGCGATTGATGATGCTCTCACGCCATAAACAAACGAGAGCCTAATGCTGATGCTGCTTGGTTAATTAGTCGCACGCCAAGGCAAAAGCGGTGGGCGCGTGATCTGGCAGGGCCTTGGCAGGCTTGCTGCCCATGCAGCCATGCTAATAAGTTTTGGTTACCTTTTTTTTTTTGAATTAAGGTTTGCTTACCTGGCCACACATAGACAGAGTTAATGTGGCGACCCGGCAGTGCTGAGCCGATCCAGATGGCGTTTTGTTCTGAGCAAATTAGGAAGTTGCTCTGCTAATTCGTTGTAGAAGTAGAAAGCAGCATTTACAACCGATGTGGCTTAGATCTTACGTATAAGTAAATACAAACAGAAAAGAAAAGCAAGCTCAATAGAGAGTCTCCCTGGCTATTTACTCAATTACTAGTACGTACAAGACAGGACTAATGTACTCAGTTGCTTCACGTGCCAACGTTTGGGACAGCATATAGCTTACATCCTGTGCTGGTGACACTGTAGGAGGCGTGAAACAAGATTTGGCCACAATCCTGCACGCGAGGGAGAGAGAGACTATCGTGAGCGCCGTTCGTTGGTTCCTGTCACCGTACCTTGTTATCCCCAAAGCAATGCTGTCGCTGTACCTTGTTATCTCAATCTGTCGCCCAACTTGCTACGCTTTGGCTAACTCCAACCCGTCGGGACCGTGAGACAAAAAAGAAAGAGCATATCAGCGCCAGTAGTTTCTTCGATTCCATGGAAAAACGGGGCCATCCGATCCAATCCGGCAGGTCCAGGTCCAGCACTCCAGCTTGGCGAGTTGAGTGAGCAATCGACCAAAGTCCGTGACAGGGAGGCCCGTGACAGGTCAGTCCGACGCGGACTCGTACACCCCAGCCTTATCTTATCTACTAGTACGAGTACTCCTGGCGACACGCATCTGTGTGTGTTTTTACTATTCGCAGCGTCGCACAGAGGGCCGTGCCTTGGAATGAATAATGATTCGATGTGGATAAGGATGATGAGGCCCGCCGAGGACGGGGACCATGCGCGGCGGCGCATGGGGCGACTGGCCAGCCCGGAGGCGGAGGCGGAGGCGGAGGCAGAGGCGTCGCCGTCAGCGCCAGTGGCATGGCATTGCAGGGTGATCGGCGCACGCCTCCGAGTACCACACACAGTTCTCCGCGGCGGTAGCCGTCCACGTCGTCGGGGGGGCCCCGCGTGCGTGGCACATGGATAGGATGGATAGACCGACCATGCGGGCATCGTATTCGTATGGCCGTGGAGTGGATCCTAAGCAACAGTGTACAGTGAACACTCGGTGGTCGAGTCTGTGTAACGCCGATGGTTGATCGGTCATGCGTGAGTGCAGCGAGAATGATGATATGCCTGCTTGCCCTGCTCATGCTTCGGCGGAGTTTGGCTGGGTGGGCACTACTGGGCAGGCAGGCAGGCAGGTGCCCGGTGGGCGCGCGAGGTGCGTCTGCCAGTCAGCGGTGGGGCGCCAAGGGCGTGAGCCGTGTGTCGTCACCGCTCCACATGAGAGATATCAGATCAGATCGGATCGGATCGGCCGGACCTGGCTGAGGTGGCTTATCCACTCCTCATCCTCTGAGGATAGTCTAATCCTCCATCGCCAGCGGACCAGGCAGATTTTTAGGCTCCACCCGCACGACGTGGCTACCCAAAAAAAAAAAATTGCTATCTGCTGTCTAGTACATCAAACAGCCAACCGTAGGCAAAGAAGCTACTAGTAGAACGAGCGGCCAGAAAATTTGATTTTTTTAGTCTGTTTGGTACAATTTCATGACTTGTCTGGTTTAGATACCTAAATTCACCCCCAAATTCTACTATGCAAAAAGAAGATTTTCCATCACATTAAAATGTCGGCACATATAAGCAATTGTGTAGATTTAGTTTGTTTAGGAAGAAAGGCTGCCAGTTTCATGGAAGGAGGTCACTTCGCTGTTATTATATGCTAATGTAACGGTACTCATGGACACTCCCCACGGGAATATTAACTCTAGGGCATCAACCTCATCGTTGATGGGCGCGGAGAGGAAATCAGACGTCCAACCTGAGGACCCTAGGGTTGGGGTGTTCAATGTGTAGCATGTGTTGTATTTCCGATGTTCTTTCATCGATTTAGATGTGTTTCGGTCTAGTTTTATATTCGATACGGCTCTATTTATCTCGAGCATTGGCTGCGGTAACAACAAAGCTGCCAGGAAAGAAAATGGTCGCTGTTTAGGATGCGGGAAAAATTTCCTGCTGTGTTTTTTTTACGAAATTGAAATAATTCATGTGGAATTTCTGCTCGATTACCATGAAATTGCTGCATTCCAAACGGACCTTTAGATAAAAATATTACTCCCTCCGTCCCAAAAAAGTGTCGTTTTAGGTTTTTCAGACATCGTGTTTGACCGTTCGTCTTATTCAAAAAATTTTCATAAATATTATTTATTTTGTTATGACTTATTTTATCATTAGAGATACTTCAATAATGATTTATTTATTTTATAATTTGCACAAAATTTTTGAATAAGACGAACGGTCAAACACGATGTCTGAAAAATCTAAAACGACACTTTTTCTGGGATGGAGGGAGTATTTTGTTATTTTCGGTGGTCATTTGAGTTTTAATATAATTCATCTCTTCTCTTTAAAAAAACAGAGAAGCCCACGCTTCTAGAAGCTTTGGTTCTCCAATCCATCTGTGCTGCCCGTGCCGTGCACCGTACCGCCAGATTCAGGCTTGGTTGTCGACTTGTCGTCTTGCTCCTATGCAGCTGTTGATGATCATCGTGTCAATGGACTCATCCATCCATCCTGTGCTGTCCTGTCCGCCTGTGCTAGGTGTTCCTTTTCCCTCGCCGTCATGTGGCATGGTGTACTGTAGCAGGCCAGCCCATAATCATCGTGTTGATGGACCCATCCATCCTGTGCTAATGTGCGTGCCATCACCGTCGATCGAACCAAGCAACAGTCAGTCTCCAGTGCTGTTCCTCCTTTTACTCTGTTGAGAATCGAGGGCCCTGTTCGGCAGGCTGTTTTTTTGGCTTATAAGCCGGCTGTGGCTGATTTGCTGTGAGAGAAAAACACTATTCCACGGCTGATAAGCCGTGCTGATAAGCTCAGCCGAACAGGGGGGAGATGACATTTGAGGTCGTCTGAATGCTCTGCGCTATAGTAAACTGGCACTGATTGATGATGGAAATAGGGCACTGATGGATGGATGTCGCCGAGCCGAACCGATGGACGCGTGACGGAGAGGTTGGTTCTCTCCGCCAAACCAAAACAATGGCCTTGTTTAGATTCTAAAATTTTTTAGAAAAAATTTTTATAGCATTTTTGTTGTTATTTGGTAAAATTTATTTAACCATGGATTAATTAGACTCAAAAAAATCGTTTCGACATTTACAGACAAACTGTGCAATTAGTTTTTTATCTATATTTAATATTTCATGCATGTATCAAAGATTCGATGTAACGGGTATTGTATAAATTTTTTTTAGTTTTTTTAACTAAACAGGGCCAATATTTTAGGTTCGGACAAAGGATCGAATGATTCCCGACCGTGACATTCTGTGAACCAAAATGTGCTGGTAGCATGTTCAAAAAAAAATGTGCTGGTAGCTAGCCGGCCGGCCCGGACCTCATGTTTCATCACGCCATCAGCGTCGTCACGTCCCGTGGCCTTACCCAAGATAGCTATAGCTAGCACCTGCGCTGGTTTTCTGAAATCATCGGTCCAGCGATCCATTAATTATTAATTATTACTCTATTAATTAAGTACAGCTTCTGGTTATAACTACGCAGTTGCTCTGGCTGGCCTCTACCTCGTCGTCTCCATCGTGTCGTCACAACACAAGAAACCGGTCGAGCTTCTAGAAACCTGCAGGCTGCAGCACACGGGAAGGAGACGTCACTACTCACTAGGTTCCAGGTTGCAACGCTCCGGTGCTTTTCAGTATCCAACAAACCGAAGCTCCGACCCTTTCCGGATTAAATCAAGGGCTCATGAAAGCATGCAGAAACTAAAACTACACAGCTCGAATAAGAACAATTCTGGTAAAATAAAAGGAAATAACGAGAAGATGCAACCCCATGGGGCACGCGTGCGAATATATCTGCACTTTCAAAGCTCGGAGCCTCAGACCACGTCTAAAGGTGTCCCTAGAGGTTAAGGATGCAAGTGGGGCGGCAGCGGCTAACCCGCACCACGTCCGCCAAGCCGCAGAGCCTTTCATGGGTTGATGCAGCGAGCCCGCAACGGCCGCATGATATACGCGGCAAGATGCGGGTTCTGTCAGCCCACTTATTAGCACATCCACACGATGACCACACACACATGCAGACACATGCGCCGACGACGGAGGCAGCGGTAGCGGCACCTGGGCACGGTTCCATCAGGGAAGACAAGCCTCCTAAGCATGGTGAAGTGGTGGCCGCCCGAGGGAGTCACTCACATAGACGGGGCCGCCGCAGATGGCCCTGGACGCCGCGTGGAAGGCGGCGCAGGCGTGGTCGGACTGGAACATGTCCCAGTCCGGGCGGAGGAACTGCCCCACCCATAGGCTGTTGTAGGCTCAGTTCACCATGTTCCAACGCGCGCCCTGCAGCCAGAAGCCCAGACGAACACGCCCATGGGGTCGACGCTGGGTGAGCCTTGGTGCTGCTGGTGAGCGCGTGCCCGTGCGCGCTGGTGCTGTCGACGCCGGTCGCCACGTTCTGCGCGCTCCTGCGGGCGGCGAGGATGGGGGTTCTCATCAAGGGCGGGGACGTTCTTGAGTCGTTGGGCGTGATCAGGGTCGCAGCGTTCGACAAGACGGGGACCATCACCAAAGGGGAGTTCAGCATCGATGGGTTCCATGTGGTTGGGGACAAGGTTGAAATGAGCCAGCTTCTTTACTGGTACGACTGATGGATTATCCCTTCAGCCTGATATTCAGTCTTTGACAAATCATAACCAGAGTTTTTAGAACTAGAGAGTTTCAACTGAAAGAACAGAGACAATCCTTCCAATGCTGCAATTTCTACCTACCTGTCACTACTGAGTAAATGTGACATTTTGTTTGTCGATTCCAAGATTTGATCATGGGCCAGTTCTGTTAAACTGAACTTGATGCTTAGCATGTCATGGATGGGATGACCATTTTTTCTTGCAGGGTGTCAAGCATTGAGAGCAAATCAAGCCACCCAATGGCAACCACACTTGTTGAGTACTCTCAGTCCGAATCCATCCAACCCAAGCCGGAAACGTGACTGAATTCCGTATCTACCCTAGGGAGGGCATCTCTGGAGCGATAAATGGAAGACAGATCTTCATTGGAAACAGAAGGATCATGGCAAGGTCCTCATGTTACACAGGTACTTGTCTAAAAGAAAAACAGGCTGACACTTAACAAGTTTCAGAAAACTCTGAACTCCACATATTCTTGAACAACGACTCTGACCTCAACTCTGTCATATGCACAGGTCCGGAAATGGATGATCACAGAGGTGCGTCGATCGGGTATGTGATCGTCGACGGCGATCTTGTGGGGGCATTTTCCCTCTCCGACGACTGTAGGACCGGCGCGGCAGAAGCAATCCGGGAGCTGAGATCAATGGGCATCAAGTCGGTGATGCTCACAGGGGACAGCAGAGCGGCGGCCACGCGGGCACAGCAGCAGCTCGGAGGCCGCTGCTCCCGTTCCGGCGTTCGCCATGGCGACGCTCACTTCCCCACCCAATGCGGGATGTGCTCATGTGGGTTGCCGCTGGGATTTATGGGCCAGGCAATTCAGCCCACTCTATCTAAGTGGGCTAGCTTGAGCAGCCCAGCGGATTAGCGGCACGGGCAGCCCAGCGGGTTGGCGCGGCGACCCGCCCCAACTTGCATCCTTACTAGAGGTACAATCTGTCTTTCAGGGCATATAGTCTCCTATGTGTCTCACGCGAGGAGAGCTGACCTTTTTTTTCTCAAAAAAAAAGTTTGAGTTGTTTTTCTAGTGAACAATTGATATCCTAGACAATAATGCTACTAGCAGATGATTTAATATTCGTTCAGCGTTTAGACGGTTTGCATTGTAGCAATGCACACGAGTGGGTGACATATTTTTGTTTGTTTTGTTCTATGACAATATAAACCCTTCGAGCACCAACCAAATGCCCGTAGCAGGGGTCGAATCCACGGCAAACAGAGCACCGGCCCTGCTGCAGCTTTTAGTTGCGGAGCCAGGAGGACGACATGGCGAGGACCGGAGGCATCTAGGATACTACAGTAGAATGGTCGGGCGGGTCCACTAGGAACGTGGAGAGATCATGGAATTGGAACTCGGAGAAACGCGCACAAGTGTGGATCCGTCCGAGTCCGTCGACGTCGTCCTCCTCCTCACCTTAGCATGCGGTATTCCTAAATCCTAGGGAGTGATTGGTACGCTGTTTCAACTCGTGCATGGCCCATCGGATGCAATTCTGGAGTGATTGGTTGGCTGATCTGCTGCTCGGGCCAGGCCAGCCGCATGCACGAGGCGACGCCGAGCCAGGCTCGCTGGAAACGCGGTTGAGTTCCGTTCCTGCCGGGCCTGGCTGGCTTTGTGCAGCGTGAGCGAGCAGGTTGAGCCGAGTGAGAGAGCAGACATGCAGGTAGACTGTCCAACCAATCGCCATCCTTCCCTGTCCTGGCTGGATTCAGATGGAAGCCAAACACCGCCTGCTTGCATGCGTCCGGCCTGGTCAAGCCGGGCCTGGCTCCCTCGTGCGAGCCATGTTGAGCAGAGAAACGCACCAATCACGCCCCTAGTAATCCACAGTGATCGCAAATCCACAGACGTGGGGATCGGGAGATACGTACGCGGAGAGTAGGCCATTATTCGTGTGGTCCGGACGTGAGCCGGACCCGGGCGGCGGCCGCCCGCCGGATTGCAGCAGATTTGCGAGCGTAAGCGGGACGGTGCAGCACGGCCCACGGCGATCCTGACGCCCCGGACGGACCCTTCTCCGTCGTCGGGCGTGGCACGGACGCCCGTCCAGATTCAACGAATTTAATCCACTTATTACGGGCATCAGATCAGCTGATCTCTAGCAATAATCAACGTCACAGCAGGACGATCTGTATCTGTGTGCTGTGAGTGTGACACGCATCATACCCTGCTTAAACTAATCCTGCTGCTGAGACGATCGGTCCATTACAAGTACGGCTTCTGGTTATTATTATAACTAAAACCTGGCGATCGAACCAGCACCTGGTAGCAGCTCCATCCATCTGGCTGGCTTCTACTACTGGTTTTCTTTTTGTGTGCGCTAAAGCCTAATATAAAGGGCAACAAAGCTTCTAGAAGCCTGAAACGGCAAAGACTGGGGCAAAAAGGAACTTGGATATGTAGGCCATGCGGCCCCGTGGAAAAGCATATAGACATTCAGTCGGTGCAGCTCGTGGATACATGCATGCATGGTGTCGGTGATCTCGATCTCGATCGTCAGGTGCAACCGTATCCTTAATTTGATTGGCGGGTAGGGTTGTTTAATTTAGCTTGGGTCGTCAGGTGCAGCCACATCGTATGAAAAGCATAACTCTTGCTGGCTATCTAGCATCTGCACGATCAGATGCGCTGGTTACACAGACACAGCGCTAGGAGTACTGTATTAATCAATCAATATTGCGTTGTGCACTGCGGCGGAACAAATCAGCTGACGCCGTCTGTTCAAACTAAATTTCAATGTAAAAGCTGATCCGTCAAAATTGTTACTGTTCACTTTTTCCAAAGATGCTTTTGTTTTCCTTTTTTTTCAAATATAGATTTTGATTTGAAGCTGAACATAATATTAAGAGCTTGTTTGGTAGATCCAGCTAATATATAGACTTCATCCCCTCCTGCTGTGCTGCGCTAGCTGTTCAGCGTTATAGGGACTGCCAAAATGGCTCCAACTCTTGATTTTGTTCCCCTTCAAGGAGCAGAGATGGGTTCTTTGGGCTCCCTGAGTCGGAAGGATCCGGGCCTAATAAGAGCATCAAGCGTATATCATGTGCAAGTTGTGTAATATTGTCGAGGATTGAACATTCTTTATAAATGCAGGGTATGTATTTGAATCGACGAAGACGGAACAATTCCGTTTACTATCTGTGCGTCCAGTGGCGGAGGGGGGGCGCTAAGGGGGCCTGGCACCCTTAATTATCTAATTAGCTAGTTAATGATACTATTTGTATTATGATTTTAGACCTTTCTAATATTTTTTCATATATTTTATTCTTATTGTTGCCTATCAAACATGAGTTTGTCCCCGTAGCGCACACTCTAATTAGCTAGTTAATTGAAAATCAGCGCTTTCCTTGTTTAATCCTTCTGAATTGATCTTCAATGGGATCTATATTATTTAGCATTAGTCTTCCTATTATCTTTCCTATCTCCTATGTTCCTATCTCCTATTATCTTTAGTCCGTGTACTTGACATTTAAACGCTATACAGTGGTACGTTGTTTTCATTTAACCATCTGTTTAAATGACCATTTTACCTGTTTAAGTGACCGTTTTGTCTGAGGCTAAACGACAGTGACTGATTGTTTGCCATTTAACGTTTAAGATCTAGTGCTAATTAATCTTGCCTCGTTTAACTACTTGTTATCATCGTTATTCTTTTTCTGGACAATGAGCTAGATTTATCGGGTGAAGGTTGGAGGCCTGAGACTAATTAATTTGCCTTCAATTTTTTTTTTTAGTTTTTCTGTTTTCTTTTGTATGGCAACACAAATGTTTATTTGGGTGCTATGTATACCTTTCTCGTGTAATATTCTGATATGCATCCTCCCCCTATGTTTAAGGGTCTGTTTAGTTAGAGGTGTTAAAGTTTAACAAACACTGTAGCACTTTCGTCTTATTTGACAAAAAAATTCCAATTTTGGACTAATTAGGCTTAATAGATTCGTCTCGTAAATTACTCCTAATCTGTGCCGACATACATGCAATTAGTCTACATTTAGTACTCCATGCATTTACCACAACATTGATGTGATGAGAGTTAAACTCAATGATTCCTGAACTAAGCAGGGCCTAAATGTTAGCTCCACCCCCTGTGTGCGCGTCGGTGCGTGCATGCCTCATTGAGGGCGCCATTTTTTTTTTCTTCCTCTTCTGACGGGAAGAGCATCGTATCTAAACGCCTTTGCGTCCTTTCGGATGGCTTTCAGGCTTTGTTTGAGGGGACAGAGAGAGGCTGCTTTAATTAGGCCGGTTTTTTCTTTTCCTCTTCGAATTGACCCAATGCAATGCAATTAGCCGCAGGAGAAGATACCAGTAGAGGTAGTGCCACGCCGGCCTTGGACCGATATGATGGGCGGGCCGGGAGAGGAGAGCCTCTCGTTCAGCTCCGGCGGGGCGTCTTGTGCGTGTGTGTTTAAGGCTGGGGTGTCACCGTACGTGTCGGCACTAGCTCGGCAATACGTCCAGCTCAATCACCGCTGGCGTACGTGCTATCGATCGTGCTGGTTTTCTGCTAGTTTCGACGGGCATTGCTAATGGTGTGGATTAATTCTCACGGTACACGTCTTGGTCTTGGTGGGGATGCATGCATGAGGCGTGTCCACATCTTTACAAATCAAATCAGATCAAATCAAAATACAGTTATTCTAAAAACTAAATTAAAATACAGTTTACGTGCCAACGAGGTTTAACTTAATTATATTTGCTCAAAGCAACTTAATTATTATTGCATTGAGCTTACAGCTTAGTAGAATCGAAGAAAACGTTTGGACACGCAGGGCGCAGCAGAAAGGAGCGTGTACGGTACTTTGTACACTCCAATACACAGTACAGTACTACCGTGTGCTCCTCGTGCGGCTCAAACTAATTATAATGGCCGGCGGCATCGCGTATTCTCATCGCTTCGCCGTAGCTTGCTCTGGGATTGGCGGCCACGCCAGTTGACCTTGCTAGTTACCAGTACTGTTAGGTCAGTCTCAATGCAGATTTTATAGAGTTTTATAGGTATTAAATATGCTGACATGACACTGTGTTAATGAAGAGAGAGATTATAAGAGTTTTATGGGAGTAGAGAGAGTTTCATGGGAATGAAACTCTTCTGCACTGTTTCTAAAATATAAGTACGTTGGAAACTGAGACATGAAATTAGCATTGAGACTGGCCTTAATCTGATCGTCATTGCACCACTTGCAGCATTTTTGTCGGTTCTTAAGTCACCCACGAATATATGTACCACTCACTTGATTCATAGGTGACACGGCATCTCCAGCACCGAACGTAGGCCCACTTCTGGGGCCGGGTGGAAAAGTCTTGGCGTGAGGTGATAGGCATTGCCTGACGCGTGGGCCCGGTGGGTTCACCTCCATGTTTCCTTCCCTAGCTAATCCTTTGATGATGATGGCACCGTTACAGTCCAGCGCTTAGAGGTACTCCAGCAGGCAATGCAAAACGGAACGGAACGGAGCTTAGACATCCGTTCGCCCTTTTTATAAAAAGATAATGGACAGCATACTCTTCTACCCGTGGCACCTCCATAGCAAGCAGAAAGCCAGGGAGGAAAATGTAAGGGCTAAAATTGTCTTCTCCTGTATAAACTAATACTAATAGCCTAGTAACAAATTGTAATGTGATGGAAAAAAGGATTTATATTTATTTTTAACTAGTCCATCAACCCGTGCTCTCGCACGAGCTATAGCTTTAGAAGATATAAAGTATTAGGTACTGTTTAATAATCCATTAATTCCAAATTATAAGATGTTTTGACTTTTTCTATATATATTGTATTTACTATGTATTTATGTATTTAGAAAACTCAAAGTGGAGGGAGTACATTTGACTAATAAAAAATTACTTATATTAAATTGTATGTTTTTTCTTTGTTTATTTTCTAACATAAGAGACATAATAGATATTTTGTAGTCTATATCTAGTTATCATAACTTATTAATACTATCATTCAAGGAACTTCTATATATTTTTTATCCATATTAATATTTTTACTTTGCATGACACCTCTATATATTTTAAATATGTAGTTACTTTGAAACCTTACCATTAATTATGGTGGTTCTTGTTGCATCATGTATCTTATGAAGTCAAGAACCTAAATTTGATTTTTTAAATTTTATTCTTATCGACTCCTTCGGATTTTTCTCTCCTTAAGTTAAGTTAAAACTCTTGTGCTTATTATATCTTTCATTAAATCTCTTGTTTGTACTTTTTTAAAAATATGGATTTTAGGTCATGGAGTACGTTCTTAAATACTACAATAGCATAAGTCATTATTTGAAGCGTGCATCATATCACTTTAAGATAAGTCATAAAACATGAAGTGAGATCTCGGATAGGGGATACCAAGGCTAACCTCAAGAGAATTTTAATACTTAAACCTTATAATAATTGACTTTTTACTCTAAAGTATTCTTAAAGGGCCAGGAAAATATAGCCACCAGTGGTCTCCCACACTTCTCATGACGATTAAATTTTCCTATCAAGGAATTATATTTGTAGTTTTGGTTGTACTATCAATATAGGCATGTCAAACATTTTAGTGAAAATACATAAAATAAATCTAAAATAACAATCTATATAAATCATATGTTATCATTAATAATATAGTTTTAAGTTTTTTTTATGAAACATAACATATGTATTTTATTGCCCATGCATGCTGGCATGATGTGTATATTTACTTTAATCAGTAAATATGCTCTATTTGTTATCTAACTATTTTTGTAATAGGAGATGTTGATTTGAGGGGGTATTTAATTTTTGTAATAATGAGATGAAAATTGAGTTATGTAAACTATCGACCATATATAAGAAGAGGACGTCAGTAATGGAAAGTTAGGTCTACTTTAGATCATGTTTCTTAACGACATATGTGGATAACATAAATAATTAAAGTAATGAGTTAGTTTATATTACTTTACACGATAGCAGAAGTGGATAATTATTTAGAAAATAGAATAGATCCGATATCTATTATTATGATTATCAATGGGGATTAGACTATATCTAGTTGATGGTAAGATGTTCTTGATTTTTATGAGAATTTCTAGTGTCTATCTTTTATTTTTCTATCAAGTCTTGTGAGGATTAACATGCGAGCTCCAGTGAGGACCTCTGATTAGAAATTCTAGTTTTATCTTTTTTCTAGTGTAATATATATTTAGTTGAAATCTAGTTTGAATATATATAAACTCTTAATACAACCCTTTTTGTGACTTCATAAATCTATAGTTTATCTTTTAACTTTTAATCAAGTTATTGCAATCTTTTCACATGTTAATTGGAAATTTTAGTGTTCTTTATCTTTTATTCAAAAATTATTTTTTCATTAAAAAAGTCTAGATCCTAGTAGTATTGTTTTCCACATAGGTTGAAATTCGTCTTGCATGCAAGTGTGTAGTATTATTTATATATCATAGAGTGCATAAAATTAAATCAATAACATTGATATGACATAATATTTTTGAAAAATGTACAAACTTATTTAAAATAATAAATTATGAAATTCATTATCATGGAGTATTAATATAGAGTATTATTTCAACGTGGTTGGTTATGGGGACATTTTTCCATGTTTCATAAGTTGTTAAAATAAATATATATCCAAATTTATACATGTTTATTTGAAATACATGGTGGAACATAGGATCATAGTTATTTTATTTCACGATTATCATACTTTATGGATATTGATTTATTTTTTTGCAATAATATATATTCCTATTTATCTGTAGAATTTAGAGTTTTTTTGTTTATTTTTTTTATAATGGCTAAAATACATAGAAATATAAAGGTAATACCTTATATTATCTTTCACAACGATAAATATGGATAGATTAAATACAAACTTACAATATTTCTTTGCATTATCTTTCATAATGATAATGGTGGATAATTTATAAAATCATTAGGATATATGTTAAATTTTCTTTCATAATGGTAGATGTGGGTAATTTAGATACAAAGTGAGAGGATTATTTTAAAATATCTTTCATAATGACAAAAAACTTGGTAATTTAGACACAATTGTTAGGGGTTACTTTAAATTATGTTTAATAATGGCCAAGGTGGGTAATTTAGATGCAAATTTAAGGGTTATTCTAAATTATTTTTCATAATGACATATGTGGGTAATTTATATACAAATATAGTGGTATTTTGAATTATCTTTTGCAATGGCAGAGCTGGGTAATTTAGATGCAAAATTAGGGGTTATTCTGAATTATTTTTCATAATGACAGATGTGGATAATTTATATACAAATATAGAGGGTTATTTTGAATTATCTTTTGCAATGGCAGAGGTGGGTAATTTAGATGCAAAATTAGGGGTTATTCTGAATTATTTTTCATAATGATAGATATGGGTAATTTATATACAAATATAGAGGGTTATTTTGAATTATCTTTTGCAATGGCAGAGGTGGGTAATTTAGATGCAAAATTAGGGGTTTTTCTGAATTATTTTTCATAATGACAGATGTGGATAATTTATATACCAATATAGAGGGTTATTTTGAATTATCTTTTGCAGTGGCAGAGGTGGGTAATTTAGATGCAAAATTAGAAAGTTACTTTATGTATTTTTTATAACGGCAGTGATGGGTAATTTTTTTTAATAAACTACAGTAGATCCAATGGCTATTATCATTACCAAATCAAAGGCCAGATGTTTCTGATCATTTTGAGAATTTCTATGATTTATCTTATTTCCTAGTGCGTATGGTGAGAATTAACGTGGTGCTTTCATTGGGGCCTCTAATTAGTAATAGTAAGATGACATATAAAGGATATACGGAATGATTATAAGTTTTGATGGTAGTGAAGGATTATTTCTTTTTTTGAAAGATTGTGAAGGATTAGTCTAAAAAATATATAATAATGACTGTCATATAGGAGTAGTATGTTTCTTGAGATATTCTTCACATGGACCTCCTCCCTGCACTGCTGCTATATATAATTACCCTTTGCGTGGGAAGCAGCTAGCGTCCGGCCAGCGAATCCCATCGCACGTGCAGATGCGCCGTGCCGTGCCGTGCCGTGGAAAAGCCAGTCGTCGTCGATCGAGATACAACACCGGCTGATCAGCAACCATTCTAGAAGCATTTTTTTCTTTAAGAAAATTGCTTGACAATCACGGAAACGGGAATCCTATAGTAACCATTTTAGCCAAACACACGTCGCCGTATGCAGTCCCAGCGCTCACCACGCTCGGCGATGCCGGAAGTGGTCGACCACGCGCCACTCCACCGTCGCCGACGACGACTGCCTGGAAGGTGGCGTCGGATCGGAGAGCGTGTTGTCCAGTACGTACTCGGAACTCGACGTCGCTGATGTCGGCAGCGAGAACTCGATGCGCGTCACGTGCGCGAACATGCATGGAGGAAAGATCTTTGTGCTGGCCTGCTGGGACAGGCGAGGCAGGCACGATGAAGGGCCATGTAACCAATGCGACCGCCAACAGCCCACATGAGACAAGACACGAGTACAGCCTCTCCTCCATCTTGTTGACTGGCGGCGTGTCCACGTCCGAGCTGGTGCAAAAAGGTCCCCAGAAAGAGTCCATCCATATCCATACATAGGCCTTGTTTAGTTCCCAAATTCAACACCCAAATTCCACTATGCAAAAAGAGATTCCCCATCACATCAAAATGCCGGCAAATGCATGGAGTACTGAATGTAGATGAAATCAAAAACTAATTGCACAGTTTTGTTGTACTTTGCGAGACGAACATTTAGAGTCTAATTAATCAATATTTGGATAATTTTTTGCACTAACAAACAAAACGCGCTACAGTGTTCCGACAGGAACACTGTAGCGCGCAGTGCCGATTCCGGGGTGCCGAATCGGCATCTAAACACGGCCATACTATCTCTTCGTCCCTTGCTTCACTAATGCTTCTAGAAGCAAAGCATTATTCTGCTCGGCGGAAACTGTACTTAGGAGTGAGCCAGCTCAGCCGAGCACCGCCTGCGTGCAAAGTCAGCAAGTGCATGTGCGGTGGTGGAGTCCAGACAAACACGGGGCCCCCACCATGCACCGAGCCGCCGGCCGGAGGAGCCAAGCTAATCATGCGACTGTGAGTGAGGTGTGTGGCATCCCAAAAGATATGATCGACGTCCTATCTCTGTTCCTGATGACATGTAAAGCAGGCGGCAACACACTTTTCTTTACCTGATATTTTCACAACTCCGTGCTAATCCTGTTATTAGTGTCTCCAATCCAGGTACGCAAGACAAGTACTACTCACTGACCGAACATATATTTTATTTGATATATGGTGGTAGCCACCAGAGGCCGAAACAGTGAAAACTGTTCTTGCCTCTCTGCTAAATACCTACTGTAGGCACACTGTCCATCCGATGCATACTAAGCAACAAATTAATTCCGTGGACATGGGTCCAAACCCGTCCTATGCGACCACAGTTTTGATGGACGATTACGGTGCATAGATGGCACAACCGGCTTACTCCATCGCGTATACTCCCTCCATCCTTTTATATCTATCGTGGTTGGTATACGTGCTATAAGTTTAACTTGATTTATAAAAATACGTGCAATATTTGTATCTCGAAATAAATTTATAAAAAACTAGGTTCAAAAATCTTTCTGATAATACTAATTATGTACTATAAATATTAATATTTTTTAATACATATTTAGTTAAAGTTGTTTATCGAGAAGTACAAAAGATATTTAGGGACAGATGAAGCGTCGTAGCCGCGTAGACTACATCTCTGCATGGATTTAGAGATGATGTGCGGGCCACATGGTTTTTAGAATGCCACGTATCACCCATTAAAAATGTGGTTGCACACGAGGGTTTGAAAAAACAGGATAATAATCAATTAAACTGACAACGAGCCCATGGTTTGGCTACCATCATCCTTTGTGTGGAAACCTTCCAGATGAAGCGCCAATCCCATCGCCGAGATAGAGCTCACTCATCTATAGTAACGCTGTTGACATCGTTTTTTTTTTGGCACGTGTCAAGATGATCAGAAAGGGCTAATCAGTAGAGGAAAAATTACTGTGTAGGTTGATAGCCGATGAAAATGAACTTGTAAAGAAGGCTGCCTATGAGTGGTGGCGATGTATGGAGAAGTTAATTCAAATTGAAGTGTTGCCGATAAGGTTAAGGATATTATTACCGATGCCGATGAAAGAAGACTTGAAGGCTGCTGCCGATGAAACAGGGAGTGTGCCGATGAAAGAAGACTTGAAGGCTGCTGCCGATGAAACAGGGAGTGTGCCGATGGAAAGAAGATCGATGGGGATTCCATCGTAGTTGAGGCGGACTAGGGAGTAAGATAGGAATTAATTTCCTCTTCTATGTTGATTAGAGTCTGAATTGTATCAGAGTTATGTGTTTCCTTAGATTTGGGTTTAGTGTCCTAGTCGTATTTGGTTACGTTTCTGTAGATCAGGATATAAATATAGAGTGAAGGGCAATGTAATAATCAACCAATCAATATCAAAAAACCAGCTTTTACTCTTATTTGCATCTATTTACTTTTCGGCGACTTCGTCAATTTGCATACTTTTCCTTTTTAAGAGTTCTCATCGATTCGGCGAGTTACATTGCTCCAGTGCGATCTTCGACGATCCTCGAGTTCCGCGTGAGTGCCTCTTGGCCGTGACTTCCGGGCGTATTGCTGTTGTCAGGACCAAAGTGCTCGTATCTTCATCCTTATCGATTAACAGGTCAAATCGACTGGCACGCTTTGGATATCGATTTCGGGTATTAGCCATTTGTGTTTGTAGATCCACTTTTGCATCAACACATCTTTTGGCACGCTCGATGGGACAAGATCTAATCAAGATGTTCAATCCTGAGATCGATGCGGGGAACATCATCGCGGTATCAGAAGAAGATCTTAAGGAAGAACAGAAACAGACTATGAAAAAGGCTATAGAAGAATACAGACAGCTTTGCTTGAAGTCATTCAGCTTGAACAAGAGTGGACAAATCATTCAGAAGCAAGATTTGCCGTTGCCTCGGTAAGTTACCTTTGATTCTAATCCGGGTAAACTTCAAGAGATGGTTAATTCTGCAGTAAATCATGCTTTAATTAATCACTCCAATGTGCTGTACAATATTATTCATAATGCTGTGGTTCGAACTTTCAAAAAAGGGCAAGTGTCACCGCATTACGTTGGGCCTGCCTATCATCAACCAGAATTAGCATCTGTTATTACTCCATCGGCTCCCCCAGCCGTTGTGGGTACAGAGGTTTCTTCCCCTCCAGTATCAGCAGGCTTATCTAACGTACAATCTACACCGATGCGATCAGATTCGGTATTATTAAGACGAGTTCAGCTTAATACAGATCTATCGGCATCGGCTTTATCAGGTTCTGTGCCACAGAGTAACCAGACTCCTGCTAATTGGTGGGGATACGGTATGCCTCCAGAGCCATATGCTTTTAACCCTGGTTACCTCAAGTGTTTGACACGGCAGGAAAAGCTCCTATGCCATCGGCTGGTTCGCCGATAGCTCAAATACCTCAATATACTACAGCAACTACTGTGCAACCAACTCTAGGAGGTTTCAGATGCCTTTGGGTCAAACATCTAATTCAAGTCCATCGGCAAACTTGTTACCGATGCAACAGAAGGCTCCTACTGTAAGTCAACCTGGAGTCCAGGTTATGCCTCAAGCTGGTTGTAATTATCCGGCAATGCCAACAAACTACCAGCCATTGGTAAATTTTGTACCGATGAACGCTAATAATAGTTGGTCAGGGCAGTTTCCAACTCAACATACAGTTCAACCAAATCAGCAAGCTGCAGGGATTCATCAAGGTCATATGCACGCTGGTTTTCAGAATCAAGCATCGGCAGCTCAGCCGATTAATCCTTTCCAGCAGGTTAATGGACCACAAATAGTGGCAAATATGTCAATTGCTAAAGATCGTGGGCCACAAAGATATGCAGAGGGGTATCAGCAAGTACCTCCGGTGGAAATTCAGCCATATCGTCAACAAGATGTTGATGCTTTTTAGGCCGATAAAATAGTAGAGATTATGAATGATCAGTTTGGGATAAAGCCCAAGGTCAATACCTATTCTTTTCAGACTCTATATCCTCCGGCATATGATTTAATTCCTCTCTGGGCAAGATTTCACTAAGTTCTCTGGGCAAGATGATACATCAACCATGGAACATGTTAATCGCTTCATTATTCAATGTGGAGAGGCAGCTAATAGAGATGAATTAAGAGTTCGTTTGTTTTCATCATCTCTGTCTGGATCAGCATTCACATGGTTTATTTCATTACCACCAAATTCTATTATTACTTGGACTGATCTAGAAAAGCAATTTCATAAATATTTCTTTGCTGGAGTTCATGAAAAGAAGCTTACTGATTTGGTAAAATTGAGATAGCGCAATGATGAATCGGTGGAAGGCTTTGTGCAAAGGCTACGAGATGTAAAAAATAAGTGTTATAGCCTGGTACTGGATGATCGGCAACTTGCCGATTTGGCCTTCTAAGGATTGCTGCCACATCTTAAGGACAGATATGCTTCTCAGGAGTTCGAAAGCCTAAGTCATCTCGTGCAAATGATTTCTGATCAAGATACTAGGGTTTTTAACCCAAAAGGAATTGGAACAAGAAGATTTCATTTGTCAGAGAGGTAGAAGATTCTGATTCTGATGAAGAACCAGTTATCGGTTTGGCTGAGTGGGTTAAAAATAAAAAGCCGATATCTTGTCTCTTTGGTCAAAAAGAGCCAGAGAACTTTACTTTCGACATCACCAAAGCCAATAAGATATTTGATCTTCTGCTTCAAGAGGGCCAGATTAAGCTGTCACCTAATCATGTGATCCCATCGGCAGAAGAGTTGAAGAAAATGTTGTATTGCAAATGGCATAATGCAACTTCACACAGTACAAATGAGTGCAAAGTGTTTAGACAACAGTTACAATTAGCTATTGAATCTGGGAGAATTAAATTTGGTAATTCCAAGATCCAGAAGCCGATGAAAATTGATCAACATCCTTTTCCAGCAAATATGTTGGATGCTGAAGGAAAGACTAAGGTGTTGACATCAGAAGCTGCTGAGAAAAACGCATCAGTAGATCCCCAACATCGGATAACTACCGATGATGCAAAAGGCAAGGGGCTACTAAGAGAAAGTGGCAGTTCTGGAAAGCCTCCTCGATCTGGTATTGTGATTGCCCATCAAAGGCAACGGGAGGGCCGGCGCCAGCGAAGGGACCGATATTGACAACAGCAAGAAGAGAGACGCCGAGAGGAGTGGAATCGGCATAAGGATCATTGGAGGTGTCCGTTTTTTATTCATTATTGGGAAGAAGGTATTAAATTACCTACTGTTGAAAATTGCCTAGAGTGCAATGGTTATTATGGGGTAAATCGTTCAGAAAGGAGGTTTCAACCTGACAATCAAGGTTTGTCCATCAATGAGCCGATCAGAGGTAAAGCATCAATACATGATCGGCTGGGGGGCAGGCTTGGTGTACATGAGAGGCTTGGTAAACGCGTTGCATATTTTCCAAGAAACCAAGAGGAGCTTGAAGAGATGGCAAACGCGAGAGTTCCTGATGAAGAAATATTTTACAGGGATCCTAATATACGTTGTGTAGAGTCAACTAGGACCTATTATCAGCCAGTTTGGAAAACTAAACTTCCTCAATGGTGTCCAGAAGGTTTGACAAAGACACAGAAAAGGAGGATGCAGCGAGAGCGTCAAAAAGGACTTATACCAAGAAGAGAGTTTCTCCAATGAGAGATCTGGTAATCAGCAGTGGCAAATAAAGCACAAAAATAAAGGCCCATCGGCAGATGTCAATATGGTGTTTATGTTGCCGATGTAATTTTTGGCACTCCCTGATAATGAGGAAGAAGTTGTTTGCTCTGACCAAATAGCTCAATTAACGCTAGATCCAATGATGGCTGTTTTTGAGAAACCTGCCGATGATGAGAGACAGCATCTCAAGGCTTTGTTTGTGAAAGGCAGAGTTGATGGGCAGCCTGTATCTAAGATACTTATGGATGGAGGAGCTGCGATTAATATTATGCCTTATGTGATGTATCGGAAACTTGGTAAGGGAGATCAAGACTTAACTAAATCCGATATGATGCTAAAGGATTTTGAAGACAATGTGTCACCGGCTAAAGGGGCAGTGTGCATTGAGTTGACCATCGGCAGCAAAACCTTACCGACGACTTTCTTTGTTATTAATGGCAAGGGTGCATATAATCTGCTTCTAGGAAGGGATTGGATTCATGCTAATTGTTGTGTTCCTTCTATAATACATCAGTGCCTCGTACAATGGATTGGGGATAAAATTGAAGTTGTTCCTGGTGATTCTTCTTATATCATCGCATCGGCAGAATCAGACACTTATGAACGAACCAAGTGCATATCAGGAGAAGCTTGCGAAAAAGAGTTCCTCAAGGTTACCGATTACGAAATTTCACCGATCCAAGCAGTCGGTTCTGAAGAAGAATTTTAATGGATAGGTCTGCCGATGATGGAAAATTAGGTCAATGGTTTACATCGGCTGATGATTTAGAAGTAGATATTGGTGAGGGTGATAGGCCAAGGCCTACTTTTATTAGTGCTAAGTTAAATTCCAAGTGTAAACAACAATTAATCGATTTGTTAAAAGAATATAAATATTGTTTTGCTTGGGATTATACTGAAATGCCTGGATTAGACCGATCGATAGTTGAACATCGGTTGCCTATTAAGTCTGGATTTTGGCCACATCAACAGCCAGCACGCCGATGCAATCCTAGTATACTTCCTGATATTAAAGCCGAAATAACTAAATTGATTGCGGCAAAGTTTATTCGGCAGTGACGATATGCGGAGTGGATTTCTAATGTGGTTTATGCTTACAAGAAAATTAGGAAACTTCGTGTTTGTATTGATTTCAGGAATCTTAATAAAGCCACACCAATGGATGGTTATCCAATGCCGATTGCTGATTTGTTGATTGATGCTGCAGCAGGACATCAAATTATCAGCTTTATGGATGATAATGCGGGTTATAATCAAATATTCATGGCTGAAGAGGATATTCCAAGACTGCTTTTAGGTGTCCAGGTCATGTAGGATTATTTGAATGGATAGTTATGACGTTTGGTTTGAAAAATGCTGGTGCTACTTATCAAAGAGCTATGAACTTTATTTTTCATAAATACATCGGCACATTAGTAGAGATCTACATCGATGACATAGTGATTAAGTCTGGAGATATCACAAAGCACTAACCGATCTACGGAAGATACTGAAGTGCACAAGGAAGCATGGACTGAAGATGAATTCTAATAAATGTGCATTTGGTGTATTGGCAGGATAATTCTTGGGTTTTATGGTGCATCAGCGGGGCATTGAAATTAGTAGGAAGTCTATTGAGGCAATCAACAAGGTGGTTGCTCCTGCCAATAAAACTGAATTACAATCTTTGATCGGTAAGATTAATTTCATCAGGAGATTCATATCTAATCTGTCGGATAAGATCAAGGCTTTCAGTCCATTACTGAAATTGAAAGCCGATCAGGAATTTAGATGAGGAGATGAGCAGCAATTAGCCCTAGATGAAATTAAGAGCTACTTAACAAATCCTCCAGTGCTAGTTCCACCTCAACACGAGAAACCTTTCAGATTGTATTTGTCAACTGATGATACTGTTATCGGTTCAGCTCTTATTCAAGAATTTAAGGGGAAAGAATGTGTTATTTATTATTTGAGCAGACGGTTAGTGGATGCTAAAACCAGGTATTCAGCTATCGAGAAATTATGTCTGTGTCTATACTTTTCTTGTATTAAGTTGAGGCATTATTTACTATCGGCTGAGTGTACTGTCATATGCAAAGATGACGTGGTCGAATATATGTTGTCGATGCCGATATTAAGTGGTAGAATTAGCAAATGGATTTTAGCGTTATCAGAATTTGACCTATGTTATGAATCGGCTAAGACAGTTAAGGGATAGGTTATGACTGATTTTGTTACTCAACATTGCAACATAGTGGATTCTCTGGAAATTGCTCCTTGGACAATTTTCTTTGATGGGTCTACATGTGGTGAAGGAGCAGGCATCGGCATTGTGTTAATTTCCCCTCAGGGGAATAAATATGAGTTTTCATTGCCGATTGTTGCTACATCAACAAACAATCAGGCTGAATACCAAGCTCTGATAAAAGGGTTAGAATTGCTTAAAGAAGTACGTGCCGATGCTGTTGAAGTTTTTGGTGATTCTATGCTAGTTATAAATCAGTTGGCTGAAATTTATGAATGTCGAAGTGAAGTTTTAATTTCATATTATGAGAAATGTCTGCAGTTGTTGAAAGGGTTTAGGAATTTTCATCTGGAACATGTTTCTCGATTGAATAATGAAGAGGCTAATCGATTAGCTCAGCATGCTTCAGGGTATCAGCCTATTCAAGAAGTGTTAACATCGGCAGTTGATACCGGTGACTTGAGAAAGGAAATTGTTGATTATGTAAAGAATCCATCTAAAAAGGTTGAAAAACGTATAAGGTTCTAAGCTACCAAGTATGTGCTCCTTGATGATGAATTATATTACCGTATCATAGATGGTGTTTTACTCAAATGTGTCGGCATCGATGAATTAAAAGGCTTGATGGGTGAAATTCATGAATGAGTATGTGGGGCTCATCAGTCGGCTTTCAAGATGAAATGGATGATCAGAAGGAATGGATATTATTGGCCGACTATTCTCGAAGATTGTTTTAAATATTTTAAAGGATGTTAGGAATGTCAAAATTTTGGTAATATTCAAAGGGCACCCGCATCGGCTATGAACCCATAATTAAGCCTTGGCCGTTCCGGGGTTGGGCTATTGATCTCATCGGTCAGATTTATCCACCATCGAGTAAGGGGCATAAATTTATTCTGGTTGCTACCGATTATTTCACAAAGTGGGTTGAAGCAATTCCTTTGAAAAAGGTGACATCGGCTAATATGATTGATTTTGTGAAAGAGCTTATTGTTTACCGATTTGGTATTCCTCAAACCATCACTACCGATCAGGGTACCATGTTTACATCGGGCGAATTTGATGAGTTTGCTATAAGTATGGGGATTAAAGTTTTGAATTCTTCATCATATTATGCCCAGGCTATTGGTCAGGCTGAGGCTTCTAACAAAGGAATTATCAAGCTCATTAAGCGCAAAATTAAAGAATATACTAAGAGGTGGCATACGGTATTAAATGAAGCCTTGTGGTCATATCGGATGGCGTGTCATGGTGCTACCAAGGTAACACCTTATCAGTTGGTATATGGACACGACGCAGTGTTGCCTTGAGAGATTAAAACTGGCTCTAGACGAATACGTTCTCAAGATCTATTAACAGCCGATGACTATGATACCCTTATAAAAGATGAGTTGAAAGATGTGGCAGGTCATCGGTTAAAGGCTTTAGCTAGCATTGAAGAAAATAAGAAAAGGATAGCCAGATGGTATGACAAGAAGGTGAAGATAAAGGAGTTTGTTGATGGGGATTTGGTTTGGAAGTTAATTTGAACGATTGGGACTAAAAGTTCAAAGTTTGGCAAATGGTCGCCTAATTGGGAGGGTCCATATCAGATAAATCAATCTGTTCCTGGTAATGCATATATTCTCGAAACCCTTGAAGGGGTTGTGTTCCCCAAAGCATTAAATGGAAAATATTTAAAGAAGTATTACCCTAGTATCTGGATAGATGCATAAAAGTATAATTGCCGATAACAATCCTATCGGCTAGAGTTAAAACAAAGTATTAATATCTTATTGCCGATGCACTAGATGAGAATTACAGGTTTAACAAAGATTGGATAGCTGATATTGCACGCAGGCGAATTTCATCGGCTTCCTTCAATTCTTTAGCGTCTTCGTCAGCAACTCCCTCCACAGGCTTGAGTTTCTTTTTCAAGCCCAAGGCCTTGCGAGCTTGGACATCCCTTTCTTGCTGAAGGGTTTTGATGACGTCAGGAAGCTGGTCTTCTTCTTGCTTGGTGTGGGTTAGGGCTGCTTCAACTTCTTCCAGTTCAGCTAGAAGAGCTGCTCTCTTTACCGATGGATCCAGAATTTTCTGCTTAAGATCGGCACCTGAGGTTTACAAGTTGCTGATGCTTTTGTGCTTCTCATCGGTAGTTTGTTTTAGCTGCAGCATCTCTTCCTTGAGCTGGGCTTGAGCTGCTCTATTGGCGATACGGTGAGCAGCCCGTTGATATTGAAGTTGTCGGCTCTCTAGATGGACTGTTGGGAAGAGAGTTTCTTCAACATCGGCAGGAACTTGGCCACGGATTGTCTTGAAGATAGTCTTTGCAGGATCTGAATCGTTTATCAATTGAGTAGTATCTTGTTGTAACAGATTCAGAAGGGCTTCTAACTTGCCATAGATTTCTGCCGATGTTGTTCCCAATGCCAGGGAAGAACTCGCTTCTTCTCCATCATCATCGGAGACGTCGATAGCAAAAGAAAACAAGCTATCGGGAGAATCTTGTTCCTATGAAGAGAAAAGGAAGTCAGAGATTCTACCTAAGGATAGATATGGATATTATAAATCGAATAGGTCAATCGGTTTACCTGCTTCAAGGCAATTTCTTGGGCCTGGCTGGAGGGAGCAGCTTGAAGGAGGTCATGTGAAGGATCGGCAGAGGTTGCCGATGGGATGTCTTCTACGACTTCATCAGTAGTTGGCCCTTGGGGTATGATGGCCGATGATATATTTTGTGCAGGAGGGTCAACTTGTTCAACTACATCGGTTGGCTGACTAATAGGTGTTGGAGCGGATGCAGGGACTGGCGTAGATTTCTGTCGTTTTTGCTGAGCTTCTGCATCAGTTAAAGCTTTACGCTTTACTTGGATCTCAGCGACAGTTGGCTGGGGGGCATCGACACTTGTTGATTGAGGAGCTTGAGTGCTTGGTATGCTTGCCGATGTACCCATTTGTTGCTGCAAAACAAGTGTGAGATCAGATATTTAATAGATAAAATGTAAAGATAAAAGAATACCTCTGAAGGCTGGTTGGAGGTAGTGGTGCTTGATGTTGGAGGGGTTGTCGATGACGATCCAGCCGCAGCTCTTACACCCTGGTGGTTACATGTTAATATAGTTTGTATCGGCAATGAATAAAAATAAACAAGGTTATTACCTTAAAAGCCTTAATTAGGCTTGTAGCGGCAGCCATTGGAGTGGCCCTAGATGTTGCCAGTTTTGATCTGGAGGTGATAGTCTTGGCACGTGTCCTCTGGAAAGTTAAAGCGGCTAAGGTGGGGGCGTTGTAGCCGATCACTGAAACTGGGGAGATAGGTTGGAGGTTGAATGGTTTCCCACTCTTGCTCATGGATGGAACTGGGTCATTGCCTTGTTACGAGAAAGATTAGCTGCCGATATATGAAAAAGAAGAAACAAAAGAAAGTTAAAAGAAACTTACTGCATCGTCAGGAATGGCGTAGTCGGGATCGATCATGTGCCGATATGTATGGACGGATGTTGAGAATAATTGTTCCTTCCACTCTTGCCACCATTGCTTATATGATTCTGTAATGAAAGACGCTGGTGACCAGGCGGAGAGATCAACATTTGAGATATCGGCATCGGGGGCGAGTCTTACTACCCTACTCCACTCAGTTCCCGTGGTGATTGTTTCTCTAGGCTTGATCACATCGGCAAAGCACAGATTGATTGGCAGTTGCCCAAAAGCCAGTTGAAGAGATACTGCCGATGGATTGTAGAACTCATAAGTAGTATTGGAATTTTTTCCACTACCAAATGTGTTCACCGGGATTGCCCTGGGAGTAATGATGGCCATCATAAGCTCATTATCTTGGTTCAGCTCGTCATCGGCAAAGTTGAAGAGAAGGGGGAACTTGTTATCTTCATCGATATAGGGTACCCATGCCCTATGATCGCGAGGGAGACCATTGTAGAAGTTCTGGAAAAATCTGCCGATTTGATCTTCATTAGCCTCTGTTCCAGGGAGGACAATTATAGCTTCACCGAAGTTGAGAGGGGGGCGTGTTGCCGATTCCTCATCTCCAAGAACATAATCTTCGGTGATTTCTCGTGGGAATTCTTGGGTGAAGAAATCCCACTGCAGACGTTTATGCATATGGGCATTTAGCCACATATTGATGAACCACCATGGGCCTCCCAAATTGCCGATGGGTTCACCAAGTAAAAGCTTCTGGGATACTTGGTGGAGAAGGTGGTAGGTGGAGCTCAGAAGGTATCGACCGAGTGGGAACCTTACACCGTTGGCCAAGAGTTCGGCTGCAGGAAGGAAGGCGTTGGTTGGTCCCACCGATCGACCATAGAAGATAAATTTCTCCAACCACATATTCAAGAATATGGCATGTTCCCTCTAGTTAACAGTACCAGTCCTTTGGTATTCCTGGATGTATCCTGTCCAGCCGCCGATGTTGTGTGCGTTCACTCTATATTCAGCTTTCCTACCATAGATAGAAGCTTCATCGACAGTCGAGATGTCCAAGCCAGTGAGCATGTATACATCGGCAAGAGTAGGGCGGATAGACCATGGCCAAATATAAAAGTATTTGTGGTGTCTAACCAGAAGTGAGCGGCGGCTATCACCATGGATTTATTCTTTTGCATATCGGCAATAGATAGCCTAATACATTGGTCTATCTTCCACTCTACCCAGTACACCTGCATCGATCTGTTAACCCTCAAGTACCAATCTTTCCACCCTTTGGTGGATTTGGACCAAGATCGGAATGTATCTTTCCATAGATTCAAAGAAAAATTTTGAGCTTTGAAGGGAATTATGTTAGCTTCTGCATTGATCAAGTCAGTTGGATCTGGGTCGCCCATTGGACCTAGGTATTCGAGGGGTGGTTGGTTGGTTAGAATAACCAATTTGTTGCGTAGTTTCTAAGTTTGGAGGATCAAAAGAATGGAAAAAGAAGAAAAATTACCAACTGTATGAACTCGCAAAGACCAAAGGGATCAAGGTAAAAGTAATAGAAGAAGAACGAACCGCAGGAACGTTGAAGTTGATCGCCATTGCTCTGAGAAGGATGAGGGCACAAGCTGGGGACTTGAAGTTGACGCTAGAAGGAGCTATGGTGGGTTGAAGACGTGCGGTTGTTCATTAGGGTCGCCGCTGGAGAGAGAATGCCAAAGGTCGAAGTTTGAGGGTAGAAGACGAGCGATCCGGAGAATTCTATTTATAGGCCGCTGGGAGTAGGGGTATTCTTGACTTATCTCTATACCACGCGCGTGTGGGTCGAGGTGGTTCAGATGGATATGGTAACTGTTCGCACGACAATCAAGGGATTGTACAGAAGATTTGATGGCAAGTAATCATGACTTGGAAGAGATCTTGGTACAGGATCTTTCAGTTCTAAAATGGTGGCGTTGTTATATTAAGATCTTGCCGATGGGTTGTTATTTCGGTATCTCAACTGTAATTGGGGCAAGAATAGTTGGAAATTGTGCGATATTTACTGAGATGCATGAATCAGAGCTAGATTTGATTAAATTCGGTAACAGATTATGTTATGCTTGGAGAATAGGTTGAGGAAAATAGGTAACAGTAAGCATTATTTGGAGTAAATTTCGGAGCATCAGTATCTTATACTTTGAAATTGGGGGGCATGTGTTGACATCGTTTTTTGGCACGTGTCAAGATGATCAGAAGGGGCTAATCAGCAGAAGAAAAATTACTGTGTAGGTTGATAGCCGATGAAAATGAGCTTGTAAAGAAGGCTACCTATGAGTGGTGGCGATGTATGGAGAAGTTAATTCAAATTGAAGTGTTGCCAATAAGGTTAAGGATATTATTACGGATGCCGATGAAAGAAGACTTGAAGGCTGCTGCCGATGAAACAAGGAGTGTGTCGATGAAAGAAGACTTGAAGGCTGCTGCCGATGAAACAGTGAGTGTGCCGATGGAAAGGAGGTCGATGGGGATTCCATCGTAGTTGAGGCGGACTAGGGAGTAAGATAGGAATTAATTTCCTTTTCTATGTTGATTAGAGTCTGAGTTGTATCAGAGTTATGTGTTTCCTTAGATTTGGGTTTAGTGTCCTAGTCGTATTTGGTTACATTTCTGTAGATCAAGATATAAATATAGAGTGAAGGGCAATGTAATAATCAACCAATCAATATCAAAAAACCAGCTTTTACTCTTATTTGCATCTATTTACTTTTCGGCAACTTCGTCAATTTGCATACTTTTCCTTTTTATGAGTTTTCATCGATTCGGCGAGTTGCATTGCTCCAGTGTAATCTTCGACGATCCTCGAGTTTCGCGTGAGTGCCTCTTGGCCGTGACTTCCGGGCGTATCGCTGTTGTCAGGACCAAAGTGCTCGTATCTTCATCCTTGTCGATTAACAAGTCAAATCGACTGGCACGCTTTGGATATTGATTTCGGGTATTAGTCCTTTGTGTTTGCAGATCCACTTTTGCATCAGCAAACGCAAATTGTGGTTTTAACACAGTCGTACGTGTTGCATATACAAATTATACTAAGTACTTTAACTAAACACTACTGCAGAACAGACCTTTGATCACTTGGGCAAAATGAGCAATAGCTTCCGAAAAAATGGTGCCCGGGACTAAAGGTACCTTTAGTCCTGGTTGATAACACCAACCGGGACTAAAAGTCTCCAGCCCCAACGGCTATGGTGTCAGGCATCTGCAGGGGGACTTTTAGTCCCGGTTGGTGTTACCAACCGGGACTAAAGGTCCATCTTTAGTCTCGGTCTGTGACACCAGCCGGGATTAAAGGTTTTGTCCTGGTCTGTGACACCAGCCGGGACTAAAGATGGGACTTCAGTCCCGGTTGGTGTTAGGGACCGGGATTAAATCCTTCCCCCCATATTTGAATCCTTCTTCCCCCCTGGCCGAGCTGCCCGAACTCACTTTCTTCTTTGTTCTTCATGTACTTCATGTGTTCTTGAGTGATTTGTGCTCATATCTCCGGCTATTGATTCATTTCATCACTTCTACGCCGTCATTTACTTGTTTAGAGGTTACTAACTTTATCTTCTCAAGTTTTAGCTGCAGGTTATCTCATTTTGTGGTGTTGTACATGTGGTTTTTTTATTTTTTGATTTCTACACTATTTGAAACTCCAATCACTTCATCGTTTAAATATTTTAATGTAGATAACTACAATTAAGACCCTAAAAATTTGTATACACCATTTATTACTATTATTTCTACCATATTTTTTGGTTTAGTTAGAAAAATACTAAATTTATGGTTTCTCATTATAATTAGTTTTTTAAAAAATAACATTTGATAATACTTTAGTTTATAATTTGTGATCTGGTTAATTAGTTAATTATAACTAAGTATAAATAATACGTTTGAAGGATTATTTAATTATAACTAAGTATGAATATAAAATTTATTTAGGAAAAATAAGATTGGAGAATTTTAGGTTATGTGTTAGTTAGTTACTTAGAATACTTTATTTTTGCAATTTGTGATCGGGTTTATTATTTAATTTAAACTAGTATGCATGCCACATTTCATGATTAGTTAGAAAAATAAATAACTTTAGTGTTTTTTAGTTTTGCTTGTTTAGAAAAAATAGAAATAGAGAATTTTAGGTTATAATACTTTAATTTGCAATTTTTGACCGGGTTAATTAGTTAATTATAACTAGTATGCCTACCAAATTTCTTGATTATTTAGAGAAATAGAGAACTTTGGTGTTTTTTAATTTTGCTTGTTTAGAAAATGAAGAAATAGAGAATTTTATGTTATTTATTACTTTCATTTCTTTATAAAAAATTAGAAACTTATCATACATTAATTTGAAATTTGTGACCGGGTTAATTAGTTAATTATAACTAGTATGCCTACCAAATTAGAAACTTTTGTTTCTGTAGTAAAAATTAGAAACTTATCATACTTTATGTTGCAATGCAGACAATGACATTTGGTTGGATGTACAATGCCGATCGCTGCTCCAAAGAATTCATTGATGGTGTGCATTATTTGTTAAGAGTGGCCGAGGAAAACAAGCGGGATGGATTCATACGTCGCCCATGTGCCTTGTGTCAGAATTTGAAGGAATATTCTAGCTCTAGAAATATTCACTCACATTTGTTGAAGTCGGGTTTCATGCCAAACTATATTTGTTGGACCAAGCATGGAGAAACCGGGATAATGATGGAAGAATATGAAGAAGAACAAGAACAACTGGAGCCTGACGACATTATTGCTCAATTCGGTGGCTTCGATGATACAGCAATGGGAGAAGCTGAAGAAGAAGGAGGTGCAGAAGATGATGCTCTTGGTGATGCCATTCGTGATGCACAGAAAGAATGCGAAAGTGAGAAAGAGAAGGCAAAGTTTAACCGCATACTAGAAGATCACAAGAAATTACTATACCCATCCGCCCAAGATGGGCAAAAAAATTAGATACAACACTATAGTTGTTGAAATGGAAGGCACAGAATGGTGTATCCGATAAGGCATTTGGACAATTACTGAAGATCCAAAAAAAGATGCTTCCGAACCCTAATGAATTGCCCACCACTACGTACGAAGCAAAACAGGTCGTCTGTCCTTTGGGATTAGAAATCCAGAAGATACATGCATGTCCTAACGACTCCATCCTGTACCGTGGCAAGGACTACGAGAATTTAAATGAATGCCCCGTATGTAAAGCATCACGGTATAAGATCAGGCGAGATGACCCTGGTGATGTTGAGGGGGAAGAACGTCCCAGGAAGAAAATCCCTACAAAGGTAATGTGGTATGCTCCTATAATACCACGTCTAAAACGTCTTTTCAGAAACAAGGACCATGTAAAGTTGTTGCGGTGGCACAAAGAAGACCGTAAGGTAGACAACATGTTGAGACACCCTGCTGATGGATCCCAGTGGAGAGCAATAGACAGGGAATTTCCAGAGTTTGCAAAAGACGCAAGAAACTTGAGGCCAATGGGTTAAGAATACCGGAGGTGGGGTAATAGTTGACAAAGACTATGGAATGACAACAGTGGACCTCAACAATGTTGGTTACAAAGGTGAACCATTCGTCCTTGTTGCTGATGTGAATCAGGTGTTCTATGTGAAAGACATGTCTACAAAACAAAGAGAGGGAAAAATGACAACAAATCAACGAATGAGCCAAAACGCTATATAGTGCTCTCAGGGAAAAGAAACATTGTGGAAATTGAGAACAAGTCAGATATTTCAGAAGATTATGAAAGGGATGACCGAATCATGCCTTTCAATGTGACCAAAGATCCGAGCATCATGATAAATGCTGAGGACACTCCATGGTTACGTCAAGGTCATGACCAAGGAATATACGTCAAAAAGAAGATCATTACTGTGTCCGCCTAATAAATAGTGTGTATTAGAGTGTGTGTATGTGACAATTATAACTTAAGATGTTTGTATTAGTTTTTTATATCATTTTAAATAAGGAAATGACTTGAAGTATTTGTTGCTATATAAGCATGTGCATTGGAAAAAAATAATGCAAAAACAAATTTCCTATTGAAAACAACTTAAGGGATGAAAAGATTTTATGTTCCTAATTTTCCAAATAAGTAATTACATAAAATAAAATAGAACTGTTACTTTTTAAGAAATGTATACCCATTCTTTTATTTACTATGCATTTAACAAAAATAATCTTTTTAGAAATAGCATAGATAAACAAATATAATCCAATATAAACAGCCGGGTTGAAAAATATCTTGATATAATGGTGAATATCGCGTAGATCACGATTTTGGAGATAAATAGTGATACATGAACAAAATTTACGTTAAAATAATGCAAAAACAAATTTTCTATTAAAACAACCCGTTTAAAGTATTTTAATTAAGTTAAACATTTTTGCATTAACAAAATACTAATTATTTTTAATATTTATGTTTACTATTAGAAGGGATGAAAAGATTTTATGCTCCCAATTTTCTAAATAAGTAATTACATAAAATAAAATAGAACGGTTATTTTTTAAGAAATTAATACTCATTATTTTTATTTACTATGCATTTATCAAAAATAATCTATTAAGAAATAGCATAGATAAACAAATAATCTTACGTATAAACAGGCGGTTGGAAAAACCTTTAGTCCCGGTTGGTAACACCAACCGGGGCTAAAGGTCACCTTTAGTCCCGGGCCGTGATACCAACCGGGACCAAAGGTTAGATCTTTAGTCCCGGTGCGTTCCACCGCCCGAGACTAAAGGGCTTTTAGTCCCGGTGCGTGCCACCACCCGGGACTAAAGTTCCCTGCAGATATTTAAGGACGTGTCATCTTCCTCCGACGATCCATCCCGCCCTCAACCACGTAGCCCTAGCCGCCGCCGTCACCCCGCCGCCGTCTCGCGCGCCGCCGTCTCTAGCGTCACCGTTCTCCTCCCCCCCGAGCAGCCGCCGCCAGAGGGAGCATCTGCCGCTGCCCACGCCTCTATGATCTTCCCCAAGCCGCGCGCGCCGCCGCCTCCTCGTCCTTCTTCGGCCGTCCTTGCCACTCCCCCCGCGCCAGAGGCGCCGCCGCCTCTCCTCCCCGTCCTCGTCCTTCTCCAGCCGCGCGCCTGTCCTCCCCGTGCTAGCAGAGGTGCCCCGCCGCCTCCCTGCGAATGCGCGCCGCCGCCTCGTGCCTGTAGCTTCTCCGGCCGGCCGTCCTCGCCCCTCCCCGCGCGCGCCGTCGCCTCCTTCAACTCCGGCCAGAGGCCCGCCGCCGGCCTCTTCTCCGGCCAGCCCTCTCCTCTCCAGCCAGGGACGGCCGCTGCCGCCAGCCTCTTCTCCGACGGGCCATAGCAGCAGGGGCCGAGCGCCGCCTCACCATCTTCACTCCGGCCGAGCAGGGAGCGCCGCCTCACCATCTTCACTCCGGCTGAGCAGGGAACGCCGCCTTTCTGTCCTTCATGCGCGCAAGACGATGAGCATGTGTTGTATGTGTGTGTTGCGTCGGCCGTCGAGCCGCGGATGTGTGTTTGTGGACGGCCATCGAGCCGCGGACAACGCTGTGTTGTATGTGTGTTGTGGCCGGCCATTGAGCCGAGAGCAGACTTGGCGCGAGAAAGTGAGCACGAATGTTAACGGCCGTAATTTTATTCGAAACCCTAACAACTTAGCGACGCGATCAATCGATGACTTAGCGATGACCGGCCGAACCAAGCGACGACCAGATGAACCAAGCGACGACCGAACGAACCTAACGACGACCGCGATGACCGGACGAACCTAGTGACGACCTAGCGATGAACGGACGAAACAAGACACGACGACCTAATGAACAAGACACGACGACGTAGCTACTTAGCGACGATCTAGCTACTTAGCGACGACTTAGCGACTTATATATATGATGTCAAGTAACTTTTAATATAATTAAACACCTTACTCAATTATGTAATATATTAATAAAGTCTTGTAATATTAATGGTACTTATTAATAAAGTCTTCTAATATTAATGGTACTTATTAATAAAGTCTTCTAATATTTAATGTCTACTAACTTCATTATGTCATGTGATAGTAACTTCATTATGTCATGTGATAGTAACTTTATTATGTCATGTGATAGTAACTTCATTATGTCATGTGATAGTAACTTCATTATGCCCGCGACTTAGCGACGATCGGACGAACAAGACACAACGACCGAACTCCTACTTAGCGACTTAGCGACGACCTACCGACGACCGAACGAACAAGACACGACGACCGAGCGACTTTATTAATAGAATGGCTTTATTATGTAACTTTATGGCAAGTAACTTTATTAATGGTACTTTCAATTAACTTTATTAACCTCCTCATGTAATATGTAAGGTTTTGTAACATTGTAATATTTTAATAGAATGGCAAGTAACTTCATTAATAATAGTAATGTCATGTGACTTTATTATGTAACTTTATTAATGGTAACTAATAATGTAATTATGTTTAGTAATTTGACACCGGATTACAAGTGTAACTTATAATATAATTAACTTTATTAATGGTAACTTATAATGTAATTATGTTTAGTAACTTGACACCACATTATTAGTATAACTTATAATATAATTAACTTTATTCATGGTAACTTATAGTATAATTAACTTTATTATGTCAAGTAATTTTTAACACTTGATCCAATTTGCAGAAATGGCTGATCCGAATGACAACATGGATGATGCAATGATGGACCTAATCAACAGCGGCGCCAATCCAAATCCCCAAGGCGAAGATGATGGGAGTCAGTACTTTGCTGATTATGAAGAACTTGTGGGAGACAATCCTGATGAGGTCTATCTACAATATAGTACATATGTATATACATGAGATTAAAATGAATGGCTTTTGTATTAATATATTTATACTTGTTTGTGTATAGCCCTCTGGATCGGCGACAACTTCCGGGAGTAGTAGAAAAGTGCGAGGCCCGAAGAAGCCGTTGGAGGGTCGGTACATTCTGTTGGAATTCGACGAGGGTACAGGCCAAGTACTTGGGGAACATTCAAAGAAATTTGTTGCGCACTGTGGATAACTAGTAAGGGATAGGCTCCCGATTAGTGCTCGAGAATGGAGGCAACGGAAAGATAACCCTGCTATTAGTTATGTCTCAGATCGTGACAAGGAATTGCTTTGGCTAGATATCCTTCAACATTTCACGCTCGATACACAGGATGAAGCTTTGAAGGAGAAGGTTCAAATATGGGCTATGCAGAAGATGGCCAAACAATTTCAGGCTTGGAAGAAGAAACTCCACAAGACTTTTGTTGCACATAACCAGACACCAGATTTCACCAACAAGGCCTATGTCAAGTTGAGGCCTTTTTAGGATGAGTTTGTACGGTTCAAGAACTCAGATGAGGGTCAGGCACGGATGATCCATAATCAGGAAAATGCTAGACACAAGCAATACCACCATCACTTGGGTTCAGGTGGCTACCAGACTGCTATTCCCAAGTGGCAGAAGCTGGAACAGGAGATTATTGACAAGGGGATGGAACCAGAATCACTGCACTGGCCTGAGCACGCCAAGTATTGGTTCTTCGGTCATGGGGGAACCCTGGACCTAGAGACCAGAAAGGTAGTGTACGACGAGAAGCTGCAGAGAGTGGGACAGAGAATGGCCTATGCCCGAGGATTAGTTGAAAGTGGCACCTGGCAGCCAAATAGAGAGAAGGATGAGCTGACATACGCCCTGAAGACTGCTGAACACGGTGGGCGAACAAGAGGCTATGGGGAGATATCGTGGGAGCATGGCTTCCCTAAAGATAGACCCACTTATAGAAGCCGCCAAAGAAAGAAGGAAGAGGAGGCAGAGCGATTGCGTAGGTTGGAGGCAATGGTGATGGAGTCACGCGAAGCGGCTCGTGAAGCGATACAGCGAGAGAAAGCACTTGAAGAGAGAATGAACGAGGAAATCAAAAGGCAAGTGCAGGAAGCAGTAAGTTCTATGCAAAGGCAAACTGCATCAGAGCCTGGAGTCAACATTAGCCCCCCTGGCCAGTTGAAAAGCAGTTGCGCTTCCACGGAGGTGCCAACTATTCAAGATGACATGGGGCTGCGCTTTCCGGTGGATGACGTCACTGAAGCTAAGACAACATGTGAGCTGCATATTCCACAGGGGGCTACCACAGTCATGGTTGCTGTCGGTGTTGTAACTCATATCGACCCTACGAAGTCACCAAGAATCCATGGGGCGATAGTTCCAGCTGGATATGCTAGTGTCTCGGTGGATAGAGTTGTCAAAGGCTACGAAAATGTGCAGCTTGAGATAGAAGGAGGTGAGGGAGAGAAGACTTTAGGACAAGCAGAGAAGGCTTTCATTTGTTGGCGCAAGCGCTACATCATTATTCCTGGGGCATCACCTAGTAGTCTATCACAACCTCTCCGTCATGAACCTAACCCTAGGTGTGGATGAAACTTGACGATACATTTATTCACTAACTTTATTTTGCATTCCCTTAGTTAGCGGTTTACTCATATACCTCTTTGGTTGCACAGGTGGTCACCAACATGTCATAGTGCTGCGGGTGATGACGAGGCAGTGCAAGACATGGCTGCATGCCTTGGGCTCAAACGCCGCCTCCTCAGGCTGCAACGCCGCCTCCTCGGGCTCGAACGCCGCCACCTCGGCCTCCAACCCCGCCACCTCGGGCTCCAACCCCACCACCTCGGGCTCCAACGCCGCCTCCTCGGACTCCAACACCGACACCGGCTGCCCCTTCGCCTCCACGTCGGGCTCCAACACCCCCACCGGCCGCCCCATCGCCTCCACACGTGACTCCAGCGCCAAAACCCATGGACCCACCATTGAAGAAGAGGTCAGCCACACGATCAAATGTGTCGGCCGCCCCGTCGCAAAAAAAGAAAGCCTCTGAAAAGAAACAACCCGTCATTCCTAAGAAGTTGTCCTATGAGAAGACTGCTGCAGAAATAGAGGCTTCGGTAAAGTCAAATGTGGTCAGTTTCTTCAAGAATCTCAAGGATGAAAGAGAATCCAAGCGAAACCCTAAGAAGCCCTACCTCTTACTAAAGCCATAACTTCTACGGCAAAGGGTTGAGGCTCAACAAAAAAAGAGGCGTCAAGCTCAGAAAGAATCATCATCTTTATCTGACTATGATCGCACTCTAACCAAATCCCTAGAAGAAGAGAAGAAGAAAGAGAAAAGAGCACGCAAGGGTGTAGCACAGCTCGGGGAACAATCAAAGCAATCAGTGCCCCCGCTAGTCGTTGGGAATGAATATGGTTCAAACATCGACGTGCTAGACCAGCAGATACCTCCAAGTTTGAACTATGAGGATCTTGAAATTTTTTTGCGGACACTGGTCTTACCTTATCCCAAATGATAGCTGGGGCAGCAATTGAAAGTGCAAAAGAAATTGATCATTGGCAGAAGACATATGAATATGGCAAGAGTCTGTTCAACCCTGCGGCCCTCAGCAAACTTGGCACGCAGATGTACTTGCTAAACCAGTGGTACCTAGCGGCGTGTGGCAGAAGAGCAGATGACTATATTTGCGTCCGAATTAGAAACCATCATTACTTCCGTGGTGATGATGTTATTTATGTTCAATTTAATGAGCTACACCAGCTATGCCACATGGACACTCTGGACAAAGCTCTAATCAGCTGCTTCTGCCTATAAGTGATACTTTCTTTTAATAATGTCACTGTAACTTATCATGTATATGTATAACTAATAACAGAAACCGGCTATACATATGCAGAAACATGATGAGGGACCTCAGAGCTAGAAATGACAAGGAGATTGGATTTATAGATCCTTATATTGTATTCAAAGACCTCAAGACTCCGTATGCCTTATGGAGAGTTCAAACGGAGAGAAATCTACGGAGGTACTTGATCAATCAAAAGGATAAAGATATATACTCTTTCCCTATAACTTTAAGTAAGTATCGTTATCGTGTGTACATTCTATTAAACCAATTAATCAGATCAGTTTGAAGATATATAATTATTTTGCCTACACACAAATGCAGCTTTCATTGGATACTAATTGTGATTGATCTCTGGCAATGTCATTTGCAAATCTATGACTCATTGAGAAAACCACTGGAAGATTACCAAGAAATGACAGATATTATCCAAGGGTAACTTCGATCTCTAAATATTAATTTTAGCTCTTTAACTCGGTAATAGATAATTAATAATGATCGTTTTATTGCTAGGGTTTGGGCTGGGTTCATGCAGAAACACTGTCCAGATTTGAAAGCGCCACTTTCAAAGCCTATCCTACTTCAGTGGATTCTACGGCAGCTACCGGGCAAAAATTTGTGTGGCTACTATGTCTGCGAATTTCTGACGGTCTATGAAAAAAGAACAAATCTTGAGCACGCAAAAGTATGTAACATGTATATATAATAAGTTCATTTCATTTATTTGTTGCTAGTTAATAAATCTTATTCATACCTCTAACTTTTTCCTTTAATGTCTACTGAAGGAGACGTGGTTGAGGCAGAAGGTGTTGGATGAAGTCCGCCTAAAAGGAATTCAGGAGACAATCGTAGGGTTTCTTAATGACCAAGTCCTGAATCCCGCCGGCGAGTACTACTTCAACCCTGACGAGCCAATGAAACCAAACCAAGATGATCATTTGTACGACGCTTGAGTGGCGGAGAACAATTAAGTTGTAAATACTTTATCCGTGATGGATATGTGTAAATATTATATTATGGACCTATAGACATGTATAATATATAAATAGTGTTATATAGTATATTTATATGTAATGCTGTCAATTATATAAATTATAGGTGCGCGTCTACATAAACAAGCAGCGAACAATACGTATTCGAAAATTGTAATAATATAATTGTAAACCAGAAATGGAAAACCAAAAGAAAAGAAAAGGAAAAAAGAAAAAAAATAATTAGTCCCAGTTGGTAACACCAACCGGGACTAAAAGGGGCGGCCAGGTGGTGCACCCTGGCACACCCTTTAGTCCCGGTTGGTGTTACCAACCGGGACTAAAGGTGGACCTTTAATCCCGGGCCGCGAAACCGGAACTAAAGGTGGGACATTTAGTCCCGAAACCTTAGTCCCGGCTCCATAACCGGGACTAAAGGCCCTTACAGCCCGGGGCTAAAGCCCTGTTCTGTAGTAGTGAAAGACTTATTTGGATATATTTTGATTCACCCCAGTTCACATTGGTTGCAAGGGTTTGATGTACAATTTACATTAATGTGGTAGCATCGCCATGCGAAAAGTCCTTGCGTTATGGTCGGAGTGACATGCGTCTTGGTCGTCACCAACTTGCATTGGTTCTATTTATGTGTCTGCACGCAATTTCATCAACATACAATTTTTCTCGAGCTGATGCTGGCATGGGTTGGCCTAGGGATCGAGGAAGAGTATTTTTGGGTGCTAAGAGCATCTCCACCCGATTGAGTATCAATTTCCCTAAAAATGTCATATAAGGGATTGAGAAAAACTGAATTAAAAGTTGTAGGTGAGGAATGCTGCAACAGATTTTGAATACTCCATCTCCTTTATTATATCAGACACCGTATACTAGGCATACTAATCTTTTCTCCTTTTTTCTCTCTCCTCTCTGTTCCTCCTCTCTCTCGGGGCTTCCAGGCACGGCGACAGGCCATCAGTACGCACACTAGACATGGGCGCGGCACGCTCGCGACGGCGCGGCCCACCTGGCGAGACGAAAGCGCTGCCCAGCGCAGCTCGCCCGTGTGCTGTTCGGTACAGCGCCCTGGCGGCGCCTCAGCGGCGGCTCGCTCCCGCTCGAAGCTATGATAGCGAGCTCGCATGTCAGGGGCGTGAAGGAGAGAAAAGGGGGACCAAGAAAAAGTGGTGGCAGATCCCCCTTCATTTGATGGATTGAGACAAGATTTTGAAGGATTAAGAAAAAAACTTAGAGAAAGGGGATTGGAAAGGGGATTTGGTGGAGCTTGTATTTTTTGTTTTAATCTCCTTTATTGCATGATATAGGGACAGGAGATGACTTTAAATCAGTCTAGTGGAGATGGTCAAGGGTTGACTTTTTTTCTGATATATGCAATAGGCTCAAGGGTTGACATGGAGCTGTCCCGCGGCCCGTATGAGAGATTGTCCTCTAACTGCAAGGTTGACCTGGTATATATATATGGACAAGAAACAGACTGATCTATAGAGCTACTGTTGGATTTTCCTTCGAATCTACGTGCAAGAGGATTGATCAGCCTCCAGTATACTACTACGATGACATTATAGTACATTAAAGTTCCAAGTGTCGTGTTATTACTATTAATATTGACGCTAAATAGGTCGACGACCGAGAGCATGCAAGTTGCTGTTGTTGATACCGACATAGTGTCGGCCACAATATAATCCATTAATCCACACCACGGGCATAGCGGCACGTACCACAAGTCCACGCGCGGCTCCTGTGTATTCATCGAAAACCACGAGCACGCCGTGAAATGTTGCTAGAATATATAGCTACAGGGTCGTCTGCAGTTGACTTTGCTTGATCGTCTTGTTGGACTTCAATTGGTGCATAAGATGAGATTCAGATCCATGTTGGGTTGACTTGGAATAGCTAGCTCGTGGAGCGGAGAGCACAAATTGTCGTGTTGAGCATGCTATCAGTCGACAAGGACAAGCCTACCGTTCTACCCGTCTTTACCGTCTCAAGCTGAAAAAGAAAATTAAACGCCATGCATAAATTAAATACATATCAAAGGTCGCTTGCTTCTAGAAGCATTTCACATATCACTCCCTTTTTCAGATCGTTTTTCGAAGATGTGCAGACGGAGGAAGTATTTGTTTTTTTTTCTTCTTCATTTGAAATTGGTTGATTCAGATGCTGGCTATGGTGACATGAAAGCAACGCACACGAGCGAGCCAAGCAGACCCGCGGAAAAGGTCCATGCCAGGGCCCGGCCCCATGCCAAACGCAACCGTCCGTGTGTGTGTATGTGTGGTTGATCGATTCCCGGTTATCACGTACGCATCGATCGCGATTTTCTAATTTGCACAGGTCGTCGTCCTTCTCCATCGCGCGCGCGCGGTTTCATCTCATCTCGCTAGATCGGTCGGTTCTTTTGACTTAAATATTACGGACGGATGGCCTGATGTGTCAGCAGACAGCAGCGTTAATTAATTCGTGACAGTAGGAGGATCGAGGAGGGAGGTCACAACGCTCTTTGATTGTGATGAGACCCGTACGGCCCGGCAACAAGGGATTCCATTTCCATGTATTATGATGGTGTTCCTGTTGATCCTTGAATCTTCTTCATGCACGGACGGAAGAGCAATCGAGCAGGTGCATGCACGCATGCTTTGGCTACCTCTGCATGGATGCGCCGCCTGCATGCGTGCGTGCACGCGCCTAGTTTCAGTTTTGATTGAGTTAGTTAGAGTTCGCGAGGTGGCCACAACGTCGCCCACGAACCGTGTCCGTGCGCTCCTAGCGCACACGGCTGCACAACATGTATATATACTTGACAGAAATGTAATACAATGGTTGTTGGCCCAAATTCCACCTCTCTACATTGTTGACGAAACAAAAGCTATACGTGCGTACTGTTACTCGTGCCTCGGTGGATCGTATTGTTGATCTTCAGTGACTCTGATCAGTGTCCTGCTAAACTACTACTACTCCAGAACAGAACAGTGTTAACACCTTTGACAGGTCCGTTCTTAGGCTTTTCGTCGTTAGTAGTCGTGCTTGCCTTTGTTTGTTGACTCATCCGTCAACGTCCTAGCTAGGTGGTGAAAAAGGTCCATCCATGCCTCGATTGCTTTTAGAAGGCAGCAGCATTTCGACAGCGAAGTCGGAGCACATGCACGATCGATCGTCCAAACGCAAGGGCCCCACAACAGCCGAATCAGAGAAAGTACAAATGCTTGCGCCACTCACTTGAGAAAAAAGGCAGAAAGGTTTACTCTCTAGACGCGCGCTGAGATGTAAAGTACCAAAGCAAACAAATCAAAAGGCAGGATATATATATGACGACATGTACAGTTAAAAAGAAACTTGTATTGACCACAAAAGCTCGAACTACGTGCCTGATCGATGACAAACCCAATTAAGCCCTTTGTTTTGCTTCTAGAACCATTTCTGCTTGAATGCACCGGAATACTACACTCCACCAGTCCACCACCAAGAAATAATCAATCAATCTAGCTAGCTGCTCCCCACTAGAAAAAGAAAATCCAACTATACAGTCATGCATGTTATCCTGAAAAAAAAAAAGAGAAGAACACTGTGGAATCATATGCGGCGTCGGTATTAACCCTGGGCACGAAAAACCGAATTCCCGAAACCGAACCGAACTACCCGAGAACCGAACCGAATTTCCCGAACCGATCGGTTTCGGTTCCTAGTTCGGTTCCCGTTTCTGAGTACCCGAAATACCCGAGTACCGAACCGAAATTCCCGAACCGAACCGAAGTACCCGAAGTACCCGAATTTGCACAATCCTAGTTATATATATATATATATATATATATATATATATATATATATATATATATATATATATATATATATATATATATATATACACATCCTAGTTATATATTATATTCAAAGCTGCACAATCTTACTTGTTTTACTTTACCAGACTCGTTTCAAGAGAAGGTGATGTCATGGAGATGCCTGTGGACTATGGTATGTGCCTATGTGGAGCCGTGGTGGACGCCCATTGAGGCTTATCGTTAAGTTTGTTGCTTGTCGAATATTGTTTGTTTGCATTGGAGACTATTATACTGCTTTAAGCTTCCTATTTTCCCCGTTATGTGCATGAAAATGAGACGAAATGCTGTCGAAATTTACATTTGAATGAGTTGTTTTTTTTATTTTTTTTATTTTTTCGGTTCCATTCGGGAATACCCGAAACCGAACCGAATTACCCGATCCCGAAACCGAATTACCCGAAACCGAACGAGAAACCGATCGGTTCCAATTCCTTGGTACCCGAATTACCCGAATACCCGAGGAACCGAACCGATCGGTTTCGGGTACCCGAATGCCCAGGGTGAGTCGGTATCACAGGTAGGCAACGTCAGGTGTACTGCCACGTCTGGACCGGAGGTAGGAATCATGTTAATTATCTTTTTGAAGGGGACTGGACGTCTGGACCGGAGCCTAGCTTCCACGGTTTTATGCATCCTGATGACTCACCCGGCCGGGGACATGCATATTAATAATCTGATGAGATAGAGGCTCAAATTAAGGACCATATATCTCTTATTCACCTTCTAGAAACATTTCAGCGGTATAGTTGCGATTAACAACACTCTGATGGATATAGTGCAAAACATCATAGGCCTAGCTAGGCCCCCACCACGGATAGTTAAATTAACAGACCAATCTAGTGCACACTAGATAATCCAAAGAGAAATTGGTCGTTAATTAGTTTTCTCATACCATGGAACCATGTTATCTCCAGATTAAACAAATCCAAAGGAATCGCGTGCATCAGTTAAATGATGTCCAAATCAGCTGAATAGTACTACACTCAGCTCCACCGGTCCACCACCAAGAAATAATCGCTCAGGTCTGGTTTAGTTCTTCCCAAAACTTTATATTCTATCATATTAGATGTTTGGACACATGCATAAAGTATTAAATGTAGACTAAAAAAATAACTAATTACACAGATTGCGTATATTTTGCGAGACGTTTTTTTGAGCCTGATTAGTCCGTGATTAGATAAAGTTGTGCTACAGTAACATATGCTAATGATGGATTAATTAGTCTTAACAAATTTATGTCACGGTTTACAGGCAAATTCTGTAATTAGTTTTTTATTAGTATCCGAACACCCCTTCCGACCCATAAAACATCATCGGATGTGACACCCTAAAACTTTACGGCTCTATAACTAAATAAGGTCTCAGTCTAGCCAGCTACTGGTAGTCTCCCCGCTAGAAAAAAAAAAAGAATCTGACAATGCAATCATGCATGTTTTCCAGAAAAAAGAGAACGCATACTGTGGAACCATGCGGCGTTCGTGTCATGCATCCTGATGACTTACACGGCCGGGGACATGCATCATATATCTTAATTAATCTGAGACAGGCTCAAAGGACCATCTCTTGTTTTGCTTCTAGAAACATTTCAGCAGTACAGTATAGTTGCAATTAACAAGACTCTGATGGATATATAAATGAAAACATCATAGGCCCCCACCAAGGATAGTTAAATTTAACGGACCAATCTAGTGCACACTAGAAAATCCAAAGAGATTGGTCGTCAGTTGCCTCATGTCTTGGAACCATGTTATCTCCAGATTAAACAAATGCTAAAGAAAAGGAATCGTGCATCAGTTAAGAGGGGGGAAATGTACAAATCAGCTGAATGCTAAGTAACAAAATGCAACGACTTAGGTAAGCACCGCAACACAAACCATACTGCCAAAATGCAACGACTTAGGTAGGCCGTTGCTTTATTTGTCTGTATATATACTTAGCTTGTTTATTCTATATTGTTTTATTGGCATCGCCAATCCAGGCAACACAATAAACCTAACCTGGTTAATTACCTGATAATACGAAGTTAATTGATCTGCTGGAGTTTGATGGACATTGCATCAGTGAATTTCTGAATTATTTATATATATTAGTGCAAGGTCTTGTCTCACCACCGCAATAACGATTTTGAGAGACGACTCTCTTTTTTCAAGAAAGGGCTCAATAAAAAAAACCGTCTCCAAAAATGGTTTTAGAGATGGACTACCTCTATAAATCAATTTCTAGACGCGGTTGGTGTTTTCAGCCACATTTAAAAATACCTCCATTTTCAAAGGTGGTTGGAAAGCCCTATCATTTCTAGAAATCCCATTTCTAGAGATGGATGGAGTTTCTAGCCGTCTTTAGAAATGAAAGTCCATTCGTCTCTAGAAATTGATTTGTCCTAGAGCAGGGTAGCTAACAATGTCGCCCACCTCTAAAAATAGGTGTAGCATAACCTTTCGGAATTGATGCTAATGAAGGAAAAAACTTTATATCAAAGTTGTAGAGGTCGAAGAGGTTCTACAACTTTGTTGTTTAGAACGTTTTTATTCATTTGGGGTACGAAAATTATGTTTCAAGTTCTTAGATTTTGATTCTTTTTATTTTTCAATGATCTCGGATGGAGCGATGACATAAGACAAAGTTGTAGTATTTGACAAGTTCTAAAAATTTTCATTTGAACATGTTTAGTAGCTCAAATATTTTCTTCTTGGTCATAATTGAAGGATTGAGAGAGACGACTAGAGGGGGGAGGGGGTGAATGGAAGCCTAATCCATCAATGTCTATCCTTACCCAGACTGTAAGTCTCAAGTGGAAATAGAAAAGACCATGCATATGCATGATATATCCGTCCATATCAAGGTCCTTTGATTCTAGAAGCATTTTACATAATCACATATCACTCCCTTTTCATATATAAAGATCTACGAGTATTTGTTTTTTTCCCTTCATTTGAATTTGATTCTGGTACATCGAGGAGCTAGCAGCCTAGCACATCCTGATGAAAAAGGGTACGGTACAAATTGAACACCCCCCGGCCCCAGAGAAAATTAATTAATAATATAATGAAGATGGCTATGGTGACATGAAAGCAACACACACGAGCAAGCCAAGCACAACCACAGAAAGGTCGATGCCATGCTGCTTGGACGCAACCGTCAACCGTGTCCGTGTGTGGTTCAGTTCCCCTTCCCCCGTTATCACGTACGTACTGCGCATCAGGTCGTTCTCGATCGCGCGCGGTTTTCATGTCGCTAGATCGTTGCTTTTGACTTTAAAATTACGGATGGCCTGTTCTGTCAGCAGCAGCATTAATTCCTGATAGTATGATTCAAAAAGAAAAAAAAATGCTGATAGTAGGATCGGAGTATAGATAGAGGAGGAAGCATCGAGGAGGAGGTCACTGGTCAGCGACGGTGCGTTAGTAGGACTGATTGCTAGCTCTTTGATTGTGAGACACGTACTGTACGGCCCCAAGGGATTATTCCATTTTCATGGTCAGCCTGTTCGCTTGAGATTATCAACCAAATTAGCCAGCTAGCCAATAGTATTTTTCTCTCACAAAAAATTAGTCAGCAGTACTTTCAGCCAGACAGATTAACCAGGCAAACAGGCTGCTTCTAGCACATTGTAGCAGCGTCGTCTCGTCTCGAATATAGCTAGACTAGAGTAGCCAGGACACGGTACTCTTTATTATTTATGCAGATAATGATGATGGGGGTATGAACGTTGTCTTCGTCCCTTGGGGCCTGTTTAGATGTCCGAATTCAGGTCTGAATTCGGGCATGAATAGTGTCTTGGGTACTGTAGCAATTTTGTTTTTATTTGTTAATAATTGTCAGGCTCAAAATGTTCGTCTCGCAAAGTACAACAAAACTGTGCAATTAGTTTTTAATTTCATCTACATTTAGTACTCTATACATGTGCCGACATTTTGATGTGACGGAAAATCTTCTTTTTGCATAGTAAAATTTGGGAGAAAATTTAGATCTAAACAAGGCGCAAGGATAATCGAACGTACTACGTGTACACGCAATGCAGCGGCGACGGGTCATCGATCACTCGACGCGCCACCCTGATCTTCAGTGACCTGATCAGTGTCCTGCTAAACTACTGCTGCTACTACAGTACTACGCCAAAACACTTCTTGTTAGGCCGCGCAACCCTGATCTTCAGTGACTCTGCTGATCAGTGTCCTGCTAAACTACTACTACCACTCCAAAACACTTCTTGTTTCTCTTTAGTCCAACACTATTAAAACCTTCTTTGACAGGGCCCAAAGGCTTTTCAATTTTTCATCGTTCTGCTGCCTCTTTTGTAACAGTAGTCGTGCATGCTTGCTTTTTTTTTTTTGGTGTGTTCACTTCCCATGTAAACTCAAAATATTTCCTCTTCCACCCATCACATCGAATCTTTCGACGCATACATAGAGCATTATATGTAGGTAAAAAATATAACTAATTGCATAGTTTGTCTGTAAACGTCGAGATGAATCTTTTGAGTCTAATTAGTCCATGGTTAAATAAATTTTGTCATATAACAACGAAAGATGCTACCGTAACTTTTCACCCACTTTTCACCGACTGAACACAGCCAAAGTTGACTCATCCGTCAACGTCCAAGCTGGTGAAAAAGGCCCATCCATGCCCTGATGCCTACCACTAGGCTAGTTTTGCTTCTAGAAGGCAGCAGCATTTCGACGGCGAAATTGGAGCACATGACATGCACGATCGGTCGTCCAAACACAAGGGCCCCACAAGGCCACAACAGCCAAATCGAATCAGAGAAGCGCCAGACAGAAAAGGTTGAAAGGCTTTCTAGACGCGCGCTGAGATGTAAAGCAACAAAGCAAATAAATCCAAAGGCTGGGATATGACATGTACAGTTAAAAAGCAACTTACATTGACAACAAAGGCAAAAACTATGTGTAAAGTAAACCCAAAGCCCTTTGTTTTGCTTCTAGAACCATTTTTGCCTGCGTGCATAGCCGGATTACTACACTCCACCGGTCCACCACCAACAAATAATCAATCAATCCCCACTAGAAAAAAGAACCGATCGAACAACCATGCATGTTATCCAGAAACAGAGGACACTGGAATCATGAGGCGTCGGTGTCACAGGTAGGCGTGCCAACACCGGCACCGAAAAAGGTAGGCCAACACTTTGGACTTCCATATGATACATACGCAATTAGTTGCAAGTAAACACTCAAAAGTGAGGATAACATATGTAAAGAACACTACTTGTTCCTTGACAGATATTCATTCAGATAATTTCGCTGCAGCTGATCTTATGTAAAACTTAGCATATATTTAGCAATCCCTCAAGTTGCAAAAATCACCACCATCAAGGTTGTCACAGTCGCATGTTGCAAATCGGATCATCAGCTCGCTGGCCTTTAGATAACATTGTAATTTTTCATATCACAACTACATATGTAAAAAATTGTATATTATTCTGCCGCGTTAGCTTTTGAAATCAATCAGTTTAATAAGATCGCAAAGTCCTTCAATCGCATGGACAAATAAAACGAGATTGTGATAATAATGCACGCTGTACTATTCTGATCATAGCAATTAGCAAGAAATATTAATTGTCTATGTACCTTGATCCTGCGCAGAGTTTTATGCTACGGTATATATCTTGAAGACTGACCGGGGGACATATATATCAAATGACCCTGCTGGTTTTGCTTGTTGAACCATTTCAGCAGTATATTTAGTTGGAATAAACAACACACTGATGGATATAGTGCAAACATCATAGCAAGCCCCCACCACGGATATACTTAACAATCAATTAATCTAGTGCCCACTAGAAAATCCAAATTAAAGAGATCGGTCGTTAGTTAGCTCATATCATGGAACCATGTTATCTCCAGATTAAACAAACACCAAGGAATCGTGCATCACTGCATAATCACTCAACTTTTCACGACAAGATCGACAAATGACCTGGCAATCCTGATCCTTTGATCTCTATCTATCTCTATATCGAGCTTCAACTGGGCAGCTGACATCTGGCAATACAGTATGCAAAAAACTGATATAAAGTTCTATCTGCCGCTTTCATTTCAGACGAGCAGTTACAAATGATTATTCTAAAGGTAAGATATAGGTCACTCATCATCTAGATTCTAGAACTTGTAAGAGTCGTCCGCTAGCTGGATCTATCCAAGAATCTGTCTGTGCCACTGTCCATCCAACCATCCACATCGCCGCGCGTAGCTACACAAACACCACCATCACATGTACCGAGTGCACAAATAGATTACAGAAATTGATTGAAAAGCCAAATGTACCCATCCCATGAGCTAAGGGACCAATGGACGCAACAGCAACAAATTGATTGAAAGCATAGGTTGCTCTCCACGGAAGAATCATCGCTATACGCCAGAGAGTTGTTTAATCAATAGTGCGGTCATCACTCATCAGGATGTGATTAAGGGTGGATCGAGTATATTCTTTGCCTATCCTGACATGCATAAACAACACCCTTCTCTCACAGTACGTCAAACCTAAACGTAATAGCATCCCAAAAGTCTCTGCATTACGTACGGTGCCGGAGCGGCTGCTACAGCTGAATCTCCTCCTCTGCACTGCACTATATAGTACAGTGCATCATTACACATATAATTTTCTGAGCTGT